>CP059627.1:1200000-2400000 GCA_016906575.1 Ceratobasidium sp. AG-Ba
ACTGGCTCCCCCGTGAGTGTGAGCTTATAGCAAGCAGAAGGTGCTCGTATCAATATTAAATTCAACTTGTGACAGGGGTGTTGGCGTGCCCTCTTGTGGAACAAGCTTCAGACCGCTGGCAAGACGAACATCGACTTCGTCGGCTAGTATCTGCCCAGGTCATATATACTTCAGAGAGCCGTGAATCTGATATGAGGTATAGGAACGCTACCTGCACAAGGATGTGGCGTGCCATATGACGGAGACAACGAGGGCCACGGCGGATATCTTGCTACGAATATTGCCAACCAGAATCAGCTTCCACCGTGGCTCGCAGCAACAACTCCCGATATTGTTGCAATGACCTTGGGAACAAACGACGTGAGTTTCCATGGATTATTGACACAACGATGATGAAGTGGATACGTGGTTAGGTATGGAGTAACATTGCTCCGAGCACGATCACTACTGCATTCAGCAAACTGGTCGACCAGATGCGTGCCAGCAAACCAACCATGAAAATACTTGGTAAGTGGCATATTAGTATGATAAAAAAAGAATGGCTCGAGCGATGGCTGCGTCGATAGTTGCTAAGATTACTCCCATGAATCCATCGGGTTGCTCTGATTGCGCCCAGCGGGTGGTCAACTTTAACAACGCACTTCCACTCTGGGCAAGCGGCAAATCAACAAGTACGTCACCCATCACTCTCGTTGACCTCTGGACTGGCTTCAACACTACTACCGATACCTACGACGGAGTGCACCCAAACGATGCTGGGGGGAACCCCAAAATATCCAATAAGTACTATGCAGCATTGTATCCAATTTTGTGAGGAGCCTAAGCCTACTAAGTTGTAGTTTCGGGTTACTGTCAAACGTTAAATAAAACTGCGTTAAATGGACTCGAACCTGGCATCGTGGGTTGCTAAAACTTTAGGTCTCGCGTCCTAGTGGAGGATAGCTCCTACCCGCATATAGGCTATAAATCAGCTAGGAACACTTCCCACGCGCAGCGAGTACTCGATGTCGACACCATGAGAAGTTAGGCTAGAGTGAACGTTGATCCTTGAAGAAAAAATAGAAACTGATCCATATTTTCGATATGATGGACCAAGTTGGTTCATTGCAGAGCCCAAAACACGTATTTACATACAAGTATATCTCTCATATTCAATTATATAATGATATCCCTATTATATATCGATATGAGGGTAATGGCTTCGAACAGATTCGAAAGTATGAAAATGACCAGGTACTATCACGTGCTGGGAAGCGGACCAGGCCCTAGAAGAGGACCACTTCAGTTTTCTCGCCAGTCTCATTATATACTTGTCTCTAAATTTTGCATGTAGATAGAGCATGTAACCTCAGACTATCCCTGAAAGCTACAGCTCTAAACACCTGCCATGGCGTATGTGGTTCTTGATTCAATCGTTTGGCATCTCAAAAAGTCCTTCCAAAATTCACCCCATTCAAGCTAGATCCTGTATCGTCAAAGGACGTAGATGTTGGCTGGTCTGGATACGTAGCAGATGTCCCAGAGTAGTTAAATTGACTGAAAAATAATTGTCAAACAGTGAAAATCGTGTCGTGTACTAATTATGATGATCAGAGCCATACGACTCGCCAAGTCATGTATTCATCTACTCAATTTCTGTCACTCTCGGACTCAGAAGGTGACCAATATAACAGGAATGGGACCTTTATTGCTTCAAACTCTTATAATTATCGTCTCGATTGTAGCAATTCATATCTATTTTGGGTTCGACGGCCTCTTGAACATCTAGGGAGGGCCGTGGTCGTGTACGATACCGGCCATGGCCTTAGGGCGGACCACGCCCTCAGCTACCAGCTCGCGCCGTTTACTCTGCTTTATTATTTCTGTACGCCCCCCCAGCTTCACACAGATCTGCTTCGCAGGCCCCTTTGACTCTCACTTGAGCCGCTTCACTGCCCTCAATTTCGGAGCGTGTCCAGACATGCCCTCGTCCCACTCTCCTACCTTCCCCAGACTGGTCGCGGCGCACCTGGGTAACCTCCTTCACGGACTTAAGCTTATAATTGATGGTTTTGTGTTTCTGCACCCTCAAGGGGAGAATGCATTGCCCATAGTTCTTCATGGAATTGCTCAGTCGTTACGTTGGGATCATTGATTAAACCCCGCTATTTTACTTCATTTTTCTCAACAGCTATGCGAGTTACTTGTGTCGCACTGCCTCCTAATAGTTGAATACTCCTTTAGTCCCAACATGATAGCATATACAAGCTGTTTTCGTGAGCACCGACCCGCGAAATCATCCACAGTCACGTGGTCCGCTTCCAGGGGTTGAGTTTGTTTTTATGACAATCTTGTGTGTCGCTCTGCTCGTGATACGCTGAACCTGCAATTCTGCTTTTTCGCATAAAGCATCACATGCACGTATGGTACACGTTGAATGCAATAAAAGTATAAATAACTGCGTACAGCGAGCTCGGCAAATCCCGAACAAAAAGCGGTCCGCTTCACGGTCCGTGATGGTAATTCCAGCCAAAAGGGAAAAACAAACTAAGACCTCTGTTCTCCAACCCAAACGCCAACTTCGTCCGCTTCAACCTCCAGACAATGCGCACTCTTCAAATGCCTGCGCAAATCATATGCTCTGCTAAATTTAAACGCGCATCGGGTGCGAATCATATCGGCGCTAATACTCGGCTCGGGACCGAATGCGTTTGGCCAGGGACAAGCGATGAGCCGCGGCCGATTTTTTGCCGATCGCTGTTGTCCAATTAGCGCTTCAATCGAAGATTCCGCTATCGGTGTGGGTGGAGAGGGGGCGGTTTCGCGATGATGGCGCTCTAGGTGGCGCTGCATGACGTGTTTATATCCAAAGGCTTGGGTGCAACCATCCTTTGGGCATGGAAAGTTACGTGAACCTTCGTGAGAGACTCGTACGTGGTCTGATTGCGCCTTTTTCTACGGTGCCGAGTTTCAGATGGGTGGAATGATTGTCACGTCTGCCTCTCGTGGCGTGACTCACCGACTTGAACGCCTTGTCGCATCCTTCTTGCGGGCAGGGCCAATCTCTTCCTATCTCACCGCCCCTTCTTCGTTTGAGCGGTGGCTCAGCCGAGTGCGAGTCTTGCTCAGCATGGGCGCGTTTCGAACCTCTTGCTGGAACAGATGCTGACTGAAGGGTTTGTATGTATTTTTCTTCCCTTTCCCGATCTTCATGGGTCTGGCTAACGACTCAGATTTATGTAAATCTCATGACTTTCGCACGAATACCTTTAAATGTCCTCGGAGCCCTTTTGAAGACTTGAACGTTCGGCCATTGCACGATTCGTGTGGGCATTTTGGAGGATGGTCTGAACGCATATGGGCTTGGAGCTGGGTCCATGTCGCAAATTGTACCGGATCCTGCCCGGTTATAGAACAATCGGGGTGCGCGCATGCGTATCGAGTGACTGATACAGGTATTTTAGTATGTATGCTTGAAGGGAGTTTGGGAGAAGCTCACCATCATGCGTACGGGAATGAATTTTGAGTTTTTGGTTAGTTGAAAAACTTTGGGTGCATCCAGACTGTTCGCACTGATAGGGTTTGGTGCCAGGAGGTGCATGGTTTTCAGCCATGTGAGCTCTGAGGGCCCCGTGTTTAACGAATCCAGCGGGACAGGAGTCGCACTACAAAACCCGATAAGTAAATATAGCAAAGGTACGTATCAAACGGTGCAACCTTGTACGGCTTTTCACCCAGGTGAATAGCCAATTCATGCGCTCTTAGGTGTTGCGAAGTCCAAAACCTCTGGTTACAGCTTCGGGTAGTAGATGTGGATGCCTCGTTTTCCGTGGGCTGCGTCGGAACTTGATCATAATGTTGGTGCTCTTTGGACCCAAGAACTTGATGTGTGCAGACAAATGGTCGATCTGAGGCGGGAAGATGGCTGCGACTGTGGGCACGCAAATGTGATTCTCGCATGTACGAATTTTGGCACGTTTCGCAGATAAATGGGCGCTACAAATTACACGGTAAGTAAAAACACTTGAGGATAATTGGTAACTATTCGACCTCACCTCGCCAGTGTGTGATCGTTCGTGCTCCTCCAATCTCGAAGGTTTACGATATGATTTCCCGCATCCTTCATGAGTACAAGCATAGGGTTTCGCAGTCCTAGATTTAGCACAAAGCTTTCCGTTGACGATTATGTATTCTGGAAATTTTGTACTGAGTTTAGGTTTCGACATTGTGGAGGTAGATAACACAGCTGGCTTAGGGGATGTTTCATCACCAGAGGATTCATACTCAAAGCTAGATTCATTTGTTGAACTAGACTCTTCGTCCGAGGTTTGGCCAGACTGAGGAAATTGAGCAAGCCGCCGCGAGCATGTATTTGTATGAGGGCTGCTAGTATGTTTTTCTGATGGATCTCTGAGACCAGTGTGGTTAGGTATCACATTAAAGCGATGTTTCATGGCCTTCAAGCTCTATAGCCACAGAGCACGAGTCTGGGAGGCAAGCGGATAAGGTCGAGTTGAAAGACAAAACTGAATTTGCAATGGATGTGGGATCGGCGCCTAGCTGATCGCCTCACAGGGAGTGGCTGAACTCAACCACCATGATTCGGTTCATTTTGGTCCAGGTAAGATTCACTTGTGATTCGCTCCACCTGCGTCGAACTCATGTCTCCCTCAGAACAGACAAGGAAAAACACGCTTATCAAAATGGTATGTCCCGTTCGAGGACGATGAGAAGGCAAGTCGCGTCCGCGTGTTTTTTGTTATTTTATTTATAGTTAGTAAATAGGTGCGGCTCAGAGGAGAAGTGCATCGGCTTGTTGCACCGAGAGATCAGAAATACCAGTCCAATTTCGTCGAGGTATGTAGTATTGTCTCCGAAGTCGCCTCTTTTCTCACCCGCACCATCCTTTGTTTAGTTCCGTAACTACAAGGTAGTCTACAGGAGATACGCTGGCCTGTTTTTCTGTGTCTGTGTTGACGCAAACGACAACGAGCTGGCCTATCTTGAGGCCATTCACCTTTTTGTAGAAGTCCTGGGTGAGACTAGTCGTTGACGACTCGAGCAGCGTTTCTTTACTCACTCTCTCTACAGACCAATTTTTCCAGAATGTTTGCGAACTTGATCTCGTGTTCAACTTTTACAAGGTAGGATGCTCTAGTCCTCATGCGTTCCCTTCTCATGGTTCTTATGTCAGGTCTACGCCATTCTGGACGAGGTCTTTCTCGCGGGAGAGATCGAAGAAACGAGCAAAGATGTCGTGATGGCAAGACTGGAAGAGCTCGAGAAGTTGGAATAAACATACTATACCGCTTGGGATCCTGTCATAGTACGCTATCATTTCCTAATGTGTATACCAACCATTGCACCTCCCATGGATTGTCCGTTCACAACGACACCGAAGCGCTACCGAGGCCCCGAGGGGAAAAGATGGTTCACGAGACCTTGCTTCTTTCGTTCAGAAATATGCGGCTTCAGTACCGCAAACGCGCGAATTGACACGATTCTGCCGAACAATTCATGACATATCGCCCGACAAACCCCCTATTAGTCCCCCGGAACCAATCAGCTATCGCTAGCCCGGACAAACACACACGAGAGACTCGTGCTCCCTTTCCCAGTGGCTATTAAAAGCCTCTTGGCGACGTTCTCTTGGCTATCGTCGTCATGTTCTTCCTTCGAGCCGCCACTTTCCTCGCTCTCGCCCTTGGCGCCACAGCTCACACCAACCTTCATGGAGTTTACGTAGGAACTGGTTCACCTCCTAGCAACGACTACAACTGTGTTCGTCCCGCCACGAACAATAACCCCATCACGGATTACTCGAGCTCAGCCATGATCTGCAACACCGTCACCGGCGTCGCGGCCAACACCTGTACCGCGTCGCCGGGTGATACAGTCACAATGTAAGTACCCCAAAAATGAAAATTATATTCCCAATAATGAATGTCCTTTCTAGGATCTGGCACGAGCATAGCATGCAAGAGACAATCGCCGTTGGAGGTGCCCACCACGGTCCGATTCAGGCATACATCGCCAAAGTCTCGAGCGCATCTCAGACCAGTGTGACCGGCCTTTCTTGGACAAAGATCTATTCTGGAGGGTTGTATACGGATGGCCTTTGGGCTACTGATATTGCCAACAACAATAGTAAGCCACCCATATCATATTCAAAAAGGCACGCTCATCAAGTGGTCAATGTGTAGAGGGACTCATCCGTGTCACATTGCCCTGTGACCTTGCTCCCGGAGACTATCTGCTTCGTTCGTACGTGATTTATTTTATTCCGATTTATAGGCTTCAACGGATGTTGTTCGATTCAGTGAGCTCATTGCTCTGCACTCTGCAAGTGGTGCCAACGGTGCTCAGCTTTATGTTGGTATGTCCATACTGGCATCCTTTTATACTCTCTTTTGAGGCTGACGCGCTTATTACACACAGGTTGTGCTCAACTTCGCGTTGGTGGGTCGGCGACAGGAATGAAATCTACCCCTACCTCGCTTCCAGGATACGTTAGTATTTTTCCATCAATTCAATCATTCATATATATGACGCCTCCTTTTTTAGTCTGCTCAAGATCCTGGCCTTCTTATTAACATCTACGGTACACTCACGAGCTACAAGGCGCCAGGTGAGTTCACACAGAGAACCGGCGCAACATACATTGATAACGTATACTTCCCATAGGCCCGAGCGTGTATCTCCCCACTTGCTCCGAGACCAATTGGCAGACTAAGCAACTGCCGCAAGCCACAGCTGGAACCACGTCCTTGCCTGCCTCTGCAACCGCCACGGCAGGCGTCTACCCATGAGCATCTCATGTACTTGAGTCCCAGGTATAATGTATCATTGCATTTGAATACAAGGAGTGAAGTCCGCTAGAGTCATGCGCAGGAAGCAACTCTGCTTAGTCCAATCGAATTATGTAAAATGAAGCGAAAGTCAAGAAGACGGGTATAGGTAAATGCTCGAAACAACCCCAGGCGATTAAGAATGCTGAACAGTGATTCCCGTGTTCACATTATTGTACTTGCATTCTCCTCCCCCTGCGTTGTTGGCAGCGTTACACGCCGCTGCAAGTTTCTGTGCTACAACCGCTATTGATCTTTGCGTTGAACTTTGACCAAGCATCCTTCCATGAGCCCCTTGTTCGATACACGAAACCAAACAAAGGAAACTCACACAACGCTAGCTCCGGTATCTTGATTCGTTACGACCACCTTGCAACTCCTGAATGCAAACTGAGTTCCCAGGAGAGGAGACAGGGTTATGTTCTTCCCGCCTTGATTCCCGGCTCGAAGCGAGTTGGCGATGGTAGTACAGTCGAGCTGGTTAGGCCCTGTTCCAGCTGCTCCAGAGCAGGTGGTTGTGCATGGCTGGTTGGTGATGGATATGGTAGAGGCGGAGGCATCTACTTGGATTTTGGACGAAGTGTTGGATGGCCGTGCAAGTGTGAAAGTTGTTTGAATGATGTCTGGTAAACCCGGGGATGTGGCAGGGATGCGTGTCTTGGAGCCTACGAACAGTTAGTGGGCGTTACTCTATGGGGATATCTGGCACGCACCTAGAACTGCGGCCGAGGCAAATCCACAACTCAACAATGCCAACCAGATAATGTTTAACAAGAGCATAATAGTGAAGAAAGCAAATAAAGAGCGACCAGCGTAGAATTTCAGCAAGAAGGGAAAGGGTATTGGAGCAGATGCAGATACGTGCCAGCACAGCAAGCCTTATTCCGGGTCGCGGCGGTAAATCATCAGTTTCTGTTGATGCTCCTCGCTTCTTTGGTTGCTGGCTTATTATGCATCAGTCGCCATCGGGCGCCGCTCCGGTCATTTACCGACGTCGATGGCAACGGGGCAAATACTAGTAAATAGATGTTGCTGGTACCGATTAGAAGTACATTGAGCAGCTCGGACCAGGCCTTCGACGATGCATCGGACTATGATTTCCGTGGGGTGAGAGCAAGAGCCGCGCCAACTTGACAGCATGACATCATTGAATTTATACTTCTTCAGTGCCTCAAATACAGCCAAATAGCGCACGGGGTTCCGCTCGCGTTCCGTGCACACTAGCAATGAGCTCATAGTTGCTTGAATGATATCAACTGAACGTCAAAGGCTTCCGGCTGACGAGTGTGTTTGTCCAATAGCAGTTGAAAAGATGCAGGTGTCGGGATTATGTCTGGCACCACCCAATCCTTATAACGGTGCCATGTACGAGAGTTTCTGGCCAAGCAGCCTTGCTCACGTTATTCCTCTTACTCTTGCGGCCGAAACGAATCGTAACGATAACTCTACGGCATCTTCGACGACTCACGCTAGACAAATTAGTTGATTTTGACTACGATGGCCGACATGGATAAGACATCGTTCAAGATTGCTCGGGCGATCAATTTTGGTGTGTTCGATCGATTTTGACATCACAGTCCCAGACGTTTGACACGCCTTATACGTAGCCCTGGTATTCGCATGCGCTGCAGTGGTACTTGGGATAACGTGAGGCTAACTATGCTGAGTTACCATTGACCTGCAACTAAACGTTCGTGGACAGCATCAATCTGAATAGCCGTCTTTCCTCTACTGGAATTCGTAAGCATAATTCTACAAAAACTATCATCATAATTACTAATAGACTGCTAGACGATTTTCTCATTTTCTCATTGGTGCGCGCATATATGCGTCGTTTTGGTGGCGTGAAACTGAGCCATACCACAGGTTGTCTCCATCCTCACGATCATAGTCTGTATAATTCTTGCTTTGCGTTCCCAACCGCGAGTAGAGGCTGGCGTAGTATTCGTACTTGGAGGTACGCCACTCAGGAATAGATCATCCTGGCAACGAGCTGAGCTTTTTACTCAGTGCTTTGGCTCACAATGGGGGCATATTCTACCGACGTCGTTGGGTGTGTAATACCTCAAGCCCAGCCGGAAAATATTGGTTCTAATGATTCATATTAGACAACAATCCTGTTATGCCCAGAGGGGACGAACCATTCCAGCCAACAGCGACACGACATGTATGTCATTCAGTTTTCCTCTATTAATTTGAGCTTACAATTTGGTATTGAATAGACTCTGCTGAGAGTTACTGTCGACAAATGAAGGTTCGTTTTGTCTTTTCGTTACCCAGACTTGGATTTGCTAGCACACTCCGCCTTACTTAGACCGTCCAAGCCTTTTCTTGGGCCAACTTTGTCTTCCGTGGGTCCAAGTCGACAGACATCACATACATCATCTCAACTAACACCATTTTTCCCCAGTCGCGATTTTGTTCGGGCTATTGGTTGGGGTAGGAATGAAGTTAAACGACCAAGACAAGCACGATGTTTGGAAAGATGCGGGCAGGAGCCGAGGATCTGACCCCGAGATGCTCGAGGAGCGACACCTTACCCGACCACCCCCACCTATCGGATATCCTGCCGAAAGCCCAGTCAGCCCAGTCAGGAGGGGAGGAAGTGGAAGGAGTACGAGTGGGCGAAGCACTAGCGGGCGGAGTGGACGAAGCGGCCAAAGGTTTGTCTATCCAGACGCCTATGGTGCGTCTCCTATGCCGATGCCTCAGGTGAGTACTGTTCAGATTTCCAGATTCCCTGATACTGAGATGTGGTTTCAGGTTATCCAGCAGGTAGGTCAACCGACCCACCCTCCTACGCATCTTGCTTATTAGGTGGACCTATAGCAACCTGGGCATTCGGTAATCGTTCGAAACGGGGAAGTGTTCCAGGTTCCAGGGAGTGTTACCTCGATCTAAAATAATCTCACGGACAATCAATTTGATATTTAATACCGCATGTACACTGAAACCTTCAATGATAATGGAGATTGAGGAACATCTGCTCACTCATCAATGCCTTGGGGGCGTTGTCCTCACTCGCATTTATTCGGGTATTCACTTCCTATAGTAAAAGCAACCCGAACCTATAATCTATGGGTAATGACAGCGAACCGCCCTCCCCTTACTTTGTACCTCCAAAAGCGTTGCCAAGAACCGAGTTTGGTCGAAGAATATAGCGGCAATGGTGTTTCATTTGTCTGTTCGAGGCCGTAGTGTACACGATTCAAAGGTAAATCCATCGAAACAACCAGGACAAACAAAATCAAATCTCATGCTTACTGTTATGTAGCCTGTCTACTGCTCCCCGCTCCCGGTACTACTCGTTCGGTACCTGCGCCCGAGTTCTGCCCGCCTCTGCCACCGCCTCTACCGCCCCGCCGCTTCCTGGACTTTCCCCTTTCACTACCCCCGGCAGTGTCTTGTTCTTCTTCCACTACCGGCTTGGGCTCTTCCAGAGGCACATACATAGGAGTAGGGTCTTGCCAGTCCGCCCACGGTCTTTGTCTGGCCAAGAGCTTCATCTCGGGTGTAAGCTCCAGCGCGACAGGCGCTTGAATCGGCGCGGGGATCCTATTCTCGACCGGGGATGCCCGTCCACTCGCCGGGTTTGAAGCAGGTGGTGAAGGAACAGCAATAAACGTCGAAAGAGTTGCTTTTTTAGTACTCGAGTTGAGCGACAAGACTTTACGAGGTGCTTGTGCTTGGACAGATCGGGCATCTGGTTTGCCGGTAAGAGTGGGAAAATGCCCCCCTCCGCTGTTGTGCAACTCGATTTCACGTGCGGCGCGCATTTGTTCTTCGCGCTTTTCGGCTTCGAGTACGAGTTGGTTCGCAAGTTCTTGTTCGAGTTGGGCGAGTAGGGCGTTTCGGGTTGCGGGTGGGAGTAGAGGACTAGAGCAGGACGGACAAGGAAGGGCGGGGTTGTGAAGCGAGCAGAGGATGATCCCGCAAAAGTTGCAGAGTGGAACATACGGAGACAGAGCATGGGTCTTGGCTAAATTTCACACGAGATGGATTCATTTCGGCGTAGCCCGAGACTGACCGAGGCGCATACCTAGACAAAAACAACCCGGTTTGCTAGCTGCACGACTGTCAACCACACCCGTGGAGACTTCATCGATCAATCGTTCTAGCCTTTTGACTTCACGACTTTTCAAAAGTTCCGAGTTGGCCGCGTTTGTTTTTGGTTTAGAGGTTTTGGATTGGTTCTGGGGAGGTGCTGGCGAAGGTCGCCGAGGAGATAACATGTCTGATGTCAAGCTTCCCCCTCCTCCTCCTCGCTGTGACTTGTTGCTTGCCCAGGCAGTGGAGCCTTTCTTGCTCATGATGGAATTAGTGATAGGAGGCCGAGGTGGTGGCTGGGTGGAAACCCATTTGGCACAAATAGTTAGTCCACGATGTAGCCTGCTTATGTCATCAAGGGAGAAATCTATGCCTGCGTAGGCTGTGTGATGGAGACCAACCATCTGCTGCTCGCCAACCACTCCTCTCGAGTCTTGTGCGATCTTGCCCAACTTGGCTCGACTTGGCCACTCAATTCTGGACACTCTGTCTATCTGCTTTCAAATCGTAAAGGACCTGCCGACCTCATTTCAGACGACTCCTATCCATCTTGAACTAGGGTTTTTGGCGCGTCTGAGCGCGTCTGGCTCATGAAAAAGTAGTGACGAACATGGCGACCATCAACTCTTTGCCCGAGGTCATTCTCAAAAAATGTCTGGCCTACGTCTGCATCACATCACTCTCGTCGATCAACACATCTTTTCTCAAGTCGCTTTCCACAGTCTGCCGAGCATGGCGCAACCCCGCGCAGACACTCCTTTTCTCAAGCGTAAAGATCTCGCAAGCAAGACGACTTCGTCTTTTCCTTATGCACGGCACTCGAATCGAACTCACTCAATCCGTCAAACGCCTCCAACTCTTGATCCACGGGGACGGCGGCACAACAACCATCGCCCCAAAAGACATGATATCCCCAAGCGACCTCGCAAAACTTCTCGGGTTTCTCCCATCCATCATCGAAATCGACGTGACGTTTGAACGCACGACCGTCTTGCACGACGCGACGTTGGAAATGATCGCATTCGCCGACGTCCGACCGCGCGCGTTGCGAATCCAGTGCATGTCGACTGATTCGTCGCTCGTTGCGTCGCAGTTGTGTAGTGTTTGGCCGAGTGTGGAGCATGTATCCCTATCCGGAAACGCCGATATTGTCCGGGCGACGGGCGCGAGCAAACCCCAGTTCGAGCTGTACGAGTATGACTGGAGGTGCACGCGTCCGCCAAGTGAATCCCATCTTCAATGGATGCTCTACAACTCGCGTCGATCACTGCAGATCCTCTCGTTGACGACCCTTCCAGAGGATCTGATGCTTTTGCAAATGTTACTGCAAAAGTTGCGTGGTACTTTACGTTCTGTCCGTCTACCTCGCGCTCCCAAGCGCCTCACGATCGCGTTTTCGAATTTGGAAAAGTTGGAAGAGTTCAAGCTTACAGCTTCGATTCCTTCTCTCCCGCTTCTCAACGCACTTCCTCCAGGCGTCCGACATCTCGCGTTTGGTATCAAGCCTAAACCTTCTCGACAGAGTATACTCCCAGGGACCAAATTCAGTATCTCATCCCCAACGAGCATCACTTCCCCAAATCGCCCATTCGGCTCCAACAGCCCACGTACTTCCCCAGTCCAGACGCGTTCAAAGGCAGCAGCCGCCATCGTCGGTCCTAGTCCGAACGGCAGCACCAGCTCCGAAGGGACATTGGCCGATGTAATCGAATACGTACGTAAAGCGCCGTCGTTGCGCACTGTCACGTATAGCTGGTGCACCGACGACGGGACGAGCGACGTCGTTGCACTCAAAGTGCTTTGCGTCGAGCGAGGGATTGACTTGAGATGTTTCAGACACGAGTTTGGGTGGTATAGCCCATACGAGGTATGTTTTTTTTGCATATATCCACAGAAGGATAGCCAAGTTTAATACTGTTTGGTCAGCGCGAGGAGCTGATCAAGTGCGGCCAATTTCCACGCTATGTGCCCATATCCAAAGCCCACGCACGCGTTCCGTCGATTGCGTATGCCAGTTGAAGGTAGATGGCGGAATCTAAAAACTAATACTAGAAATGTTGTGATTTTGGACTGTGTCGTGAGCCTGTATCGCTTTGCCCCTTGCGTATTTGTTTTTGTACCTCCGGACTTCGTAGTTGTATCTTGTTTCTTTGATCCTTGTTCGCCTGACTCAACCATATCCAACTGTGCCCATCGTGGTGATGCGCGGGATAATCCTACCCTTCGCGACAACCACGACTGGTCGAGCTGGATGAATTCAGCTGCGTATGTCATCTTTCGCCTTGCTCGCTCCTTTGCCTTCCTACCGAAAATGATATTCGATTTTTTTTCGATTCAACTCAGTACATCAAAAATAAGTTTCACAACTTTATCAAGACCCGAGTCCAAGCAAAGGCTGAGATACGGTAGCATACAATCAACCTGCAACATGATATGACATCACCCTAGAACAAAATCATGTAAGCTGAACGTGCTGCCGAGCTCACATGCGTGATAGAGCACTCGAGCCCAGGGCAAGCCTTTATCAAGGAGGTTCGAACGCGTTCCAAGGTCTCTGTACACCAGTCCTCCGCGTTACAATTCTCGAGGTGAAGGTTACGAACCCCAAGTAGGGAAACGATATATTGCAGCTTCTCCAGGTCTATAGTTGTTCTAGCGAGGGTCATGTTCGGCCAGCGCCCGCTTGGATGAGTTTTGGGTTGGTATTGATCTGGTGGCGCATTGATATGAAGACCGCTCAAGACGATGGTAGGCACGTGCGGCAACGTTTCCAAGAGTGAGACAACAGATGATAAGGTATCATCCCGATTACACTCCAGGGCAAGTCTGGCTACCTGAGAGCGAGAAAAAAATTCCGCAACTCCTCCATGGTTTATATCAAGGGTCTTGATCCTAGCGGCGCACTCGCAAGTGATAGTCATCATGGAAAATAAGATTGCTACGCTCCCACTCGTATGACCAGAGATCCACAGAGTTCGCAAGTGATTGAATGTAATCGGAATAGGTTGGGTCCATTCGCGGATCTGGAGCACGTTTATCCCCTCAAGATTCAAGACTTCAAGGCTTGGGCTAGAGCTCAGGATACCGAACAGCTCGGGTGCTTTGACAACAACGGCGCGTTCCCTGCCAGAAATCCTCAAGTTCGTGAGCTGCTGATAGGCAGGAGAATCCCAGCTAAAGCGGGCATAGTAAAGATCAAGCACCCTAACGGAACGAAGGACCCGGAGCGCATTCTCTGGGTGTTCATATCGAAGGCCATTTTTCTCAGAATCAATAATCGTCATAGGGTTTCCCTCTCTGGCTAAGTGGATAGAAAGTTCATTAGACAGCCCAGGGTTTCCAAAATCGAGCCAGGCCTGCGCCACAGCCATCGCAAATTCTGGGGTGTTGACCGTCATATCAAGTGTGTGGACACGGTGGATGTGAGGCATCAGCGTCTGAACCACGTCACGAGGTGTAGGTCTATATCCATTGACAGAGTCACCATACCCTCCGCACAAGTCATAAATTTCTTCGTCCAAGTGTATATATATTGGACTGTTTCTTGAGTTTCGAAGAAATAGTTGGGTGATCTCGTCAGGGACCCCCAGCCCAATATCGATATGGGTCCACAGTTCGGGCATACTAAGCGCGATCCACCTCCAGCGAGTACAAACACTAGCAATTTCACATAAGCGGGCGCCCATGCCTTCGATGTAGCATGTGTTGGATAGTTTGAAAACGTGGGTCAAGACTTCCGGTGGAAGCAAGTTGATACGGACCAGCGCGCCCGATGTGTTGCGTGTGGTTGCTAGCCGCATACGCTCCTTGCGCAGCATATCTTCATACGTCTCTAGAGGTCCAAGCTCCGATCCGATAGTGGCTAGTGCATTCTCCAAATCGTCGAGGTCTGCAGGTTGGCCCAATCCTGCCCTACACGCAGCATCGAGAGTGTGGCAAGTAGCTCGATAGTGTTCGATGGAGTGGAGCAACCGCACGCGTCCCTCCTTCCACATGTCCAAAGCGGTACGAATGTTTCTGCTTTGGTTGCCAGGATGAGGCATTCCAGAGCTCGATACCGACATGAGGGCAATATTTCAAGATCTTTTACGTGCAGAGAGAGGTGGAGCCTTAGAGATCTGGGATCGCGGGGAATTTCTGCTCGATGGTGGGAGGGAGATGGTGGAGCACGAGAGATGGCCCAGGTGGCGCTTACAGGTCACATGAGCTTGGTTTTGCCACTCTAAGATCCGCGAGTTCTACTTTGCCGTCTATTATCTTCCCGCTCGGTGTGTGGTTATTGTGCCTAGCTGTATTTGAGAACCGTCTTACAAAGGTCTCATATAACTGCTTATAAAATAAACATTACTCTAGGAGCGCCAAACGGTAGCACCAGCTCTGAAGGTACATTGGCCGATGTGATCGAATATGTACGCAAAGCGCCGCCGTTGCGCACTGTCACGTATAGCTGGTGCACCGGCGACGGGACGAGTGATGTCGTAGTGCTCAAAGTGCTTTGCGTCGAGCGAGGGATCGACTTGAGATGCTTCGGGCACGAGTGTGGGTAGTATAGCGCGTATAAGGTATGTTTTTTTCTTCTTATTTTTGCATATATGCGCAGAGGGATCACTCACGCTAATACTGCTCAGTCAGCCCGAGGAGCTGATCAAATGTAGTCAGTTCCCCCGATATGTACACACATCCAAAGCTCACGCACGCGTTCCATCGATTGCGTATGCTAGCTCAAAGATAGCAGGATCTAAGAAAAAGTAATGGAAATGTAGCCTTCTTGGACTGCGTCATGAGCCTGTATCGCTCTTCCGCCCCCCGCTTCCGTGTTTGTTTTTATAAGTCCGGACTTAGCGGTTATATTTTGTGTTTATCGATTCTCAGTCGAACGAAATGAATTCACCGGCGTAGGTCATGTTTCGTCTTGCCAGCTCCTTTGTCTCCCTATATGAAAACGGCTCGATTTTTTTAATTGGATTTAAGAAAGTAAGAGTATACTTTCACAACTGAAAGACCTGAGTCCAAGCAAAGGCCGAGATACCGTAGCATACAATCAACCCACAACATTATATGACATCTCCCTCGAACATAATTCTGCAAGCCAAACGTTTGGTCGAATCCACACCTGTAATGAAGCACTCAAGCTCTGGAAAAGCCTCTATCAAGGAGGTTCGAATGCGTTCCAAGGCTGTTGTAGACCAGGGGGCCGCCACATGACAATGCTCTAAGCGAAGACTACCAACCCCAAGTACGGAGACGATATATCGTAGTCCCTTTAGGTCAACGGCTGAATTGGCAAGAATCATGCTCGGCAAATGGCTTGTTGGACGAAACTGAATTTGGTGTCCAGGGGCAGCGGTATGCAGATAGTTCAAGATGATGGTACGTGGGGGTGGCAGCGCGTCCAAAAACGATACAACATGTGCTAAGCGGTCATTCCTATTACAGTCCAGTGAAAGTACGCTATTCGAGAGCGAGAGAAAAATCCCGCAACTCCACTATGGCCTAGATCAACGGTATCGATCCCAACGTCGCACTCACAGGCAACAATCATCATAGAAAGCAAGATGCCCAGACTCCCATCTGTGTAACGAGAGACCTTTAGGGTCCGCAAGTGACTGAACATAATCGGGATAGGTTCAGTCCATCCGCGTATCCGCAGCACGTCTATCCCCTCAAGCTTCAGGACTTCAAGGTTTGGGCTGGAGCTCAGGATGCCGAAAAGCTCGGATGCTTTGAAAACAACAGTGTTGTCATCGTTGTAAACCCGCAAGTCCGTGAGCTGGTGATAAGCGGGAGAATCCCAGCTGAAGCGAGCACATTGGACGCGGAGTACTTTGATGGAACGTAGTACTTGGAGGGCGTTCTCCGGGCGTTCAAAGCAAAACTCGTTTGCCTGAGAATCAACAATTGTTATAGGTTCTCCTTCTTCAAGTAAGCGGATAGAAAGCGTATCAGACAACCCAGGATTTCCAAAATCGAGCCAGGCCTGCGTCACAATCATCGCAGATCGTTCAGTGATGTCCGTCATATCAAGTGCGTGGACACGGTGTATGTGAGGCATCAGCGTCTGAACCGCTTGACGAACTGTAGAGCCGTATTTATCGACCCCTTCGAATGGGAGATCAATTTCTTCGTATGAGCTTTTATCATCTTCGTATGAGCTTTTATTATCTTCGTGTAGGTGTATACATATTGCACTGTTCCTTGAGTTTTGGAGAAATAGTTGGGTCAGCCTATCAGGAATCCCTAACCCAATATCGATATGAGTCCATAGCTCTGGCATACCAAGCGTGATCCACCTCCAGCGAGTACAAACACTAGCAAGTTCGCACAAGCGAACAGTCTTGTCTTCGATGTAGCATGTGTTGGATAGTTTGAACACGCGGGCCAACACTTCAGGTGGAAGCAAGTTGATACGAACCAGCGCGCCCGACGTGTTACGCGTGGTTGCTAGTCGCATACGCTCCTTGCGCAGCATATCTTCATACGTCTCTAGAGGTCCAAGTTCCGATCCGATAGTGGCTAGTGCATTCTCCAAATCGTCGAGGTCTGCAGGTTGGCCCAATCCTGCCCTACACGCAGCATTAAGAGTATGGCAAGTATTTTGATAGTGTTCGATGGAGCGGAGCAACTTGACACGTCCCTCCTTCCACCGGTCCAAAGCCGCACGAATGTTTCCACCTTGGTTGCTGGAACGAGGCATCTCAGAACTCGATACCGATATGAGGACAGTGGTTCAGGGTCTTTTACGCGTAACGAGAGGTGATACTTTAGAGGTCTGGGATAGTGAGGTATTTCTGCTCGATAATGAGAGGGAGATGGTGGAGCACAAGGGAGGACACTCAGCATGGCCCAGCGCTGGCGCTTACGGATCACATAAGCGCGCTTGGTAATGATGCAAGTGGCCAATGTGAGCGGTTGGTCGCGTACAGTATATGCGTAGGGTTTGACGGCGGACTCAGCTTCCGCCAAGCTCCAGGAGACCCGGACGGCGACACGTGCGTGGTTGGCTCCCGACCGCGAGGGCGACTCGCTGGCCGAGAAGCTCTGGCTGAGCCAACTAGCTGGCGTAAGCAGGGGACGGTGGGTCGGACAAATTTCAAGATGCGCACCGGCCGGCGCCGCCGCGATGTCATGGTCGAGAGCAACCAAATATGTCGGTGGGCGGCCCACGTGACCTGCGCTCCCGCGCCGGCTTGTCCTTTGATCATCATTTGTCGAGTGCGCTCCGCAGGCTGCGGCCCACAATACCACAACGCCATTCTTGGCCACAGACCGAGTAGAAACATAATAGGCGGAGCTCGCATTTTGACTAGCTATCTTTGAGAACCATCTCACAAAGGCCTCATGCAATTATTTGTCAAACAAACGTTACTTTCAGAGCGCATGCTCCGAGATCTCTAGCGCTCAGTGCTTTGGTTTTGTAGGGACCACTCTCCTGTACCTTGTTCCTCGATCAACTCCGGATAGGGAAGTTGGTCTGATACCATATTCAGTTGACTTTTCAATGCATTTAAGCATGCGCTGTTACTCACAAGTGAACTAGAGATTCAGATTGGTGCACCGATTTAGCTCAAGAGCCTCCGATTGATCAGTTCACGTACCACGCCTATTATATCATTTTGATCTTCTCCGTATATCACAACTTGGGAGATAGGACGATTGTACGTGCGGAATTTATATGTACCCGATGGGAAAGACCCAATGTAATCGCCCAGAAGTAGTGCTCGCACTGATTTCAAGCATGATTAAAATATCTTAGCAGCTTATATCCTAATTGGATACGTACAACGTTGATCTGGACGAGCGCGAAATACGTGCTTCTTGGGACCTGGGATCCCCAGGTCGTCTAGTGATACAAAATAACCCGACTCGCTGACCGAGGCGCCGGCGGGGTGTTTAGACATATCGTGAAGCAGAGGTGCAAAGGGGGGCAGGTGTGTACAAGGCGGCTCAGGATGATAGCTTATATGTCATTAGTTCCTGTCAAGGGTCGGAGAACGGCGAACTATAGAGATATCGATCGTCCTCGATGGGCAGGTGCCGTGAGTCTCGGAGCACGCTAAATTAGGTACAAGGTATGGCACGAATCGCCATCGATAGAATACCCAGCCTAGGTGGACAGTATGGTTATATTTAGTTAGAATGACCAACCCCAGAGTTCTATTGACCATTTTACTCTTCGACCTCCGCACCCCAATGCAACCTCAGCTCCCGCCGAGGGGCATAGTAGGGGCATAATAGGGGGAAATAACAAGGATCTCGTGTAACTCGTATGTGGTATTTCGTTGAGATGATAATAGTCCACTATACTTGTGTTGCGTTTTAGACTAGTTGTATGCGGCTTCCCGTTAGACAGTTTTCAAACATCAAGTGCGATAGCTGGCATCGGATCGAAGATGAATTTTGCAGCTGTGAACTTTGTGTATGTTCCCAATCGATGGGATTAAACCGACCATACTGGACTCGCGCATTCATGTCTTAGTATGAATTCACAACACAACATTACCCAATTATTTAGACAGCACATCCGCTAGTCCCAAATTCCCAGAGCTTGTCCTTCTTTTATAAACTGAGCCGCTGGTAGGTCACACCTTTTGAGGTTCGTGAGGTTGTGATCTATCCACCAATGTAGAGTATGTTTGAGTGAAAAAAAAAGGACATGCTCCTGGGTCAAATTAGCTCTTTTTTGCTCAAGTGGTGAAGGGTCCTTCGTGATACCTAAGCCCGTTTCTCCTAAGGATTCTGTGACCTGCTTCACTAGCTCCGGGGTCTCATAACTCAGTCTCCGTTTCGGGAAAGTAGTTTCTGTCAGCACTGTCTTGAATTGAAATCCTCGTGTTCGAGACAGGGAGGTAAAGAAAAGTCGCCACAATTCATAAAGATAATCGATAGGAGATTTCTGTGCGCCACGAGTTAGCCTCGATCCGATTCGGAAACCCCGTTACTCCGATTCCATTCAACTATCACCCGAGTTCCGACAGGAAACGCAGAGTTCAATCAACTCACTATCTCAGTTATAGCCGTGCTCCCCGATTATTCCAGCAACATGCACAGCAGTTCGGCGGGAAGGAGTCGCGGCAATACGAGTATCCAACACATCTCGACAAAGTATGCTCTCCGAGACCGCGTTCGGCGTCTAGCCCCCAACTCGAGAATTTCTTCCTCAAGTCGCCCATTCGGCCACAACAGCCTACGTGCTTCTCCAGTTGAGGCCCGCTCAAAGGCAGCAGCCGCAATCGTTGGTCCCAGTCCGAGCGGTAGCACCGGCTCCGAAGATACATTGGCCAATCTCATCAAATACGTACGAACAGCACCGTCACGTATAACTGGTGCACCGACGATGGGACGAGCGACTTCACAGCGCTCAAAGTGCTTTGCGTCGAGCGAGTGATTGACTTGAGATATTTCAGGCACGAGTTTGGGTAGTATAGCCTGTATGAGGTATGTTTTTTCTTTCTTATTTTTTTGCATATGTGCGCAGAGTGATCGCTTACGCTAATACTGCTCGGTCAGCGCGAGGAGCTGATTAAACGCAGTCAATTTCCCCGCTATCTGCCCATATCCAAAGCTCGCGCACGCGTTCCGTCGGTTGCGTATGCCATTTGAAGGAGGATGGTAGAATCTGAAAAGGTGTCACAGATATACTTTTTCCTGGACTGTGCTGTGAGCCTGTATCGCTTTTCCACTTCCGTAATCATTTTTGTATTTCAGGAATCAGCGGGTGTATTTGGTCTTTACAAATCTTTCACTCGACTCGAGCTACTGCGTGTCATGTTTAACTGGACCGGCGTGATGATGCGTGGGATAACGCATCGCAATGGCAGACGATCCTGCGCGACAATCACGACTGGTTGGACGAAATGAATTCAGCTGCGTATTTCATGTTTCGTCTAGCCCGGTCCTCTGTTATCCTATCTAAAATAAGGTCAGACTTTTTAATCGGGTTTAACACAGCATATAAGGGTAAATTTCATAGTTTCGTCAAGACCTGAGTCCAAGCAAAAGGCGAGATACTGTAGCATACAATCAACCTACAACATTATATGACATCTCCCTCGAACATAATTCTGCAAGCTAAATATTTGGTCGATTCCGTATCCGTGATCAAGCACTCAAGCTCTGGATAAGTCTTTACCAAGGAGGTTCGAATGCGTTCCAAGGTTGTTGTAGACCAGGGGCCCACCACATGACAACACTCTAGACGAAGACTACGAACCCCAAGCACGGAAATGATGTATCGCAGCCCCTGTAGGTCTACGGTTGAATTGACGAGAATCATGTTCGTCTGGCGGCCTGTTGGAAGAATTTCAGGTTGGTGTTGAGCCGGCGGGGTGGTGTGCAGGTAATCTAAGATGATGGTGCGTAGGGGCGGCAGTCCGTCCAAGAACGATACGACATATGTTAAACTGTCATCCTTACTGCAGTCCAGTGAAAGTACGACTGTTCGAGAGAGAGAGAGAAATCTTGCCACTCCTCCATGGCCTAGATCAACGGTATCGATCCCAACGTCGCACTCACAGGCAACAATCATCATAGAAAGCAAGATGTCCAGACTCCCATCTGTGTAACGAGAGATCTTTAGAGTCCGCAAGCGATTGAATATAATTGGGATGGGTTTAGTCCATCCACGTATCCGTAGCACCTCTATCCCCTCAAGCTTCAGGACTTCAAGACTTGGACTGGCGCTCAGGATACCAAAAAGTTCGGATGCACTCAGAGTAACAGTGTCTATATCGTTGTAAATCCTCAAGTCCGTGAGCTGGTGATATGCAGGAGAATCCCAGCTGAAACGAACACATTGGACGTGGAGTACTTTGATGCAACGTAGCACTTGGAGGGCGTTGTCTGGGTGTTCAAAGCCAATGCCATCTCCCTCAGAATCATCGATCGCTACAGAGACTTTCTCTTCGAGTAAGCGGATTGAAAGCGTATCAGACAACCCAGGATTTCCAAAATCGAGCCAGACCTGCGCCACAGCCATCGCAAATTCTTGAGCGGCGTCTGTTATATCAAGTGTGTGGACGCGGCGAATATGAGGCATCAGCGTCTGAACCACTTGACGAACTGCAGAGTCGTATTGATCGGCCCCTTCGTATGGGTTTATACGTCGTGCGTATGAGTTATTATGTTCTTCGTGTACGTGTATACATATTGCACTGTTCCTTGAGTTTTGGAGAAATAGTTGGGTCAGCCTATCAGGAATCCCCAGCCCAATATCGATGTGAGTCCATAGCTCTGGCATACTAAGCGTGATCCACCTCCAGCGAGTACAAACACTAGCAAGTTCGCACAAGCGAACAGTCTTGTCTTCGATGTAGCATGTGTTGGATAGTTTGAACACGCGGGCCAACACTTCAGGTGGAAGCAAGTTGATACGAACCAGCGCGCTCGACGTGTTGCGCGTGGTTGCTAGTCGCATACGCTCCTTGCGCAGCATATCCTCATAGGTCTCTAGAGGTCCAAGTTCAGACCCGATGGTGGCTAGTGCATTCTCCAAGTCGCCGAGATCCTCGGGTCGGCCCAATGCTGCTCTACATGCAGCATTGAGAGTGTTGCAAGTAGCTCGATAGTGTTCGATGGAGCGGAGCAACTTGACACGTCCCTCCTTCCACATGTCCAAAGCGGTACGAATGTTCCTGCCTTGGTTGAAGGAATGGGGCCTTTCGATGCTTGGCACCGACATGATGACGGTGGCTCAAAATCCTCTGTGTGTAGCGAGATGTAATTTTTTTTAGAGAGCGAGGATAGATACGGATTTCTGCCGGAGGGTGAGACGGAGCTGGTACCACGAGGGAGACAACGGGCCTGATCCATTGCTAGCGCTTACAGATCACATGAGATATCCCGTCTTGCCTGTCACCTCCCCGCCCTTCTTCCTCCTCTTCTTTTCCCTTCTCGCTGTACGTCTTGTTCTTTCTCCGAGCGGTTTGACCTCGTGTTCATGTAGCTCGTTAAATATGTATCAAAAAAAAAATTACAGATCACATGAGCATGCTTGGCTAATTTGCTATTCCCCTCGCCTGCCCCTCCCGCGCTTCACGTCCGCCCCTCTGTATATGACATCCCCAGGATCAACGGCTCCATATCCCATCCTGGTTGGAGGCAACTGAATAATTAATTTTGTCTACTCGGACTGCCTTCTCCAATTTACCTTCATAAAAGCTACTTACTTTTGTCGTGTCTGAGTTAGAATATGTGATTCGGGCATATGGTTCGGTTATTAATTGTCATAATCTAACCTTTTTTCAGCGACCACCGTTGATACGGCTGATTCGTACAGCCGTTCTTTTTCTACAAATGGAAGGTCTGGCCTTCTTTAAGCCCTCGATCACATATTTAAACCAAACACATTTCACTCGACGATTAGGCCGTAGGATAAAGTACAGTCCAGGATCCATGCAAACTCACAACCTTGGCTCAAACCAATACCGAAATCCTATACCATAAAGTCCGCTCGTGATTTCACATGTAGCGCGTATTCTAATCGAGCATGCTGTGGCAAGGCAGATAGTCGGTTGAGTCGTTGTCCGAGCTTGAAAACTTGATTTGCGGGTAAAGCTCAACCAACGAACGTTCCAAGTTAGATATGGGCCAGCCGCCCCATATATGGCAACGCTCGAGGCGCACACTACGAGCTTTAAGTGCGGGAATAATATGTTTCAGCGCTTCCATGCTGACACTTGAACAGACAAGAATGATATCCAACGGGTGACTTGCTCCATGAACTACTGGTAGGCGTCCGATCACGCGAGAAGCATCTACGTCGCGCAAGACGATGGTGCGCAGATGAGGTAGCACGTCCAAATGTGACCCCAAAGACAATATTCCATCGTTTCCATAAAAAAAGCTTTGACAAAGCGTAGTTATTCGAGAGCGGGAAAAAAATGCCACAATCTCGCTATCATCCGGATTATACGTTCCTACCGAGACAGTGCACTCAGAGACGAGAGTAATCATGGATAGCAGTACTACTAGGCTATCCAACGGGTAGCGATGAACCATTAGAGTCCGCAAGCGGTTGAATGCAATTGGTAAAGGTACGGTCCACCCTTTCGGTCGGGATACGACTATCGACTCAAGCCTCAAGGTTTCAAGATTTGGACTGGATGCCAGGATATTGAAAAGCTCAGGTGCTTTCAAATTAAACACAAAAGTTTCACCGTAAGCCCGCAAGTCCGTCAGATCGCGATAAGCTGGACTATTCCAGCTGAAACGGGCTGCTTGAACATGCAATTTTCTAATGGTGCATAGAATCTGGTGTGTGTTCTCCGGATGCTCCAAGCGAATCCCGGTTTTATCAGAGCCATCTATCACGGTAGAAGTACCATTACCGTCGGGCAAGAATATTGAGAGTGCCTTGGGCAACCTAGGGTCACCAAACTCGAGCCAGATTTGTGCTACAGCCATAGGAAGGCGTTGGTCGACCTGCGACTGTATATCGAGTGTGTGGACACGCTGGATGTGAGGCATGAGCGTTTGGACGACTTCGTGGATTACATTATCTTGTAATTTGCTCTCCTTGTACGATTCAAGACCTTCGCTTAAGTGCACACATATTGGATTGTTTCTCGAATTCTCCAGAAACAGCCGACTGCGCGCGTTGGGGACCCTTGGTCCAATATCGATGTGTGTCCATAGGTCTGGCGTATTCAGCACAATCCGTCTCCAGCGAGTACAAACGTGAGAGAGTTCGTACAAGCGAACAGATTTATGTCCTATGTAGCATGTTTTAGATGGCTTGAATACCTTTGCTAGTACTTCGGGCGGAAGTGAGTTGATACGAACTAGTGTCCCAGAGGTGTTGCGCATGGCTGCTAGTAGCATCCGTTCATTGCGCAGAGTATCCTCGTACGTTTCCAGACACCCAAGCCTGGAGTTGATGGCTAACAGAGTCTCCTCCAAGTTGGCAAAACCGTCGGGCTGGCCCAAGCTCGCCATGCACGCCGCGCGGAAAGTATCGCAAGACGCTTGGTAGGCTTTGATAGCATCGAATAATAGGGCACATCCCTCTTCCCAAGCCTCTAAAGCAGCATGAACATTTGCGCCTTTGTTGGGGAGACGGGCACTTTCGGAGTCCGACATGACGGTGGTGGTTTGACGCAGTCTTTGGGTGGCACGATTAGTCATACACACGGGACTTGAACCCGAGTGGCGCTCTCTCGTTTCTTAACGTCTGGCCACCCGGGATTTTGATGCACCCTCGTTTGTGCCCTTTCCTTAGCCCGCCGCCGTGCGTGTCCTTGTGCCCGAGACATGGAAGCCCGGTAATCGCGGATCATCTACGAGCGCGCGCCACCGAGACAGCCCCCAGCTAGTAAGATTCAAATATGCCCTGTTGATTACAACAAAGCATCTTGGCCCCTTGTCCGCTTAACTATTCATCGTTGCGACTAAAAGTTTAGGTTGAGTGGTTTCACGCCAACCAGTTATGAGTGTATTTGCTGTTGTTAGCCATCGCAGCCGCGCGGTCGCACTCACGACCTCTCGCAACAACCGCATTGTTAAGTGAGCTACAATAAACACCATATAGTACCTCAACCCTAGTCCACGTACCGGCCTCTAGCATAACGGATATTTTAGCCTCTAAGTTCCTATTACCACTCATATTGTGTTTATGCAACGTAACTATGACTTTTATCTGAAGGAACCAGAACGCATACATTTAGACACTAGAACTGTATCAAAAATTTAGTGTAACGGAAAAAATAGGATCCTAGTTGAATACCGCAAGCTCAGGAAGTAGTTTGTTGCACGAGGCCAAAACTGTGCATTCGATTTCTGGGTGTGCTGCTGAAAATGATGCCTGTACCTCGTGCGTCGGGTGTCCTGGATTCGGTCCACGGCAGTAATATAGATATAGTTTATGCATCCCAAGTTCGGAAGCAAGACGCTGTAAGCCTTCCAATTCGATAGCACAAGTAGCGAGAATGACGCTGTGCGGATGACCTGGCGATGCCGCTGATTGATTTTTCCAGTACGGGATGCGCGATTCTCTAGAGTTTTTAGCACGTAAAACCAATGTGCTTATGCATGGAAGAGATTTCGAAATCACAATCCAAGGAGGCAGGAAATCGGTGCGGCTGTAGCTGAGATATAATGTAGTTATCTGAGAACGAAGGAGGAATTCTGCAATGTCGTCGTCTAGTTCTTGATGGTCATCAGTCTTCAGGACACAACTAGAAGTGGAAGCTATCATGGATGATAGTAGTGGTAGAGTGTCCGAAGTGCATTGGGATACTTTTAAACCTCGCAAGTAGTTCAACGCAACTGGAGGAAATGCGCTCGATCCTTTCGCTGGACGTACGTCTATGCGCTCAAGTACTATCACCTCGAGTCTCGGATTAGAAGACAACACATCAAAAAATCGCGATGCAGCTATAATGATCGGTGACCTGTCGCCTCGAATCCGAAGGTCCGCAAGATTACGATAAGCCCTGCCACTCCAGTCAAGCACATTGCACATAAAACGAAGAGTGCTGATAGACTGCAACATCTTTTGCGCGTTCTCCGAACGGCTCAGATCGAATGTGGCGATCGTCAGCGTTTTGAAAAGGATTGGGAAATCACTAGGGACTTTAGGCAAGGCCGAAATTTGCAAATTCCGGCCCACAAGCGCCGAGATCTGTTTTGCCGGGGAACTAAATTCAAGATGGTGTAACGAATACGAGTTCTGGCAACTTGATATTTGGCGGAAGCTTAGAGGATGACGCTCACAGCATCTGTACAAAAACAGGTCGCACCTGGGTGGCTTAAATCTTGACAATAGCCTCTTTTCTGGCGCCGTTTCGCGACCGAAATTCGGCCGTGCCTCACGATTTGACATTATCGCACGACCAACGCACTGAAGCAAATGGTGATGAGTTTAAATATGTTCCACAGCGTTGCTAAGAACATATGAAGGTCAAATTGGCCGAAAAACCCCCCTGAAAACCATGTCAATGCTACTTTTCTGACGCAGTGCGAGCGGTCAACTGAAGCAAACGAGTAAGCAATGGAGGTCTCTAACAGCATCTATGAGGCCTAGGGAGTACCTTAAAGACTTATCGAACATCTACAGGCTTGTTTCTACTCGCTTATTTGAGGCGGTAGTGGTTTAACAAGGCGCGGCCGAAATCTAAGCGCTCGGCGGCCGAAACTTCACGGCCGAATTTCGGCCCTGCCTAAAGTCCCTACTGTTTGGGAATTTTGGCAATAATAATGAGAGCGAGCTAGCCAGCGACGGACTACCGTGTTCAAGCCATAGTTTTAATACGCTTGAAACGAGCTCATTCTCCGAATCCAACTCGATTTCTACGGAACGAACTCGATGAATGTGTGGCCTGAGTATCTTGAGTACCTGATTGGTTTTCCGTAGTTGCTCTTCATCACGAGTATGTGGAGGGAATCCATAAGCGTGAATACATATCGGACGGGCTTTCGAGTGTTTCAAGAAGAGCCGAGCAAGTCCATTGGGTACGTCGACGTGAGACCAAAGGTATGGCATGTCAGTTGCAATTTGCCTCCACTTGCTGCAGACAAGAGTCAGATTATATAGACCGGACGCCTTGCCTTTTATACAACACGTGTTGCAGAAGCTAAAGATTCGAGCCAGGACCTCGGGCGGAAGTGTGTTAATGCGAACCAGCCTCCTGGACGTATTCCGCGTGCTAGCTAGTACCATCCATGTTGTACGCAGGCTAAGTTCGTGTGTTCTTGAAGATCCCAGTTTCGAGTCTATAGCAGCCAGTGTATCCTCCAATCTGACGAGGTCATTGGCCGTCGTACAAGCGACATTGATGGCAGAGCAAGCAGCTTGATACGACTGAATTGAAGTGGATAGCATCGTATACGCGGCCTGCCAATCCATAAAGGCAGAGCGAGGGTCACTCGCCCTACCGGACGAACAGGTCAGGTCAGACATCAGACCGGTGGCGGTTGAAAGCAAGGCCACAGTGGCAAGTAGCTCACTTTGCACATATTTGCACCACACCCTTTAAGTACCCGATTAGCGAAGTTTTCAATCTCTCAAGTTGATACCACCTCGTCGGCTGATATTTGGGACCACTGCAACCGCTTCTCAGGGCAGCGATCTTGAGCCGTCTATTCAGCGAGGGAGAACAAGTATCTCTTTCACCCAAGATCGTAACGACTAGTTTAGTGTCGAGAGCGACCCGTATGGAAGGGATATGCTCTTTTTGTATATCTGTATTTTCGATAGAATAAAATATCGTCATTGTTCACGGTTGGCTCGAGTTTCCTAGGTTCGTACTGGAAACAACACGCTTGGCGGCCTTAAATCGGTCTAGTACAAGTCAAAATGGATTAAAGAGCAAGGAATACATCGACTCCGATATTCGTTCAGTTCCAAAAAACCTAATCAATACAAAAAAGGGTGTCGCGTGTACGGGTCCTTCCAAGTCCAAGTTAGAAAGACAAAGAAAAGGGGTAAATCAACAACAGAAAATGAATAGAAAAAAGCCACGCTTCATCTCCTTTTGGAAAGGGGTTATAAACATTTTAGTACTTGTTACGTCCGAAACGCTTGTACCAAGGACGAGGGGCAGCAGCCGCGTTGGTAGCATACGCATCGCTAGTAGTTGCGAGGCCGGTTCCGGCACCGGCACCACGTCGGCGATCATGGCGGCGGCCCAAGCAGACAGTGCACCCAGCCAGGAGGAGGACAATGAAAGAGGCAAGAGTCATCCAGAAGCCTGGACCTGGCTTGGTGTGTGCAACAACGTTATCGAGCTTCGAGGCACGACGTTCTGCAAGCAAGGGTGTCAGATGGGCAAATAAAGTGGGGCGTAGGGTAAGACATACTGAGGTATGCGAACAGAGCAATGTCACATGCAAATGCAATGAGGACGAAGAACGCCGCAAGGAACGACATCAGCGAGGCGAATCTACAAATTGCGTACTTATCAATACCCTATTCGGGACACAAATCCAGGCACACAATGACGTACAGGGTGACGGTAAGGTGCTGAGAGAAGCTCAAGAGAAGAGCGATGAGAATGACTGCCGCGGCTGCAAGTGAAAAACGCGTCAGGACTTCCAGGTGGAGCGGGAAGAAAAATTGGGCCGGGACATACAGATGGGATGAAGGAGCAATCCGCGAGTCCAGGACGCGCCGATGCGTTCATTATCGCCGCCGGAGGATTGCATGTCAACGGTGTATCCATGCTCTACACGTAAGTGGCAGGTCAGAGGGAGAAAGTACAGCAGAGGGGGGGGGGGGTACATACTGGATGGGCTGCATGCAAAGTCTCCGCTCTGTTCAACGCGGTAGCAATAAGACCACACTCCGAGCTATTGCAAGTCCGCAGTTAAGCATCTGAACAAGAGCTATCATGTAGAGGGCTTACTCTTAGTTCGCTAACGGCTGAGGAAGACCCAGTGCTGGCAGCTCCGTCAAAGTGGGTGCGTGCAATATCGAGCGCAGGGACATAGCGCAGCGAAATCGATACCTGTGCAATTCCGACGGATGAGTCCCCTACTCGACGTAAATAAAATGCCCTGAGAGTGACTCACCAGGATCTGCAGGACGAGCGCCGCAACGAGGAAGAAGATACCTATCAGAGCAATATCAGCAACAAATCGCCCGAGAGGGGATGATAGCTTACCGGGGAGGCAGAATACGCGAGCCATGGCTGGTCGTGGTCGAGAACAAGTGGACGGAGGAGCTGTCGGGCTTTATGAGGTGCGTGCAATGTGGTCGAGAAGAGTAGCGGAGAAGCCAAATAGAATTCGGAACCGATGTATTTTCAATCAACATGAGGTCATCGCTCTACAGATCGTTATGTTATCAGGCCTAGACGCGCAGCTGACTCAGCATAGCGCTTGGCTGTGTCCTTGCCACTTACCACGACATGGCACAACGCTTGAAGAAAAAGCTCGACAATATGGGTGTCGACCCGTCAAACTCGAAACTCAATGAGAACTTTTGTCTGGTACGTTATTGATCGGAACTTATATTTCCCCAATTCTAATACTGTTAGCAGATTGGTACTCCTCTTCCTTCACTGGCTAGTACCAAGGACGCGAACGAGTTTGTTCCAGTTTGGAAACAAGAGGTACATCTCACATCTCCCTTCTACTCCTGAATCTCATCTACCAACTTCAGTTTTAATGCATACAGGTCCGGGACGAAAAAGGTCGGCGACGACTACACGGAGCGTTCACAGGAGGGTTTTCCGCTGGGTACTTCAATACTGTGGGATCCAAGGAAGGTACGTCGTGCGATTCAATAACTCTGCTACAGTCTTTGAGACTATGTGTTGGTTTTCAGGATGGGCACCTGCCACGTTCAAATCCTCTCGCACGAACCGCGCGTCCCAAAAAGCCGCGAGGCCAGAGGACTTTATGGACGAAGAAGATCTCGCAGAACTCCGAGATTCGCAGAAACTAGTCGACACAACCGAACCGTCCTCTTCGTTTGCCCCTCCTCAAGATACCTCGGACATTGCCAGCGCACTTCAATCTCTTACCCTTCCCACGTCCGACTCTCCAGGAGCCAAATTATTGCGAAAAATGGGCTGGAAGCCTGGTCAGGGTATCGGACCTCGTATTTCGTACGAGAGGAGGCGGCAGCAGGATGTCGAGGCCGGCGTTGTGAAAGGCGATGCACCGGTAGACGCCGAGGCCAGCAAACACTTGTTCGCACCAAGAGACACACCTGTGCTCCTATTCCGTCCCAAGGAGAACGCACACGGACTGGGCCACGTTGGGCCTGCGAGGTTGGGCGGAGAGGGCAACGTTCAAGAAAAAGCAGGCCCAAATATAAGTGGTGGGTACACAGCCCCAGCTCTCATGTATCCACAACTTATACCTTGGACTCGCAGCTGGATTCGGCCTCGGTGCACTAAACGATGCAGATGACGATGATATCGACGTATACGATCCTGGTGCAACCTCGTCTCGTACAACTCGAATGGCGTATGACGAACTAGACGATACAGACGCAGACGGACATTCTCGTCGTCGACCCTTGACCCTTTCCAACCAGTCCCGATCACAAGCCCCATCTCAGGCGGGCGGACGAGTCGTCGGAGGGCCTGCGGGAAAGTTCAACGACGGCCGATTGGTATTATCAGGCTTTGCCTTGAGCGAAACGCCGGTTGGACAAGACGAGTGGTTTCCTCTGCCAGAAGTCCCCAAAGGGTGGACTCCGGACCCCAAGAGGGTTTGGGCCAAATTTTCAGCCGAGGGACAGGACGAGAATAAACCTGCCGAGCCCGAGCAGAGCGGATGGAAAAAGGCACCGACCGCCCAAGAAGTACGTCTCCCAACTTTATTCCTATAATTTTAATTAGCCAACTTACGACCTGAATTTAGCGTGGCGCACAACTAGGGGAACCCGCACTTCCGCAAGCCAAAAAATCAGTCTTCGATTACCTATCCCAAAAAGATCGAGACAGGCTCCAGAATTTCCGCAAAGATCCTTCGTCATTTACTCCTGCAGCCCCTCCGCCAAAGCCGACGGTTAAACCTAAAATCGCGCCAACGACAGCCCCAACAGCGAAAGCTGCTCTTCTTGGCTTCCAGCCGTTCACATCAGATCCGCTACGGCAAGCTCGGTATACCGCATACCTTCAATATCATGCCTCGCCTATTCCCTTGTCCGAAGGTCAAACGCCACCTGGGCTGGGCTTGTTACCAGATCAGAATGCTGAACAATTCAACAAAGAGATGGAAGACTACGCAAAGGCCGCCGCTATATTCAAACCCGTGAGTGGGGCAATGGCAGGCCGGTTCGTGGGTGCGAGTTCGGGCAGTGTGATCGTCGGAGGCGGGCCGAGTGTTGGGGAAGGAGGCTTGTATCAACCAACGTTTGATAAAAAGGAAGAAGGTACGTGTTCGTTTGCTCATCATGTCCATCAAGAACTATTGGCGCTACACTGCCCTGTTTATGCCAAGCCATCTCTACTTCACTGGCCTAACAAAATAATTTATAGATCCCGGGCAAAATGAAATTCCAATCGAAGAACAGGACCCAAAGAAGAATGCAGCCCGACATGGAATGTATGGCCCGCTCACACATGATGTCCAACCGTGGTACCCTCACCGACTGCTCTGCAAGCGCTTCGGCGTACGTGATCCTCATCCAGACGGCCCACCCACGGCTGCCCCTAAGACCTGGGAAGAACAAGTCGGTGTGGCGCCCACGGCTCCGCCCACAGTGGACTTGGCAGACGTTGAGATGCGTCCTCTGGACTCCGAGGGAGGCGGGAAAGAGGCAGAGGCAGACGAAGACCTTGGACTCCGTGATCTGTCAAACGTCGGACTAGGCGAAGACCCACACCAAGGACGCGATACACTCACATACGTACGGCCTAGTATGGACGTATTCAAGGCGATTTTCGCTAGTGACGAAGAGGACAGCGAAGATGAAGACGGTCAGGAGCAGGGGGCGAAAATGGTAGATAGGGAGAACGAGCCAGTGTCCGCCCTGGATGCAGCGCTTCGACCCGCCGCGAGCGGGGCCGATGTGGTCGGTCCTGTGGACATTGCTACGTTTCGCCCGGTATTCAACGTCAAGTCTAAACCTCGAGATAAAGACAAGGAGAAGAAGAAAGATAAGAAGAAGGACAAAAACAAGCGAGCAGTTCTCTCATTCGATGTCGACGAAGGTGCAGATGGGGAAGACGCGCCTGAAACAACCAAGTCCAAGTCAAAACCCAAGCGACGCGACCGCGAAAAAGATAAACCTGCTGATCGAGCATCGAAAAAGGCACGGACCGAGGACGAGGAGGAAGGTGATTGGGTGGAAAAGCCACCTCCGCCCGCATCGGCGTTGGAGTCCGCGCACGTCGGCCCGAGTTCTAATCCCGACATGGCCGGCGGGTCGTTGTCAGCAGAACCCAGCGGAGGTGAAGCCGGAGGAGCGCTGGGATCGACCCGGATACGGAAGCGCGCGATTGACTTCATGTGATCGGGGTTGGGCTGGTGCTGTACAAGCGAGCGCTCCAAACGCCATGTAATCTGTCATGTGTTTAATTGCCATCGGTCAGGAGGGCAAGTGTGCCCGTCGAGTGCTATCCTCGGGATCAAGCGTAATTATGAGCTGAATTATTGCGACGGACGATGCCGACCCAGAGCGCGGGTGTGGTCGTCAGGACGGTGGATCGCCCGCACTCAAAGATAGATTTGGTATTTCTGGCGGTGATCAGGCCCACAGGGTGTTTCGGACTGCTCGGCGCCGTGCTGTCCGATCCTACTGATTGCGGCTAAGAGACCGAACCATTGGCCTGATGGGGACACGAAGCAGTGCCCCTTCGTGATGGTATGATTTACGCCGCCTCAATCAAATCAGGCATTCACTCACCATTCAACAGCCCCCAGAAGCAGAGCGTACATGTCCAAATGTTGCATAATGATCGTGTTACTGATGCCCTGAAATGGGGGCAAGGTATCATATCACAACCTAGATGCGCCTTAGATGACGAGCAATGCACTTGAAGTCATCTCCATCAGTCCAATAACGGCCTGCCTCTATGCGATGTCATTCCCAACAGCGCACCATGTAATTGTCATCAGCTCGATACCTGACTTAAAAAGCTCGCGCCGCGCCTCATGTTCCCCATACCACACATTCCCTACTCGACCGAGTCCTCCTCGTCTGTGTTTTGATTCGACATTGCGGTTTATCGCGCCCTGGTTGTTTACCTTGCCGCCACACAGCATCCGCTCACTCCGGACTAGTCTCCCACGTCAACACTCGCCTATTTTATTAGCTCGATGTCTTCCAACCCGTCCTCCCAGCGTCAACCCCGTTCGACAGTTATCTTGCCTCCCATCGGAAGTCTCATCGAAGCAGCCAACCAAGGCATGTCCGGATCGCACTACCAGCAGCATCCTCAGGCGCACCACCGTCATTACCCACCTACGCCCCCTACTGGAATGTCAATGTACGGTCAAAATCCTCAATTGCCCCCTCTCGCCCCCCAGTCGTCTCACTCTCGCAGTCGAAGCTGGAACGACCCTGCTTACCCTACTCCGCCCAACTCTGCTAGGTCTGATCGTGCCGCGGCTCCGGTCACTACTAGCTCAGGGGGAAACCGCCGGCATATGTGCTCAGAGTGCGGCCAGGCTTTTGATCGTCCGAGCAGCTTGCAGGTGAGTCATTTGCGGTATTACTTCGGGGATGATGTCTGAAACTTGGCTTGCGTTTTCAGACACACATGAACACCCACACGGGAGAACAACGTACGTTATGCGTTGCTAGAACTCGTATGTGCAAAGTACTAACACCAGTTTTGTAGCCTTCCAATGCCCCTATCCAGGATGCGGCCGGAAGTTCTCCGTCAAAAGCAACATGCGTCGCCACCTTAGCACTCATGAACAACCACGCATGACAGATGCTGACGAGGCGGACTACTCGCGTCCACATGACGGCGAGTATGTCTTTTCTGTGAACGGGCAACGCTGAGTGTTCCCCCTTCGCAAGTTATTATTGCCTATCTATTCTTGCTTAAATTATGAGCCTCAGATAACTTATTGTTCTGGAACGAAACCTGTTTTTCTATGTCATCCTATTTATCACAACTATCATCCTGCTTATGTGTCTCCTCCAACGCTACATCGCATTTCAACATGTATATATTTGTGCACCTTGCAATTCGTCTGCTGCTATTTATTCAATTTCGTTCTCCGGCCCCGCCCCACCGTTGCATCGAGACCCTGTTAAATCACATTGCTGTACGCATACATAAAGACTCCCTTTTATAGTTAGAACCGGCTCACCACGCGTTCAGAGTACTATTCTGAGCCTCGCTTGTGCCTTGGTTTCACAGGCATTCTTTGGGTGTCGTGCCACAGGAGCACGGAGCTGCAATTATACTGTTGAACATATGGAGGTGGCGAGCCAGGCTATCCCGTGAATTACGATTGACTAGTCGTTCCGGTCGTTTGATGTATGCGCCAAGTTGCCGGCCCCAGGTTCAGATTTAGCTTCGAAGCTGATACTATGCGTGCTTTGACGTAGTTCTGCTACAACTACAAGTGGAGCTTATTGCGTCTTCCAATTGTAAAGGAGAGCTAGCATTAACTTAGATGCTCAGATAAAAGAAATGAGATCTGAGAGTTCGACTTACTATATGCACATGAAGTACTCCGCCGATGCCATAGTCGGGGAGCATTCATCCCCGAGAGCCTCTCCAAGTGCTCGATCATGAATATTCACGGGTCAAGCGCACGCCTGGTCGTGACGGTACCTTGTAGAAACTATTACAGATGGTAGCTTGGCCCTTTCCTATCTCAGCACTGGTAAGCTTGCATTAGTGGCTGTTGAATCCTAAGACTGAAATCCGCTCGCTAAGAACAATATGCTCATCGACTATTGCTATCTGATCATGCATGATACCTCACACGATTACACGGGTAACTTGAATTTGAACTCGATCATCTTCAAAGCGTGGCATTCCCAAAAGGATGACTGAAACTCGCAAAGGAGGGACTGCCTTGCTTGACGGTGGCACTACTCGACCGATTTGATCTAGTTGTAAATCTGAACAGAAATAAAGGTGCAGCACAGCATGGAATGCAGGCCACTAGCATGCATACGATGTGTGGGAATCTGATCGACCCTCGACTGGTGGATATTGGAGATGGCGGGAGCTACCGATATCATCATTGATTGTTTGGAGCTGCTAGTCCTACGATCCTGTTCTGTTCACACGAACAATAATAGCGGTGGCGTAGGCGAGGCTGTGCCCCCTGTTCTCCGCGATGAGCATTCTCACGGGCTCAATATTAAGACTCAATTGCAACAGGTTTGTCCCTTGGTGACGCGTGTAAATGCCCAGCGGGTGTCGTAAGATGCCAGCCCAACTGGCACTAAAGTTGATCTTGGTGGCTGGGTTGATATATGAGTGTTGTAATAGGAGCATTTCGAGATTAGACAACACCCTGGAGGGCGGTGCAACCAACAACCAATAATCAAGCACAGCATGCGCTTACAAGCCAGTCTAGAACGCGTAAACATGCGCCTTCTGGTTGGATGGGCCATCAATCGGGAGGAGAGGAACAAGATTGATATTTGGCTCTTCTTTTTCATCCTCGAATAGCTCAATCATGAATCTATGAGACAGGGACAGTTACTGAATATTTGAAAGTGCGGGGAAATTTAAGTACTGCTGATTGACATTTATTGTCATCGCCTCGGTAGTTTAATCCATTTGATGGGTAAATGATCGCCGTCTCCCACGAACGAATACATCAACTACCACATTTCAGGTAGCCGATAGTAGCCAGACCTCGGGTAATGTTTGTCCAGTTGTTTCTATAACAGAGCAATACATATAATAAAACCAGCAAAGCGAAATCAAGATAACAACGTAAATGCCAGAAACAAAGCAAATCAAGGCTAATGTGCGCTCATGTGCAAATTATACACCGGCCTCAAGCTCTCGGCGTATGACTTCCCGTACCTCTTTCAGGCCGAAAACCTCGGTGTCTTTGTTCTTCTTTGGGGTACTGGCCGCGGCCGACGTTCCTGGGGTGCGAAGTCGTGCCGGGCTGGGCGGCAAGTTGCCGGAACGAGAGGGGGTCGCGGGCACCTTCGGGTTGGGGCTCACAGGAGCTTTCTTCGTGGCCGGGCTTCCGCCCCCGACCTTCTTGCCGGGGCTCAGGGGGCCCACAACCTTCCCGGTCACCACACTGCTACCCCGTTCGATCCATTCTTCCTTCCCAACAACTCTGATTTTCACGAATTTGGGACACAGCTCTGCCATCATTCGTACTTCGTCTTCGGCTTCCCCGGTGCTCACCCGCGACACGCCAACAATAGCCCTGGTAGCCTCTCGCATAGGAATGACACGCCGAGTGGCAAATATAGCGAGGAGTGTCTCTGCAGCATCGGGGATCCGGGCCAGTAAGCATCGGCGACGTAGTTGGTCGGGTGTAAGATCGGCAGTGTGGACGGTATTGGTTTCGGCATCATAAGATAGCGTGACGGTCGTAGTTTTCCCGTTCGGAGTAGCGAGAGCCTTCTGGCGAAGACGTTCGGCCAGTGCGGCCTGACGAGGGGTGCTCGGTGCGGATGGCGTTGAGCTCTTGTCCCTTTGAGGGGTTTGAGGCTCGAGCCCGGACTGAAATAGAACACGATTGATACTGGGAGTGCAGGGGCGTGAGTCTCCAGACTCGGAGGCTCCGGATGAGTAGTGCGTGGATGGCGTAGCCGCAGGAGTAGGTGGCAAAGGAACTGCAGCAGCCCGAGTCGTGGGTGTCATGGGCACCGCAAGAGCGCGTTTAGTCGTCGATGGTGTTGCGGCCGCATGCCTATGAACAGATGTAGGTGTGGCGAATATACCGCCATTTCTGCTCGTGGGAGTGGCAAAGGCGCGCCTCGTAGAACTCGTTGGGGTTGAAAAGCCCCCGTCGCGGCGGGCGAAGCTGGGCGTGCTCATCGCACCCTTCGACGGGGTTGAGAATAGGCTGGTCTTTGACGGTGTTTGCATTGTGCGAAGTGTGCTTGGTGTGGATGTTATCGGTATGGATGCCAGCGATGGCAGATCGGCCAGAGGGATATGAGGGACAGGGGTAGGAGACAAGGAACGCAAGCGCTTAGTTTTGCCATTCGCCTTAGGCGTAACTTGAGTCGCTTCGTGAAGCTATCAGCCATCGAATATAAGCGATTGTAATTCGGCTCCAACGAATATACATACCTTGACCCAAAGCAGAAGTTTGTCGGTGATCTCCTTCCTGCGAAGGTGCGAGTCTGCAGTCCATTTAGCGATCGCACTAAGTGCGACACCGGCAGATTTCTCTGACGCGGTTTCGACTTTAATTCCGATCCCGTAAGCTGGAATGCGGCGCCCTTGAGCTCGTTGTAGCTGAGTTGTAGGCGTTATAATGAATCCCATTCCACCACGGACCCAATCCGTCGGGGGCGGCGCTGGTACCGGTGCTGGGGCGGACTTTCGGGGCGTATTGCTTTCCAAAAAAGGGTTGTCTTCGCTGCTATCCTCGATCGGCCCGACAGCTCGAGCGGTAGGTTTAGGCGGCTTGTCTTCAGGTAGAGCGTCTCCGTCCCATTCCCAAAGCCAACACAGCCGACGGATCTCGTCTGTACCAATACGCACACGTAAACCAGCAGTCTCGAGCGCAACAGTGTTCGTAATTGCGGCTAGATGACCAGTTTCGGCGGAAGGTCCGCGGGAAGAAGTCGCCAGCGAGAGAGATAACGAGGTTTCAATAGCTGTATGAGCAGAGACAAGTCGAGAGAGGTGCGATGGCAAAGGGATAGATTTGGCACGAGGCGTAAGCGGCGAGGACGGACTGGCTGGAGAGGCTGATTTGCGTGCTAGTGGAGAAGCGGATCTGTGCAGAGCGGGTTTAATTAGTTGAATCACAGCATTTGTGCAGGAACCTACAGAGTGCTGGCCCTCTTGGGAGTGGTCGTTTGAGGACTTGTCGCGATACGACGTCGCTTCTCCGGTTTGGCGCGATCGATTGGAGCCATGTTGTTTGACGTTTGTGGTATATATTTAGCTCACGAGTTGGAGACACAGATTGTCGTTTCCCAAGTACCGAGCACCTATGATTGCATGAGCCATATTGCCTTCGTTCATGGTGTTCTACTTACCGTGAACCTAGGGTGGGCTATTGGGGCACGCGCGCGGGGTGCGTGGTTGTGGTCAGGCTCAACACCTGAACGCGGTCACATGCTAAGTCAGGTGATTCTATAGGCGCCGGGCCCAAACGCGGTTATCAATAATTAAACTCTAATTAGACAATCGAACCAGCGGCAAAGCACAGCGACTTGTCCGTTCTTTTGAATTTGGGCATCGCGACTCATAAAAGGAACTACGGATTGACTCGACACTATGATGCACGCTCCTTGGGTATTGTGTATGGCCTGTTCGTCACTATTTGGTCCTGGTGAATCTATTCACTAACGGTGCTTGGACCGAGCCACTATAGTGCCAGCTACGTTGTTGTTGGCTCTACGACCACCACAGTTGGGCCTTCATATGCATCAGCTCCGCCTCCCGATATTATTTAAGTCCTTTCAAGATGTGGTGATGCGCCCCACACCCCCGATCCACAATTCGACTTGTCTCTCTTTCATCGCATCCACGGTTCAAAATCGGAGTAGCCTGCTCTTTCAATTATACTCACCATGTTTGTGCCGACTACCGGCCCAAGTTTCTCTTCCATCCTCTCAACTCTAGCCACCAAAGATCCAAGGAAAATACCACTGGAATTGATTGATGCTGTATGCAGGCAATATCTCAGTTCAAAACCTGTAACGTTGACTGACCAAAATGTAGCTAAAGAATGCGTCCTCCGCGGTAGCCAAACATGAGCGTGACATCAAGCGTATAAGAGCAAGGCCTCGCCTTACCCGAAATGACGAGGAGTGGGCTTATAGCGGGTATGAGCAAGCGCTGGCTGAACTAATCACGCTGGCCCGCCGCGGACCTCCAGCTCGAGCACTATATCCCCCTTGGGTAGCTTTGTACACAAACTTGGTATGTGTTATGCTTCGATATCGCTTCGTACTCTGCTAACTTGATCTACAGTTTCATTACCTTGGATATATGCTTGAAATAATCCAACTTCAGCCACTTCATTTCGTCGATACTTCCAGGACCAGCGTCACTTTGGTAGCCCATTTGATAAACATGGAAAATCTGGTTTGAACTCACCATCATTTCCCACCGGTCCTCTCAATCGTGTGTTTATGACTACCACAGCCTTTCAAGTTAAGACAATTATGGGGTGTATAGCCCAACCGAGTTCCGGTTTTTATGTATCTTGATGTGTATTTGTATCTGTGTTCCCGTCCATGTTCACCCGTTTCTTGATACCCATGTACATTGTAAATATCTATTTCCGTTTTCTCTCCTCAGAAGATTCGCCGCTTTGTATGAGCCAATCGCCTCGTAACTGAAGGGATGTCCTAGTCAGCCGAGCATTAGCTTCGGTCTATGTAGCTTTAGCCGTTATACTACAAATCCAACCGCAATACCCGAAGCTTATCGAGGGTTAGTATGACTAGCCACTCAATGCTAGTTGGTATTTTTTCGAATCATCAAATCGGACGACTACGATCATCAACTGCGGATAGATCGGCTATAATGATTCTATGTTCTGGTGTATGCGCGGCCAAGCTAAAAACCTTAGCGGACCTCGGTTGAAGTAGATACAAGCGGCGCCGAAGACGCCACCTCTCTTCACTACCCCAATCCGCAAATTTGATTTATTTTTGGTGCCGAGCGACTTCGAGCGAGGTATTCTTGTACGTCCCAGATGACTAAATAGTCGAATAGACTAGAAGTATATGTTCCGAGACACACGGAGAGGCCAACAATTTGTAGATTGCAACCGCTTTTCGCGGCAGGGCCGTACTGCCTAGTTGTCAATGTCGATGCCGCCAAGGAGCTGTGCGCAACTTGTGTTGTGTCTATTAATAACATCCCAAGTTGTCTTTTAGCCTCACTTGAGAACGATGAGAAACAGAGATGCCCTGGTACAATATTATCGAACCCAGCCATCGAGCTCATCTCCGACTATCACAGAAAATCAATAGAGATGGTTTCGACAGCGCAAAAACGTGATTGTGGAGTCACTTTAGCGATAATCAGTCCCTGTGTGAGAGTTGTGGGCTATCAAAGCCCGGTGAGCCATCATCTGGACAATCCAGTGAAAACATTTAAGCTGGATTAAGTCATGTGCTTGCTACTCCAGAGGCTAGGTCAGAGCTAGCGTTTGGAACGTAACAGTAGACTTACTCTAGTATATGCGACTGACATGAACGCTGGGCTTGAAGCATACATGACCAAATGCTTGTTCTCCAAAGCTCCAATCGTATGATTCGAACCTTCGCTTAGGTGCATGTCTTAGTAAAACTAATTCCGAATACGCCAATGGATATGCACTCCTAGGGAACTCTGGGTCTAGAACGGCGCGTCGTAATATACCCTAATGCAGCGCCTTGACATATATTTAATTCGTAATACACTGGGGGCAATTTATTTGGGGCTTGCTTAGCCCCTCTCTATCGCTTAAACGCCACATTACTAACATTTTCGTCTTCTTTCTATACCAGAGATAACGTGGTGCGCAAAGAACCCGGGCTGAAATATGAAAGCGTCTAGGCACGGAGCGAGTAGAATAGCAACCCCGCGCTTGAATGGCTGGATATTTGCCAAATTAGGATATGGCGCACACACGGCGAGGTGTTCGCAGGCCTTGGCCGGCCGCTAGAAAATCATTTAGCCGGGGAAATACTGGGGCGCGTCATACTTGTAGACAAATGAGAAGAGTGCCGGAGCAAATATCCGACCATAGAAACTCGACAAGAAAGGCGCTTGTGGTGCACGTGGTGCAACCGGCCAATCATATCCGGTCTGTCACGTTATATTTTGTATTTGGGAGACGCGACGACGACAATGTGGAATACAGATGAGTGAGATTTGGGGCCCGCTTGGAGAAAGAAGGCAGGCTAGGTCGACGAGATCCACTAATGCCGACGTGCAGCCCGAATCAAGGGGTGCTCTTCTCACCCTCTCGGGATGATGGCTAGATTATCACCAGAGACCCGGCCGGAGCTTGCCCACCACTCAGGCAGACTTGCAGCCTCTCCATCCCTATATAAGCTTTTTATCCACCTGCTTCGTCTTTACTACATTCAAATCCCCCGATACCAACATGCCTGCTATCGAGTCTCAAGTCGACGTTCTCATCATCGGTGCCGGTGAGAAATGTCGCACACTCGTCGTCGGGCATGATACTAACATGAGCAGGCCCCGCCGGTCTCATGTGTGCCCATGGGTTGGCCAAGGCTGGCGTGAACGTTCGCATCATTGACAAACGCCCATCCAAGGTTGCGGCTGGCCAGGCAGACGGCATTCAGCCTAGGACCCTTGAAGGTAAGTTTACTATACCACACACATTGCACAAAATCTGACCCGATCTCCAACAGTTCTTCAGGTACGTTCGTCATCGTTACTGCTGCATCTTCACACGAATCCACCCTCTCCACAACTCCCTCGATCAATGTCGCGCAAAGTGCGAGCCTGACAGCGAAGCGCTCGCCTAAGCGTTTGCCGATGGATAGCCTTTGATTTCTCCCTCTTATCTCACCAACCACCACACTTGTAACTGACATTATCTATAACGGACGCAGAGCTATGGCCTTGCTGAACGACTCTTCAAAGAAGGAAACCAGATGCACATGGCCGCGTTTTACAACCCAACCCCAGACGGCTCCGGTATCACGCGGTCCGACCGACTGCCAGACGTCACTGCCCCCACCGCACGATACCCATTCGAAGTGACGCTCCACCAAGGCGCTATCGAGAACATCTTTCGTGATGCTATGCGTGCGCTCGGTAACGGACCCACTGCCAACGGGGCTTGCCCACGCGAGTTTGAACACCGCGCCAAGGCCGAACCGCAATTCTCGTACCCACCTCGCTCGATCGAGGTCGAACAGCCCATTGTGCCTACAAGCATATCACTTTCGACGGATGCGGCCGAACTTGCTTCGCGGGATTCGTATCCCGTGACTGTGCATCTGAAGAGGCTGAGCGAGGCCGAGGCAGCGAGGCTTGCACGCCCTGTTGCGGGTGCCCCGGCAAACTCGAACGAAGTTGTAGCGGATGGGAGCTCCGTCGAAGTCGAAGAAGATCGAGAGGAGATTGTTCGAGCCAAGTATGTGGTTGGATGCGATGGTGCCCACTCGTGGACCCGGTCTCAGATGGGTTGGAAGATGGAGGGAGAGCATACTGGTGAGTGGGAAAATCCCCACAGGTTTTGAGATGCCTCAATGTTTTTTTCTGTAGATTTCGTCTGGGGTGTAGTCGACACAATCCCCGATACCGACTTTCCCGATATCCGGAACCGAACTGCGATTCACTCGGACAATGGCGTACGTATATTGCCTCCGAAATTAAAATTCTTCCTGACAATCCTACAGAGCTGCATGATCATTCCACGTGAAGGCGATCTTGTTCGTTTATATGTCCAACTCGCAGAAATTGAACTCGGAGGCACTGGACGCATGGACAGGAGCAAGATGACTCCCGAAAAGATCATGGAGGTGCGTTCGTTTGTCGAATGTGTCCTGTTCGCACACTTATAGCTCGATCTTGCGCAGGTTGCTCGGCGCTCTTTCAAGCCGTTCAAGCTCGAGTTCCCACAAAAGCTTGACTGGTGGACGATCTACATCATCGGACAGCGAGTGGCGTCCAACTTCTCGGCACAGGAGCGTGTATTCATTGCTGGCGATGCTTGTGAGTTTTTAGCATATCAAACACAGCACCTCTTTTAACTGGTCTTTTCAGGCCATACACACTCGCCCAAGGCTGGTCAAGGCATGAACGCCAGCATGAACGACACGCACAACCTCATCTGGAAACTTACCCAAGTTCTCCGAGGATGGGCGTCCCCAGAGCTCCTGAAAACCGTATGTCTAGCGTTTTCGGTTAGCGCGTGGGTAGATCCTAACATGATCTTTAGTATGAACTCGAGCGCCGCAAGTATGCGCAGGATCTGATTGCTTTTGATCGTAAATTCTCTGCTCTCTTCTCGGGCAAGGCGCAGACTGCAGACAACTCGGACGGAGTGTCTCATCATCAATTCGTCGAGTATGTGTTACAGGCACTTGCGGGGTGTAGAGTGATATTAAATTGGCTGTCCATCTAGGGTATTCCAGACGTTCGGCGCATTCACGAGCGGTATCGGCATCCATTATGCACCATCCGCGATTGTCGATCCGTCACATCAGGCACTTGCAACCAAGCTCATTGTCGGCCAGAGACTCGTTCCTCAAACTGTTATCCGTACTGCCGATGCTCGTCCGTTTGAGATCCAAGATCTCATCCCGTCCGACATCCGTTACAAGATCCTCATCTTTGCCGGAAACACCAAGGATCCTATCCAAAAGGCGCGGTTGCAAGCGTTTGCCGATGAGCTCGAGAAACCCGAGAGGTTCTACAAGAAGTATACGCCAAAGGATGCTCCAGTCGATACCGTCTTCGAGATTCTTAGCTTCAGGTTAGCATTTTCACAGTTCTGATCCAGACTGAAGAGATACTCACAGCATAATCACAGCACCATGACGAAGAACACCGGAGATTACACCGATCTTCCTCCTACCCTTCGCACACACTGGTCCAAGGTCTTCATGGACGATGTTGCGTGCTTCCCCAAGATGGGAGGCGGACGACTGTACGAGTCGTATGGAATTGGACCCGAGGGATGTGTTGCGGTGGTACGACCAGATGGGTACATCGGACACGTGGTGTCATTGGAGGGTGTGGATCAGCTTGACAAGTGGTTCCACGGATTCATGGCGGCGTGAAAAGGTCAAGAGTTATAATGAGTTTGGTATGACAGCTGTAATAGTATTATTTTCGTTGTTTCTTTCTCGCTTGGAATAAAATTTTCTTGAATCTCAATGGAGATCTTGGTTGATCAGTATCTGCATGTCTCTGCCTCCATGTGCTCGTTTCTCTACCGAAAACTAGCCGTGAAATATGCTAGATAAGGCATCTATGATCATGTGGTCGATAATGTAAACATTCGGGCTTGTATTGAGCAGATTTGAGAGCTAGTTAGGGCCCGAGGATATCGATTTGGTGAGAGCTGAAGATACAGAGACATGAAAGACGGGCCCCTTTTTATACCACGACGAGCGTGATCCAGGGGGTCTCAAATAGCGGCCGAACCCAAGTGCGGTTGCTGAGCCAAGCAAATGCTGACACATCGAAGCGGCGGACCTGATTCCGAAGATATAAATAGCCATGGACAGAGCGTTGACTTTACAGCCCTCTCTCGAACCTGGGTTTTTGATATCTCCACTGACTGGATTTGACAATTAAAGCGAGTGTCGCATAAGTTGTCGCGTCCTGCCGAACCTAACAACGTATGTGAGAAGGATGGATCCAGTCATATTCTCCTTGGCTTCAGGCCCTGTTGATTTCGTGCGCGATGTTCGGCGTATGAATTAGCCCATGTCCTTGGCATGAGCGCCTAACTTGAGTACTGTCTCTATGCTGGAACGTCTTCCAATGGCCTCTCCATTGACGACTCTGGGCGATCAGCTTACCTAGTGCTTACCTCAGCGCTTCCTTCAGGGCCCTCCATTTCTGGGTTAATCGCACCAATCTTCGTATGCTCATTCAGCGTAATTTCAAGATTTCGACTTGCCTATGTTATCTCTGACAATGCTTGTTGTATGCGCGCGAAATAAGCTATTATAGACTACTACCGGGCATGGACATATCTCAGTTTCCTGTTTTGGATATCACGACTGCGCACGGTCTAAGCGTACGTTCCAGACTGCTTGGTCTTTGCATTCTACACGCCGTTGGGGATATGCGGACTTGCAGCATGGCCAGGCGAAAAAATGGGCTATATAAACTAGGGCCGACCTGATACTCACACCTCAGAAAATGTCTCCCACCTCCCCCTCGAAATTCAAGTCCCACCTTTGGCTATCAGCCATGTCGCCTATTACTCTCAATCTTGCTACTCGGCTCTTCGCTTTTAGCGCGCTTATGGTGCTGCTTGGCGTCGTAGCTCCAGCCAACGCTCTCGCGTTGGACCCACGGGCGATGTGAGTGTCCTAATGCGCTCGTCGTGGTCCATTATGCTAACCTTAACCGCATAGCGTCAGCGCCCCCTCCCTCAACCTGACCGTCCTTGACAGGTCCTACATCTTGGCACCGTCTCCGTCCGTCTTCACCGCTCACCCAACGTCACCACCATCGCCACCGTCATCACACCCTACTCCGGCCATCCTAGCGCATATAGTGGACCGCGCTCACAGGACTCAAAAATGGATCACCGATATTCAATACAGAGCATCACACGCTCTGTGTCGAGGTCGACCGCGTAAGTGTTCCATGTGAGCTTGTCAAGTGAATAGCATCACTGAGACGTAATAATATAGCGTTCGTCGATTCTCGCCTTGCCTCGCACGTGTACTATGCGATATTTGTGGCGAGGCTAGAGTTATGCCCACCAGGTACCTCCCCTATCGAATCACTTCCCCGTCCTCGTTGGAATCTACCCGTCCGACGACCTGCGCCAGCCATCCCGATGCTCCCACCTCCGGCAACGCCTACCACTGACGAAATGCCTCCAACTAGAGCGCACTCGCGAGTGGATGGCCATTTCCCTTCGCCACGGCCAGCTCACCTCTTCCCCAAACGACCTTTACCGGTGTCCGAAGAAGAGTCAGAGCCGGAGCCAGCTGTCGAGTATCGGCTAATTCTTGTCCAAGAGCTCGTGCGCCAAGCACGCTTGGTGCGGACCTGGATGCTCGACGAGGACATGAAGGAATGGTACATGGCTGTGCTCCATTCGCTCGTCAAACTTGGAATGGTCTGTGCTAGCGTCTACATCGGCTGGTTCATGGACTTCAAGATCTTAGCCCCCTGGTGGCTGTCTCTGCGGGTCTCATTGTCTGGCGAACCGGAGGTCGTTGCGCGCTATGACCACTTCCTTGTCATACACGGCTACCGTGCGTCTTCACCCGGGACGCCTTTCTTCCGGAGGAAATTCGTGTGGAACGACTCGGTCACGCTCCCGGGCAGAGAAAAACTCGAACGTCGAAATTGGAAGAAAGTCAACAATACGATCGCGCGATACAAAAATCGGTACGCCGGACGAGACGACGTCGTGTTCAAAGTCTATCTGGTGCGATCCTGGGGCGTGCACCGCCGGTATCAGATGTTCGGTGGACGTCACAAGTTTGAAGCGCCGGATAAGGACAACCGCGGATGTGAGTACTTGTAAAGTTTGAATATGTTCCGCGTACTCATCGATGAACGTAGACAAGTTATTTGCTGGTATGTTCCAACCGACCGGACCCATCTTCCGGGACGAGGACCTGCCCCGGTTCCCACCCTGGGTCCCACGCCGGATACTCCCCAAAGTCCGCGTGCCCAGCCCACTCGATACGTCGGTCATACGTCCGAAGGAGAAACCCCAGACGTACTATTGGGAGCTGGAGACGGACGATGGGGAGTTATATCTACATGAAGAACCCGAGGTCGAAGGAGGCGCCGACCACCCGAGGGAACAGTACCCGCGAGGCGAGATGGACAGGTGAGTGATGGACGAGTACACAGTCTGCGGCTGGCCCGCAGACACCCGCCGATCCCGTCGTCTCGTCCTGCCAGAGGACGTTCGTCACGCCCGGGCCAACCGTGCTGCCTGGCCCCAGCACGGCGGGGGTGTACGAACGGAGTCGATAAGCAGACGAGACTAAGGGTACGGTCGTCGGCGTTGCTGAGCATTATGCTCGCGACGCCAGGTTGTGCTCGCCATCCCTGTCCATGGCGTATATCGCCGCACGCCCATCGTCTGTTCCAGTGCCCGAGATTGCTTTACCTGGTGTCTCAACGTGAGACCACAGGTTCATATTTTTTCTTTTCCTTTTCCTTTGTTTTTCTTCGCTTTCTGATGGTATCGGTTATATGTTTGCGACTCCGTTGCCCTGTAGTTTTGTTATTCATGTACTTGTTGCTCTTGTGATCTTGCGCATCCTTTTTTTTCTTTTACTTCTGTTGTATCATTAGCTAGTTAGTTTATTTATCCCGCCCCTTCGGGGCTATTTTGAAACGCACAGTGGAGAGCTTGAAGAGTTGAAAATGCTGGCTAGTATCAAAACCTCCTCGTTTGACTTGCTGCGAGCTTTTAAGTCATGGTACGCGCAAAAGCTCATCTGAATGAGAATGTTTGTACATAGATGTTCTTACTGTAACATTAGAAATTCGCGCATCAGATTTTGTACGAATGCGTGGCTAACCACGGTGGAAACCCCGCTTGCGTACCACAGAACTTTGTATTTATGTACTCAAATCCTGTGGCATGATATATGTACCATGTATGCGCGGAAATTAGTACATCAAATCCTAGTGATACCTGTTCCGGAAACCGCCCAGCCAAATATGGAGCACACTTCTTGGAAGCCTTAAGTTACTGTACGGCTCGTCAATCTTTGATCCTAAATCCCCAGCATCAATCAGCTCTTCCTACCGCAAACGTGCTCAATGCTTTATGACGTCTAGGTCGATTCCTTGGATATCATGATTCGAGCGAAGAGAAATATATCAAGTGAACGGCTGTTTGGAATTCATGTGCCGGTATGCAACAGAGCTCGCCATATTCTCGATCCGAAAGTCTCGCGATCCACACGTTTTATGTCAAGAAAATACCAGTAATGATCGCTCCACTAGTGCTGTACCGGATATATTATCCAAGGCAACTTTCTTGCCCACCTTGGTCCTTGAAGGCGTTTGGGTTGGGAACATCTTCTGCTAAATAAATGTATATTTGCCCCAACACACGTAACATTGATGGTTCCATTTCTTCCCCCGACTTGCGCCGCAAAACCATGGATTTCGGGGCTTGAGATACAGTGAAGAGGTGAAAGGGGCGAATCAGTGGATGTCGCTTGACAACGCGGTGACGAAGTATCTGGCTAAGGATGCGTATACCCACAGAGCTTGCTGACGCTAGAAGATAAATCTGTCGGACACAAGCGAGATAGTTTGGCCGTGGTTCTATATAGTACCTGCCCAACGTCCATTTGAATGACGTAAGTATCTGCCAACAGGCGATCAGCTTCTGCCCACGACGACACCGGGTCACTCGATATCTGTGTTTTCGGCATGAATGCCAAGCCTCAACCTAACTCTACCAGCGGGGTAACGCTCAGTTTCGGCTTTTGACGCGGACCTCTCTCTGGCTAATCCATCACTATGCGTACCATCCACGCTATCCCGCCGGTACTCGAGCTACTGCCTTCTGGATGATTCTCGCGAGTCGCTTGTACCTTTGTATCTTTCCAAACTAGGATGCGACATTGGTTCAACCTGTCTCGTTTCTGTTGTGGAAGCGTTATCCGACATTTCTCCTGAATCTGCCCCCCGAAACCGCACAAATCTTGCATTGTTCTAATCGAATCGTCCTGGTTGAACATGAGTGTGAATTTTCACCTGCTATCGTGCGAAGGCCGAGAAGCCCTTCCGACCGACAGCTATCGTGCCTTCATTATATGCCGGGACACGGTAAAGTATTAAGCGGAGCCCCATGATCCACAGTCCATGCGCATATCTCCGGGTTCGCCAGGGGGCGAGAGTATTAGAATAGATCATCTAAGATGAACAGAGGCGGTATGTCGAGTTCAAAAGGGAATTGTCTCGTGTCGCAGCCTGATATAGAATTCTTCCGCACGGCTTTAGGCGTATTGTCAGCGGGTTTGATACGTACTGGAAAACGTTGAATCACCACGAAGTTCCTCGCGTGACTAGTCTAGTGTGGGATGGTTCAATGCTGGAATTTTACATACAGGTGGTGGGAAGCAATGGCAGCTTTGAGAGAGTATATATGACGTGTTGGGCGAAAGAGGAGGGACAGCGGCTCGCCGTCTGTCCAACAAGCACCTCCTTCGTTCGTCATGCGTTTCGCCGTTGCTTCTCTTGCTCTCGCGCTATCTCTCCGCGCGTTGGCTGCTCCGGTTGAACGGGACACTGCTACGACGCCAATCAATGCTGCGACGATCTCGAGCTACTCACCGTACGCCAGCTTTGCTGCTGCTGCATATTGCTCTGGTACTGCAAATTGGTCATGCAGTATGTTGCTATCTTTAAGTGTACAGATATCATCAACTAACAGCGTCCTCACATCCAGCGGCGTGCAAGCGCATTCCTGGGTTTGTTACTTATGCTACAGGAGGGGACGGCAACGGTATTCCATTCTGTAGGTTGTCTCAATTGAAGCCACTTTGCTCTTCAATAACTTGGAATCATCTCAGGGTATGTTGGCTGGTGGCCATCTGGCAACTCGGTGGTCGTTGTGCATGAGGGTACCGATCCTACTCAGTTGTAAGTGTCGCTTCGTGAATCATTTATGGGCCTTTACTCACTATCCATATTTATCCAGCCTATCATTATTGACCGATGCCAACGTACTCACCGATCCCTTGGACACAAAGCTCTTCCCAGGTGTTTCAAGCTCCGTTTTGGTCCATGATGGTTTCAGGAATGCGCAAGCAAACTCTGCGCCGCAGGTTCTTGCTGCAGTCAAAAAGATCATTGCTGAGAAAGGAGCAACCAAAGTTACGACCAGTGAGTATTTGATGAGCTTTTCTTGATCTCATGTTTGCTATCTTTAGAGATTGTGACTTATAAATAATTAATAGCCGGTCACTCGCTTGGAGGTGCCCTTGCAACCCTCGATGCTCTCTATCTCAGGCTCAACCTACCGTCCAGCGTTGCTGTCAAGGCTGTCACATATGGTCAGCCCCGCGTGAGCTCGAGAATCCATAATCGCCGGGTGTTTGTGGTTGACGATTCTCTGTTTAGGTCGGGAACCAGGAATTCGCCAACTTGATTGATCAGAAGATTCCCGATTTTTCACGTGTTACACACGAATATGACGTGATCCCCATTGTGCCTGGTACGTCCTTCGTCTGCCGGTACTACAAGTTAATTCTCACATGTTGAACGTGTAGGCCGCGGCCTAGGATTCCATCATACCAGTGGCGAGAAGCATATAATCGCCGATGCGAACTGGGTTGCTTGTGCTGGTAAGTTTCAAGCATTCTGCGCCTTGTTACACCAGGTCGACATCTCAACCTTGCTCTGATCTAGGACAAGACAACACCAGCACCAGTTGCTCTACTGGTGCCGTTCCGAACATCTTTGTGGGTAGCATCGTCGACCATCTTGGACCTTACGAGGGTGTATGGATGGGAACCATCTACTGCTAGACGCGAGGCATCCATATGAGAAACGTATAGCACATGGCTGGCCGGATCCGTTCTTGTTGATTTGTTTTTACTTGGGTTTTATGGTGAATGAATAAAAATGACCAATTAACGGTCAACAACCATCTCAATATTACGGCGATAAGTTTTCCGAAAACACATGGACCTCAAGTAACATGATCGACTTGACAGGACGAGAGGATGATCTGCGAACCTATCGAACCTCTATCACCATCCACGCTGCCTAGGCCCCGAGCCCCATTTCTCCAACAAAAACTCGGACATCCACTCGTGAAGCTCTCGGTAGCCTCCACGTGTTTGAATGCTATGGTCACTGTCATCGAAACAAGTCAGTAAGTCTCCAGAAACAAGGTTCAACGAGGTGCGTACCTATCCGTGAACATCCTGAACCTGAATCCGCGAACTTGAGCCTGAGTAAGCATATCCAGCAAGTGAGCCGAGTTTGCAAAGTGCACTAAGATCTCTCATCAGTATTGGTTCACTGGAAACAGTCAAGACGCCCACCATTATCGTCACCACTTCCGTGCGCCAACAAGAAGTTCGCATTCCTGAATCCGTCGACACGAGATACGCTGGCATTGACGTATCCACCCGGGTTGTTGTCAGGCAAGCCCATGTACCGTTCAGTGTATACTGAATCGTAGAGTCGCCACGACGTGACGGGCGCAACAGCCATACCGAGCGTGTGTACGCCCGCATCGGCTTCAAGAACTTTGGAGGTCATGAATCCACCGTAGGACTAGATACCTCACGCTGTGAGCTGCATATAGCGGTAAAAGAACCCGAGGTACCTACCCATCCCCAGATACCAATCCTCTTCGAATCAACGTACTTCTTTGCGGCCCAGATCCTGTGTTGCTTGTTCAGTCTGGTTCCACGGGAATCACGAAACTAAGCTCACTTGGCAGCATTGATCTGGTCCACAACTTCCCAGTATCCAAGATTACCCCGTACGGGGTTCCTCAGTTGGCGACCCTTGAATCCAGTTCCACGTCCGTCGACAACCACAATGACGTATTTTAACGAGCAAGCAAGATAGTGGTGCCAGTCTCGTTCGAAGCGAGTATGGACCATTTGGGAGCCAGGCCCACCATAACTACATGCCAATGAGTAATAGATTCATGCGACACGGTGGGACCAAGTGACTTACACTCTGAACAGAACGGGGTATTTCCTGCTTCCGGTTTCGTCCATTCTGGGAGGTCGGATCTCCATCACATTGAGCTCTGTCATGGATATTCATTAAATTGTCGCAAAGAGAGTAAATCATAAGATATTCACCATATCCGTCGCTCTCAATAGTTGACCGCGTAATGACTGGCATCTCGAACAACGCAGACGTATCATTCAACTCCTGGTTGTCCGTCAACACATAGTTGACAGGGTCTACATCCATCTCAAGATAAGCAAAGTCATCCAATGCGTGGCTTAAAGACTTACCCTTTCCCTTATTCTCTACGCCTATAACTCTCTGCCATGGCACACTCGGACCGTCATAGTTCAAGACATAGTAACCTCCGCGAGGAGAGAACGAAGCAGAGTACCAGGATGGCGTAGATTCGTCCGTAAGAGCGGTTGGTTCGTCTGGTGTCGGGATTGGTGCGCGTGTTGAGAGCGATGGGAGTTGGACAGAATAGATTCCGCGAGCGATTGAGGATGCCTTTGCGGCTTGGAAGTATCTATCCGAGAGACATTAGCCAAATGATTGGGTACAAACAGGACGAACTCAGAAAAAGACTCACACAAGACCACGGCTCTCGTCGACTGCGAGAATACTACCTGTCACTTCCCATTTTCCGCTTGTAAGCCAAGTGGGTTTCGAAGAATCCGGTGGGCTGAACAGTGCGATGTGATTATAGCCTTCAGGAGTGGGCAAAATGTCGAGGTATCCGGAGGTTTTTTGAAGAGGAACGATGTTTTGCTCCTATAACCTATTATCAATACGCGGCTTTTCTAAAAAGAGCCCAAGGACATACCGACTCGATCCAGCCTTCATCACCCTCCTCACCCTTCTCCCCGCGCACACGCACAATCTTGCCCTTAGGAATCTTACTACCCGTCTTGCCCACATCGAACAACACAATATTCCCAACCTTGGCCTCGCGTCCAACTTCACGGACAACAAGCGTCTCATTTCCAACCCACGCCACCTCGCTCACAATCTGGTCATCAGGCTTCAGCTGTTTATCCCACGTCAAGACTGTGGTAGCCGTCTCGACTGCTTTCTGAACAGCCTTGATTGCTTCGCCCTTGGTGACGTTCACTGCACCCAAGTCGCATACTGCCACTTGCACCAATGGATTTCCGAATCCTGGTTTCGGGTAGCGAATGACGATCGAGTCTCCTCCGTAAGGAATGACGTTTGAAGCGTTGTTTGTAGGGTTGTAGACGGGTACGGTGTAAGTTGGTACGTTGGTCTCGTCAAGTGCGAGGTACGCAATGTGAGACGAGCTTGGAGACCACCAGAGCGCTGAAGCGGAGGAAAGGACTTCTTCTTCGTATACCCAGTCTGGGACACCGTGGAAGAGAGTTGCGTTGCCAGAGTAGGTTAGGCGGAGAGGTGATGCGTCCGGTCTGTACGAATAGAATTAGATGCAGATGTTAGAATAGGTTTTGAGAGGGAGCTTACGTTGGGTCCTGAACGACGTAAATGTCGTTTGCCATTACCCATGCGATACTCCTCCCTGTTGGGGACCAGGTGGCAAGTGCAACTTTCGGCGGGTTACTTGGTGGGACGAGAGGGAAGGTCGTCCCATCAGCGAGCCGGTGAAGGTAAAAATTCCCGAACGAAGAGTGGCGGTATTGTTTGAGGTGGTCAGTTTTCAAGAGAATGTGGGAGGCGTCGGCGGACAGAGACCAGGAGTTGAACGCCAAGATGTTGCCGTGTTCCTGTCGACATGTCAGATAGCTGAAAGATAGGGGCGAAAGGTAGAGCTTACATCCTTGACGTCGCTTCGTTTGACGAGCGTTCGGTTTGTCTGGGTGTTCAAATCCACGAGCTTAATCGCACCACTTTCCTCGATCGAGTATACACCATCTCCGGCTACAAACATTATCAATATCTGCCGACTTAGAATTAGAACGAGAAAGCATACCTTCGCTAACCCAAGCAAGCTTCTGCCTCCGAGCATAAAATGTTCCGTTGAACACATGGTCCATGGTGATATGTTTGTTCCCAGGCGCACGATAACGATACGACGTCTGGTTGTACGTCCTTGCAGCCAAAAATCCGAGCAGCATCGCCAAAAGAACCAATGAGCCGAGACAAATGACCAAACAGCGAAGTGGAGACGGGCGCTGTCAAACACATAAATGAATAAGTTTGTTTGTTCGCTCCCCAGGTGTAGTATTACGCGAGCTCACCTTTTTGCCCAAAAACAACGGGCCCGACTCTCTCATAACACTGGGCCTATAGTCTTCGTCGTCATCAAAGCTCCCTCGTTCGATGCTGCCTGGGTCGAGAAGTTTCTCCTGGTCGTCGCTCAACGAGCTCGGCGGCGAAAAACGGCCTTCTCCATAGTAGATGGGCGGTGCATCTTCATCTGCGAGTACGTCGGGGATGTCGCTTTTCCCCGTGTCTTGAGCGAGCGGGGTATAGTCTGTTCGGTTTGCCATCACCAAGTTGAACTCGGTGGTGGACTGAAAGATGCCGGTTGCAGCGCGTGGCTATGAGTGCTTCTGAGCGCCGATATGACTCAGCAGCTCTCAGGGTACTCATAAAGCCACCACCGGTCAGCCACCACAACCTAAACTCGACTCCTATCTACCTCGTACGCCACCTGTCCCTTCTACTCAAAACTCTGGTGAACGGATCTAATCGCTGAGATGGCCTGTCTCGATACTCCCATCACTCCGCCTCGAGACGCGTCCCCCGAATCTCTTGCTGATTTATTCGTCCAATTTACTCTCGGAGCACCCGCCACCGATGATTCAACGAGACATCGTAAATTAGCCAAACCCCATTCTAAAGCGATTCCACGACCACAGTGTCCGACAAAACGGCGCTCACCTCCGAACGCTGCCGCCACACAACCCAACACCCGTGCCGCACCAACCGCCCAGCCGATAGGTTCGTGTTGCACCTGATCTACACCCAGTACTCTTCTTAATCCTTGTGCCTGCTCAAAGGAGTCCTGCCTCCGACCGTACCCTTCACATTCTCTTCTTCCAAAACAATCGACTTTTCCCACCCCATTCCTTATCCAAAATCTAGGCCAGTCGATCCGACATTCACCCCAGCCCCAAGCGCGTTTCCAAAGGCTATACAGTCGCTTCCACCAGATATCCTCACGCCGGTCATACGCCTCGCCGAATCAGACGTCCTCAAATCGCTCTCCCTTGTCAATCGGGCCCTTCACTTTGCGATTGCTCCAATCCTCTATCGGAGCCTGTCTTTAAACAGTCTAGCTAGCGTATGGGAGTTTAGCAAAGGACTGAGGCATCCCCTATGTGTCTCGTCTCTACAAATGTTCTTTACGCCCGATCCGAAACGGCCTGGATGGACACCACCTGATGGGGAATGGTCGCCGGATCTCATCAAGACTTTATACTCACTCGAAAGGCTACTTCACTTCGCTATCAAACGCCCTGGAAATACCCCTATATCAAACGTAATCCTCTCTCATTCAAACAACCCTACGTTCTTTCCATCGCTACAAAGCCTCTCCTTTGGATCCTCACATCAGTTCTCTCAGCTAGCTCTGACAAGGTCTATACGCAGTTGTGGATTCACCTTTCAGATCAAGGAGCCCGGCGATTATGTCCATCTTGGAACCTTGTTAAAGACCGTCACCTCGAGCGGAGAATTACTTCGAGAGCTCCAACTGGTAATCAATATACCCTTAGACGAAGATCGGAGCCATGCACTCCGTACCATTGGAGACTGTGCGCCAGGTGTAAGGAAGTTGAGCGTGAGGTTCCAAATGAAAGGCGAAAGGGCGTCGAGGTACAACGTACGTTCCTTTTCCTCTTGGTACTTTTTAGGGGATCTAACGAGGAACATAACAGCACCCAGCAACCCTCATCCGTGCTCTTCCCCCACTCGCAAACCTAACATCGCTCGAACTGTTTGACACAGTCCAATTTGAAGGAGACTTACATGGCCAAATATTCGCGGCCGTATCACTCGCCAAGAAATGTCCGAATATTCGATACGTCAATTTCGACGGAACGCTGTGGAAGCGGTCTCCCCCCGCTCCTCCATCCCCACCAAGGTCCCCATCCCCATCGTCCTCAGCTCCTTCAAAGAAACCACAATTCCCGAGGTTGGATTGGACACCCTATCCTGCGAGCGTACGCGGGTCCAACTGGTGGGGTGATCAATCGTATCTACTCGAAGCCAAGAGTCAACAGCAAGCCATTAGTTTGCTCAGGCTTTGGGTGTTGGAGTATTGGAATTTGCAGGATATGTGGGAGGTCGAACCTCGGGCGGTGGTTTGGGACGGAAGCGACAATGGGAGTGCGTGAAAGTGAAACCAAAGAATGAGAAAAGGACTTCTCAGTTTACATTGGAATACGTGAATCTTTATCATACTATTTTCTGGCTTGTGGTCTCGTTTTGAGCTGCTTTTCGCTCGTGTCGATTCACATTGCTTCATATTTCCTTTCGTTCTCGTTATCGCTTTGGTTATGCCTCTTCTGTATATCAAATGTGTTTTCTTGCGTTGGATGTCTTTTGTTGTAAATTTCATGGACTTCGATTCGAACTTGTTCCGTTATGTGATGCAATTGAGATCTTGGTTGCTTTCGTTTGTTGTGCGCAAAACTCTTCTCTTATCGACACCAACGATACATTCTCAGGCGTCCAAACCACGCAATTACCCACGGTATACCTGAATGTGTGTACATCTACTCATAGCCACATCGTCGGTACACCTCATGGAAAGCACAACATCAGGAAAGCAGAAGATGCATGTCGGAGGGTGAACGCGCCTGTCCGTGGAGTTACTACTACACGAAGAGACCAGGCATTCCGATACACTTGGGAAGCTCTAAACATAGGCGTGTATCATGTGCTTGAGGATAGCTAATTTAAGATACCGATTGTAGGACCATCGCTCGCAAAACCCCTTATGACGAGAGTAAGCTAGGCACATACGTCATTTGGTATCTACCATTATGAGATGCGCCGTGGAAATAGGAGGTACCGGGATAAGAACAATCTTACAGACTCACCAGCGCGCCGACCTCACCAACTTGGGACATTCCACGCACACATATTTCCTTTTTGGGAAAATGAATTTCACGCGCGCCTCCTCGAACTCGATCAACTAAGCCCCGGTCGAACGGGAATCCATTAGGCGGGGCCCCGTGACCCCCCCCGCCCATGCGTACCTGTCGTAACTTTCTATTCACAAGAGCGCCGATGTGAGCGCGAACGCGCTGTCCACACTAGAACGCGTTCTAATGTATGGTATCGAAGCTGAAGCCATGCTCCGCTGAAAATCGGACTAGGGGCACTGATCCAACACAATAGGAGGTATATAAAAACTATGGCATAGACAGAGGTTCAACAGCATCGTCGTGTGCTTTCCCCTCATTCAGTTCCTTTTCCTTCCTTTGTCTATTCATCAGTCGTTACCATGCGGTTCACATCCCTTTTATATCTTGGCGTCGCGTTTGTCGCTCAGTCCCTCGCTGCTCCCATTGTGGTAGAGCGCGATGGGTCGGTGACTCCGCTTGATGCACAGACGATCTCTTCCTACTCGTTTTATGCGAATTTCGTTGCTGCTGCTTATTGCTCTGGAGTGGTCGACTGGTCCTGCAGTAAGTTCATTGTTCTCTACTTTTGTAGTCCGACTAAATCCCTTCGGCAGAGGCTTGCAAGAGGATCCCTGGATTTATCCCATATGCGAACGGCGGCAACGGAAAAACAGTCCCATTGTGTAAGCTACTCCTATCATCCCTGAAGATCATTAGTTGAAACCGCCCTTAGGGTACGTGGGATGGTGGCCTGCAGGCTCATCAGTAGTAGTCGCACACGAAGGGACGGACCCACTTCAGTTGTAAGCCTTGTCAATTAACCGCCCATCGTCCACGAGTTGACAACGCGCATACAGCCAATCCCTCCTGGTGGATGCCAAATTTCCGCTCACTCGGTTATCGACAACTTTGTTCCCCGGTGTTTCGAGCAACGTACTCGTCCACACTGGCTTTAGGGACGCCCATGCGGCATCCGCATCCGCCATCCTTGCAGCAGTCAATAAATTGATTGCTGAAAGGAATGCCACCAAGGTCACAGTTGGTAAGTGAGAATTGGTGAATAGGCTGGAGCGCAAAGCTGACGCGAGGTGTTTCTAGTCGGCCATTCGCTTGGTGGAGCCATCGCGGCGTTGGACTCGCTCTTCCTCCGACTAAATCTCCCCAAGTCTATCTCTATCAAAGGTGTCACATATGGCCAGCCTCGCGTGAGTTGTGTCATATCTAGTAGATAGCTGACGGACGTATACTCACGCACGCATATATTCAGGTCGGGAATCCAGACTTTGCAAACTGGATCGACGCCACAATCGAAGACTTCTCTCGCGTCACGAGCATGGATGACCCGATCCCGATCCTTCCCGGTGAGTATACACAGCTACGATCTATTTCGGTCACATCTAAACTATTCTTAGGTCGATTCTTGGGCTACCGCCATGCCAGCGGAGAGAAGCACATTAAGGCCCCTGGGGTTTGGAATGCTTGTGCTGGTGAGTCCAAGCAGTACTATGGCGAGGTTCAGGGGCTAAAATAGGTTACAGGACAAGACAACACCAGCCCAGACTGCACTACTGGTGCGGTACCCAATATTTTTGAGAGCAATTTGATCCATCATTTGGGCCCCTACGAAGGTGTATGGTTAGGCACTCTGGTGTGCTAATCTCGGTTTTATTCGATAGAAGAAACCATTCTTCTCTTGTACTGTATTTTTGTTCAATTAGGGCTTTGCGTTTCAATTTGTTACGGTTAATTACTCACGCAGGCAGCCTGAAAGCGTATATTTAGCGTCGCTCGTCTATCCTTAGTTGATTACGTCAGGCCAGAATCCCACCTTACAGCCTCCTACCATCACCTCGAAATATACCCAGCTCCTTTATATAGAGCTTTCTCCCGGACATTGTTTCAGTCTATCCAGCGTACTTGGCTGCTTTGCTTCATGGAAGGATCATCCTCTAGCTTGGATCAACAACCACCGGAATATATATCCAAAACCTCGAGCCATGAACCGACAGCTCTCTTTGTAGTAGGCAAGAGCCTGGGCAAGCCACCACTGAAAAACCAAAGTTTGGCTGGTCGCCAGGCCACATCCTTCGTCAACAAACCAAAATCAAAACTGTCGAAGCATGCGGCTAACTATCAGAATTCAAATGTCTCAGCTCCAAGTAAGTAATCCCAGCGCCTATGTGATAGCCCAGTCTGATGAACACTAACACTGCGTCGTAGAAACTGTTCCGTTTGCGTTTCCTACAACATCATCCTTCACATTCTCTCTTGCAGACCCATCTTTGAAACTCGCAACTTCAACCGCAAGCAAACCGGCAGCGCGAACAATCCAGGTGCTCCCAACAGACGTTCTCATTACCGTTGTGCAATCTATAGGGCCTAAACACCGCCGACCACTCCTTCGCTCACTTTCTCTGGTTAACCAAACATTGAATACTGCCGTTGCTCCTCTATTATACCGCCATTTCCATCTTCCGAGCTTGCCAGACGTTTACGAGTTCAGCCGTGGTCCCCGGCACCCGGAGTGCATTAGCTCGCTGGAAATAAATCTCTCGCCAGATCCTTACCGGAGGGATTGGACGCCTCCTGATCCCAACTGGGCAGAAGGCCTTATATGCACCTTGAAACGGCTGGACCGACTGTTTTCATTTGGGGTTAATCTTCGGGGAAACGACTCTGCATTACAATTTCTTATAGAGCAGGCGAAAGACCCCAGCTTTCTTCCCGCACTACAGAAACTTTCGCTCGGTTCTTGGCATCAGATGTCTAGTTTATGCCCTGGTCGTCCCATAACAAGCTACGAGGTCGTGTTTAGTCTACATGAGACGAAGGCGTACGAGAGGCTAGAGCAGTTGCTAATCAGCCTTGGTGCTTCCAATCAAACAGTGCGGGAGCTGAAAATAACGTTCCATGTTTCGCTTGGAGAGTGGTCGTCCATGCGGGACTACCAGAGGGGCACACTAAACCTGATTGGCAAACACTTGCCAGGTTTGCGAGTTCTGAAACTCCGATTTCAGAGTCGAAATAGCAGTATAGACGCAACTATAGTAAGTATTCTTCGCTCTTTTCAGAGTGCCCATGCGAACTGTACGACATCTTACTCTAGCGTCTTGTGGAACTCGTCAAATTGATACCACCAACTCTCAACCAGCTTGTCACTCTCGAATTCTTCGACTCCCATTTTCCTTTGTTTTCTACGATCGACACAGTCAGCGGGGCAACAGCGCTCACGGGACCAGACGGACCATGTCCGAATATTCAATATGTCAATTTCGACGGCTTGTCCTGGAAACGTACTGCTAAAACTTCATCCTCTGTCTCATCCACCTCAACGCTACACCTCCAGCTCACCTCCCTCTCTCTTGGGGACGGCAAAGTTGGCCAAACGCAATCAGAAGTGTTGGCACCTTTGATGACATGGACACCTTCGCCTTCGAGCAAGCGAGGACGGAACTGGTGGGAGCGTCGAGTGCCTCAATTGCACGCATCATGCCAAGCACAAGCTGTAAATCTGTTATGGCAATGGATGGCCGAACATTGGGGCAAGGAATACATGGCAGACATCAAAACCCTAGAACGAACTGTGACGAGGTGGTAGCATCCAAGTTCGTACGTTCCGCATGTATGGACTGACGCTCGGGTAGCAAATATCCGAGGTGCCACAAGGCGCCACATCGCTTGTATCCATCTTGGCTCGAGCGTGGATCGATGGTGGCGCTACTCCGCAGCTCCTTGGGAACAGAAACAGTATAACCTAATTTTATGTCATAATCAGAGCAACAGATAATTTCCGATGTGATCCGAAGGCTTCGTTATCTCCATTCTTTCCAATACATTGTGCTGCCGGTAGTCTCGGCAAACATACACTCCTACTCGACGCTGGGCCTGAACAGCGAGGCGCCTTCTTAAGCCCAGACAATTCAGTCATGTATAGTGTGTGTCCTAACGCTCGGTACATATGTTAGGGCTGAGACCTGAACGGACTGGAAACTCCGACTGGTCCCTGATGTACTGAGAGCGCTGGCGTCTGCCGGTGTCTTTATATGCATACAAACAGGTACATCCGAGGAGGATCCAGGCTCATACACTGAATTCGGCAGGCAATTTCTCTTTGATCGGACGCATCCGCTGATCAGTCCCTACCTGCCAGGATCATGACGATCCATGCCAACAGCCCAAGGGCGACTCGGGTTGAACTCGGGGCCCGTTCTCAAGCCTTAAGTGTTGCGGGACCTTTTTTTTTCGACGTCTTCCCTCGTTCATTCCCCCCTTCTTGTACCTAGTTATTTATTCATGGAAATTCACCATGTTATTCCAAGAGCAGGAGCAGGCGCCGGTGCCATTATTGTGAACCTTATCACTCGTATTCATAACGAAGCGCAAGGAGCGAAATACCTCTCGCGTAAGTAGCGTTTTTCTATGATTGGAAGTTTCTGGTCACTGATGAACTTTAAGTCGCCGCTGGCACGATCATGCTGTATGACTGGCTGACGACTTTTGATCTCGAGATTACTTATGTTTGGTCGCGGCCTTGGAGTTTTGGTCGCGTGGCCTATCACCTGAATAGGATATGGCCAATTGTGTTTCTTTGGTGAGTGCCGCATGTGTGTTTTACGCTATTTTACTTACTGCCGAGTAATAGGGCGTCCCTACCTCGTACGCGTTCCTCCGACTTCTTAACCCCCATACCTAATCTATTTAACCCCAGTACTCTTGTTCACACATTCACTGGGCGTACCGGTTCGTGTTCACGTTTGCATCTGGGTTGAAGAACGAAAGAACTGATTTTTTCAACAGACGTGAGTAGAACTTAGTCTGAAACAGCCTCGGTCGATAGATTTCATATGCAGTTGCAAACGAACTATACAACTATATGCCTATGGAACAGTCCTCCAGGCCACCATTGTCTGTGGTATGTCACCAAGTGTCTTAGATGAACGATTAAGAGAAGACTCACGACCACATAGCTGTCATGCTCGTTCGCTGTTGGGCTTTGTATAGACAAAGGTGAGAACCTACATCCTTCACCTGCTCCATCGCTCTTATTGGATGTTTTGTAGATGGGTATTATGGTAAGCATGAGCCAGTCATATTGCATTGTTCGTTCTAACACAATGCAATAGGGTCTTATCCGCCGGACTAATAGTCAATGTCGTTGTGTCGGCGGTTCTTGTGAAAGTTTTGATAGACGTAAGTGACCTTTAATCTTAAATATAATATAAATTATGTCTGAAACCTTTGTTCCAATAGAATGTAGTCTTCGTAGCGAATCCACGTACGTCCTGTAGCATTATAGTTTCGGGTGGCGCTCATTTTCACTTCAGTACCTGAGGTCTTATCAGGATGTCTCGTAATTCTTCCTTCATATACGTGGTCGATCTACATTTTACCCATGATATACGAGTCAACGGTCTTCTGCCTGACCGTATGGAAGGCATGGAAGATTAGGAAGGGGTCGGGTGCAACACCGCTTACACGAAGGCTGGCAGAGAAGTGAGTTCTAAAACAGTCCATGCATATAACTGTCGATTCACATTTCTAATTCATCATCATCGTTTGTTTTCTGTATGGTTTGACGACAGTGCTTCCCGATATTTTGTCGTTCTTCTTGCTATATCGTTGTTCTCGTCTCTCGGAACAACGAATCCGAAGCTCGAAGTAGCTGCAAACGTATCGGGGTATGTCGGTGCGGCCACTTTCTTATTCTATTCAACTTACGAATCCCTCTGTGCTAGAATCTACTCGTCCCTATCAAGCGTGGTTTGTAGTCGAGTGATCATCTCACTATATGAATTCGGAACCCAAGAGAAGAGCCAATTTTCGGCTAGTGCTGGGGGCACCGCAAATAGCAATCCGACTTTCGAACTACCGCTCAGTGCTCTCCCGTACGCCAAAACCTCTAGAACTGGTAATGTAATGTAATCTGCTAATGGTAGACCCCTATCTTTGAGTGTTCTGTTTGTCTGTGTTTGACCTTCATGATTGTGTGCACCAGACCTAATCTAAGTTGATCGAGCATTCCTTTAAGAACTCTCGATATTCATAGTAGAGTTTGGGAGCCCGAATACTATGACCGCTTCAAAGTGCCCATACGACCTATGGAGAGCAAATTGGCTTCATATCGATAGCGTGAGTAGGAGACGAACCTACTTTGTATTGTGGCATTAAGATATACCAAGTTTGTTACAACCGATAACCCCTTTACGTTATCGTTCCACGCTTATTCTTTTATGCTATTTCTCAGATCAAGCTATGCTTCTATTGAACAAGTTATCGATGGCACGAGTGAGGCGTTCCCGCTACATTTCCGTATTTCCCGATGACTACATGGAACCCAACATATCCGACTTAGCTAGTTTACTGACTCAATTGCTGTCAATCTGCCATCTTGTGTGGCCCACGTGTGCCTTCAAATACTTTCGGATCAGCCTACCTTCCATAGGCTGCATCCAAGGCTTGAGAACCCAGGTCTAGCGGGCAATTTGTCCTGAGATGATATACATCAGCCGATCGAGTTATTTTCATAGTTGCGAGTAGTCATGCTTCGTATGTTAAGCTTTCCTGGATCAAACGAGGGTAGTTTAAATATCGATGGACGTCGGCTCCGTCCCGCAGAGTGCTCTCTATCCCCCTCCTCCCAACTCTCTATTCTGGGTTTAAAATGGATGTGCACAGGATGATCTCAAGGGCGGGGGATAGCTATACCTCTATCATTGTGGATTTGATCACCCGCATTCACAATGAGGTTGAAGGAGCCAAGTATCTTGCGAGTCAGTAACAATTTCTTCCACAATGGCTTTTACTGAAAGTGACCCTCCAGTCGCCTCTGCTACGATAATCATCTACGACTGGATCACCAGCCTTGATTTCGAGATAACCTACGTTTGGAGCCGGCCATGGAGCCTTGGACGTGTGGCGTATCACCTCAACCGAATCTGGCCGATCGCCTTTCTTTGGTGAGCATGGAAGTGCAGAACACTCATCACAAGCTAAACTCAAGGAAACCAGGTCGACACTACCTTGTATGCGCCTCTTACAAAGCTACCCTTGACCCACAGTTAACCCGGGGAACTTTTCAGTGCTCCTGTTTAGCCATACTCTCAGCATGCCGGTCTGTATTACATTCGCGGCACCATTTGACTGACCACGGAGCTGACAATTTCATTAGACGTAAGTGGCGGCACCGCTCAATTCACTTGTATTTGACATGATTACTATGTAGGTGTAGGCGAACCATTCTGTTCTATGGTTACGCTACGGTGGGGGAAGCTTCGATCGTTTGCAGTACGGATTTTGTTATCTGGTCGCAGGGCTGAAAATACTGACCCACGACTGATTTGGTACAGCTGTCATGCTCGTACGCTGCTGGGCTTTGTATGACCAAAAGTAAGATAATTGGATTCGCTGCCGTTACCGTTTACTGACTGAATCAAAGATGGGTACTATGGTGAGATGAAACCGATTCCAGTCGAAAGTTTACCCTTAAACGGAGCATTTGTAGGGCCTTGTCTATAGGGCTTTCGTGCACGATCGCCGTGTCGATCTTTTTCATAAAGTTCTTAGTCGACGTGAGTCAGCCTGCAGCCGAGGCCGACACGGACTTCTAACCTCTTAATTGAAAATAGAGAGCTACTTTTATCACCAATCCGTGTACGTCCGTTCCTTTGCTGATCTGTATCAGATCAAGTGTTCAAACCATGATGTTCTAGTCCCGGACCTGCTGTCGGGTTGCCTAATCCTTCTTCCTAGCTATACGTGGTTGATCTATATTACACCGATGATATACGAATCAGCCGTGTTTATATTGACAGCCTGGAGGGTGTGGCAAATGAGGAACGGCTTCGGCGCCACTCCTCTGACACAAAAACTCGGTGAAAAGTAGGTTTTGATGCGCATACACCCGGCGTCCTGATGAACATCGATCCTTTTAGTGCTGCGCGATACTTCGTAGTCCTTCTCGGAATTTCCTTGTTTTCGTGTTTGGGAACGACAAACCCTAGAATCGAAGTGGCCGCAAACGTATCAGGGTATGCCTTCGCTTTGCCACTGCTTCTCGTCGACTGATGATCAAACTAGAATCTTCTCGTCCCTCTCGAGCGCGGTCTGTAGCCGGGTGATCATCTCACTGTACGAGTTTGCGGAAGAAGAAAAGAGTATACGCGCGCCTAGTACTGGATACACAACAGGCACCGACGACCACTTTGAGGTCCCGCTCACCACCATACTCAATTCCACACGCGGCACAGTAATCAACAATCAAACTGCCACATCCCAAACGGTTTAGCTACATACCCAAATCTCATAAAACTTCTTCGCCTGTATCTTATTAGTTTGGATTTGGATAGGATTCTGGTTACATATATGATTGTTACGATGTACATGAAGGGGCCCTGCTGTACGATATGCACTCTCTTACCATTTAATCATTCTTGATGGACAACTTGCACTCGAACCGCGAGAGTAAAAGCAACTCAACAAATATCATTACAATCGAGTCATACATACAACTCTTTTTTGGTCTAATTTTGCTCGACGAGGGTCTTTCTCCTGCTGACCGGCCTGGCACGCTTCCTCTTCTTGCCTCCCTCGAACGCATTGGCGGCCTTGTGGTCTCGCCCAAGCGGGTCTTCCCTTTTCACTTTATAGATACGGACCTGCAGAAACAAATGCACTCAGTACCTCAATAGCACCACGAGCATAATGCGGAAACTTACGATCCAGTTTTCAGACGTAAACGCCTCCTCCAAATAATCCAGTGTCGGGCCTTGTTTCGGGAGCGTTTGCTGCCTCACACGATCCATCGCCGGATTTCCAGAATACAGCTCCGAGAAACTAGACTGCGCGTCAACGCCTAGTCCCTCGAACGGAAAGCCCATGTACTCACCGGTAGTAACTAGTCTTGTACATAACACTCTCCCTCATCGCCACGGTCGCCTGTTCATCAACCTTGTACTCGCCCCTCGGTGTAAAGAACGAAGACTCCCTGATCTCATCGGGCCAAATGCCTTGAGCAATACGAACCATCCAGAGGAACTTGTTGATATCATCCCCAGAGTATCCGAGCAGACCACCAAAGATGACGAGCACATAGTCGACGTCGTGTTTGCGCAGGATAGGATAAGCCTTTTCTTCAGGCGAAGCCATAATCTTTCCGACGGTCGCAATATGAGCTGCACAATCCCGACTATCAGTATTTGCATTTGAAAGGAAATGGAGAATCTTACTGTTATTCCAAGTATTGTTATCAACCAACGTAGGCCGATCCGCCATACCCGCAATCTGGTACCCATAATCCCACCAACTGGCCACAACACTCGTCTCGGGCGTGTTCATCCTCAACCAATAATACGCCTCTCGGAAATCATCGATAATGTTCTGACTGCCGTCAGGAGCCCTCGAAGCAAGAACGACCGAGGGGGACGAATACGCGTTGGACGTGACCCATGTGCAGTGCACCACAAACACGAGCATCAAAAAGACGGTGTTGCCCACGACGGCCAGACGCGTGTCCAAGCCCCAAATCCCAGTCTTTTTGCCAGTGCGTTTCGGTGTGGCAGCAGCCTTGGTGGTGTTGTTGGTATCCGCAGGCGCCGTAGCGTCCTTGGCAGCAGTCGGCTCGGCCGGGGCATCTGGCTCCTCGGGATCAATGTACGTGTCCAACAAGGTCGAAACAGCCATCGCGGCCGAAACACAAACGACCGGCGTAAGCGTCAACATCAACCGAACCATGACACCCGCAAAGTAACTCGCCACGACGGCATAGATGATCACAAACACGTGCTCGTCTCTCAGCTCCTTGAAGCAGAGCACCACACCCACAGGGAACACAAAGATCAAAAAGTTGAGGTCCATGAAGAACGCAGGCCACGCTGTCGGTTGGTGCTCAGAGACGGAGGCGATGATGGGAATGTGGATCTTGGCATAGGATGTGTCCCAGAGCGAGTAGAAACGGCCTGTCCAGGGCGCGATCCAGCCTTTCATGGTAAGGAACATGAGAGCGCCGCCACCGAGGAAGAACGCAGCAACGAGCGACGCGCGGAGGATGAGCTTGAATTGGCGAGTCGGGAGATGAGATCGGACGAGCTCGCTAAACGCAACAAGCTGCAACAGACCAAAGACGCCTATATCCAACGTCAGTCCCCCCAAATGAATAACCAAAGTGACTAAAAGGGACTCACCAAGCGCACCCATATGCTCACTCGTCCTGACAGGCTGAAACCCGACAAACGGAACCTGCATACTCGCCAACGTGCCAATCGCATACCAGCTCGAATAGCCCACATACAGCCTACTCGAGTACCGCCCCATAAAAATCAACGCCAATGCATGCAACGGGATCATATTCGTGATAAACGCATATCCACCCCACGCCGCGACCATGTAAAAGTAGAAAACAGCCGCGAGCGTGCCAAAAAACGCGGATCCTTGCTTGAGCGCCTTGATCCAGAGGTAAAACGTGAACATGAGCAAAAAGATCGCGATCGCTTCGTTGTCGTATGAACCTGCCACCGAGCGGGAGATGTAGCCCGGTGCGATACCGATGAAAATGGCTGCGAGCAGACCGGCGGATTCGTCTTTCATTTCCTTGGTAAAGCTATAGGGGATATTAATAAACCAAGACACGTATCGTGGGAGTGGGGCGGTTCAAAACGTACAGATACGTCGCATAGGCCGTCAATGCGCTAAACCCGGGCGCGAGAAGGACGCAAATGTTGCGAATGTCGACTGGAAGATGGAGCGCATGGAGAAAGTTGTAAATCACACCGCTCGTCGCCATTAGACCGGGGTAGATGGTCCCCCCGACGACACGTCCGAGCGGGTACCATGCAGTAGGATCGAACCAGTTCCAGAATTCCTATGTAACAAGGACGTCAGCGATAGGAACGGTGGATAAATAGCGGAGTAAAGTCGTCGGTCAAAAAGGTTAACGTTGACACGCCAAATATGGACGTGTCAGGAAGTTTGTCGAGAAATCGACTTGGACAAGCGAATGTATCAATGAAAATGAACGTACATAGAACCCATCTTTTGCCAGCACCTTGGTTGCCCGACTGAAAACACACGCATGTACCCATTAGCTCCAAATCCTTCAGGACATCCCACCGAGCTACTCACTAGTTGAACCACGGGTCACTATATACAGCAAACCAATCAGCTCCAGCTCAGACAAGATAGACCTCGAGAAAAGGACACGTACAACTCGTGAATGATACTCTCAAAGTTGATGACAGCAAACAACCTCGACGCAATCGCCGCACCCGAAATAAACACAAGAACGACAATACGAAGCAGCGAGGCCGTATTGGCCACCGCCTCTTTTGACAACGCAGGCAGTTCGTACGCGACTGCCATCGTGGTGGAAAGGTAAGAGACTCGCGACTCCCGCACTCGCGCCCAAGTTACACGACTGCGGACCCTGAGTGTCGTGGCAATATGTGTGGTAGATTAACCGCCGGGCTGTTGCCCCGCGTTTTTATTTCTGGACCGTCTTCTCTTCTCGACGTATGAATGCGTTTATGGTATAATGTAGGATCGATTGCATGAACATGCCGTGAGCAAGACATCTCGGTATCCAAACTGAATGTATAATAGATAAATCAAAAACAAGAAAAAATGCGACCCAATGAAAACAAATCGAATCTAGAACAGGCCAACAGCAGCAAACGCAGCTCCGACAACAGCCATCACACCCGGCGCAACGTTTCCAATCGCGGCATTCGCAGAAGCCGTCGACGAGGCGGCGGAAGCGGTACCAGACGAGGTACCGGTTGAGGCTGGGCGGCTCGTCGCGCGCGAGGTGGTCAAGGATTGAGTGGCAGAGCCAGCGGCAGACGACGAGCCGGCCGAGGCTGGGGCAGATGTGGAAGCTGGCGCGACGGAAACGCTCGACGAGCCAGAAGTAGAGGGAGTGGTTCCTTGGGTGCCGGTCAAGTAGGCCGGAGGAGGAACAGCCGTGGAAGGATCGGTGAGGGCTCCCTTGCCCCAGGGGATGCTCTGGCCATCAGGCTGGGTGGTCTCGGTCGGGGGAGTGGTTGCGCCCTTGGCATCCGCGATCTATCCAATGCCAATGAGAGGTTGTTCTAAATGGCAGAAACTGATATCACTTACAGTGAAGCGAGTAGTCCAGAGCAACTCGGTCTTGTTCTCGGGGTGAGAGAACTGGTAAAAGTAGATGGCCGAGTTGGGGGTGACGTCTGGGCAGGGATACGTGAAGGAGGTTTCCTTGGTCGCGTCAATGTTCTGTGCAACAGCTATTCAGGAACCGCGTTAGTTTCTTGGCTTGAAAAGAACAAGGCGCCAAGAGCTCGAGCTCACTGGTAATAGGAATCATGTTCCAGTTGTCGCCAGTCATGAGCTGGATGTTCATGTCCTTCCACTGTCCGAGCTGTGAAAAAAGTCGTTAATTAAGTTCCTTGGGTAATTTATGGGATCTGCGTACGGTATCAGCGTCCCACTTGATCGAGCACTGTGCTCCAACATTGAACACCGAGGTCGACGACGGCTCCGTTCTGTTTCTCGTTCTTCAACATCTTATTGGCTGAAACAAAGGCAGAAAAAACTCACGGGTTAGGCGCGGCAACAACCATTCCAGCACCGGCCAAGGCAGCGACAACAGCAGCAGCGGCAATCATGATAATTCGATTGAAGTAGAATGGGGTAATAGAGGTGCGCAAGTGAGTGAGCGACCTGTTTTAAAGAGCGACTGGCAATGGGGGGAATGAAGCAACAAGACCGCCATCGCGTGTTCTTATTGGGTTGCCGAAAAAGGCCAGGGTCCGTGGCTGTGCTTCCGTTTGCTCGGTCCGTCTCTGTGCCTGTGTTTCTCGCCTCTTGGACCACATCCGATGATGAACGGATGAAAAGACGCTGGCCAAGTAATACATGGCTGTATGCTTCGGGCCTACAATCTACTCGCTGTTGGCTGTCCTCGTGGAACACAAAGGCCAAAAAGCTTCACCCGCTTGTGTATAGCCGCCGGCCAAAATCGCCGTAATCCACGCAAAAAACTGTCAGCGTCGTCATGGCCCGTGATCTTCGTCAGCCTCGCATCTGGCTTAGGTCAGACTCATTCAACCCAAAATAGATCAACGTAGTAGACATATTCGGTTCAATAGCATACAGCTCATAGACCATAATCATACAACACATACACGCTCAAAGCATCAACACATGTCTCGTCACAGCAGCAGCAATCTCCTCCACATGCGTCTCCAACGCAAAATGTCCAGCATCCAGCACAAGCACTTCCGCGTCGGGCACATCGCGCTGATACATCCTCGCACCCACCGGATCCAAAAACGCGTCGCGCGAGCCCCAAATCGCAAGTACCCGCGGAGCCCACTCCCGCAAATAGCGCTGAAACAACGGATACATCCTCACTGTCGTTCGATAATCCGCCAAAAGTCCAAGATGGATATCCCCCCGAACGGGCTCCTGCAACATCAACGCCGTTTCAAACATGTGCGATTCGGGACTAACAGTTCTCCCATTCCCATGCGACCCCGCGCCGTGCGAATACACCCAGTGTACACCTTCGGGGCTCAACACAGCAGCACGAAGCAACCGAAGCTTGTCCGCCACCGTACCCGTCACCGCATCCTCTTCATCCCCCTCCTCGGGTTTCAACACAAGATGAGGTCTAGGGATAGGCTTCTCGTGTTTATACCCCGAGACCTTCTTGTACGTGTATTCGTGCTTCGTACCAGGCTTTTCAGCCTCCAAATCGCCCCACAGCGCACGAACGGGCTCCCATGCTTTCCCCAGTCCTTCGATATAGGCGTTTCCAGCCTGCGCGATGATCGCCGTTACTCGCTCCGGATGAGCTAGCGCAAGTCTCCACCCTACCGCCGCGCCAAAATCAAACAAGTATAGCGCATACGACGTCAGTTTGAGCGCATTGACAAACGCAGTGATCGTCCGTGCGAGCGACACAAACGTATACTTGTACGGCTCGGGCCGATGCGCTGTCGGAGTTGTGAATCCATGTCCAGGCATATCGGGCGCGAACACATGCTAATAATTCAGTTAAAAGTCTAGACTTTTAATTGCTCCCGAAAAGATTGATTAAACAACTCACGAATTCCCGGGCGAGCAGAGGCATCAGCTGTCTAAACTGAAACGACGATGCAATGCCTCCATGGAGTAATAGAATGACGGGCCGGCCCCGCATCCCTGCCTCTCGATAAAATACGTTCATTCCATCAGCCACGATCGAGTGTACGCGCGTGCTCAGCATCGCAAGAGCACAGTCTTTACGTTCAGCGCCTTTGGTATGGACAGGCTCTGCCGGTTCGATATTAGGTCTTTGGATAATCGCTGTGGCCATTGTAAGAGTTAAAGTCAGAGGAGGCGGGGAAGCGGGGGAGAAATCAAGTCTTCAAAAATAAAATAAAAAGACCTCACCTCTTATACAGCTGGTCCGCGCCTAGAGGATCCTGCCACAAGCTCCTCCACGGCAATCACACTTGTCTCTCCACAAACTTCAAGATCCCATTCATTTTGTACTGGGTCCAGCGCAGGATCCGTTCGGCTCGTCGGACCAACCGCCTTGCTCGACTCGCGCGACGCGGCCGCACTTGGGTCTCGTGCATAGGCTTCGTCGGGTTACTGTCTATATGCGCTTTGCATTTGCCAAATAAATCATGTTCCAAAAATGAAAGCTCCGTTGAGCCAATGAAAAAGACTAGTCGTACACCGAACCAAATCTCGAAGAAACGGAGCTACACGCCAAGAAGAAGAAAATATAACAGAGTGGGGAGCGAATGAATCAAACTACAGTCTGAATGTCTTTAATTTTTGGACCACACCCATTTCCCATCGACCTTTTTCATCCCTCCGCCGCCGCCAGTGTTCGAAGTGGCAGCAGGAGCAGGTGCCGTAGCATCATAGTTCCCATTCCCAACTCCAGCACCATATCCAAAGTCATTTCCATTTTGTTCGGGATAGCCATACGACTGGTACCCCTCAGTACTATCGTCTCCTCCACCGAGCACAACAGCATCCGAGTCTCCACCCATACTTTGTCCAAATCCGCCTGCGTTACCACCTCCACCATATCCTCCCCCTCCTCCCCCGCCGTACGCTCCGAATCCACCTCTCCCACGCCCACGTCCGCGTCCTCTAAATCCACCGCCCCGACCACGTCCTCTACCTCCACCCCAGTTGTTCTGAGCCTGAGCCTGATCCCACTGGCCGCCTCCACCTCCTATATCACCCCCGCCCATATTTCCGCCCGGCCCAGACACACCACCACTCGAAATAAACACCATAATCTCCTCTTGAGTAGGCGTACGTCCATACGTCTGCTCCCACGCACTCGCCAGATTCGTCCACGACTCGGGATTCGTAAAATCAAACGTGGTCATATCAAACGCAGCCAGTCCGCCGCCCGAACCAGCCTGACTCGGAGCCGTAGGACTAAACGGAGGAGGTGGAAGAGAAGCGTTGGCTTCAGGCTCGGGCATAGGAGCCGGCGCAGACACGGGTGTCGAATGAGTCGTGTCGACGGGCGTAGACACCGAATCACCACCTTCTTGATCTCGTATGTCGCGCCCAAACTCGTCTTTGCCAGCCTCGCCTACACCAGGCAACGGCGCACGACCACTTCCTCCTCCTCCAGCAGCAGTACCTTGCCTTTCCCGATCCCGGTCCCATCCGGGCGACCGAGAACGTCTCCGCCGGGGAGGACCATCCCGACCACGGAACCTCGACGGCGGCGGTGGACCGCCTCTGTCCCTATACCGGCCCCCGCGCGATCGATCGTCTTCACGGTACCTGTTGTCCCTGTACCGCGAATCTCGCCAACGGCCCGGAGATCTAGACCGAGAGCGCGAGCGAGAGCGTGAACGTGGACTGCGGTAGTCGCCGTTTCCATTTCCATTTGCAGTGTCCGAGCTATACCTGCGTCCTTGAGGCGGGGAATGCGCAGGCGGGATGGCTGCAGGTGCAGGAGGAGGAGGAGGAGGAGGAGGTGTTGCATGTGCAGCAAGTTGGCTGATGAGTGCGAGTTGGGTCGGATCGAGCGTAAACGATGGAGTTGGTGGTTGGACAGGAGGTGGCGCCGGTGGCGACACCGCAACCAGAGACGGTGCAGGCTGTGCACTGATTGAAAACAGACATGAGTGGGTGGCACGGTTGATGGTAGTCATTTGCTCACGCGACGGGTGTATTGGGCACCGTGCCCCCTAGGAGCGCCAAGATCGCCGGCGGGAGCGACGCGATACCATTTGTTGCCGTCACGGGCGTCGTCGTCAGAGTTGGCTCTGCCTTGGGCACTGCAGTATCTATCGCTGGCGGGACACGGTTGTCTGTGGTTCCTATATACACAAACCGTTTATTCTCAGTTTCTTATTCACGACATGCACCAAGGGTGGGCAACGATAATGAATTGCAAGGGGCAAGTACTTAGCAAACATGAGTGAACAGTATAAGCACCTTGTGAGTACGATTGATTTCCTTGTTTTACCCTCTCCGAGAGGCGCGCAAGCACGCTTGCGGGAAACGTGCCCTCTCTCGTCCATATATCCACCACCTTGCGTGTTTTCTCCTACATAGTTGAGACAAATGTCAGGCCGCGACGTTCAAACGGACCGATACGTGTTTGAACTGTAGAAGAGGTGTGTGGTTGTACAAAACGAGACTAGGCGATGCACATCGCACAGCGTGTGAGCGAGCGCTCAGGTCCGACCGACCGAGCTAAACTGCGTCAGTAGTGCCAGCTGGCGATGCCCAGATGTACAGTTGCGTTTATCGCCCTGAGTTAGACATCCGACAAAGACAGAGACACGTGTAGGCGTAATTAGGCAGCAACGTGCCAGATGTCCGGATACTCGGGCAGATAGACTATGTAAGATAAGTAAAAATCGTACTAACCTTGGCCTCTGGTGGCCCGTGCGTCAGCATATCTTCCACCAGCCCACCCAACACCCCCTCGAGCCGAACGAGAAACGACGCAGCATTTCCAACATTGCTGTTCAGGTCTGCGACTAGCGACTTTTTTGCCTTGTGCCGGTGAGCGGCGCGTGCGACAGAGTCGAAGACATACAGGCTAGACACCTTGTTCGCTGCGGGGAGGCTCTTGTGCAACCGGTACATGAGCGATATCATCTGTGTATCCGACTGTGTTTCTGTCAGCTCGCGTGCTCTGTTGCTGCCTGACGACTGACCTGCATGTTCTCCGCCGCAAGCTCTGTCAACGCCGTCATCTTCGAACTCGACAGCCGCTTGGCCGTGACGACCTGTCTGAGCTGGGTCTCAAAGTCATCCTGCGCCGGTATAAGTGCATTTTCTCCCGTCTGGCGTGTGCTGCTCACCGGCAGGACCGTCGCGTTCATCGCGGGAAGGGGGGAAACGAGAACGGGTGGGCAGGGCTTGGGGGAGACCCTGGCTGGAAGCGCTGGGTTGATGTAAAATATGACTATACCCGAAGCGTCTGTAGATATCAAAGTTGAAACTCAGATGCCTGATTTGGCAAGTCCCGCATTTGGACTTAGCTTTCTCAAATTAACAGCCGGCGCATTATTTCCTCCCCTATGGGGCTGGTAAGATGTGTCGGCGCTCAGTCTGTACCACGCGCTGTGAGATGTACCTAATCCGGTAGCCGCAAGTTCAGCGATCGTGGCATAATTCATACGTGTATCTATGCTCCGATTCCTGGGCCACTGGTCGTCTTACCAGTAAATAGCACTTCACATTTTAAACTCCGACTCGACACGTGCGGATAACATAGTATATTTGTATCATTCAACTGTCTCAGACCTACTCCTTCCAGAATATAACCCGACGGCCGATCCTCTCGCTCGCGCGCTCGCAGGCCTATCCCCCCTCCACCGCCGCTGTTTCTCTCAAACTTTGTCTCAACTGCTCGCTGCCCATCATGTCTGCCCCCGATATCAAACCCAAACCGGCGCCGCGTGATTCATCCGGGTCCCCAGAGGCCGACGTCGTCATGCGCTCCGACGACATTCCGCCTGCGCCCGACCGCCCTCCCTCGCCTCCCCCGGTATGTAGCATAGCGCCACTTGGCCCAACGGACAGCCCACCTCATATTTGTGTAATTCGTACAGAAACAAGTCGCCGATTCAGAGATTTCGAACGTAAATCAGCCTGATGCTCCAAGTCACGAGGGGTACGTGCCTCCTGTCTCGAGTACGGCTGTAATTGACTATGTAATACAGTCCAAGTGTTCAATCGCCCGTTTCAGATTCTCCAGCGCATATAACTCGTCCAATTTCTCCCTCCAATTCTACTCCAAGCGCACAACTTGAAGACGTGACAATGGATTCTGTCGCTGACGCTCCGAACGCCCCTCCCGAATCCGCTCAAAGCCCAGCGCCTGTTGCGTCTACCAGCCCTCCCCCTGCGTCTCTCACTACCTCGAGCGTGGCCCCGAGTTATTCGCAACCTGCCCCCAGTGCGCCAATCGCCCCCACGCCCAGCCCTGCTCATCCTCCAGTGAACCATGCGCCTCTTCACGCCGATATTCCGCTCACAATGGTTCAGACAACTCAAGGCGATCAAGGGCTTACGGCGCGCCAACTCGGACAGCGTGCTCGTCGGGCCCGGGAGCGGGAACTCCAGGCCCAAGGACTCTATACTCCCAAACGCCGTACCTCGAGTTCCGCAACTCTGCCAGATCTTTCTCCCTTTACTACCGTATCACATGTCGTCCAGCCTCCGACCCAGCCGTCCCCTGGCACACTTCCGGACATAACTCCGCCTTCACAAGACACTTCAAACGCTGGTGATGTAACCATGCAGAGTGTAGATGGAGACGGGGACGACGATGGCGAAGGCGAACTCGAGGCAGACCTGACCTCTCAATCGGTCGGCCATTCGGCCCTTCCAGGATCATCCACGCCTGCTGTCCCTCCTCATACGGCTTCGCATCTCATACCTCCTATCGCTGTGCTTGCCCCAGTCGCGACTCCGAGTCGTGCATCATTGGCACAACGTGCCCGCCGCGAACGAGAACGAGCACAACGCCTCGGTTTAACCCCCTCTCCGAGTGGCGCCACTACCTCGACAAGTGCTCCGCCGACCTATGTGGCTCCTGTGCAGACCCCTATCCCATTCAACCCGATTCAAGTCCCGCCGGGATCGACGCACGTCGCTCTCGGTCAGATTCCTCAGCAGCCGCCTACGCTTACACGCGGACAGCTCGCCCAGCGAGCCCGTCGTGCTCGCGAGCGTGTCGAGCGCGCTTCCAAGGTTCAGAACGCCGAGGGATGGACCCCCCAGTTGAACACTCAGGAGGGTGTCAGTTCTGCGGGCGAAGCGGTCTTTGCCGTCGCACCTCCTCCCCCCTCCGTCAATGGGACTGCGGCATTTGCGACTACTGCGACACAACATAATCCGGGTTACGGCGTCGGACTCGGTGCGAATCATGTGCCCCAGCAGTTGAGTCGTGCTCAACTCGCCCAGCGCGCGCGGCGTATGCGGGAGCGCCAACAACGAGTTGCGGCCGCGGCTGCAGATGCGACCAACACCCCAGAGAAACATCGTTCGTCCCCGAGCTCAGTTCCTCCCGCTTCTCCGACCGTGAAGCAGCATATGGACCAGGCGAGTCGTACCTCTTTGTCTCCAATGGCGTCGTCGGCTGCAGGTAGTGCCCCCGCTCAACTATCCATCGGAGCCCAGTTTGCACAAGTATTCAAGTCTTTGACTGCTGGCGATAATGGTACGTTTTATTACTTACTTCACTATTTCGGTATCGGTTGTTGATATATGCACTCGTTCTCGTCGTCCAGGTGTCTCCCGGGCGGTTGGCGATACGGGGGCGCTTACTTCGAAGGACGACGTGAAAGGCCGGCACAGCTCTCACAGTCCCATCGAACGCGTAGCGAGTCCAACCTCTGGTCAGCGTACGGATACGCAAGACGGTCCTGACGAGTTTACCGACCAGCTGAGCGAAGACAGCACACGCGCGACCACCCCAGGCCCAGATGCAGACCCGACTTCGCCCCACCCAGATACCAAGGCCCAATCGCCTGTACCCGAGCCGAAAGCTGGGGCCAATATGCCAGAGCGTGTTGCTAGCTCCACACCGCCGAGGGCCGCCAGCCCGGCGGTCCATATGACCAGCCTCCAGTCTGTCGGCGCGTAGGTTCGAGCTCCACCAAAGTTAATTGACTTGTTATTCGGGCATCGGCTGAGTTATACACGCACTGCTCGACTCGATGTAAAAAGTTTGTACTTTTTTTTATTCGGCTCGTGATAGCCATGTATGGAGACCAGGCCTATACCTTTTTCAATTTTGCAACCACTATCCTTTTCCCACTATGCAATAGCTCTGGTTCGTGGCGAACTCTTTGCGATGTGATTTTGTTTTCATTCTCACCCCTTTTTTCGCCTTGTGGTCTCAGCATATGATTATCACAAACATATGGTCTGCCTGATTCAGTTCATCGTTTGCGGTGTTTTCATTGGACACAATTGATTTTTTTTTCAGCCCAATGTGTATTTCTTAGTCTATTATCTCTCGATCCGGTCGACCCATTGTAACTCGATGTACCGTGTTGATTGATCCTCTTTGAACTCCGCAATCATATAGCACCTTCTCCCCCTAACAAATAAAGCCGAGTGTTCGGTAAGAGAGCAACCGTCCACGAGACAAACACAGGATAGAGTCTACAATCTGTCAGCTGAGTTGTATGCAACCCTTCTGTTCCAACTACGTATGGGTTCTCCTTCTATATGCACGTGAAAAGGGTCTCTTGATAGTGATTGCACATGATCGTTAGCAAATATTCCATTATTCACAATGATTCGGAGCCAACCATTTATCTCACGTTCCGCACAAAGCTCAGTTCGACGTTCCTAGCCTCGCTTTACCGACACTCCGACCTTGACGCCGGGTATCAAAAGTTTCAAGTGCAGCCGGGCCACGACATACAGGGTTGAACCATTTAGCGGTAGTCTATCACAAGTAGAGGAGACAGGTTGCATAGATCACTTGAGGGCAAGGGGTCGAATAGACTAACACAAGATCTCAGATCTATCCTAAAACTCTCTAGCCGATACCAACCAAGGAAGCACCGGCGGGAGAAGCCTGGAACGCCGAGCATTTTGCGCCTCTTCTTGCTCACCCCTGTACTCTTGTAAGCCCAGCGAATGGGCACGTATCGATCGAAGCATGACGTATACCGTGTCGTAGATTCTGATTCAAGGAGAGAAGGGGGGATCTCGGACCGTTTGTTTGTCTTTGCTCGCGTAACTTTATCGGACTGTGAGCCGTTATTCCAAAGTCGGTTTCGTATAGGGGTTGAGTGGCAAATGTGTAATAGAATTTGTGCGCACAATCCACCTGTATGCGACGTTACTTCCAAGAAAGGAACGCCTTGAGGCCAAGAAACAAGTCCGACAATTGTATAAGATTGACCATTGGGCGTTGGCTGTGCCATTTATACGTGGCGTGTTTGTCATACTTGACGACGCATGCGACAAACATGTCTCCTTTTGTCTGTCTCAGATTAAGTATAGGGATCCGTTCGGCTTATTGCATAAACTGTGTCATAAACATGACATGATTTTCCCTTTGTCTTGAAGGGTTTAAGCGCGCAGACAAACTGCAGCAACACATGGGCGAACAGCCTTTTCTATTCCTTTGCCATGCTCTAAAGCTAATAGATTTATGCAGTGAGGGACACACGTGTCTATCTGTACACAACTATCTCGTGGGTTTAGGGTTGTGACTACTCAGTGGGTAAAATGTCGGACTTGAATCATCCTCAGATTATTGTATCAGGATCAGGCGGCTTGGTGGGAATTCTAATAAGCATTATGGGCTTGGATCGCACTCTCCTATGATCGTATAATGCTAGCGCAAAGATCGTAGTGATAGCTTTTATCAGAGAGCTTGGGGACGCCACTCGAGGTTTATTATAGCTATTTGCATATGTTTGGGCCCACCAAAGCGAAAGCGTGACGTCGTTCGCAGCCTTGAGAAGTAAAAATAGCATAGAATACCATAAAGTAAACCATGGCTCCATAGCTATCTTTGCGTCTTCTATATTCCTGGCCAGCACAGCAACACACGTAAGTGAGCTATAAAAAACCATAGGCTTGCGTTGAGCTTGAGACTTTGCTAATTCAAGTCGAAACACGAATGCGAATAAAAATCACATTCTGATGGTGGTCCCACGCCCACGAGCCGATGCAATTACAACGAATACATAGTGTGCTTCATTCGTCCTAAGTGACACCTAGACTATCAACATACTTACATATCCCATAGGAGTGTGGCTGTTGCTCCTGTGATCACGATGTTTGTTCTTTGGCCATGTCGCTTGGACTTGCAGCTACATCTTCATTAGGTAAATGACATGATGTGTCGGACTTACAGGTCTTTCGACTTTCAAGTGTGATTTCTTCAGCTATTTTGGGATGGGTTTGGTCAGAGGCGATGTCACGGCAAAACCGTGTTCAGCCCAAGTGACGTCACCAAAATCGACTGAGGCTCACGAGCGCTGCGAGTGCTCGTGAGTGCTCGTTTTAATCCAGACCGATCGTGAGGTTGTGATAGTGATCAGTCGGGATTAAAACGAGCACTTACGAGCGCTTCGAGCGCTCATGATCTCCGGCGGATTTGGCAGAGAAACAGTAGTCTATCAGGCTGTAAGAGGATCGTGGTTTTGTCCTATAACTGGAGAAGCGCCCATGGTATGTCACAGCCCGATCTAAAAATAATGTGCCTGTTATCTAAAATAATCTCCTCGTCAGGTATATAGGTTGGTGGTGCGTACAGGAGTCCTTATCGCCGCTTCACTTACAATTTCGACTGATTGCTCACTCGGTAAAGTGCTACGGTAAACCACCCAGTCAAAGCAAACCTAATTTGGCCTATAGTCTGCTATCATGGTATCTAAGGAGACCTCCTCATTGATTGGATCCACTCCTGTGAATCGTTGCAGTTGCGATGACGGAATAGTGAGTGAATGTGACAAAAATGGACTGTATCTATCTAACCGTCTGCTCAACAGGATTGCGGCTGCATCGACTGCGGCTGCGACGATACCTGCTGCACGATAATGTAACAATGATAACCTGTATGCTCTTCCAGATATCCCTATACCATAGCAACGGGTTATGGTCTGGTCAACTGTACCTATGTATGCGAAGCGATTATGTAGATGGATGTTCTAGTTGTATACATGCCCACAGCTCACTTAGCGACATCTACGCACTGCCGACCCTATTTATTCTTTTGAGAAGATTCAGATAAGCAGTTGCTAACATGACTACGTGTAACCGGGCCCCCGGTGTCGCACGATCTCTCGTTCACAAAGCGGAATAAGTTGACGATTGTGAATTCAGGACCTGGTGCCTGTGTCGCCGGTATGATATCATGATTTGCGTGACTGGACAAGGAAACGTAGAATATCGCTCGTGTTAATTGAGCTAGATAGTATACGTCCCTACCGTGGGATCAGTTTGTCAAGTTGCCCTCGAGGAAGCCAATGGTGAATCGGGATGTTAACCCGGGTAGCGCCACATCGGGAGGTCACTGATTACGGCAGGCCCTGGATGGCACTACCCCGGATCACCTTGTCCAAACTGGCATACACACCTGAACGTCTAGCGAATCTCCCACTCGGTAAAGCGAAAACATCCCATGCGGTCAATTAACAAAATCAGAACATCATAAATATCTCAAGATCAGGATCGCCATAGGGCTATCACACAGACATTTTTGCCTTGGCTCAGTTGAGTATCAGTTCTGCGCTCACGCTTGTCCCCTGGAGTTCTCCATATAGAACGGCAGACTCCGACGACGACGGTTGTTCGTGACCCTGCGCAAGATAGCTTATGCGCCCATCGAAACGAAATTCACACATGTCCTTTCTCGCAACTGAACCGGACAATGGGTTGCAATCCTGCCACTGTTAGCTGTGCCGCAAACGTTCTCGCCATTCAGTTCTTCCCCCCAAAAAGTCTAGCCTACCGGACTTTCATAATGAGTGGGCTGTGACAGAATATTGACAGGAACAGTTGTTCTACTCTCTCCAATTTTGCCACCAGAATGCTTGACAGAGTGATTGAATAGGTGGACTCACAGATACACTACAACAGGAGATATTTCTCTCCTCGAATCGTCCCCTCATCAATGACGATGGGCGTCTACAACTAGGGTGCTCAATGACGCATTCGAGCTAGTGGCGCGTAGCATATTCTATTACCTCGGGTAATACTCTGAGGGTAGGACTTTTGATTGCAAATTGGCGTTTATGATTCTCGGAATTCAAAAATCCCCATGATGTCCCGGTTAAGATGTCCTACAGATCACTCCTCGGTTGATCAGAACCCCCAACACGTGCTGGGGATACTTGTCTGATAGGGACAAAGCATAGAATATTTTCGTGGATTCGGTTCTGTATAGACACATGCTTTAGCCGACTTTGTCTTCTCGGAGGTCGGCGTGGGAATCCCTACGTAGAGACAATTTTTTAAAGTGTGAGGCTAACGTTGTTTTGTCAGGACACAGTTACCGGATTCGTGAGCTAAGTTGATTCTTTAGGAATGTTTTCGGAACAGTTCAGTCTCTATTCAACCGGATGGGTGTTTTCTGTCTATTCGGAAATAGCCTTTTTTCACACACATATGCTTCCAGTCGTGTATCTCAATATGAGAAAATAAACCGGGTTATTGAGGTCATCATCACGACAATCCGTGGCTCATAGCCTTGGGAATTCCGTGTGACCTATTTGGGAACAGTGTTCATCGATGCGATATGCCATCTCATTGACAACGATGGCATTCACGCTCATGTATATCAGCTAAACCCTTGTGTAGAGCATTTGACCATAGTATTTGAGTTAAGTGTTCGGCTATCAGGGGCTGCAATCGCAAGAGTCCATTTAAGACTGGTGACAGGCTGTGGGGAGGAGACAGGGACTCAACACCGGCGTTGGCCCGACTCCGATTCCTCTTGCTTCACGACGTATGCAACCTCGACGTTCTAATCAACGTCCTTATCAGGAGGAATTCAAATCGTACCTTGTGGGTACAGTAACCTAAAGGCACGCGCCGGTCCCGGTATCCAGAGTTATGGCCTACGGTCATATAGATTGTGGATAAATCGTCGTCACGAAAACTCAAACCAAGCTTAACACACGTCATTTGGATGAGTAGCTGGGGTATAGATCGAACTGGGGAGCGTGTCGAAGGTCGTGTGTGTGCTCAACCGATACATGAAACGACCAATTAAGCGACCGATCAAACGGGGCGGGACGCGCGGAATTCATTCGGAAGTGGACCATTCAGTCAGCTTTTAGGGAGCCCAGAAATTCGCTGACCTCAAACATACAATGTAAACTCGATCGATGACAGAAAGACCTGGCTTAGGAGGAAGGTCGTACACAAGATAGCAGGCTAGCCGTTGAATGGGCACCATGCAACTAGCTAGATGGAACGAGTCATGATAGGGCAAACGTTCAAGCCTTTTTTAAGGAATGTTTTATACAAGTGTATGACTGAACTGAATGAACGGGTTCCGCAAGTATTCCTTTCCTAGAGAAGACGTTTTGTACGTCGTTTATCGTTGGCTTGAAATGACCGGTCTAGCTGCTTGGACATTGCATGTAGATCATAGATAGAATTCCCATGCAGTCAAGTCCAATTGAAGGTTGGGGTTATCAAGCCACCGAGGAGCAGCCAAGAACCGATTGGGCGCTCGAAGCATGTGATGTTGAGCTACGCGGTTCATACCGCGTCTCGTAAAAGTGGAAGTTTAGGAAATGATGCTGTTTCTCAACTGGGGAGATATCTGTTGTTCGTGGTGGCTGGTTTGCGCCACAGGTCCCGTGATATCAGCGGACCTAAGCGCAGGGCGCTCCGGCACTGTGATGATCTTGTTCCGAATCCAAACTACTTCAGTCTGTAAGGAGTACTGCGGCTACTTGCAAGTAGCTTTACTGAAGTGGCGCGTCTTGACAGGATGTCCTCCATACAGCTAATTACTCGTATCAGGCCCGTGAGGATAGATACCTTGCCTCGCTCAGCCATCATCCGTCCGCCTCCTGGAGCAGCCATCTCACGAAAATCAATGCCAACCGTTGTGAGCATTCTAGCTGCTCGAAACACTAACGAGGGGCCATCGAACCTACGGATAGAGGAATTTAAGGACGAAAGGCAACAATGGCATGGTGTGAAGCGCGATACGAGAGAGGCTTTGAAGAAGGTTATCAAAGAAAAGTAATTGTGAGTAGGACTTGTCAAATGCCGCTTGGATAGCTAAGATGACACTAGTTGGGAATACAAAAGTGTTCAAAATAAATTATACCAATGATACACTACTATCTACTGCTCGGCTGACACGTTTTCCTTCCCAAACAACAATCTGCCCCTGTGATTAAATGTCGCAAACCCAAGCCGAGAGTCAACGTCACCAATTTTTCTATGTTTCCCAAAGACTTTTAGTTAGCCAACGGCAGCAAAGCCTCGCCAAGAGCTCACCGTGTGCGCATTTCACTCGCCCACGAGTTTTCTTTGAATGCAGGCGCATCCAAAACCGCACCGACGATGAACAAACCCAAGGCCACGAAGCATTCAACGATGATCTGGGCGGAGCGTGTGAGAATGAACTGAAAACATAGGGGTCATTTGACACGTTGAACGTACATCTATGGGCAGCGTGTTTGGAGTCGGCCTATCCAGCGCTTTGAGCAGCGAGAGGTCTAGATGCGAGGCTGAGCTATATGACATCGCCTATAGCCATATACGTACGTTCATAAGCAGAGTAAGCCGCTAAGTAGGAATGTCAAGAAGGCCGTGCACGGCGTATGCATCGTGCTTACCGTGTAAGATGCCCAGTATGGACACTGTAATCATGCCCTTTCCTGCTGTCAGTCCCATGGTCGTAAGTGAGATGTGCCGTCGTTCTGGGGTGCGTGTACAGAGGACAAGGGCAAGACAGATGATACATGAGGCCCTCGCGCTGGGATCACGTGTTTAGGGGTTTTTATTTGGCTGGAAATGCGAGGTACTGGGCTCAGAACGCGACGACCTCCAGACGACGACGACCAGCCCCCTCACTTTCACTCACACGACTGCGACGACACCATGGACGGCGATCTTATCCAACTAGTCAACAAACTCCAAGACACCTTTGCCAATCTTGGTATGTAGCTCGCTCTTCACGTGAGCGTTTTATTCACTCTGATTTAGGCGGAGAGCTGGACATGCCGCAGCTGGCTGTGGTGGGTATATGCCCTCAGATATTCTATAATGTCGTTAAATCTGTCTTTTATACAGGTCGGTAGCCAGTCTGCAGGAAAATCTAGCGTTCTCGAAACGTAAGTTGGTTATCCAAAGTGATGTGCAAATTTAACCCATCTTCAATCAGGATTGTCGGACGCGACTTTCTGCCACGCGGCCAAGGCATTGTCACTCGCCGACCCCTCGTCCTCCAACTGATCCACACTCCTGCCGCTCCCGATGCTCCCGTCACCGAATACGGCCAGTTCTTGCATATCGACAAACGCTTCACAGACTTTGCCGACATCCGACGTGAGATCGAGGCAGAGACATTTAGGGTTGCGGGACAAAACAAGGGCGTGTCGAAGCTGCCGATCAACCTGCGAATCTACAGCCCGAACGTCTTGAACTTGACGCTCGTTGATTTGCCTGGTCTTACGAAGGTTCGTCCTATTCTTTGTGCTAAAATCACAATCTACTTACTAGGTTGTTTGGTTTGGAATAGATCCCTGTTGGCGACCAACCATCCGACATTGAACGACAGATACGAAACTTAATTATGGATTATATTTCTAAGCCTAACTGGTACGAAATTAATTCGATGTATCAATGCGTGTATGTCTAATCACCTTCCTGATTAGTGTTATTCTTTCGGTTTCTCCCGCCAACGTCGATCTCGCGAACTCGGATTCGCTCAAGCTCGCTCGTTCCGTCGACCCTCAAGGCAGACGCACCATTGGCGTGCTTACCAAACTCGACCTCATGGATGCTGGTACCAACGCCCTGGATATCCTCACGGGTCGAGTTTACCCTCTGAAGCTGGGTTTCATTGGTGTCGTCAACCGCAGCCAGCAGGATATCAATACCGAACGCTCCATGTCTGACGCCCGAGCAAACGAGACCAAGTTCTTCCATGAGCACCCTGCGTACAGGAACATCGCACACAAGCAAGGAACTGCCTATCTCGCCAAGACATTGAACCAGGTACGGCGGTCCCAGGTCAATTATATAGACTATCCTCACCAATCCAAACCAGGTCTTGATTAACCACATTCGCGAGAAGCTCCCGGACATGAAGGCCAGGCTCAATACTTTGATGGGCCAGACCCAACAAGAATTGAGTGCGTTTGGTGACGCTGCCTTATTCGGTGACGACCACCAGGCACGTATAACAATTATTTTCCTGGGCTTGTGCTAACGTCGTAACGGCTTTCGTAGAAGGGCGCATTGATTCTTCGCCTAATGACCTCATTCGCACGTGACTTCGTCGCCTCGATTGAAGGAACTTCTCTCGATATCTCGACCAAGGAACTTTCTGGCGGTGCCCGCGTCTATTACGTCTTCAACGACGTCTTCGGACATGCTCTTAACTCGCTCGATGCCACTGGTAACCTCACGACTCAGGATATCCGCACCGCCATCCGGAACTCGCATGGCCCTCGCCCGAGCATGTTTGTACCCGAAATAGCGTTCGACCTGCTGGTCAAGCCTCAAATCAAGCTGCTCGAAGCCCCGAGTCTTCGATGTGTGGAGCTTGTGTATGAAGAGCTCGTCAAGATCTGCCACAACTGCACAAGCAAGGAGCTTGCGAGGTTCCCGAAGCTACACACGGAACTGGTGGAGGTTGTGTCGGAGCTGCTGAGGGAACGTCTTGGGCCGACCAGCGATTACACCCAAAGCTTGATTGATATTCAGGCGGCATACATCAACACCAATCATCCTTCGTTCATGCGCAATAACGAGTCGGCCGCAGTGTCCTTGAATACTCGCAAGCCGAAGAGGTCTGACAGACATCTCAAGGTGGGTTGCTCGTTGTCTATTGCTAAAGTTGAGAACAAAGCTGATTATCCCCCAGAGGTCGCTTAGCATTCCAACGGATGACGATAACGCTAGTGTGGACGACGCGGGAGACCTGATCACCCCGCATAACCCTCACCCTCCTGCGAACCCGATCCACTCTGCTCCCGCTACAAGCCGTATCAACCCCAACGGTGCGCCTGCGAAGCTTAGCGACCCCGAGACTACTAGCCGGGGCCTTCACAATAAGCCTCGTCGGGCGTCTTCAGTCGCAGGCTCGGACAACCCGCGTGACACATTCCTAGGATATTTCTTCGGTGGTCAGCCTGGTGGTTCCCCGGCTTTGGGTACGAACACGCCCACGAGCCTGGCTGGGAGCAGAGTTGTTGGCGCTACGTCGGCCGCTTTACTTGGCCCTCGCCATGAGCGCACGATTGGGCGAGACACGATGTCGGAGAGTGGAGCACCGCCTTCGGCAATCGAGACGCGTGCCAGGTCGTTGGAGCAGCCACAGAACGCCGCGTTCGATATGAAGAGTCTTGGAAGACACATCGAGGCCGTAAGTATCTTTGTTCATGGCTCTTCACATCCCCGGTCCCTAAACTGGGTCGTACCATACAGGTCTCGGCTGAGGGTAGCCCCTCCGCGGCACAACGGGACGAATGGGAAACCTCCCTGATCCGCTCTCTTATCAATTCCTATTTCGACATTGTCCGACAAACGATCCAAGACATCGTGCCCAAGGCAATTATGCACCTGCTGGTTAACTACACGTCTCAGCACGTGCAGAACCGGCTCGTCTCAACATTGTACCGGCCAGAACGTTTCGATGAGCTCTTACACGAGGACGAGAACCTGGTGTCGGAGCGCGCAAGAGTCAAGGCCTTGCTGGATGCGTACAAAGAAGCGTTCAAGACCTTGAGTGAAGTTAGTTTGAAACCATGAATGATCTTTTGAAACAATAAACTATCGTCTTCGCTTGGTTTTTGCTATCAGTGTATATCATTGTGTTGGTCAATTTTTATTGAACATTTGGCTCTTTAAGTTTATTGACGCCTCAGGGGGTCAAGTGCTGGGGGTCAAAACGAGTTGGTTCTACCCCGGTTGGATCGAATAATCTAATCTCTCAATGGCAACCCCGGGTGGTAACATGCGATTGCTGGGACCCAGTTGGTGGAATCTTCCAAAACATGTTTCTGGATACATTTGTCCTCCGACTTCTAGTTCCAGGGCGTAAAGGATCAGATGTTGAGTTTAAACAAAGTTACCCGATGGTCTCTTCTGGACAAGAAGGAACGTTGCGCCTGCCATACTGCGTGAATGGCGGAGTTACGAATGTGTGATTATGTCCAAAGCTCCATGGAGTCGAGTACCACTCGATTGTATCGTTAATCCTGCATTGGGTCATATAACCGACAAAGCTCAGCTTGCACCAGGCACGAACACATAAGCTTGACAGCTCATAAATAAATCAGCCGGGGCTTGCCATAATGTGCACAAAACCAGAGTTAGATTAGCTGAGTTCTTACGCTTGTTGGGGGCCGCCCACAGCAGATGGTCTCGGTCGTATCTAAAAACGCTATCTACGGTGATATTGGGGCACAGGTTTCGAGCCAGCGTGTTCACAGCTCCAGACCGACTCTACCAATGCCTCAAGGGTCATCTTACCCCTGTTGAAAGTTCTGATTACCCTGAACAATTGACTAACTTGTGAATCATTTGCATCCAATTAGAAGTCACGGACAATCCTTTACTATATTTATCACGCACTGTTTGCACCATGTAAATGGTGCCTATTACAGGCACCTCCTCAACGATTAGCCTATCAATGCTAAGGGCCTAGTTTGTTGACTAACAGCGTGCATGCCGTAGCGTCGCGCATATATCCCAGAGCTGTCGTTGCACAAGGGGAATATTCCAGCAAGACATGACCAAGATGGTCACTATGCCTCAGCCGAAGCATGTCGAGCCGAACGCCATGCGGGCCTATCGCGGCAGAACAACGATGGCCCATCGGAACGATTGAACTTCATCGCCAGCTTGGCAGACTCAATAGGAAACAATCATTATAGGATTGTCTCTAGACGGTAACCATAAACGAACTCAGGTCCGCCGGATAAATCGAAGATGCCGGCCTATTCCACTCTTAAGTACAAACTTGCGTTCTTCCCCGAAGCGGGCCGCACTAGTCGCGGCTGAACTCACTTGGAAGCGATATGGCGTGTCACTTGACTACGTCTCTGCTGTTCTCGCGCAGATGCAGCGCGGGTGAGACATAACAACGCGGCCGCTTTGAGGAATGCATATAGCCGACTGGGGTCGAATCTACGAGTATAAATACTAGGAATCCAGCTGTCCATGTGCCAAAGCTGACTCCCATTTTCCTTTCGTTACTCGCGGCATCACCATGAGGCTTTTTGCGATTTCTGCGCTCTTGGTCTCCGCGGCCTCAAATGTTCTTGGTGTATCGTTGTACCTTGTTGGTGACTCTACCATGGCGTCTCACAAGGCATCCGAGGGAATTGAAGGGTAGGTTGGACATCTTTAGCGATTTTTCAAACAACGATTTATGGTCATTGTAGATGGGGCGTTCCGTTTGCCAACTACCTCACCGGGATTACCCTGGTTAACAAGGCTGTCAGCGGCCGAAGTGCTCGCTCGTACTGGCGTGAAAAGAAATGGGCAGATGTTCAAAATCTCCTGAAGCCCGGTGACTGTAAGCTTAAAATACGATTTGATTCGGGAGAATATTGATTTATTTTTCTCATCTAGATGTGGTCATCGAGTTCGGACATAACGACGGCGGGTCTCCATCCACTAGCGATCGTGCTTCTGTTGGAGGCGAAGGCAACGAAACTCAGACAGTGAGCAATTAGCAACGGTCCAAGTTGACACACAATATTGAATTCGCACTTAAGGTCACTCTCGCGGACGGAACCGTTGAAACCGTCTATACTTGGCCCACCTACGTCAAGTGGATGATCGACGGCGCCAAGAGCAAAGGAGCCACCCCTATCATTTCAGGACAAACCCCTAATAATCCCTTCGAAGGCGTTACCAAGATTAATTATACTCCTACCAGGGTGAGTATCAACAGCATCATTAGATTGAAGTGCTTTTATCAACAAGGTCATGATTTGGATGTAGTTCGTCACTTATGCGAAGAACGCTGCTGCTGCCAAGGGTGTGCCATTTGTTGACCACTGGACGGTAAGTCATTTTCATTTTGAATCTGTACACGGTCTAAATCCTATGAATAGGCAACTTTGCTTTACTACGACAAACTTGGAAAGGGAACGACCGAGGGTTACTTCCCTAATGATCATACCCATACGAACGCTGTGAGCAATCGTGTACCAAGCGAGCACCGTAGGTTGTTGCTGACTGTGTGTCTAGGCGGGGGCTAATTCAGTCGCTTGGGCCTTCCTTTCTGGCCTTCGTTGCCCATCTGCTGCTGGCGTACTCTCTGGGTATATGTAAGTCTAGTATGCTTTCTATGTATAATTCCGACTTAATCACGCGCGCACCCTAGTAACTCTTCTGGCCAAGGCGCTGGAGCTCGATGCACTGCTCCCTAGAGACCCGTAGTAGATACTGGCTGTACATTACTCGGACCAATATAGTATTACATTATATGACGAAACTAAAGATTGGCTAATGAGGTGACGGCCTGAATTTCAGAGGTGGAACAAAAGACCAAAGGCAATAAAAATACAAAAACTTGAATGATGTCCCGGTGAATCGAAAGCGGCGGTATGTTGGTCACGAATCTACTAAAGTTCTTTGCAATGATATCAAGCATGCATAGGATTGGCGAAACCTCCGAGCGCGGGTCTTGAAGCATCGGCATCAGACCGGCTCTGTAGATGTTTATAAGCATTTGGCTCCAGCTATCCGCTCAAAAACTTACCTTTTCCCGCCTGGCCCTTATACAAAACACAACAATAACACCAAGTACCACACACTCCATTAACCCAAATGCTGCAGAGGACCATGCCAGGGCCCTGCGACGTCCCCCGTCCCATGGTCCATCCAGTACCAGGGGTAGAATGAGGAAGCCCAGCACCGTGCCTGCAACCCATACGAGATGCAACACGACGAGGAAGCCAATGTTCAATTTACGGATCAGGCAGTCGTGAACATGGATGGCGGTTGAGGTTTGTGCTCGAGCCTTGAACAGGTACCAAAAGACGGCGAGGTGGTGGATTAACAGAGCTGGTCCCATTGTGTAGAGGATAAATCCCTGCCACGTTCCGATAGACGGGGCAGTTAGACCAATCTGGATGACGATGAAAACAAAAGATGTGATGAGCAGACATCCCAGAGCGTATCCGTTGAGAGTCTGAGGTAGCCATAGGAGTCTGGGCGCGCTGATTGGCGACATGGCGGGTAGTCAGAGGATATGATGAGTTTTGTGTCGAGATCCGAACAGCTTTATAGTGCGTGGAGAATGAAAATGTGTTTTGACGGGACCCGAAGCACAGCAAATGAAAGGATGGACCGCCGGCGATGCTATGCATCTGCTCTTTCGAAATTCTAAATCAAGGCAATTAAGAGCATGAAAGCGGACTAGTTGCCATATAACGTTACGCCCTGGTTAAGTCCGATGACATTTACGGTATTTTGACATGGGGTACTGCGGAAGAATCGCTTCCTGAATAACGCCAAGGCCCAAAAGCGTTCTACGTTGAAGGATAAGCTGCGCAAAAGTGGCTGAACCTGTGCGAGACCTTGTGTAATGATTTGATAACCGCGTTCCATCTGGTAGAGATCGTGACGGCAGATATGCTGATATTTTGTGTTCAACGCTTGCAGGAGTCGAGTTCGGTGCTTCACTTTGGTCTCTATCATCACGGGCATCAAGGATATCGACCAAGAGCTACGTAATCGTACTTGGGGGCGCTGGACACGAAGGTATCGTCTGTGCGTTACAAAACACATAGATTCAAACACCTTCAGTATGTATCCATGGGGCTGATCGCTACGGCATATGCAAGACGGAATAGCGACAATGCCAAAATCAGAACACAAGTCAAACTGTATGCGCCTGACCTTATCTTAGAGAAACGCTGTATCTCATAGGTTGTCCGTTAAAAACATTTATTACGCTTCGCAGAAACAACGAGCTACGGTCTGATTAGATACAGGCACCCGTTATCTCTTTCGTTGTCTTATATGCTCGTACACAGATTACCTCGAGGTCGGGGGGTGTCATCGCTTCGAGGAATCCGAGTACTACCACCGCAAGCACTCGTTTGTATCCAGATGTAGCGGTGCCATAATACCACGAAGCCGAATCAGGCCATGCGAGTTCACGTGCAGCACCTAAAGCCGCATGAAGGAGCCCAATTTATTGCATGTTCCATGTACTGGCTGTGCACCATGGAATATCGGTCGCTTCCAGCGAACGACCACGACACCGCTCTAGCCCCAGTAACTAAATTAGCCAAGTGTGGTAGGTGAGCAAAATGAGGGCTACCAACTCCAAGGAGTAGGTATATTTATCATGTGTCCGTATGATGTATGGCGAACCTAAATTGAACGGTTTGAAAGACTTGAGGTATAGAGTACGCCACGCTCGTTGGTAGAAGCGGATAGTCCGGGTTGTAAGATTAGAGAGTAAAAGGACATACCAACGAGCGAGAATCGCTAGTGTATTCAGCATAAGCTTTATGAATCAGCCGATCCAAAGATTTTTGGATGAATGATCCAGAGCAAAGATACACACATCTCATCCGTCAACCCTTTGCTCTATGAGCTGCGTAGACCACGCCCTGTACGAGATTGCTATTGCTGTGGTGATGCTATCTCTCTCTCTCGCGCGCGTTCTGGTAGAGAACCACCCACCTATGAACTTACACAGGATAGACTAGTTTCCAAGGAAACATGAGCAAACAGCAAGACTAGAGAGCCCACACAGCCCGATCATACGTATACCCAAAGACACCGATATATTCACAGAGAGACATTACCAGACATACGAAACACAGAACAACAGAACAACAAACAGAGCAGGACGGATATGCGGGGTGGCGTCTAATACACTTGCGGTCGTAAAAAAAAGTCATTTTTTTTGAACTTTAGGAGCGTCCGAGGCGAGTGTCGTCGGCACATGAAAAAGACGTTGGGGTTGGCATCAAAAGACAGGACCAAAAAACGAGTGCAGAAAAAAAGGGGAGGATAGGTGGTTGATGGAAAGACACCAGATCTTGGGGGTTAGATAGAAAAAAAGAAACAAGAGGACGAGCAAGCTCGACCTTAACCAAGTCACGCAGAGACGGGGGCACAGCAAACCTCAAGGCACACAAAAAAGCCACAAGTAGGCACGGGCACGAACGAGCATCAAGCCAAAATTGAAAGTGTCGCTTAAATCTGGATGCTCGCCACGCTCTCAGCCACAGTCTCAATGATACCCTCGGTCGAAACCGGGGCAGCAGAAGTCGATCCGTTCTTGACGTTTACCCACTTGGTGGAATCAGTCGCAGCAGTAGTCGTAGAAGCATTCTCCTTTTTCGTTTCTTCCGCATCGCTCTCGTCGCTGTCATCACTATCCGTGACGTCTGTGGTTGAAGCCGGGGTGGAAACTACAGTGGATGAGGGTGTAGGTGCGGTGGAGAGACGGGGTTTGCGTCGGAGGGTTTTCTGGAGTTCACAGGATCGGTCGTGGTAAGCACCGATTCGACCATACAAGTCAGGCAACCTACGACTTCCTGCTCGGCCTTGGCCTTGCGCTCCTTCTCAAGCTGCTCCTGCTTTTCCTTTTTCCGCTTCTCTCTCTTCTCTTCCCGTTCCTTGCGCTCCTTTTCTTCCTTTTCCTCACGCTCCTTCTTCTCCTTGGCCTCAGCCTGTGGCGATTATAATGAGATGGTATTATAGGAAACAAACTACTGGGGACATACCTCTTCCTTTTCCTGTTTCTCCTTTTCCTCCTTCTCACGCTTCAATTTAGCCTTGGTCTCACGCTCCTTGACGATCCAAGCCGCAACCTCTTCCACACACTCTCTCGGACGAGTCTTGTTCTTCAACAAGTAGCCTTGCAAGCTCGCAACCTATCACTCGGATTAATATCACACCACAAAACCCAACTAGCCGTACTCACACTCATCTCATCCTCGGGAATGTTCTCGGAGAACTTCTTGGCCAAGACCGCAATCTCCTCTGCCTCGAGAAGGGGAACGACATACTTGGTACGGCGGCGGTGAGCAGGTCGCTTGGTGTCGGCCGACTCGGCAGCAGCAGCCGCAGCCTCTTCCTCGGCCTTTTTCTCAGCCTCGGAACCAGGAGCAGGCTTGCATGGGAAAAAGTTTTTGAAGATCTCTTCGGCTTGCCATCGAGAGGCATTCTTAAAGTCGACCCAGACTACGAGTCGATCCTACGTCAGCTAAAAGCCGAGGTGAGATAAAGAACACACATACCATCCATTCGACCGGGACGAGACAATGCCGGGTCGAGGCGCTCGATGTGGTTTGTGGTGGCAAACAACAGACGACCCTCGGCAGCGGCAACACCATCCAAGCTGTTGAGCAAGCCACTCAGACTAAGAGTGTTTGGATCCTCCTTGGTGGTTTCAGTCTTGGTCGTAGTCGTAGTGGGAGCGCCGGTCGACTTGGAGTCGCGAGAAGTTCCACGGGTAAAGGCCGCGTCGAGATCCTCGAGCAAAAGAATGCAGCGCGAAGGAATACGGCCCATGAGATTGGCGAGGGTGTTATCGCTCATCCTGGTGAGAATATCAGCATAGCCCCAAGCACGCGGATTGAATGGAGCTTACCCCTTCATGCTGAGACTAGCGACATAGATATCGAGCCCGAGTTCTCCGGCAAGGGCATGAATGAGAGAAGTCTTGCCACTCCCGGGAACACCGTGAAGAAGGTACCCACGTCGGAACGGAATACCTGCGGATCGCTCAATTTCAAAAAAGCTACGAGTGATGGGCAAAACGTACCTCGCTCGGCATACCAGTCTTCGCTGCGCAGGAAATCCTTTGCATCGGCAAGGAGCATGTCCTTGACGCCTGGCTCGAGCACAATCGAGGACATCGGTCGCTTTTGGCGGGCACCGTTCCAACGCCATCCACCGTGCCTAATAAAACGATCGACGATGTGTATGTGAATAAGCAATCGTCGATTTATTACATAATACGCACTGATCAGCGAGGAAGATATGGACTGTTTGGTTGTGTTGTTAGCCTCATCGTGAATATGCAAATACACTTGAAACTGACCTCGGTGCTCCATATCCTGCTCATACTCTGACTTGGCCTGGAGTACGAGCTTCTTGATCACGGCATTGTTCCGCGCAACGACGCTAATCTTGAGCTCGCCACGTCCGCCTTGTTCCCGAATAGCGGTGCGAGTAATCTATACACGGATCCGCTGTCAGCACAGTGGCGAATCTGATTGGAGTTTATCCTCACGCGCAGCCAATGGCCTCGGTAGTAGATATTGTGGGTCGTATCTGATAGATTAGCTGTGAGAACCAAGCAGGACAAAAGACCGGAGGTGGATCCTCACCGGGCGACGGCATAAACGCCACCTTGCGTTTTCGCCGGCCGTGGACGAGCTGCTCGTCCTCTTCCGCATTGCCAAACTCGTCGTCTTCCTCGAGCTCCTGGTCGGTCGGGGTCTTGATTCCCATGCGTGAGGATTCGGCGCTACGTGTCCCGACCTCGAATTCTCGTGAACGACTCCACGCAGGCTGATAAATGAAAAACAACAAATGAGCGGCGCTTGATACATGAAACGGCGCGCTACGTACCTGCTTGGAGAGCCAGTGCATTACCCAGTCGTAAGGACTTTTTTTTTCGCGCGACACGGTCAGTACTGGGAAACATGCCGTTCTGGAAGCGACGTACTAGTCATCTTGCGTAAAGGTAGCCGTAAGAAAGCTAACCATGCCAGCTCATCCGTCAGCAAAAAAGTGTGGCGGGCGAGAAAACGAGCCTACGCACAAGGAATCGACAAAAGCGTTCCAGCCAGAGTAAGCGGTGCGGCGGGCGGTCTCAACGGCGCCGCCAATGACGACAAGTCTTAGGGTGTCCTGCAGGGCGTTGGACCCGGGGTACAGCATGCCTTTCAAGCTCTCCATTCTCTACGGTACAACAGGCGTCTAACTAGGGGGTGCGGGAGAAGGAGGCAAGGGAAGAGAATGGGCGAGTCGGGCGGAGGCGAGCGAGTCTTATATCGCGCATGTGAGAAGACTTCAGGGCGGCCCCCTCGTGTTTGGCCGACCCTGAATCTGTCTCCGAACGCTAATTCAGATCTATTTGTCTACGTGCTAATACCGCACACCAAGATTTGACTCGGTCGTGTGAAGTCTTGCAAAAGCCGTGGGTGAGCTGGAACCTGTGTGGAATCGTGGCTTTGCCTTTCGATCGCCGGCATGACAAATTCCCCACATTTCCCCGATATCCAGATCGTGCTTCGGATAGGCCATAATCCCCCGTGCGTCTCCCAAGAACTTTCTCCCCCCACTCGTCGTACCTCCCTCCTCCAGCGGGGCCTGTGGTGACCAGACCAGACCAGACAGACCAGACCAGGCGCGGATCAGCATCTCCAGGGCCGATATTAAATTCACACACCCGCAATTGGACTTTCCGTTCTTCCCTTAATGTTTCAGACGTGCATTTCTCGGACAGATCGCATCCCCAAATCGTAACACGCGGGATTTACCAGCGTTCTTGCCTCTTTCGTCTGACATTTCAACGTAATGTATCGCCTATATTAGTGGACTGTATACATTTTCCTAGACCTCTTTCTTCCCGCCCGCTCCACACTTTGCCTGGGCCGTCGGTCCAGCCATTTGAACACGGCAAATCTTGCTCGGGATCGGAGTCGGCTGAGAGCTGGATCTGTCACATGTACGCTACTGAGATTGTTGCTGAAAATCTGAGCTCGTCTGAGTTCTCGACAAAATGCCGGGTTCACAGAGCTCGTCTGACCAGTGTACACACACGCATGGGGATCATATCCCGCCCTGCCCGACGTGATCTGTCCAGTGGCCGGCTGCGAGTCATAATCGTTCCTACACTGGATAGCCTCATACCCCTATAATACATATCTTCCCTAAGCCCCATTCTTCCCCGTTTGACTACAATAATCTGCCGCCACCACCGCCACTCACCGACTCAAACGCCTGTGACTCTTGCCGAACCAATCGGCCCCTATGACGAAGCGCCGCCCCCCTTTTCTGACCAAGCGCCCGGCTCGGCGTCCGATGGGATGTCCGAGGGTGGGGGTATACGTATGCTGACTCGCGCGTAGAACGTTGTAGAAGGAACACGGGCTGCGTCGGCTAGTGTGAAGGACAGAGCAAGGATTGGCGTCGCGGGTAAAGACCGGGGTTTACGGTCGTTTGTTCGGTACTAGACATCTAGTGGCTGGGTCCGTTATGCACCGAGATGACGGCTGCGGTCGTGTCTGCTTTTTCTTTTTTGTGTGAGAATTTTCTTGGATTCTTGTTTGGTGGCTTCTCGAGTTGATGGTACGCGAATACACATAATCTCGTCGTCGTCTGTGAGCATAGGGAAAAGGGACTAGGGGCCAACTGCCGCATTTCTTACCTCTATCAACCGGTTTCAAGCCTCGTGGTTTTGTTAGATCTGTATCTTTTTTGATTCTAGTAGATCGAAAAGTACAGACCGTGTCTTCTTTTCCATGAGACCAAGGAAATATTCGACCCAAGCATCGGTCCCGTCTCGATGAATCTCTACCAAGCCCTACTCGAACATAAGAACCAACGCATGGAACACACGCTGAACCAATGTAACCTTCGTTCCGGGTAATATAATACGAATTCACGTTGATGCAGACAAAGCGAATGGCTGGAATTTTATTGATCGCTGTGCTGGGCGGTCCGGGCCTTTTTTCATTTCAGCCCGCGTGGCTGTCTTTGAGAATCAAGGGATAGCGTGGCGTCTCGCCACGTTATACGTAAGCTATCGGCTTGAAACAGTGGGCGCCGTCAGGTTTTGTATAAATCAAAGATCAGAATGGTACACATGATCTCAAAGCGGGGATAGGGATGTCCGGATAAACTACCTCGTGCTGGTGGCATGATTCATGCCAAGTAGCAAACAAAAAGAAAATGGCCCGGAAGGAATAGCTGATCTCTTGCACTCGAGAGCATCTTCAGGTTGTTTCTCGCTTGCGAAAGAGCCGATGTACTTGAACTTAACTTTAATTAAGATTGAATCATAAGACTAGTACGAAAGAAACAACAAGCTCACCGTCAAATCCGATCTTCCAAACCCCATGACCGGTCTATGCGCGCCTGTACCTCTCCAGAAAGAGAAAACCAACTAGACCACCTGTTCGAAATCAAGACGTAAATCGATATTTCGTTCCTCAAAGTTCAGGGGTCCAGTAGGGACATCGGCCGAAATATATGGTGTCCAGGCGGAGCAATGACGTGATAAAGCCGTTCACAGTGTCCAGGACTCATGCGAAGCTTGTGCCTTCTCTCATCCTGTCGCACAGCCATGCAACCCCCACCGAAAACGTCATGGCGCGTGTGTATCGAACGGTGTATTGAGTTAGCACAGTTAGGGTTTGTTGAGATGAGCGGTCATGCGGTTGTGGCTCGAATAGAGTCCGATCGACAATGGACGATCCTTTTTTTAATTTGTCCAAATTAACAAGTGAAATGGGAGCTCACTTACGAAGACGAGAATTCGATTGAAATGGTACCCACTATGAAAGTAACATACCCTCAAATGTACACTTCCGACTTTGCGTCCCTGGATCCCAAAGTTAACATCCAAGTCAAATAAGGAACAACCGGGCCGATGGGCCACTAAGAGCCCGACACGCTAACCTGCTCTTGTCTGATCGCCTAGATATCCAACTTTATCCTCTGATGATAGATTCTCATTGAGCTGTGGCCTCTGGTGATTGCCAGCAGGACGAAATCGATAGATGTTTGCGGGGACAAGGTCTGGGAATCTCGGTAAGATGGAGAGGTTATTCGGAACCGGCGGCTAGATCGCCAATGGAGAGCGAGCTGCGAACCAAGCAATCAATCATCTTCTGTCCAAGGACGAGAATGGTCGACACGAGGCAGAGTTTAGCGCGGCGGAGGTCGGGAACGGGATTTGCGCTAGCCGATCCCCTTTTGAAGATGGCGGTTGAGTCCAGAGTCCAAAATGCAAGAGCAGAGTCATACTAGGCGAGCCCCGTATTGTCCTGAAACTTGCCCCGCCACTCCATGGGGCCCCAAAAATGCGTTTGCGGAGTGCTATCGAAACTTGTCTCGCTAAATTTGATGCAGTAGAACGTGCAGCATTCATATCCGATAAAGATCCAGAGTTCGATTGAATGGTGGAAGAGCGATGGCTAACGATAATAGAATCAAATTGTAGATAGGGGTACGCACATCACTTCGAAACGCAAGCTAACCGGCAGCTCAGATCCCCCGAGTTGGGTGGCAAATGTTTCCTAGATCCCCTGCGCTGTTGTCGGGATACCAATAGGATACGTATCCCAAGCCGCACTTAGCGGGATTGAATACACGAAATCCATTTGTTTTCCACATTCCGAGCTCAAAATAAATATTGGATGAAGATATCACAGAATCCATGCAGCCACTTAGCGTCTATTTCAATCCCGACGTCCCATCTCGACTTCCTCTTCTGGCTCATCTGGACCCATGTCAATCCCTTCTTGCATCTCCCGCCTCACACACAGTTGCTCGGCTCCCACGACTGATATTACTGCGCCGAGTGTCATAACCAACCAGAAGAATACCGCGGTAGGGAGAGATCGAGCGTAGTATGTCGTCAAGATAATGTGGTTCAAGACAAGAGTCAGGGTAAAGTCGAGGATATGCGTTGGGCGTCGCACAAAGATGTAGAGAAAGTATACACTGAGTTTCATGCGCGCGGTCAATCACAGTCACACGAAAATAGATAAGTTTGTTTGGCACTCACTCTGCGGTGGACGCAAACAACCAGCACAGGGAAATCAGCCAGCTTCGGACTGGGTCGACTACCCAACCTTCGCCTTGCTCGGCGGGGTTGACATCGTTACCCAGTTTCATCCCGCCGCTCCATGCTCCGCTAAAGCCCGTCCAGCCGCGACCTCCGGCTCCGCGAATAGTACTCCTTCCAACCATTTCGCGCCAATCCATAACCATAGCCACATTCGCGGCTCCTCCTTCATACGCAAGTGCATAAGGATCGGCAAAAAGGGTGAGAAGCGGCGGAATCAGGAGTGAAAGAACAAGGTAGTGTAGACATTGAAGGGCGATGATCTGTGTTTGAGGATGTGTTAGTTCTGAACGACAAAAAGCTGATGCACGCTACCTGTGAAACGATGATGGTAGGGTGCCATCCGTGGGGAAGGCGAAATGTCGAGGACATGTTATCATCTCATGTGCTAAAGGTCGTATCTGAAAATGATTCGAATTATGTGTCAGTTCCTGTTTATTTTGCAAGGTCTTACGGGGGTAGTACGTGTCGTGGCGCCGGTATCGGCTACGCGTGGTCGTTGGGCTGATAGACTTCCTTCGGATCACGTGATCGTCTGGGCACTAATTCCCCACCAGTTATTCACCACGGGTTGTGCCACCTACGTTTCTCTTAGTCGTACAGCGAAAAGACTGGGGCGCGCGAGGGTCGAAAAAATTAGAATGCGCGGTTCATTGACATATTGTCATTCTCAGGGCTTGCGTCAGTCATTGAGTCAGTGGCAAGATTTGTCGACATCTCCACTGTAATCGGAGGATAACATGGGCAGCTTGCAGCGCCCAGGTACTGTATATATATCGCGGTGCTCTCAATTCTGGACGAGGCGATTCTGCTATTGAACCTATCTATTTCCCTTCCTTCGAAGCACCGGATCACGTGGATCGTGGACACACAGAACCGACTCTAATCCAGCAATGGAGCAAATCAAAGATTTATCCCCAGAAGAGTTCAATTATGTATCCGGTTCACGCGGCTTGAATGCATATGCACTACGGTCTGGCCCTCCGCCAAAGGCCTGTCCTCATATGCAAGGTTCGGCGTTTTATCACCTTGTGGATACCCCTCAAGCCCGACAGTGCCAGGTTTGCCGAAAAATGTGGTAGTAAGTATCACGCGGGTTCTTCCGTGAAAGATCTGCACGCTAATTTACCCGCCCCAGCTGTTCGCCCGAGTGTCAGGTATGATGCTGTACAATCCACATGAATCAAAGTACTTTGCCTAAGCAGGCATACTAAATTTTGCCACCTGCTCAAACGGCGCATTTCGACCGCGCTGTTTACTAGAAAGAGCTCTGGGCGACCCACCGACAGCACTGTGTCAGCCAATATACCCCTCTTCCTCTGTTCGCAAGCGGCCTTCGAGCACCCGCCCAGAACCACCTTTCAGCTGCTGAAATGGCCTCGATTACAGCTCCAGGAACTTCTCAGATGACTTATGGTGCACCTCAGTTTGCTGGTGGCTTCAATCTGGACGTCAGCAATGCTTTGCTTCAAGGGGTGGTGAATAGCAACACAATCGGGAAGTACGTCTGTTCGTCTTCTCCTTCTTTTGTGTTGTAGCTTACAGACGGGGATGTTCAGGAAGACTGTGTACGATCAACTTACTCCAGCGCTTGTCGCCTTATTTGGACGACATGCTCCCGCATCTCAGCGCCTTATATGGTGTGACACCAGGAGTAACGATCAGGCAACCAAACAAGCACGCGCTAACTTCAAAATTATGAAAGCGGATCATGAGGGGATAATGAAATTTGCGGTAAGCCGTCTATTGCTTTGCATGGCCCAGTGCATATGTTTACTGGTTCTGGATCATTATTTGGCTGATTACCGCGCCAATACACTTCTCAGCACTCAAAGTTTATATCGACGCGGATGCGTGGGGCGCTCGTGTTTAACTTGGACGTACCATACGGCAGCGGCGATTATATGCTGGGCATGGAGCGTTTCAACTGGATCTCTTACCCTGATGCCCAGATGACCTTGTGCGTCAAACTTCAAGAGGCGATTCGAGCCTAGTGAGTCCCTTCTGTTACGCCAACGATACCTAGAGATTAACGAGTCTAAATGGAAGTGATCCTGCCAAGGGAATGGTCGTTGTAATCTATGCACTGTCGCCGGACCAGCTATCTGCTGTTTTGTGGTGTTGGACTTTTACGACCCACTCACGAGCTGACCCTCTTCCATTGAAGGATATGCGAGTTCAAATCCGACAAATCATGAACGACACAAAGCGAGCGGAATCTTACATGTATAGCATAAATAAAGACCAAAACGATCCATAACAAGCCGTTGGGTGGGAAGGACCGGTTTGTATGTTTGTATTCACCCGGCTAACAGGTGAGTTGAAACATCTAATACCTTCCATAAAATCGCTTACCTTGCTCGTTCATTTGACAGAGCGATATGTTGATCTACTACTATCCGAAATCTATTGTTTTATTTTCAACAAGTGGGAGTTGACGCATTTTTGGCTATTTATCTGATGTAAGATTAGAACCTTTGCATAGTAATCAATCTGGAGGGCTTCATTATACATGATCAACCACTTCTAATTGCCGTTGGGTATTCTTTGCTATTAATTCATGGAAATGTGGCTGGTTGCGTAAGTCGAAGACAATCTTTGTTACTTGGCGTGCAGGGAATAGACGCGTCGGCATGGAGGCGTGATGCTGCTGATATAGGCCTTCGCTTGTGGTTTCTTCTCCATCCCCCTGCCTGCAATCTGGTCATATGACCATGCCTAGAAAGTGCGAACGGGATTTGTCGAGGTGCCGAGCCGGAAGCGAGGATCTTGACACGCAGTTGTATTAAGCTCATGCAAATCACCAACCGGGGCGATCTTCATCTCAATCGTCGATCAATTCACAAGACAAGAGTATTGCAACTACAGATATGATAGAAACAGAGTATATGCACCGTCCAAATGACAGTTTTTACATAGGCTAGACGATGTATTTCACGTACCTTCGAATTTCTAGCACTATAAGACCTAATTTGAATCTGCGTCTGGCTATCAAAGCACATTCACTCCACTCTTTACTCGTTCTCGCCCCCGTCTTGAGATTTGAATTCGATCGTCTTCGTTGCTTGCTTAGTGAACATTCTCCACCAGTTCCTGAGCCGCCACTCTCGATTCTCGCTTTTTTTGTCTCTTGTGCGATTGGCATGGGAGCTGTTGAGAGCAGCAACATTAGGATGTTTCAAGACGCTAAAGCGAGGCCAAAACGAGGGCTAAAGCGGCTCCTAAAGTGACTCTAAATCTTCGACTAAACTGCAGAGCTGGTTTAGCGCCGGGGGCCTAAACCACCTTTAAAGTGTGCCCAAAAGTCAATGACAAATATGAATCGGGATGATGTTTACTATGTGATGCGGCAGAAGTGATATACTCCTGGATGTCTATGTTTTCTGTGATACAACGCTAAATTTGTGAAGTAATAAACCACAACTTGTACGCATGCCCGTCGAGTTTTATTGAGCTCGGCCTTTGGAGATTTTAGCCATCTAGGACAGAGGAGTTTCACAACCGAGCTAAAGTGGGGCTAAAACGAGCACTAAACTACGCTTTAGTGCTTGGTTTAGCCATTGTTTTAGGGCCGTTTTAGCCCCACTTTAGGCGTCTTGAAACACCCTATTGTCGTCAACTTTGATCTCGAACCTAGGCGTGGCCACAAAGCTGACGAAACTCCAGTGCGATAACTATACCGATACCATATATTTCAGTGTCATGTAGGCAAAGGAACGGCTATGTTGGAATCACTGTTATATACTGCCCCAAGTCGCCCCTTTTCTGAAGATATTGGCTGAATTACATTGAATTATAACTGGTCGAAGCCTCCGTTCGCCATTTACTGAGTGGTATAAGTATACAGTTTGCAACGACCAAGCGGCGTACCTTTAAGAAACGTTCGACTTCGATCTGTTCACTTACAACTAATTACAGCCCGTAGCTCTGAGTGCTTCTTGTCCGTCAGATTGAAATAGAGTTGGCATACATTTCATTTGTACTCTTTGCCACCGCCGTTACACTCGGATTATACATCGCACTGAACAGTTTTGGCCTGTTCGAGAATATGCTTAGTCGCTGAAAAGAAATCCAACGGAATCGATAACCGTCGCATCGTACAATAGCTTCAGACACCTGTCTCGCGTTTTGTCACCTCTGGACAATATTTCGCCGTATCGGTTTTGAATGCATGACAGCCATATCGATCTGAAGATGTTGCTGGATTTGGGTAATAAACAGACTAGCCTTGGTCTCCTGTGAGGTGTAGGTTTATCAGTCAATTATGTTGGGTTAACACGAACGGAATAGACTCACCGTGAGCAAATCCACCGTAGCTACTGCATCTTTCTTCAAGAAGTTTAGAATGGAGATAGCCTCCCGCTCAATTTATCTCAGACGGCTCGAAAGAACAAAGGCGAATAAGTTGCGTCGGTTTGCTATAGGAGATGGTCGCCTGAAACTCTTCGGCAAGCTTTTGTTGAATTTTGAGTCTTTTGTACGAAGAGAACAACCGCTTATATGGCTCACTAAGTCTGAGATAGTATTATTTCAGGAATTTTCTATGCTATGTAGTCTTCCAAAGACGCACACGGGAAGCTTGTGTGACGCTCTTTGTTCTTTAGAGTTCATTCTGTGGAATATAAGAAGTACCCATTTCAAGTGGATACCGTGAGCGTATTCGACCAGGTAGCAAAATATAGCCAGCAGTGAGGTGTCTCGCGCGCGCGAATCCTTCTATTCGTGTGTTCGTATATTAATTGTTTGAAACCATCGATAACCGGTGATACCACTGCTTGCGCTAATTTGTGAGTTGAGGGCAAAAGACGTATGGGGAGATGTTTCCGTTGTTTAGATCCCAAATGATGGTAGACGCTGAGAAATAACATTCTGTTGTGTTAACGAAGATAAAGAACCTTTGGAGTCATGCTCGTTGTTTTAACCCGGGATCATCCTAGAAGCATACAGGCAAGTGCTGGCGAATCGGTAAAACCAAAGGGTTAGGCACAAAGATAGCATTGGCGCCCAGAACATGAGAAGGAGTATATGCGAAAATTTCAGAATCGTTTATTGCGTGTTCTTGAGCGCTCGAGTTACTATCGAATTTGGTCAGCACTACCCTATGCGTACACGCTCGTATGTATCTAGGTAAGATAGGAACTCACAGAATGAGGGGGTGGCGAGACGCAGAGCGCAAGTAGCGCCCTGCCACTATTCCTTCTGGGGAACGGTCCCGATTACACAGCAAGGAAACAAGACGAAACTGAATGAGCGGCAATCGACACGAGGATTACCTTATCGGGTTACAATGCCTCGCGTTCGATGTGGCGCGTGGGTAATGGCCTTGTTAGTGGATATGCTCCTTCTTATGAAAGACTCGGGTTCAATGTTCTTCAACTGGTGGGTGGCGGAGCAGAAGGGGGCGTAGTTCTCCAATTGATGGACAATGTATCATCGAAGAGCTGATCCGACTGTCGGAAATGAACGTAAACCGATAGCCATGTCTTAACGGCGCCTTGGAAGGTGATAGCAAGAGCGATTCGGCGTCGATGAAGTGATGTGTTTGAACACAGAAGGGCATCGACATCAGACGCTGGTGTTGCGCAGTCGTAGCCGAGAGATTTCGCTAGTGAAGTGCGCAAGATCGAACCACAAAAGTAGGCTCCGGCGATGATAACACCGACAAAAAAGGAAGATGATGAGCACCGCCTAGACCGCCCAGCGCTTGTCGGCCGACCAATGCTAGGGGATCCGTTATCGAAACCAGGCACCAGCTTCCGGCGCGCGTGTAGCCGGCGTGGAGATCGCTGGTCCGGCCTGGGCAAGTCGAAAGCGCCAGCATATAACCCCCTGCCTCGGAACTCGCTCGCTCTTCATCCACCATGGCTCAGACCGTCAAGGTGCGTCGCGCTGTCGAGTTTTCTGCAATTTATTCATCGTATTTTAGAACGCAATCGACGCGGCCCTCACCAAGGTCATCGACGGGCTCGACACCATACGCTTGTCGACGCGTCCCTTGCCCGAGACGCGAGATGGGCTCTCCGACGCGCAGGCTGCGGCTTCCATGGTACGTCGTGCACTCCCTTACTCCGATCTCGAGTTCTGACATGATTCTACGCGTTAGTATAACCGCAAAGACAAAAAGCAGTTTCTAGCCCAGGCTCTCCAAGACTTGCGAGACCAGATTAAACGAGGACCTCTCACGGACTCGACACTTCCTACCATGGTACGTGTAAATCGGCGGGGTTCTCGTTCCCGATCGTCAGACTTATACTGTGCATTGCGCTAGGATGCAATTCTCGATGCCTTGGTCAACGGAAAAACTATAGGATTAGACGACAGGGATATGGCGGTATGAAAATGTAGCTCCTGTATCTGCATTCGCAGGCTCATCGACGGTCTACGCAGCTCGAAGTCGTCCTCGTTGCACTTAGCCGAACCGAGCCGGGCTCTGTCATTCAGCAAAAGATCCAGGATGCCGTCATCAAACTTCGTAAGCTTTCAATACATGTCCTTGGCACCTCCTGACTGACTGGATGTAGTGTATGCCGATTTGCCTCACCCTCCTGCAACATACGTCGGCCCGGCGGCACAGTTCCGAACTCCCGACGGCAGCGAAAACAATCCCTTGATTCCCGATTTGGGCAAGGCCAAGACCCCGTACGCGCGCAGCGTTCAGGTGAGTTCGGCGGCTATCGATAATGGTCGTATTCAATTGAATCTTCGGCGTAGAGCACAACCCCGATCCCACCTGCGAACCTTCCTTCGCCCGAACTCATTTTTGAGGCACTCTTGCGACGAGATACAAAAGGCGGAAAGCCCCATCCAGCTGGAGTCAGCTCGCTCTTGTTTTCTTTTGCCGTGTTGATTATACACAGTTTATTCCGGTTTGTCCCAACAATACCAAGTAGCATCGTCTCAAACTAACATCTTCTGGTTTTTGCTATCAGTACCTCGCCCGAATCGCCGTTTATAAACGACACTTCCTCATACCTCGACCTCTCTCCTCTCTATGGTCATGACTGGGAAGCACAGCAAAAGGTCCGGCGTATGGATGGCACTGGGCTTCTACATGAAGACGTGTTTGCGGAGAACCGTCTCTTGTTGATGCCCCCCGCCGTAAGCGCATTGCTGGTGTTGTTCTGTAGGAATCACAACGTAGGTATCCCGATTATGATACAAGGCGAATGATACTGATATGGTTTAATAATAGTATATCGCAACGAAACTCTACCAAATCAACGAGAACGGCAAGTTCAAGGATCCAGAAGTCCTCAAGAAACAGAGTCCAGCATCGGGCGCTCACACAGTCGGTATTGGTCAAAGCGTCGGATGTGCCTTTGCCCACGCGCACGCTGGTACGAATGGTCATACCAACGGATACACTTATCCAAGTGGGCATCCTGGAGCACATGGCCATCATCGTAGCTCGACCGACTCGACCGATCAGTCGATGTCCAGTTCGATATTCTCTGAGGGCAGCAGTGTGAGCACTACCCTTACCTCTCCCACAGCGTCCAAGTTCTTGGGACATGCATCGGGCGCGAATGCTCGTGAGTCTCCTCTCTCGTTATTATCAACTTGTCACCAACGTATTTGATTATAGCTTGGATGCCTCGAAACCCACTCGAAGAACAAGACCACGTCCTGTTTAACACCGCGAGGCTCATCAACTGTGGTTTCTTCATGAACGTCATCGTCTCCGATTACATCGGTGCCATCCTTGGTCTTACGCGCTACGGTTCTTCGTATTCGCTCAACCCCTTGGAGGAGATTCGCGGGGGCGATCATCAGATCGTAGGACGAGGCCAGGGTAACGCATGCAGCGTCGAATTCAACCTGCTGTATCGCTGGCATGCGACTTTGAGCGCTGCCGACGAAACCTGGACGGAAGCAATGATGAGCGAGCAGTTTGGAGGAAAGGATCCCCACTCGGTATGTAGCGTTCTATCAAGTTTGGATATGACACTGAGAAGGCCGCTAGATCACATGGATGGACTTTCAGCAAAAGCTGGCCGACGACAAGACGTTGCCAAAGATCCAGCAGGTCACGAACTGGACCTTCAAGAAGTTTGTTGATTTTATGTGCTCAATTTCTGTTGTATGCTTACTTCCACACCTCCAGCAAATACGGCAAGTTTCTTCAACGAGACCCCAAGACAGGCAGGTTCCACGACGAAGACCTTGCGCAGATTCTGCATGATGCGACGGAAAATGTGTCTGGAGCTTTCTCTGCGAGGAATACCCCCGAGGTCATGAAGATGGTTGAGATTCTTGGAATCGAGCAGGCCCGGAAATGGGGTGTTTGCACTGTCAGTAGTTTGTGGTCACGAGAGAGGGAGATTGGCTAATGGTTACATATAGCTCAACGAGTTTAGGAAATTTATCGGCCTCAAACGTGAGTTGGTCTTTGTCTACCCCCCGGGCACGGTACTGAATGACGATAAACAGCGTACGAGAGCTTCAAGGATTGGAATCCTCGGCAGGAGATCTACGAGGCTGCCCAGGGTTTGTACGGACACCCCGATAACCTCGAGCTATATGTGGGTATGCAAGCCGAAGAAGCCAAGCCTGTGGTTGCTGGCGCGGGTCTTTGCCCTGGATACACCATCAGCCGAGCGATTCTTGCCGATGCAGTCGCACTCACGTATGCTCCTACTATTACCCATCCTATAACATGACCTGACCTTTTCCTCAGGCGTGGCGACCGATTCCTAACGCACGACTTTACTCCTCAAAACTTTACCGTCTGGGGTTTCCAAGATTGCCAGCGCGATGTGAACAATGGCGGCTTTGGAAGTGTTCTCGCGAAGATCCTTATGCGAACCTTACCCGAACACTATACCTTCAACTCGGTCTATGCGTTATTCCCCTTTATGGTTCCAAGCCGGATGAAGGAACACTTGACTGACCTTGAGGTAGAGGGTCAGTATGATTTCGAGAGGCCAAAAAAGGCGCGCGAAATTATTAGTGTCAACTCGTACGCGGCCGTGCGTCAAGTATTAGGCGACCCCAAAACTTACCGAGGCACGTACGAGGCCCACATGAAGGGGCTGACAGATGGGTATGGCTTCTTCCTCGCCATGGATAACCCAGCCGAACACAAGAAAGATATGGGCATGGTGAGTCGCCTGCTATTTGACTGTCTGTTGCTCAATAGTTTACTCAAACGTGGTCCAGATGCACAAGGTTATGGTGACATCCGAGGCCATCCAGCGTCAGACCTTGTGGTATGGGGCCAAGACGACCGAGCTTATTAAAGATAGATCGTTCTCGATGTCGAAGAGCAGGACGCGTACCGTAGATATTGTACGGGATGTGCTGAATCTTGTGCCGGTGCACTGGGTCTCGCAAGAGTTGGTATGTGGCAACATTGTTTATACCAGAACTCAGACTAAGCAACCATTTGCCTTTAGGCGGGGCTGCCACTCAAGTGCAAAGGAAATGAGGATGGGTTAATCACAGAGCAGGAAATGTACCAGCTCATGACCGTGGTGTTTACGTGAGTGCTTAGATTTGTTACTCAGAGTCGTCTGCTTGACCTTAGCTCCAGCTACATCTTCCTAAATGTCGAGCCTCTCAACGGATGGCAGTTGCGTGCTGGGGCTACGATGGCCGCCGAAAAGTTGATGGGTATTATTGAAGGACATTTGGAAGCCATCGCTTCTCAGAACGTATGTGATGCAAGCTTATTTGTGACCACGTCGACTGATAAGTTTAACAGAGTTTCTCCATCGCTGGTCTCAAAGCCTGGCTCTTCAGCGGCATCTATGGGAATGACGATGGAGCCCAAGCTTTCCTAACCAGCCTGTTCAAGAACAAGGGCGACTTGACAATCAAACAGGTCGCATATAATGTGTTTGGGTGCATGATTGCGAGCGTATCGAATTATGCTCAGGCGGCAACACACATTGTGGACTTCTACCTTGATGACGAGCGTACAGCCGAAAGGAAGATTATTAGTGAGCTTGCTCTCCAAGATGTGAGTATATACCACGAGATCAATGCCTCTACCAATATGCTGATTATCGGAAACCTTAGTCGGTGGAGAGTGATGATTTGTTGGCTGGTTACGTCCGTGAGGCAATGCGTAAGTCTTGACGAAGGGCAACCTCCCCCCCCCCCCTCACCGTTGAATCGTTACTGAGGTCAAAAATTACAGGCCTCCATCCTCAGGCCCCAGGCGTATTCCGCGACGTGAACAAGCATGTCGTTCTGCAAGATGGCAAGAATACGCTTCATCTTGACGAGGACGATAGGCTGTTTGTTAGCTTGGCCAATTCGAATCTTGATGTAGGTAATCTTTATACAGATCAAAGCAGTTAAACTGACGCATTAAACGTGTCTAGCCGAAGGCATTCCCGGATCCTCTAAAGATCAATCCTAAGCGTCCTAGGCTAGATTATAATCTATTTGGTTACGGAATGCACAAATGCATGGGTGACGAGTTTACTGAAAAGGTAAGAGCATACACCCTCGTTATCAAAGATGTCCTTACAATATTTTCATTAGACGATGCCGGCTGTAATCAAAAGTGTTTTCAAGCTTAAGAATGTTCGCCGTGCACCAGGTGCCTCTGGCAAACTCCGATCGTACGTGTACTTACTTGATTATGATCTAGTCTAACTGAACAACGCTTGTTAGCTTCAAGCAAGACCTTCACGGGACCCAGCAGACAATGTACTTGAGCAATAAGGGGACGGTTACCCCATGGCCCAGTTCCATGGACATTCAGGTATGGGGCGCATCTAATTGGCTCTCGTTCACGCAACCTAATTGCTTTCGGCCGATCTGTAGTACGATGAATAAACGCCTAGGATATCAAATCTTCACGAATGCTACTTTACGAGATACGCCATGTTTTGAAATGCTCAGGTTTTCGGTTTTCGATATACTCTCTGTATCAAGTGATTCTATTAGTTAATAAAATTCGGTATTGTGATATCGTTGTCGTGTAAGATGAAACCGGAAAAGGCATACTACTTGCACAGGATCTCATTGGATTCAATAGTATTTGTTGATCCTTTAGTTTAGGAGAAGTCATACCTTGCATTATGTTTGTATATGTTTGGCGTAATAAACGCCGATCATTGCTTTCAAACTCGCCCTAACGCTCATCACCATGTAGCTTCAAGGCCCATGGCACTCTGGCGTGAACAGCTTCTGTATGGCTCTTGATGAATATTTAATTGAGTCAGCTCAAGATAGTCAAGCCGGGATGCATATACTGTGGTGCTATGATGCCATTTTACATTCTGGTGCCTCGCTGAGTAATTGGATATCAAGACATACGTTATACCCGTGGAACGCTCGGTCAAAAGCGAATGACTCGACAAAACACGCGCCAGAGGTTCTGTTTTAAGTCTCATCTGGGCCGACTGTCCGAACACCACGCTCGACTCTTCCTCTACCGAGATCCGGTTTGTCAACAGTCGAAGCTCTTCTCGCCATGGCTGCGCCTTCTTACGCCAATTCCAGTCACTCCACGCCCACCTCACCTCCATATAGCCCCTCAGTGACCGATGGCGAACGTATCCTGGAGCTTCGATCATCATTGTCTAACCTTCCCGTGAATCTTCCAGACGTATATTTGTTTCAGTCCGAACGTATAAAACTCGATTTGGGATCACGTATTTGGCCTACATCTACGCCATGCTATGGCTACACAAGTGCGGTCGAGGGAAATATCTCCGTGGCCAGTTTAGAGCACGTGAAGCGGCTGAAAGTTACAGTGAGTCTCAAGCTCCGCTCAATCTGGATAATAACATGGTCGCTCACTAAGAATTTAGTTGGAGGGGTTGGCCAAAGCTTCCTTTATGGAAAGAGGTGTTCTCGCCGGTCACGTCGAGAGTACTCTATTCAAACGCTCGTTGGTGTTGTACACAAGCGGTTCGGCTTCAACAACCAACTACTCTTTTTCGTTGGCATTTCCATCCACCGAAGATAATCACGACAATTCGTTGCCTCCTTCATTTGTACATTTTCTGCCCGGAATCTCGGCCGAGATACGGTATCGAATCCGAGTAGATATGTCTCGCTCAGGTCTTCGCCGGCATGAGAGGTGATTGGTTCATTCGTTCACGGCGCATATACGTCAATAGTCTAACATCCTGTGCTGAAATCGCACAGCTTAGTAGTTCCAATCTTGTACCTTCCTCGTAGTTGCTCTCCGGCAAGGACTCAACCATCTCTCTTTGGGCGTAATCGGTATAGCTTGACGCCAGAGTGCGATACGTTGAAAGAGTTACACCTAACGCCAAAGCCTGCTGGGAGGCCTCCATCGAAGGATCAACCATCACCTCGTACTGATGTTGAAGCAAAGGTAGAATACATTGTGTCGATTGATCTCACATGCCTCACACGATTCTTTTTTAGATCGCACTTCCCTGTCCGCTCGTCGTGGCGTCTGGTGATCGAATCCCATTTGTGCTCACCATCCAGTCTCAATCACCCGCCCTGGCTGCTCTATATACAAATGTTACATTACAGCTGGTAAAACAGCTTAGGATCAAGGCCTACGAAAAGATGTCATACAAGGAGACAGTTATATCCTCAGGAGAGGTCTACGATGCTGAGCAGATAGGGGACGGCGCACAAATACTTCGGGGCGAACTCGGAAATGGCGTACCTGGACGTGAGTCATCTTGGACCGCGGCAGGAGTGTTGGAAGTTAAGGTGTGTGCTGCGAAAGAACCCCACAGAGTTGACGTAAAAATTCCACTTGGGCTTAGTATTTACTCAGACTTTCGATCAAACCCCCACCTTGCACCACGGTATTAGCATTAAATGTGCCAATCTTCGAAGGTACTCTGCCTGTAAGGATCGTGACCCACCAAAGTTCTCCTGAAATGGATATGTCAATGCCTGCATTGGGAATGATAGGGGTAGACGCTGTTTGAAAGGCTTTACATCTCTAAGCATCTAGTCTTTTGATACTAGAGTAGTTGGATGCTGACCAATGAGTGGCCATTGGTGAAAATATAGTCTAGTTTTCTCTTTGTTTGATATGATCGGGCTGTGTACGATACAAATAGAGTCGGCAATTATTCAGATCAGACGACCATTGTCGCTATGAGCTCATCAGGATGATGGTTTGTGGAGGTTGCGTAGTGTATTCGTGGGTTCCGCCCCAGCTTGGCACCAACGAAAACGCTGGCATCAATCCAATAACTTCGCGAAGTACCTCCTCATACGGAGGGACCTGAGACGTGCGTCACTGGCGTGAAAGAAGCGCACTACTGGATCATGGCGAGCCACGTAATATAGGTTACCAAGCTCGCAGAAGCAAAATTCTTGTCCCTCTAACCATCACAATGACTGTCGAGAAAAAAATAGCAGGAGCTATTATAGGAAGTGCACTTGGGGATGCGATCGGAACATTCACTGAGTACTGCTCTCATGCCTCAGCTATTGAGCTCTATGGCACCTGTCCACGATTCACACTACAAATTCCAGCCCCCGATCATCTAACAGGCGCCAAACAAACTCAGCATGAGTATCCATCCCCGCCTTCCGAATGGACAGATGACACAGACCAAGCTCTGTTAATTCTGATGTCGTTTCTGGCAAGCGGAGGGAAAACAATCGATCCGTATGACTTTGCGAAGAGGCTTAGGTTTTGGGTGCAGAACGGGTTAAGGTGCTTGGGCAGAGCTGCTCTCGGTATCGGCAAGACAGTTGGAGGTGTAGTAAGATCTGAAGACTTTGAGTGTAACCCATTTGGGACATCTATCAAGTGAGCGGTCGCAGGTTTTCCAGACATTTATGAAATGAGCTAATATGCGCTAATCAGGTTCTGGGAAGCAGGCAATAGGCAAGTTGCCTCTAACGGTGCCGTGATGAGGACAGGAATAATCGGCGCACTTTTGTTCCGAGATTTGGACGGGGAGAACGGAATAGATCGAGCCATCAGGGTGGCAATCCAGATTGCTGCTGTAACACACGCTGATCCAAGGTACGATTGATCGAATCTCCCATCTAGCATGGTTCATCGAACGCAAAATAGGTGTCTCGTATCGTGTGCTATTGTTACAGGTCTAGTCGCAACTGTGCGGGTGCCATTACCTGTACGTGACCGGTCACTAATACAGCCGTGTTGTTTGTAGACTATGCGCAATGAGCTACGGACCCTTGAAGATATTGAATCGGTGATTCAGCGGGCAATTGAACACCTCAAGAACCCATCGCTCCCGACGAAACACGGGACATGCGCACAGGGCCTTACAGCAATCTCAAGCGAGCAAACCAAAGAGCTGTACAACTACGTATATGCGGAAAAGCTAGAGGATCTGAACCTTGACCGCCAAAGGTAGATGCACTGCGTCGATTCTGCAAGTAAGGATCACGAGCAACATGTTTCGTTTCTAGTGGAAACGGATACACCTACGTTACCCTTGGGGCTGGGGTTTGGGCAATACGTCAAGCGCTTGGAGCCTCAGAAGGGGATCTCGATAGCATCTTTGAACGGTGCATTACAATGGTCGTAATGCAAGGAGGGGACTCTGACACGTTAGTCACTTTAGTCTACACAACATAGAAATTCTTATCTCAAAAAACTTTTGAATCTCGTGCTTGATAGGAATGCAGCGGTCGCTGGTACACTACTGGGCACCTATCTATCGAGCGAACGCCTCCCAGTGGAATGGGTAAAGTATCTAAAGGGAGTAGACTGGTTAATCGAGAAGTCTAGAAATGCAGCGTATTTAGTCGACCCTGATGGAGGATACTCACCATATAACTGGGCTAAAGACAAAGATTTATTGATTGCCGACTAGAACAGCTTGTTTTCGTGATCCCGTCACCAATTAACTTACGCTCGAACATGAACTCGATCAATAGGTTCAGTTTTTCTCTTATTGTCGCACATCTGAACTATAATAACGCAATGCAGAGCGACATTCAATGGATGTTGTAGCTCACATGATGGTAACTTAAGTCAACTCAAATAAAACTGTTAGGTGGTTATTTTCCCAACCAACCGTTACCTTCAAGTCCGACATCATCGTTGAGCTATTAGAGCAAGTCTATCTCCAGTCCTCGCTGAGGAGCTTAAATCAGAGCTACCATTAACCAATCACTTTTGTGCGTTGATTTCCTCTGGCCCCAGCTTACCGGAGTTACAAACCTCCGTGAGACATTTAATTATCCGACTCTTCTAAAAGTAATTGAGCCAATATTTGGCCTCCAGCCGCACCATCGTGAAGGATAAAAGGGATATATAAACCATGATGCACAAAACAGGGCGGAGTACAAGAGGAACCTAGTAAATCAAAAAGGCTGAAAGCGTGAAAGAAGCCGGAGAGTGGATGATGCAGGGGCACCAGAGACGCGAAAGGTGGCTCCTAGGTCTGGTGGTTATCCCGAAATGTTTTCAGATCAAATTTTTGGGCGAATACAAAAATGTCAATAAGAAAGCGAGAACACCAGCGACCAGTGACGGTGTGAGAGAACGAGGCGCGAGAACGAAAGCCGAGAAAAGAGCACATGACTAGCAGTGCTCCCGACGGCGACTTGTAACCTCTGCACACTGCCGGCCGTACTCTCCAATTATTGGTTCATATACATTACCTTGTACAAAGATTGGTGTCCTAAGGTATAATTTCACTCCAAAACCATTAAGAGAAAATCTTTTAAATTATATGAAGTTTTAAACAACAACATCTCACACCGTGAGTCGAACGGTCTCGCATTTCGAACCTGACCGCTTGAGGTTGAATCCTGCTTATCGATCACAATCCGGAATTTATCCCCCATTCTGGTCCAACCATCTCTGTCACCATTTAACTTGGGTTCTGTTTTCATCGGCCACATCGATTTCTAGTGTTTCGAGTCGTTCAATTTATCAACCGAGGATGAGATCACTTCTAGTAGGATTACGCCGCAATCTTCCAAGCATGGCCCGAGAAGCCGACCAAGCACTGTCTGTTTTGGTGCTCTGGCCTTGTGCCGCTGTCAACCAACCGCATCTTGGATGTAGCTAGCCATATGGTCGTGTCCATACTTGGGTGGTATGTAAGCTGGATTCCACAAGGTGTCTTGGCGGCGCATAGGCTATATAACCGACCAGACTGGACTTGTTGAGCTCAAGCAACCCCTTACCTTTCGACCGTATGACGCCGATACGCGTAACTTTTTCGCTAGTTGCTTTAATCTTGGCTGTAAATTCGGCTCCAGCAACCGGCGCTACCGAAACATATATTGTGTAAGCTACTTCATTTGGACGGTTCTAACACCCGCCGAACAGACTGGTAGTACACTCAAGCGCGATGCCAACCTTAACTTCCATATTACCCAACGGCGAGCGGGATTCGAAGTGAAGCATGTTTATGACGCAGTCCTAAATGGATATGCGGCGGCCTTGACTCCCGAGGCTCTCAAGACTCTCCGTTTATCAGATGAAGTTCAGAGTATTGAAAAGTATACAAAAAATTGGAATCTAAACATATCTTTGGCACTACTGATGTCTTATTCTAGGGACCAGGTGGTCTCAATCAACCAAAAGGCTGTAAAAAGGTAAATATGCTCGTAAATGCAGACATGATCTGCATATAACATAAGCAGCTCAAGGGATATGGACATTAGGGCACGGGTGGATAGAGATTTCTCTGCTCATTTGATGGGTAGGACAACAGGCGGAGCGGGAGGCGAGTGGTTACGTGAACTACACTATCGCCCGTCAACTAATCGTTACTATCAACAGTGGATATATATATCTTAGACACAGGTATTTTCAACCTATAGTGAGCTCATAAGCTCTGCAATTACGACGGTTTCTAGGTATCACTGTGTCAAAGTCGTGCTTTGGTGGGCGTGCATCCTGGGGCTACTCGGCTGACGGCGTAAATACGTTTCAGTTCTGCCAGCCTGTTTTCATACTGAAAGTGACACTTTATAGTATGGAACGATGGACGGTAGCGGGTAAGGGGATGTTTTAAGTAAATCTGGGAGTTATTAAATAATCTTCTTTTTGCGTCTTTATAGTCACGGAACTGCTATGGCAGCCTCGGTAAGCTGATATAGAACTTGTTCTAGATGGAATCTCACGTTAAAACCAGGCAATATGCGCTGAAACTGGAGCGACCGCTACCTCTGCGAAGGCAATCGCTGTTAAAGTCCTCTCGGACAGTGGTAGCGGCACTGTATCGCAAATTATTTCAGGGGTCAATTGGGTAGCAACTCAACCTCAGACAACAATGCGGCCTGCAATTGCGGTAATGGCGCTCGGAGGAGGCGCGAGTGCTGCTCTAGATACTGCCATGAAAGATGCCATTTACAAGGGAATACACACAGTCGTTACTGCCGGTAAGTTACAGTCAAAAACTTGTTCAAAGCGCATAAATTTATGGATTCTTTCACAGGATCCTCAAACACAGACCTGAGCAACACGTCACCGGCTCGTGTTCCAGAGGCTGTTACGGTTGGATCACTTCCTCGGAGCAAAGTTCGCCCGTCGAATAGGTACGGTATATGCGCGGTTTATGCCACATATCTCAGCTCATCGTGTTTTTTTCTGCTCTACGCACCAACCATCCCCCCTCCCCCTCCGACGTCGGGTGACTTGACCTCTAGGCTCATCTACTCGCTCACTCACAAGGAGGACGCTGTGGATTGTCCGATCTGCTTTAATCCGGTTCATCCAGCTCAGCCAATTTGGTCATGTGCGCCCCCTCCCGTAACCCCGTTGGATGATCCTTCCGCGGCTCCATCTACGTGTTGTTGGACGATTTTCCACATGCGATGCATCAAGCAATGGGCCCAGAAGTCAGTTGCTGCAACTCGAGAGGCGTATCGTACTCGAAGCATTGACTTACCTGGTGATTGGCGCTGCCCCGGATGTCAGACTAAACGCACTGTCGTCCCGCAATCATACTTATGCTTTTGTGCTCGCATTGTGGACCCTCCCCCAAGCAGATTATCGACACCACACAGCTGTGGGGAGCCTTGTGCACGGGTCAGGAAGGATTGCGAGCACGCTTGCCCTATGGCCTGCCACCCCGGACCCTGCCCTCCTTGTCTCGTGAGTGTGAACAAGAACTGTTGGTGCGGCAGCAAAACGCTCGTTCTACGATGCTCAGTTCTCAACAAGGGAGGCTCGACAAATGCTGGCGTCGGACCTCTCTTATCGTGTGGTCAGCCATGTGGACGCTTACTAGGATGCGAGAAACATACTTGCGATCAAGAATGCCACCCAGGACCTTGCTCGCCTTGCGACATCGTAGATACAGCAAGATGCTATTGTGGAAAGCAACAGAAGGAGATGGCATGTGGGTCGGGTATATTCGAATATTGCGTGGTGGAAGGGCAGGGTTCTTGGGAAGCAAGGTGGCAATGCGAGGGTATTTGCGATAGGTAAAGTCCCAGTATCACCATCACCTAATCGCAGATACTGATCATTGATGCAGGCCCTTTGACTGCGGCAAGCATACATGCCAAAAGGTGCGTTTAATTCAAAGAAATTTCAGGACGCTTTTCTCATTCTCACCCCATCCCTTCTTTCGGACTATTGTTACGATTCTTGACCCTCCAGCCTTGCCACGCTCCGTCAATCACCCCTGCCCTTTGTCCGTTTTCTCCGTCCGTAATTACTACCTGCCCCTGCGGTAAATCACCGCTCTCTGCCCCACGCACGACTTGCATCGACCCCATTCCCACTTGTTCTCAGCTATGCTCTAGACCCCACCCCACCTGCGAACACGCGTGCGCAAAGCTATGCCATACTGGTGATTGTCCACCGTGTACTCTTCCAGTCGCCGTCAAATGCCGGTGTGGGGAAACGACGACACAAGTACCCTGCAATGAAATTACGGAGGGCCGCGAGATCTTGTGCCAAAGAGCGTGTAAAGCACTCAGGGGGTGTGGTCGACATGTGTGCAACCGCATTTGTTGCCCACTCGCTGGGTCTATGACCAAGGCAAAAGGCAAAAGGCGTATAGTGGAGTCAGGGACAATAACCGATGTTACTGAGGATGATCCTGAGGGATGGCACGTCTGCGACTTGGTAAGCCCCTGTGGTGCCTTAGATATTCAGCCTCTGAATACATTTATTTTCCCTAAAGGTTTGTAACAAACGCCTTGCATGCGGTAACCATAACTGTATGCTACCAGATCATCGTGGTCCCTGTCCTCGGTGCCTCCACTCTTCATTCGAAGAACTGATTTGCCCCTGCAACCGTACGATCATCGAGCCTCCAGTTCCATGCGGCACCCACATCAATTGCGCCCATCCTTGTGCGCAACCTCCGCCGCCGTGCGGCCATCCACGTACTCCACATACTTGCCACGCAGCGGTAGAAGACAGCTCCTGCCCTCCGTGTCCTCACTTAACCAATCGAACCTGCGATTGCGGCAAAAGTACCGTACGTAACGTACGTTGTTCACAAGAGCGAGTGTCATGTGGTGCCCCCTGTGGAAAACTACTTGACTGTGGGTATCATGCGTGCGATCGTACTTGTCATACAGGCGAATGTGGTTCTTGCGAACAGATTTGTGGGAAGCCAAGAAAGCAATGGTACGTTATCTTTATGCGTATGGTGCTAGCAAAAGTCCGCTTAACTTATAGTCGTTTGATTACAGCGGCCACCCTTGCCCTGTCGCTTGTCATGCGCCATCGGCCTGCCCGTCTACCGAAGCCGAACCTTGCCCCGTCGTCATTACTGTGTCGTGCGTCTGTGGAAGAATTGTACAGCCTGCGCCGTGCGGCGCCTCTCGTGTTCTCAAATGCCAAGACGCTTGTTCGGTGGCTAAACGCAACGCGCGACTTGCAGATGCGTTGGGGATCTCCGAGAATGCCCGTGCTGGAGGCATCAACTCAGTAACGTGGAGTGCAGAACTGATTGCATTCTGTCGAGTTACTGCAAATCAAACTTTCGTGAAGAACGTGGAGAAGGCGCTGGCCGAGTGAGTAATTAGCCAACTGCTTTACTATATGAGAATGCTCATCCGACTTATGCACGTAGCTTTGTTGGGTCCGACAAGAAAGCGCATGTGCTGCCACATATGCCTGAGGTTCGACGGAAGTTTGTGATGGAGGTAGCAGAAGTGTACCGTGTGAGCACTCAACTAGTCGACGAGGAGCCCCGACGAAGGTGCGTTTATTAAACCAACAACGAACCATTTAACTCTGACATTCCAAAACGTTAGCGTTCAACTCATTCGCCGACCCGATTCCCGTATCCCTACCCCAACGTTGTCGCAAGCCAGCGCTCCAACTCCCTCGCGTCTTGGGAGTCTCGGCGACCTTCGCAAACCAACACCCGTTCGCTCTGGTCAATCAACTGCGCCACTTGCTGGCGTATGGAGGAGCGCTACCTCAAGTCCGGCCCCGGCGAACATCGGCGTGAGCCCGAATAATGCCTCGTCAGGTAGCTCGGCCCTAAGCAGAGGCAGCCCGATGTCGGGACACGCTGCTTCAGGGTCAAGTACCACACCTTGGACTCGATCAAGCGTGACAGCCATTGCGAGAACTAATGCTCCCGCTGTTTCTGTAGGCTCTAGGACGACCCCGACGCCTGTCGGGGCTAGGAACTCTAGCGGTGGGAGAGAGGATGTCCCCGTAAGCTGGGATGACGATTGACAGTTTTGCTCGCGCTACGACTCGGATGTACCTCCCGTAGTAATCCACTGTTTTCATTCCAACTCGGATGCCCCTTTGAATACTAGCATTTGCACTCCGGAGCAAAGCGGACAGTGTGACCAGACATGAGCGCGGGCCTCAAGCTCAGAAGGTCACTTAATCTGTGCAAGTCTACTTTTTTGGGTGATTAGCCAGCAGGTACCGTCTCAATGGTGCGGCGCTACTGCATTGCGACTCTTCGCTCAGGGAAGCAATATCGTGATCCTTCGCGAAATTCTGGCAGCTAACTCTAACTGTCGGGGCTAAAGTTAAGAGTGGAGACATGGTTGATTTAGGGTCGTACGCCTCATCTTTATCAAGCTATTCATCGTCATGCGCGCTCGCAATCTTGATTCAAAGTCGGTTTGCGCCGTGTGAGTCACCGGACGCGATGTATCTCATCATAACCCGGTTGAAAGTCCGAATGGGCGCAAGCCACTCTGGTACTAGTGCTGAAGCCTAACCGTTTGCCGGGTCTGATATACACCACAGGTGCGATAATAAATTAAGGAGGCTACAGTCGATACAATACTATTGCAAACCAACGGCGCCCAAAGTCTGAAACACCATGAGTGGCTCGATCGGAACAACGACGGACCAGATGATCAGCCCGAGCTAGATTCTCGATAATGTGCCACAAAACAGGCTGTCATAAACATATACAAACTAAATAAGGTCCGACAGCGTAGTTCATGCACCAATATCAGGTAGAATCTACATGAAAAAATTAGCAAATGATATCAAAGAACGGAATTAAACATACGCAAGTAGATTTTCACTTCTTTACAACATTGATAGCCGTAAGACCTTGGGATGTCTGTTGGATCTCATACTCGACTGGGTCGCCTTCGTAAAGGGATTTGTGACCTTCCCCTTGAATTGACTTGTAGTGGACGAAGACATCACGGCCCCCATCGTTCTGCTGAATGAACCCAAACCCCTTGGCTGAAAATAGGGTCAATACATCGCGCCTAGCAAGTCCTTCCAACGAGTATACTTACACTCGTTGAACCACTTGACGGTTCCTGCCTTGGAAGACATGATAAGATTATAGAGGGGTGTAAGTAGAGTGAGCTCGAGGTCCGAGTGGAGCTGAGTCCTTGGTCGCCGTGTTGCGGCCTCTTTTATAGCAGCGAGCTGCGTCAGTCTCAGCCTTGTGGCCCCTCGTTCAAAAGCGTGTAGCTTACTCGCTAGGCTAGTGGAAAAAAACCCCATTGTGTTGGCTGATTTCGACCGCTCCAGTTGTACCAACATATCAGCTAACCCCTCATCGGCATTTTCCCTCGACAGTTTGTTTATTGACAAACTAACGGTTTTCAACTCCGACACCCCCGCTCTCACATAATTGGGTTTACTATCTAATTCCGACTAGCATATAATCGTTCGACGCGGTACTTCCGTATTGGTATAAGCCATGTCCGAAAGGTCTGTATTGTGGTACCGCCAGTGGCGTCTTGGGGTCTTCAATATGCCTACAAGGATAAATTAAATGTTAGACAATTGATGCTGGGACCAAACCGCTCCCGAAATTGATCGACCGTTCAGCTGTTAACAAGTAGATCGATTATCCTTTGTTAGGATAGTCGAATAGATTACCAAAGAGCTGGTGGCTAACCTCCGTTCAGCTAGCCGTGAGATATGTCTGGATATAATTGAACAAACTTGAATAAACCTGTTCGGGATATAGTGGGCTTGAATCAAGATAGATATATCGCTCGCCGTCCTGAGTATGTGGAGCGTATGGGCCCTGAAGACACTTGACTATATTGTATCAGGCCTAGGCTGCTGCGTTAGCTTTAGTACGCCTTGGCGGAATCCTCTCGGTTTGTTTGTTCCAAGTCGTGCTTTCTCCTAAATGCAGTCGGACCCAACGGTCTCGGATCTATTAAGCGCCGAAGTCGTCCAAGTGATGCTCCTGAAGATCACCAGCATCATCTTGACCTCGCTCATTAACGTCTCCCCGTCCCTCGTTTCTACGACTTAAACAGGTCCATAGTGTACATTAATACACCACATCTCTAATTGCTGTCTACTGCAAACGGTATGTATGCTTATTGAGATTAGGGGCTGCTCATCAACCATCTCCCCAGGTTTCTATTACACTCTTTTGCCACAATTCATCCCTTTCTAGATCCCGGATAGACTCAGCTCCCGCTGTTCGTCTAACCCTGCCCGCGGTGCCATGAGGTGCAGCGGAATATTGGTGGCTATTTTGCCCGTCGTTGTTCGGGGCGCAATCCCCCTATCTGAGCAACGCCCTCTTATTGCTCGCGTCGATCAACCTTATAGCTGGAGTTTATCTCCGCTGACCTTTAATGACGCGGATACCCCTTATATCTCACTTCGCAATGCTCCAGACTGGCTCGTTTACGATAACGCGACAAGCACGTTTAGGGGGAGACCGAGTACCGAAGACGTTGGAGTTACCACCGTGCGTGTCAGGAAGCATGACGGAACTAACGATCATTTCCTGGTTTGCGTGACCGATATGCCACCGCCGACTGTCCATATTCCCCTAGCTTTACAGCTTGTTCCCGGTAATCCCTCGATATCATCGGGCTTCACATTTCCAGCCCCTAGTGTAGGCGTGCGGGTTCCTCCGAAATGGTCCTTTAGCATTGGCTTCGATGGAAATACGTTTATCACCCCTGATGGACGTAAAATATTTTATTATGCTACGTTAGATAATGGCCTACCGTTGCCGGACTGGGTCGCTTTCAACAACTGGACAATGACTTTTGATGGAGTGGCACCTCCGGAGAACCGTCCCGTGGCCCTTTCAATCCTCCTTCACGGGAGCGACCGTTGGGGATTTAGAGCAATACATCAACAATTTGAACTGGTTGTCGGACCGCGCACACATCTCCTTGGAATAGACGGCACCAGTGGACTGGAGACCGTGAATGTGACTGGAGGCGTTCCGTTCACCCACTCGATCCAAACGTTTGGAGGTCTTACCATCGATGGGGTCCAAGTCGTTTCCACGAATGTTTCTCGAGTGGAGGTAAACGTGTCGTCTGTTCCTTGGATTACGTTCGATAACACGACTAGAACTATTGCCGGCCTTCCACCCACGTCAGCAATTGGCCACCCTCCTTGTATCCTCCCGGTCTTGATAACGTCTGATTATAACGACACGGTCGCAACCAATCTCAATATAGCTGTTCTCCCTTCATACTTCAATACGGCATTTATTCAACCGCTCAACGTGTCTTCCGGTTCATTCTTAACATTCTCGACACAACCGTATTTCTCTCACGCCCGTTCCTCTCTGGCTGTCGTTGTTCCTAGGATTATCCCTCGCGCGGCAGCATCATGGCTCAGTTACAATAGCGCAAATGATACCTTGAGCGGCCTAGTTCCACGATCAACTTACAATGAAGTAAACGTGACGTTTTACGCTACTGATCTAGAAACGCATGCTGTTTCAGCGGTGTCTATGCTCTTATCTATTGCTTCAAATGAAACACTCGACCCGGGGCCTGGGACCACCCACATGGTAGTAACCACGGCGTCCAGGCGAGAACAGCCATCATAGTTACTTTCAGCGTTCTTGGAGGTGCTGTGTTACTTTGCTGTCTCCTCGCGCTTTGCCGGAGGTATTGTGGGGCCCGCGATTTGGAAGATGGCGATGAAAATGTGAATCAATGGAAGAGCCATGATTTCGCAGTTCATTCTACGCATTGGGGGTTATCCTCAGAGAAGATTATGCGAATCCTGGGAGGGAGCCGGAGTGGTTCTACTACTGATAGGTTGGATGATGCTCACAAGTCCTCTAGTTCCCTAGAGCAACCCCGCCCTCGTATTGATCCAACCGGAAAGACAACGAAGAAAGTCCACTTTTTCAGGGACCTGGTCACCCCTCCTAGGCGGAAGCTATGGGCTCAAAGTAAGGAGCTGCAGCCTGGCAACATCCGTCGATCGCGGATTTCGCGCCCCACCCCGATTAACGATGAAGGCACCTTAGCTCAGATGTCGATCGCCTACACTGAGGATGGATCTCGTTCCGACATCCTTGCTTCTTCTGAAGAGCCCGTGGCTGATTATTTTAGGCTGGATAACGCTATCCCCAGTATTGCGTGGTCAAAGGCTGGACATTCTATGCGGGGTCCACGAGCGCCACCGCATGAGGGTTCGGCGCAGGTGACGTCCGACCGCAGTAGCCAGACCCCAAGCGCATCGGATGGTAGTTCATTGACAAGTATTCCCCGTCGGAGGTCGGATTTTTTACCGCCGCGGCATCAACGAGTGGTTCGACTTTCCGTGTTTTGAGAACCATGTGCATATACTGACAATTCGGCTCCGCCAGACCATGCCCGATCGAGTACACGGAGACACTATCGACTCTATTGCCACTTCAGGTTCCTCAAACTTGGATCACGCGGATAGCGCCGTCATTGCCACCGCTGCTCGCCAGAAGATACCTGACACTATCAGCACGCCCTCGGTCTCTCGGATAGCAACTCGTGGCTCCCTCGAATCGGGGATTTCCACTGTTCTAAACAAGCATCAAAGTTTGCCTGGATCTCCAGGCAGCGTGAGCGTAACTGGAATTAGACGCCCTCGACTTGTTCAGCTCAATAACGAGCATCGTGCCCGGGTCGTACCAAACACTGAAGTAAGCACAACTAGGAAAATTCCTCAGAAGGATGTCTTCAAAAGCCCGCGTACTGGACATCCCACGCAAACCACCGGAGATACTGTCCCCGATCAGCGCTTGTCTCTAGGACTCCACTATGTCACTGGACTCGGTGGTGACGAAGATGACTCTGAGTCCGCGGTGTTCTATTTGACGCCTTCTGTCGGGAAAGCTACCTCACCAACGGTCGGAACATGCCCACCCGATGAAGCAGGGCCCTCTGGAACGTGCCCGACATCGAAGCCAGTTCTGGACAAGGGCGAGACTCAGGCTGCTGGTCGTCTGAAAGCAAAGCGAATACCGTTCGGTGCTCCTTTTGTTGTCTCGGTCGAGTTCGAGACCATTCCGGCGCGAGGGGCAGACCTTTTGGTCCGACAGCAGGACGGAAGACCAGCACCTGGATGGATTAACTTGGACCAGCGCGACGTTGAGCTCTGGGGAGTTCCGCTTAGGGAGCACCGTGGCATGCACATGCTGGAAATCGTTGAGTGTTTGGAATCCCGCCAACGGGTTGTTGCAAGGATGAACTTTGAAGTAGTCAATTGGGAATGAGGCAAGCGTGCCACACTTCATGGTTGTAGTTTTACCTAGGCGCGCACGCCGACCGACCTCTGTAACACTAGTGTAATAATATACTTGACTTTTGTATTGTGTTGTACACTCAACTTATGTAATCGAGCAAGGAGAGCTAGTTGTCTCTCGGCTTTACCCTGCCTGTTAAACTTCAAGAAACAGCCACCATGTTGTCGTACGAGTGTTCTCGCACGACCAGAACACGCAGCCGACGATAAGCGACCCGGCGACTCAATCCAATATTATTCTCTTGGGGAGGAATCCGCAAAATGCCTGCGGGGCAAAAGCGTTGCAAAGACCCGAAATTGACACACTCTAAACTCAAGCAGGGCTAAGTCGATTTACGGTAAGGCGCTCGCAGGCTGCCGAGCATGCGTAGCAAAAGTGGAAGGCCACGGTGGATGTGGGAGGCGGGTCAATTAGATTAAGCGTGTAGCGACCTAACATGTACCCGAGAAAAATCGATCCACCGAACGCAAAGAAAAGCGGAGAAGAAATCAGAAAACCATTCTCGTTCTACCGACGCACTGTCGTGCAGAACGGAGTACGGGGACCCAGGGATGAGCGTCTAAATTTACGACTGAATAATAGAGTATGAGCAGAGATGACATGGGAAGTGACGCGGGTACCAACCTTCCAGATAAGGAATGCTAGCGATCCAATGTAGAAATAAATAAAGTGTTTAGTTTCTAGGAACGTGTTTGGTGTCGGTGAGCAAACCGGATAATTTGAAGGGGAGGTGCGCTGCTCACCATGGGTAACATAGCTTCCAAAATTCTTCCCAACAACCACATGCCAGGTCGTACCGTAGCGCCTGTCAAACTCGCGCTTGATATGCGCAGCAATGTCTTTTTCGATATTGAACTTGTCCATAGAGGAGGTAGCAATGTCGATCGACTCCTGCTGCATGTCCTCGGACATGTCGACGTTCTTGATAATGGCCTTGGGGCCTTCCTTAGAGACATCGTTTGTCGACGCGTCCTGAGCTCGGTCCGTCATCTAACGTTGAGTACAAATTAGCACCTTTACTTTCTTAAAATATATTGTATAGGCTTGCCTTGATTTAGAGTGTTGATAGAGCTAATGAAAAGGTGGACAATCCTACAGGGGGAAAGGCTATTATTATGGTGGTGGTAAGCAGAGGTGGCGGACCAGACACGTCAACAAACCCAAACTGCCACACCCAACGACCACGTGCTGCACCCTTCCCCCACATGCAGCCTATCCTTCCACTTGCGCTGGGCACTACGCTTGTGCTTATATGGTGCATGTGGGGTAAGTTCTGTGGCAAAGACGTATGCATAGGAACTAAACTGTATCACGCTTCGATCCTTGTGCTCACCAGCTCGCTTCTTCAAATACTGCATACGAACCTCTCGCTTTACAAGCAGTCCATATGAGACCTGACTGGAAGAAGACGGTGTCGCACCTGTTGTTATCAGTTCACTCGGGACTGGACATATTATCAGCTCGGTTAATGTTATCCCGCCTGTGTTGGAACCATAAGCAACTTCCGTCCGCCGCGCGGTCGTGGAGGAGAAGCACTGAGGCAGCACAGTCCAATGCAGATAAACTTGATTGGCTAAGACTACGTGTACATCCTGATCATTACATATTCAGCCTTGAGATAGTAAGACCGACTATACATGTGTGTATAGAACAAAATTGGCTTACCAGGACCAACTCAAGCCCCACCGGATTTAAGTTGAGCTCGATCCGCATGCTCTCATGCCTTTCAATCGAATTTGCTCATCGAGATTTGAAGGAACCGTGTCAGATCCTACACGTTATAACTTACAAATTAGAATGATCAGGGTCATCCAGCCTTGTACTCACACAATGTAATTAGAGTGAGTCTTCACGGACTGTTAGCTTTTCAAGGTTGTGTTGGCGATTTACAAAATCCAATACAGATAACAACCACCGAAATACAACTTAACTAATCGTGCTCTCCAAAACCGATGCAGTGGCATAAAGTAATAGTCGTTTTCGGTTTTATTGAAAGGATAACCTAATCAGTGATGAGCCACAAATGATATAGACCATGCGGAGCGCTCATGGAGGTCGAGACGCTTTGAGTTCCCGACCCTAGGTAGTTAGTTCTAATCGAGGTGGAGTCGCCGTAGTTTGCGGTAAACGTACTTGGCCCGCTCATATGCAGTAATGTAAATCCCTACATGCCTAACCAGAGACGTTGAACAAATCCAGGTAGGTAGCCATCGAACCAACTTTGAGAGACGTCAATTTAGCTTGGAGATAACGTTGGAGTCGACATGTTAGCACCAAATCATACAAAGGTGATTAGAGCAGGCCGTAAAACCGCAACCCAGAACAGCCTTCTGGGTCCTCATGAATTGGTAACGCATATGTCCATGATCATAGTCGAGATACCCAAAGCCTGGGCCCTTGAAGAATATAGGCCGTGGTGGAGTCGGGGTTTCGTTGCGTACCATCCGACACTTTCACAGCAATGATCGAGAATGTAGCCACCTGAGTGGTGACATTAGTACCATGTGGTTTATTAGTACCATGTGCTTCCCCTGAGAGTAAACACTATCCAATCTAATCGACCATTCCCGTCGATTGTGATATATAGCTGTATTGCTCAAATCGATAAGAAAAGCATTATACCATACACGATTATGCCCGAACAAGTCTTATATTGGAGCTATTCCTCCCTTGTTAATTGATATAGTCTGCAGGTTAGTCCAATGAGCCAACCCATCTACACCGTTCTCTACTCCAATGCCAGAATGCTTGTGTCCTCCGCCCGGAATAGTAGGTCCGAACTTATGGATTTCGTTAACCCAAACATCTAAAGGTACCAATATTAGACATGTCTAGATTTACAGAAGAACAGGTGAAAGGGGTACTTACTCCCTGCTTCTATTCGACCTGCAATGCGCCTTGCTTTGCGTAGATCGTTACCCCAAACCGATGCGGCCAACCCGTACTGCGTGGCATCTAAACCATAACTGGTCAGCCCAAGCAATCGTACTACATACGTCAAGGTACGTACTTGCACGGCGAACGACATCGTCCTCGTCGGTCCACCTCAGCAAGGGTACGATGGGCCCAAACTGCTCCTCCTGTACGATGCGTGTATCCTCCGGCGGGTCGTCCACGATAGCTATCGGGACAAACAAGCCGTGGGCGCTAGAATGGGTCGGAAACTCGCCCCCGAGTGCGAATTTGCACCCTCGAGCGTGTGTGTCTTCGAAGAGCTCGTGAAGTTTGTCGAACCTACGCCGGCAGATTAGAAGAGGTGGGAAGAAAATACGTTGGTTAGGGTGCTCGTTCCAGGCTACGAACACCGTGTTTTAAATAGTCAACGCACAGGAGCTTATTTTGGACCGGTCCAACTTGAGTACCCTCGTGTGCTCCATTTCCAACTACCACTTTGCGTGCGTAAGCGACAAGTGCGTCTCGTACACGCTCGTACACGGATTCGTGTATGTATATGCGCTTAGCTAGAGGCAGGAACCACGGTTCAGTCTTAATGGCGCTTACAAATAAACACACACACCAGCGATACAAAATTGTCCGTTGTTCTATGCAAATTATCAATGGAGTTCGTTGTTCATTCGGCCATACACGTACTGAGAAGGCGCCCCAAAAGATGTGTCTTCGCGTGATAAAGTGGCCTTAGGCAACAAGACATAGGAAAGCGGATATGACTTACGGGGCCATGATCTCTGGGTCAACTTCGGGAAGGACGATCATTGGGTCATTTCCACCTGGAAATCACATGTGAGACATTAGGCTAGGTAGCAAATGCAATCACATACCAAGCTCGAGAGTAAACCTGGTCATATTGTAGCTCGCGCTCCGTACGATTTGCTTGCCAGTCTGGCTTGACCCTGTAAAAGCAATCTAAAATTGAAGCGATGAGGAGCCGAACGAATCATGCGAAGTGATGAAGCCGAAACACGAAAGAAGTCGGGTCAAGCATATATGGAACTTCATGCTTTACCTTGTCTATACCAGGATGAGCAGTCATCAACGGGCCGAGCTCGTGATCTCCACTGAGAACACTCAAGACCCCAGGAGGGACAACCTTTTGCACACTGGATGTATGGTGAGGTTTACTCTAGTATATTGGCTGTATGCACTTACTCGGCTATGATGCGAAGAGTTGTTAATGGGGTGAATGGGCTTGGCTTGACGATAACTGTGTTGCCTGCGAGGAGGGCTGGTGCAATTTTCCATGCCGCCAAGAGTATTGGAAAGTTCCTAACGGCAGTGGTTTGAAATCCTGGTGCGTGACGGAGGTGCTGCAAAACTCACCAGGGGACTATCGCAGCTGCCTAACCAGCGTATACCTCTCAGCCAAACACGAAGTAAACCTATCGTAGAGAAAGTACTTACAACACCGAGTGCGACGTGCTGGGTGACTACCGTCCGTTCAGCGGCGTCTTCATGAATCATATCCTCTAGGCGAAGCTTTGCGGTCTCACGGAACCAGTACACCGAGCCCATGATTTCGATAAGAGCATCTTGGTGCTGAAACAGGGGTTAGGCCGCCGAAGGAGAATCTCAAACACCATCAGACTGACCGGCTTTCCTTGCTCCGCAGTGAGCAGTTTTTTATAGTCATCAACACCCAGCTCGACAACGCGGGCTATCTCCAGCAAAACTTGGGCTCGCTCGTCGTATGACTTACTAGACCATTCTGAAAACGCTCTTCGCGCAGAGTCAATTGTCTCGTCGAGCTGCTCCGCATTCGCAATGGGAGCGTCCCCGAGATGAAGACCAGTAGCTGGATTGATAATAGCGGTTGTAGAGTCTGAAAACGCTGGCTTTCCACCTATAATGTGCGCGTATTTGTACCCGGCAACTGTCTCCGGCACCGACATGACGGAAAAGATGATGGAATGTGGATAAGAACACAGAGAATAGAAGTATGGTCAGATCCAGGTAAAGTCCAGGGTTGTCTGAGCCAAAGGTGAGCTCCAGCCGTAGAATGACAGGTCGAACAGAGTGGCAAGCTTACCGAGATCCCGAACTGGGAAGAAAACTCGAGCGTTTGTAGGAGGAACAGCGGTAAAGAGCAACTGTTGGGGCATGTTTGCAGCAGAGGTATTTTGTGGCGTTTGACCCTGGCACGTGACTCGGCAACTCATGGATCGAGCTGGCAAACTACTTTGACTCGTTTATGATCCCGGATCTTGAGCTGCTGCTCCCACCGTGGGTAACCAGAGGCGTTGCATACAGCGAGCACAAGGTAACACGCAGCCTATCTATCGACGGGCCCTATAATAATCAACGGTTCCCATCACCCTTAGGTGAGCCTCCAGTCCCCCTCCATCTGAAATGAATGCTCGACATCCCACTGATGACTTGATTAACAGCAGTGATACTTCAAGGCTATCGACTTCTGGAAGCGTGTGGACAACGGACTCTAGCTACATCGTCGAAACACCCACCATGCGATTTGACGCGACCCCGGATGCATCTGTGGATGACCAGCCTGTAATTGGCATTATCGGCATGGGTGAAATGGGGAAGATGTATGCGAAAACCCTGTCGCGTGCAGGCTGGGCCAAGTGAGTCATATCACGACCAGGTCTGCAACTTCCCTGATTCCCAAGTGCAGAATCAATGTGTGTGACCGGTCAGAGAATTTTGCTCAGCTACGGGAGGAAATGGAAGGTATGTGTGCGAATATCGACACCTCGCGGTTGTGATTGAAACATCTAGCCAGGCACACCCGGGATCAAAGTCTTGCGCGATGGGCACGCCGTCTCAAGAACAGCAGACTGGATCATGTATGCGGTGGAAGCTCAGTTTATCGAAAAAGTAGTCGAGGAATATGGACCATGTACGTGCATATCTCGTACCTTGCTGAAGGCGTTTCGATTTCTAAAAAAAATATTTGCAGCAACCAAAGTCGGTGCGATTGTGGGCGGTCAAACATCTGTCAAGACGCCTGAACGCGAGGCTTTTGAAAAGTACCTTCCCGAAGACGTCCATATCGTTTCTTGTCACTCACTCCATGGTCCAACAGTATCTCCGGAAGGACAACCACTCGTGCGCTGAGTCTCTTTTGACCTTTATGTATTTCATTCTAATACCTCCTTCTCCAAAGTAGGTGATCATACGGCATCGTGGCCCCGATTGGGCACTACAGCTGGTAGAAAATATACTTCGACCTTTCAAATCGCATTTCGTGTATCTTTCGTATGAAGAACATGACTTGGTGACAGCCAATACCCAGGCGGTGACGCACGCGGCGTTCCTTAGGTGAGTATCTGAAGAATATATGCATAATAAATAATCCTGACTGTTTTCGACTAGCATGGGTACAGCTTGGCACTGCTCCCAGTCTTACCCGTGGGAGCAGGGCTGGTACGTTCGCGGGATTGAAGTCATCAAAGTCAATATTATGCTTCGTATCTACTCGAACAAGTGGCACGTCTATGCTGGCCTTGCGATCCTTAACCCCGCTGCGCGGGATATGATCGGCCAATACGCAACCTCGGCGACCGAACTCTTTAAGCTCATGCTGGCAGGTGATTCGGCCGGCCTTCGCACACGGGTATACCGGGCGCGAGAAGCCCTGTTCGGTCCGCATAGACGAGTTACACCGATCTTGTTGAGCGAAGACGTCTTGGACAGATTCAGCATGTCGAGAGGCGAACCTCCCAATCCAAATGTAGATCCAACAGATGGTTCAGCCCCACGGCGGGCGGCGCGACCCTCCATCTCATCTACCCACCCCACCAACGCCAACGCCAACACCAACTCTCACCTCTCCCTACTAGCCATGGTCGACTGCTGGGCTGCTCTCAATATTGATCCGTTCGCACACCTCTCACTGGCAGCCACGCCTCTCTTCCGAATGTGGATAGGAGTAGCCGAGTACCTCTTCCGCTCCGAAACCCGGCTCAACGCCGCACTCGACGCCGCAGTGCATGATGTGAGCCATCGATCGGACGACCTCGAGTTTGTAGTCGCCGCGCGAGGATGGAGCCAGTGTGTGACGTTCGGAAGCTTTCCGTTGTACAAGGACAGGTTCAAGCATACTCAGGCATTCTTCAAGCCAAGGTTTGCGGAAGCGACGGCGCTGGGGTCTAGGATGATTCAGACGATCTTGGACAATGCTCCGCCTCCTACGGTTGAAGAGAGTGAAGGCTCATAACCTCTCCAATAGTTGACTTGCGATATGTACCTTCTTCTCGGTGTTGCTTTCCTCTCTCTGCTCTGCTCCTCTCTCTCGCTGCAGTGTTGAAACATGAGGGCCCGCCTCGAACGACAATAAAATACCGATTTTTTAAAAAAGGCTCAGAACCAAGTTTGAGTAGGGACGTGTATACAATGTCGTCAATTCACTCGAGTCAATAGGAGAGGAGCAGTGTAACACATATTATAAGTAAACAATAGATACCTCACTATTGAAGAAAGGCCGAACATACAATCAAATATAGCATACCAACATAAGAACAATCCAAAATTCCGTTGTTCTTGTAGACAACCATGGAGAAGCGTGTGTATCATCACGATTGGCTTCAAGAAGGGCCAAAAAAAGGTCATGACTGGCTCGACTCAACCGGAAAATCCAACTCAAACACCTTTGTCCAAAACGCCTCTGTTTCAGCATTCAAACCCCTTGCTCCTACCGGGGCACTTTGCAGCTCCCCATCTGGGATGCTCGAAGGCTCCCGGCCTAATCCTTCCGACACCCAATTCTCCAGGAATCTATCGCCACCTCCTGTTCCCAACGAAACCAAACGACCGAGCCCTCCGGGCGGTGCGTTGGCATATGGACTAGGGTGCACGTCTAGTGGTCCTATCCCACGCCTACGGCCGACTTCCTCTAGGAGTGCAGACAACACATGTGCCCCACGCTTCGCGAGACCCGATATCTCGCTGATGGCGTACAGCAGCTGGATCGCTTGGTGTATATATCGTCTCCGGAGCTCCATCTCTGCTGGAGCAGGGAGTTCACCACCAATGGCCGTACGAGAATAGAACTGGTCCATGAGCAGTACGACAGCTGCTACATAGCTGATCATGCATACGACCCACCACTAGAACCAAAATGCGTTAGTTGGTTGAGCGAACCGAAAATTAAATTGGTACGGACAGTGGTCCCCGGGAAATCGATCGACTGCGCCTCTTGAAACGTATGCAATACGGTCTTGGCGGCGGAGATACAGGACTCTGTACTACGCCTGAATTCCAAAACGGCGTAACCGCGAAGCATGAACCGGCGATGCAACCGGATGGCCCGATGGTTTAGGCCAAACGTGACCATTAATCGCTCCCACTATAAGTTTACAAGGCGCATACAAGGATGGAAAATTAAGCACAGGTTAGCCCCGAGGTCGATGGATCAAAAAGTGGCTGGAACGTACGGCAACTCGCTCATCTCGTTCGAGCACATGGTCACGTCGGAACAGAGCTTGGGGTGAGAGAGCCCATCGATCACTCATCCGGCGTTCGTACGCCAGAAGAAAATCGCATGTTATGGCTTGACCTGCGTTGATGTGATCCGTCTGGTTCCCAAACCAAATAAGTAATGCTGCCACGACAATAAGCAAAGTTCCGCACCAATTCCCGGACGGAAGCAGCCAATTCCGTTTTAGTAATTAAAAATGACGCGGTGGTGTAGTTCTTGCGTTCCTGGGGTTCAAACTGGACCCCGTCCCGCAACTCGCTCCAATCGGCATTAGTTGGTGGGCTGGTGGTCATTTGTCCTGGGTGGATGAGGTAAGTATTACCCCCCATGGGGGACAAATACCAATCCAAAAAGACCAGATTCCACCAGACACGTCGCTTGACCTCACGTTCGAGTAAACCGGGGGCCGGAACCTGGCCGACAGGCTCGGAGCCCAGTTTGGACAGACCCATGCCGTGAGCCAGTCGTACGGCGAGACCGATAAACGGCGTATAGTATTCCCAGCTAAGGATCAGCCTCTATAGTTAGATGAAATACGCGGAACGTATGCGCAAATCACGTACCCGTTGTCGTCCAAACTCTGGTCGCAATACATAAGCATCACCAATGCTTGAATTACTTCCAGATCTTTGGATTTGACCATATTGCTCGCGCCCAATGCTTTTTGACAACCCTTCCAGAAACCCAGACAGAGTTGCTGCCGGTGCACCATGTCTTTGCACACTCGTTCGCGAATAGCCCGCTCGGGGGACATATTCCCCAACGAGACACACAAGACAACGAGCAGAAGTGCAACAAATGGTGCACGTCGCTTCTCTGTAGGAACTGTCCAAAAGGTCCGATAAGACTCGAGGAAAGATTCCGGGTGAATAAGGTTGTGATTCCAGGCGACACGTTTGAACTACACCTTGCTCAGCCTCAAACCTAATTATCAGATTAGGGCTCGACTCACATAGTGGTCCACCAGCAGATCGCATGTAGTCCGGTCTGGGAGGGCACCCCGTTCGAGCGCGGCCTCGGACTTGCCAAATAGGCTTGCGAGCAGGAGATCCCGTTCCGTCGAATCGCCGGCCATGGTGAATGAGACAAAAATGTGTGGGGAGCTTGGATCATCTGCTCGCCCGTGACCCGAGCCTGGTGGCTTGTCATTTCCGGGTCCATCATATTTACCGAATGGGTTGGGGTCGCTAGTCCTGCGTCCCTCAGAGAATACAGTCGAGGACGCACTTGTCCCACCGCTTACGCGGCTTCGTGGTGAAGGTAATGGAGGCGGCAGGACCCGGGAAAGATGTGCATCCCAATCGCCAAACTGCGAACACGTAACGGAGTTAGGCAAACGGCCCAAACTAGTTCAAACTCAGACAAGGCTCACCCTCGATGACCCGCTCGCTTCGCTCTTCGGTCCCCCAAAGCCAGGCGCAAATCCCAACGCACGTGGACCTGGCAACGGACCGTCGAACCGGCCGACGCTCGGAGCCGGGGTAGGCGGAAAGTGCTCGGCCGAGGATCCGCGCGGCAGCAACGGACGTGCGTATTGTTGTTCCTGGTGCGCTTGTGGGGGTGGCTGGGGTGACGAAAAAGGCTGAAACCGCGGGAGGGTATTGTCTCTGCTCACGTTGGTGCTCGACTCGGAGGGTGGGGCGGACACTCCGAACAGTGATCTCCCGCTGAGCGAGGACCGATGATCCTCCGAACGGCCCAGACGGCGTGGGCCAGCGAGGCTGGGCAAATTTGGGCTCGATCCGTCGTCTTCGTGTTGAAAACGAGCCCATACGTCGGGCATACTGGAGGCGAGAAAGGCCTCTAGTCGCGCAATGCGCTTGCCGCCGGCATCTGGTGGGAGAAGCGGCTGGGAGCGAGATTGACATGGTGCTCGATCGGGCGAGAACGAGCGCCTAGCGTCCGACCGGCCGTCTCCAGCAGTAGGCCTAGGCCCCAATTCAGCCACAGCACGCTCGACCGATTCGAACCTGTGCTGAAAGGCATCCCATTCGGTACGGAGAACGTACTTGTCTGCAGGCTCGACGACGTTCCAGTGGCACTTGTCGGCCTCGCTGCGCCGCGCACAGGGGCCGCATGGGTGCTGTCGATCGCACTTGATCTTTCGACGTTTACATTCCGTGCACGAGAGGGCTTGTCTGCACGCGGCAAGGGGTGATGGAGTGGGTCGATTCGCAGCAGGGAAACGACGATCGAGTCGTTAATGAGCGAACGGGCATGCGATGAGCGCACATACCTCCGTCTCCGTTTCTTGGGCGCCTCGTTGCCCTTGCCTGTGCCTCCTCCCTCGTCCTCCTCGGTCTCGCCACCATCTCCCTCGGCGTCGCTGCCTAGTGCACGCTTTGCTGGTGGCCATGCAGGCTGGTCGTGAGTGCTCGGACCCGCACCAGAAGACGCAGCAGAGTAGTCCATGACAGAAAGGAGAGAAATAGGAGGGGGATGCCCACGGAGGCAGGGGTATTTATCCCCAGGGCAGGACGCGGTCGTGGTTGTTGAATTGAGAAATCATGAACGAAGCCGGCGGTATCGAGGTTTGTTCTACCGTGATCTCCGATTCTCGGCTGATCGCACCGACCCCTCGTTTCCGTTTCCGGTTCAGGGTCACTGAATATAATATATTTCTCGCCTCCAGCTATCACAGGCTGATTAGCGCACCACCCAGATTTTGCCTTGTGTTTCAGCATACGGATAACAAGCATGCGTTACGGCAGCTCTCCACCACGCCTACGGGTCCCCCAGCCCCTGTCGGTGCGATCCGAGCACACCAAAATTCCAGCCACTCGCCCGATGGCCACCGCTTCACGGAGATGGCCCCCCGTGCCCGACCAGCACACCACCCATGTCCCTCTATGGACTTAATTCCGTAAAGTCCGGAAAGTTCCATTTGAATGACGGCCATAAGCATAGCTCCAGCACGCTCAGTCATCATGATCCATGCGCTGATCATACGAAGAGCCTCTGAAACATTTCCACCCTCGGGGGTGAGCCCTTCTCAAGACCGAACCGAGCTGGAAAGGTCACTTCTTTGTCTAACTCTTTGTGGTCCTCAAAGTCAGACCATTTCCACCATTGTTGTGTTACCACCAGGAACACAATGGCGGGCTTTACTATATAAAACATAGACTTTACAGATGGATACCTAGATGTAAAGACATTGAAAATCTGGATAGACGTGGATGCAACCCACGAGGAGCACTGCAAATACCTCTACAAATTACCTGTCCAGATGATCGAAAAATGCATTGCGGCGTATTTTGCGCAACAAGTAGCCGACATGCATGCAGGTTCGGAGATAACGACGGCCGGTAAGTGCGCAAACCACACTGCAATTAGGCATTATGGATCATCGCTCGGCACGCCGCACGATTGGTACAAACCTGCACCAGCAACGAGTCGACGCACATCATATCAGCAGGCGCGTGGATAACCCTGCCGTCGCCACACTAACCTACGGCCGAGGATGGGTTGGGAGGAGCCATCAGGCCGTACTACCGAGGCAGGGATCCTTCTATTCGCATTCTGTTCGTCTCTCAGTCCGCTGTTGCCCCTATCTCTCACAAGGGTTAGCCCCGGCACCAGATGTCGTGAGATCAGAAGTTCGTGGGCTCTTTTCGAAATCGGGTAATCATTTTGCTTACTGGCGTTCGGCGGTGACAGAAGAGGACCGTACACGTTGGGTGCTTTGCGTTGGGTGAGTAGAGAAGGGCGGGCGCATACGGAGGCGCACCTAGGCGAGCACAGCACCTCCTGGAACCCGGAATGGCTAGTTGCTAGGTTCCCGTAGACTCCTCCCGCGGACATTGCTCGGAGATTATACGAGGATGGGTACGGGGCGGCAGACGTCACACTTCTTATCGGGCTTTGTATGCGCTATAAAACATACTCTAGACGCTAGATGTCGCTAGCCAGACAACGTGGAAACGATAATCAACTAGCCTTCCGTCGGCCTAAGTCTAAGCTGGCGTAGTAGCACATCTACCTAGCACATGAACCTAATCGTTTCTTACCCATGAGCTTGCAGGCATGATGGGGGTACAATGCGTGGATGACTCCAACTCCGTCGAGAAGTTGAGGGAAGTACAATGACCTCGTGCATCCAGAAGTTCCACCTGGCTGGCCGACTCAAGAGAGATGTACGAACATTTGTAATAGAGCAAGCTCTTGAGATGATATCTTTGGTTCCTTGGGTAGACGGGTCAGGGATGTTTCAGTGCCCTCAAGAGACAGCTTTAGCGAACACGCCTCGGAACTGCCTGCCGCGGCAGGTACAATTACACCTAATGTCCTTCACAATAGAGACAACCCTCATGTATAAAAATGCATGAGACACACCAGGATGAGCGGGCAACATGCATTACCGGGCTGGCTGCGTCGCCACCCATAATGTTGACCTGGCTCGAGTCTGCCAAGTAACACGGCATGTGAGTTTATCGAGTGCGACAACAAACTCGAGCCCAAGTACTGGAAATGAAAAGCCTACAACCCAAGATTGATCTCAGGTCCGTTGGATGACCCCCGACTTCGGACGTAAGCACTATAGGGACCGCGCACAGACGGTTAGCACGCTAGACTGTCACCCCAGGTGCCTAGTGGTACAATCCGTGATTCGCGACTAAAAAATAAGCTCAGAGGGACCGCCGGCGCCGGCGGAACTACCTTCTGACAATATTGACAACACATTTCAGAATTTGTGAAGCCATAACGACATACATGCGACTCAATAAGGGCTCAGCCTGCAGATGATCGCGAAGGGTCCGAGCCGTGTCTTGATCACGCAACGGAAATCACAGATACTGATGCCCATATATCAAGGTTTAGCTCGCACGTTGCTGAAGGTTGCGGGTACGAGCTGATATGGTCTAGGTGGGAAAGGTTGTCGTGAGATCGGGGACCGGGTCGTGGCTGGAATTCTCCACGCCTCCCCGAGTTCAGTGCCTCATTGCCGCACGAATCCCATGATAATTGTATGTTCGACATAAACAGAAGCCGAGGTTGTACCGATAGACTGGCGCAGGTCAAAGATTCTGCCAGACATTTCATTTTGTGAGCCGCCAAGCATCATATGTACGTGCTTGGTTGTGTTTGGATCGCAGATCACGGAACCCGCCTAGCGCCCGGCTGCTGGCGTGTTTACCCCGTTTCGTCTTGTGTTCACCAGCATGTCGGTGCGTACTTTTCGGGAATCTGTTATCAAAAAATCTCAAAAAACGAATAATAGGATACTCACCACGAAGAAGATGTTAGCATGGCGGCGTTGTTCGAAGAACAGCCTAATGACGCCGAAGGCGCTGGGACCGATGGAGAAGGTCACGACGCGACTGTTGCAGACCTCTTTGGAGACGACGAAGGTGGCGAAGAGTCTGCGCATGATGTGGAGGCTGCCGAACGGTGAGTTCTTATGTTCAAGCGTGTGCATGCTATGTATTTATATGACGGGTGGTTTGAACCAGGCATTCTTCTGCTACGCCCTCATTGCGCGAATCTGATGGTGATGGTTTGACCGAAGCAGAGAGGAAGCATCGTAAAGCGATGGAGTATGAAGAGGAAGAAGGAGAAGAGGCGATACCGCAAGTTGTTCGTGAGGCTGAAGTCAACATACCTAAACTGCCGCTGCCTACGAGTTCTGATGGTCAAGTAAGTGAAAGTGGTCTACGTAGAGGTTTACGACTGGCTAATGGGCACTGCAGTACTGGATGATGAGAATGCCCAACTTTTTGAAGCTCGACACCAAGCCATTTCATCAAGATACATATGAAGGTCCACAGGAAGACTACGAAGGAGAAGAGCGAAAGGAGAGCGCCATTATGCTCGATGTAACTAATACCATTAGGTGGAGGTGGGTTCAAGGCGAAGATGGAGAGATGGTATGCATGTTAAATTATTGATTGTCAACCTTTGGACACGCTTCTAACCATTGCCACAGAAAAAAGAGTCCAACTCACGTATCGTTCGCTGGTCGGACGGGTCCATGTCCCTCCAACTTGGCACCGAGATATTCGATATCACTAGTAACTATGACGGCGCCCGACCTACTACTTCAGCTTTGCAATCCCAGACCCCGCTCAAACGGGCAGGCGGCCTGAGCTACCTATACACACAACATAAACATGCCGGCGTCCTCCAATGCGAGATACCTATCACGGGTACGATGACGCTCCAGCCAACTGGCATGTTCTCCGCCACCCACAAACAACTCGTTCGTGCCGTCGGCCAGCGCCACTCGCGTACCACACGACTCCGTCTCGCCCCCGAACCCACAATGGATCCCGAGCGCGAACAGCGCGAATTGCAAAAGACCGCAAACAGGAGTGCGAGGCCACGTAAACCTCGTGCGTCGATGGGCGGATTCGGTGGTGGGGCCCGCAGGAGTAGGGCATCGGTTTCATCCAGGAGGCGGGACGATGTGTTTGCGTCGGACGATTCTGGAGGAGAAGCTAATTCAGACTCGGACGGTGGGTTCGGTGGCGGTAGGAAGGTTACCGCAGCGCCAAAAAGGGGCGGAGAATATGTTGCTGATGACTTTGTTGTCTCCGACGAGGAGGATGAGGACGGGGGAGCTTCTCCTGGGAAGCGAAAGGAGCATAGAGAAGATGCTGACGCTGGGATGGATTCTCTCGACGAGGCGGATGAAAGGATTGAACGTGAAGCGGCGAAGAGGCGTAAACGGGAGAAGGAAGAAGGGAAGGAAGGGGGTGACTCTGACGTTGATGCTGATGCCGATGGAGACGTCGATATGGAGGATAGCGCCGATGAGGATGAGCATAGCATCCGAAAAGCCGGCGGCAAATCGAGAAGTAAAAGACGAGCTGTGGCGTTGGAGGACGAAGAGGATGAAGAATGATCCACGAGGGCCCGGCTTCATCCGTTTCCGTGAATGTATGATAGGCGTTTGCATCCTTCAAGCGACAAAAGGTTACTCCTATTCAATGATCTATTTCATACACCTGGGGGTATTCAACGGAGATCCGTTAGAACTCCGCTCTCATCCCATCTCCCCGTCGGCTCAAGCTCCTTCACAATATCCTGATTCTCCGTATTGTTGTGTAGCAAGTTTCTTAGCGCAAATAGAGCATGCTCCCTGATGTCTATATTCGAGTATACAAATGGTATAAGAGAATGTTAAATTGAATGAAATTGGAAACACGTACATGGATTTCTGTCATCAACGGCGCACATGCTCAAGACAACCTCTACTCCCCCGCGTTCTCGTATGCGTTTTTGTATGCTCCCATCGTCATGCACTAAAATCGCCAATAGTCGAACTAAATCTCGTTTAACAAACTGAAACCCAGGTACGTCAGGCGAGATGAGTTCATTTGGACGCGAGGTTGGTAACTGTGGCTTGACTTTGCCAAACTGGATTCGAGGGAGTAGTTCATTCAGATGGCGGAGGGCGTCTGTGAAGCCGCGTTTAGTACAATTAGGCACATTCCATGTGCTCGCGATGGCTTACCAACTATAAGCTCCACATACGTTCGTTGTGAGCTCCTCAAAAAGTCAAGAGTAGGTCGACTCTTGTCCACACTTGACGACTTTTCCCACACGAGTTGCTCTGACATTAAGCTGCTTGCTATCATTTGGGATAATAAAACGAGGGTTGTTGCTATTTGAGGCAGACCTTCATTGGGTTGGCCGTTCTCCAGGGGAGTATCCATCCAGTCATTTGCCTTGCGAAGGTCCAAGAATAGCCTATCGACTAGGAAATCGCGAATCCCACTGTTTTCATCCACGGTATCTTTGGTTGTCTGAATATATCCATCCAAGAGTTTGAGCAGAGTAATTTGATGCGGGGATATCGTATCATCGGCCCTGCAACAAGAGTGAACGTAAGGAAACTTAGATAGAAGGAATTTCTTACGGTTGAAGTGATGCATACAGTGCACCGAGCCCGCCATACTCGCAAAGCTTGACAAATGTTTGAAAGCTAGTTGGACATGTGCCACCCGGTCCGATCAACAGTCACCGACCGACTTACATTAGATGGAATTGATCGACCCGCTCTTCGTCCTCGTATATTCGGTCGGCCATTTCGAGCAACCCTACGTACACAGCACGTCCACCCGTGCTCTGTGCAACGGAAGCACTATCTACCGCAATCATACATACTGGAGCATAGTGCAGTACTGTTTCGTACCTGATTCCCTTAGCTGAAGTCAATGAATTAAGAATAAATATAAGAGTTGCCATGACTGCCTTTTCTTCTGGGTAAGCTAGCAATCGCCTAGTACAAAATTAGTATAGTCCATAAACATTGACTGAACTCGGTGCTCACGATACAATGTTTTGTTGCTCGGTAAATCCTTTGTACGAGCTCCAGAGAATGGCGGAAGTAGCTTCATTGCCTGTGGATATATTCGCTAGGCATTGAGCTAGCAGCGTTGTCAGAAGATGATCTACGAATCGATCGTCAGCCAGACGTCTATCACAAAGCTGGAGCGCAATCGAACATTCGGTGTTTTGAGAGTTGTAAAATGAGGTTAGACAATGCGTGGCATTCCGTATTTTAGGTTCGCATGTACTACGAGGGTGATCAGAACCACCGCCTGTGTAAATGCATAATGCTCACTTCGTAATCCAAACCTGATTGTATTGACATCCCGCGGCAACATTCCTCGTAAGCCTTGCCAAGCTAACCAAAAGCTCAATGTTGATGCTGTCGCCCTTTATGTGGACCTCGGCAATATCCCAGAGATGAGCAACGGTTTCTGAGAATGCTCGATCCGATCCCAGTCGAGTTCTACCGGTTATGAAATATTAAGAAAGTAAAGAACATATAGGCCGCGATACGTGCCTTTGAGATTTATCCAGGACAAATTTACTCAGTTTGTCGAGGAGAGTTACTAGTTCTGTTGTAACTCGGGAATCGTCCGGAGTTTTATCAAGACTATTCGTAAGTTTCTGGAGTAATTCTAAGTTATTCAGAATATCATCGACGGGTTCGGAAGCCATTTATGAGCTGTGTTTTATTGCAATATCTCCTAATTGTAGAGATAAATACGGTTGATGGTCACTTGCCGCAGAGAGTTGGAGTTTCTTGCCATCATGCTGACTGCGCATCACGTGACCAATGGGCTTCAAGAGCGGGCCAAACAAAGCGCGCTAGTGCCATTGGTGAGTCTAAGGTCATGTTAATCATGCAGCCATGACCAAAAATCCGTCATCATTATTTAATTTCTCATATAGCCCCTATTGTATTATTTCAAAGAATATATATAGATCATATTCCGGTAAGTATTGGGCACGTGGATAGGTCGGCTTGCTAACCCTTCCAGCCCCCATCCGAGGGCGATTGCGACCATTCATAAGTGGCTAATATCACGTCATTTTGAAATTATAATAAACAGTCTACAACTAATTATCTTGTGGTAAGGTGTCTATAGTATGGATTCGATCTCTTTTGAGTATGGTTCAATCACCATCTCATATGGTTCTGATGGAGAACATAAACTACCTATTGAACATTTAAGTTACGCTCTCTGAACAACATTGGTAGTCGCATCATTATCAAGCAGATGAAAATGCCACGGGGATACAACCGGTTCGACTAATGCATACATCCGCTAGCCTGAGAATTTCATCAACCACCAAGTCAGGTTATGCGTTGATATCCATCGCCATGGGCAAGGCCAACGCTATAAGCCTTGTATTACCTACTGTACCGTCAGAAGCCAAACAATCAAATTTAACCCCTTATTATTCCTCATCTAGAGCTATAATGGCGGTTAAACCGAAAGGTTTGCAACGGGCGAGATGTGGGTCGAGTTGCGCAAGGACCGCTGATGACTTTCCTACAGACGGGATCAAGTGTGGTTTGTGTATGACAGAATGGCTAGATTAATAGCTAGATTAATAACCGGACATACAAATACATCGAGTTGAACTAAGGGTATAGGGAAGAGATACTTGAAACACGGGATTGAAGGTAAACATAAAGTCTATGCGCCATCAGCAGAGATTTCGGTGACAAGAACGTTGAGAGCCATGGGCTCCTTCAACAGCTTTGAGCCGGGAAGCACACCCCTAATGAATTGTTTGATGGCATCCACCTTGGAGCTACGGCCGGTCAGTACAAGGCGGCTGTCATGCAAAAAGAGCCTTACCATAGACCAACCAATGCGCTCTTGGCTAAATCAACGGACTTGAGGTCGTGCATGGGCACAATCACTCCGTCTATCGCCTGGATTAAAGGCGCGTCAAGCTCAAGAAGGATGTATATGACAAAAAGAGCTTACCGCAAACATGTTGTTGACATCCTGGATGATTGCAACGGAGTCAACGTGAGTTCCATCCGCTTTTGTCAAGATGTTTTCTTTGGCGGCCTCAAGGACGGGTCCAACGGCTGCACTGACGGTACTGACAGTGGCGACGATATCAGGAGTTACAGTATCAGTGGCCTCAGTGAGCTTGCCTAGAAGAAAGTAAGACCATGTACGTCAAAGCTCAGGATACGTACGCATATTATCTTTGAGAGATGAGATGGTGTCGGCAGCACCATCAACGGCCTCGGGGAACGCGAGGAGGGCGCGGCGTTGAATGTCGGACGGCCCGATAGAAACACCGGCCTCGGCACCAAAGATACCGACGGGGGCGGCGAACACGGAGGCAACGGAGCCGAGAGAGAGGGCGGCGACGGCGAGGCGAGCAAAGAACATGGCGAAAGGAGTGTAGTGTCGAAGAAAGAGCGGCTGAGTAGCTTAGAGCAAAGAAAAGAGCAAAGATGGGTGATGACTTAAGATAGAAGCGGACAGGCCGTACTTTATACTTCTTTACCATCGTGCAACACACAACATGAGTCAGGACAGTGCGCAAAAAAGGATGGGACGCCAAGACAGTTGTGATTTGCTGGACGTATGCTCAATTCGTCACAAACTTCTTTCGTGCTTCGACATGTCAGATGGCTCCACTCATGCGCCTTCTGGGGATTATTGTGACATCATATCTCATGTTTCTATTTATTCAGTTTTCTCAGTGATTAATTTATGTGTCGTGAGGAAGCTTCAGAATGCTGAGAACAAGATGATCATAGGGCTTCGTGGTTCATACGCGGAAACAACGAGATAAAATTAGCCAGCTATGGACCAAATAAAAGTTGATCGGTGCACGATCTACGGTTTGGCCCCGATCCATCATGAGTGATTATCACGTGCTTTCTCGTGGCGATGGAAATGCCTAGGACAGGAGAAGCATAGTAGGATAAGGGTGCCATAATAGTTCGGTTGTCTTGAGCATTTGCTATTGCAACTGGTGCAATTTGACCCAAATGCATAGGTTGAAATTTGCGAAAGCTCCGGGTGTGTCATGAGCCACCTCCAGCTAATTCTAAGGAATAATGAATTAGTCCTATATCGCCCAAGGGTAGGCCAACGGCTCTTAAGTGGTCACTAAAACTAGAATAAATCTATTTATATACACGGTACGACACACAGCATAGGAATAAGGCTGTCGCCAGAAGTACTACAACGCTTCAAACCACGAGAGCAACTGACGTGCAAGGGAAGCAGGCTGGACGCTATGCCACGGTATCTAAAGACATACAGCGATACTTTCGATGAGCAATGGGCTTTAGCCGATTATCTTTAGTCCATAAGTCAAGCCACACTATAGACTTCTCACTGGTCGACAAGAAGTACGGCTTCCACTTGCGGGTTGAAAGTCTAGATGGTGTGCCGATTAATTTGGAATAACGTGTGTATATAAGCGAGATAAAATACCTAAAAAAAATCGCTAATCTATTTAGAAGGCTATATGTTCGACTCAGATTTCGACTCGGTCCGATTGCGGCCAAGTTCGCGCATGCCGGCGGCATACTTGTTTGGTGCCTGGTGTGGTCATATCACGTGACACGAGGGCGTCCGAGTTGTTGATCTCTCACTTGTTTGTATATACTGCTGGGCTATGGACCGGGACGCGGCTGGGACGTATGAAACCCAGTTTGTTTCCCAATCTGATGATGACGATAACCTTTACAATGTCGAAAAGATACTTGACGAACGCGGGAAGAAGTATCTGGTCCAGTGGGAAGGGAATGATCCTGTGACGGGGAAGAAGTGGCCAGCAGACTGGGTGTTGAAGACAGATTGTACCGACGACCTGATTGCGGAGTGGAAGAGAGAGAAGGAGTATCGCAAACGACGCGCCACGTCCAGCAAACGATCTTGTAAGCTCTGGTTTCTTGGGCTAAGACCCCAACTAAACTAGTTTTATTTAGCTTCTGCATCTGGCTCTGTTACCTCTCGCCCACCTATTGCCAAAGCCGGTTCTACTCTAAAGCAAACAAAGAATAAACGCACCAGCGCTTCAGCCTCTTCGCCTGTATCCGAGGCACGCTCGATCTCGTCAGTCAACACTGCAGCTTCCAAACCCGCCAAACAGAAATCGCGTTTCGTTATTCAGCTTCCCGCTCGTACGGGCACCAAACGTCCGCGCGAGCCTGATGCCACTTCTTCGGTCATGTCCCCTGTCAAACGTCTACGTCTCAACGGTCCTGCCTCTCCATTGCCTGCTTCCCCGTTCGATAACGACGATGGAGGGATCGAAGGGAAGAAACGGGTTAGTTCTTATGTTGATTCTGTTTGAGGCTCTCACTGGTATTTCAGGCAGGTCCTATCACGTATAAGAAACGCAAGCCAGCAGTAGGCAAGAGTCCATTATCCAAGAAATCTCTTGGGCCACTCGCAGCCAAGACTAGCAAGATATCTGCTTCCAACGAAGCCAGTTCATCTCGCGCGAAACCTCTGCGCCTTCCTAGCACCCAGGCAGACTCCGGGAAGGGAGCCACTAAAACAGCCCAGCGCGACAAGGAGAACAGTGCTACAGAGGACGAAGACAGTGATCCGCAACTTCCCGAGCGGCGCAAGCCTATTCCCTCGAAAGCACCGATTCCGATTGGGCCCAAGACTAGATCTCGTCAATCCTTAAAATCCTCGTCTATGGGCCAAGAAGATCCTCCTCATATCGACCCTGCGACCTTTGTGCGTCCACATCCTACCACTTGCGCTCGTACTCGCCTACTTCCACCCCAAAACCCCGCCGCAAATCGTGCAAATCTACGCGCTGTGAATCAAAACACCAATGATACCATCCCAGCACACGTATGGAAGAGCTTGGGAGCAAGGAACAAGTTCCCGAAAGTCGTGACTGGGGGCCGGGAGAAGCAGCTTTCAACGAAGAGTGGGAATTCGAAGGATCGATCCAATGAAGCTATAGACGCGGACGATGCTATGATTGGTGGAGGAAAGGATGTCGAAGTGGAGGAGCAGCCAAAGCCGCTCTCGCCCGAGAGGTCACAATCAGGTTCAAGCATCAAACCAGCGTCCCTTCGTGGAGATGGGGGAGAGGCAGGGGATAGAAACAACCTGGGAGGGGGCGAACAGGTCATGTCTAGTGTAGAGTCAGAAAACGCGCCAGCGTTAACCCAGGAAGTGAGATATTCTTATTTATTACATTCGTTGATAATGCTAACTGTGTATACAGGAGGTCTCCAACCCCCCTCCATTTATCAATACTGTTAGTGTACCTGCGCGTGAAGGGCTTCAAGCCCAGACTCAGTCTCAGGGTAATTCGTCGAAGGGCACCGTTGTACCCGATTCTCAGGTCCCGTCTAGAAAAACGGACGCTTCAACTCAGGAATCTGCACCCGCCGACCCGCCTTTGCCTGTGTCTCCCTCGCCTTCTCCGCCTCGTTCGTCTCGGGCTCTTGCTAAATCTGGATCTATTGGCTCCCCTGGTAAACGGAAACCTAGGCCATCAGAGTTGATAAAACTGGGCAAGAGTATCACCATCAAACCTCGAGTTTCTATTGCGAGGACCGAATCAACACTTATCGAATCCGTCCCACCCGAGTTTGCTCAACCTGAATCAGGATCCGAATATGACCCAGGCAATTCGAAGGCTCCTTCCCAATCTAGTTCCAGCTCCAGCTCGTCCGGTGACCCACCAGCGCCTACACCCCGCTCTAGTGAGGAGCAAACCCAATCCGAATCTGACGAGACCGACAGCGACGAGGACGAAGATGAAGAGGTCAGAAAGGATGGCCCTTCGTCTAGAACCAGATCGCAGTCGTTCTCTCAAGGCAAGGCGAAACACAAGCCTATTTGGGGGGACATGACTCCAGCCAAGGTCAAGCCGCTCGATCTTACAGGCCAGGTTAGCACGCTTCTTCCCCGTGATGAGGAAGGGGAGGAAGAGGAAGGCCCAGTTCCGACCAGTTCTCCCTCGCTCGGTGGAGGGGGAGCGAGGAGTCCAGTACCCGCTAGTCCGGAGTCTCCCACCAAGCACCGGAAGGCTGCCAGACCGCCATCTCAATCCCCAGTTCGCTCTTCTCAACAGCCGGCGTCTCCGATAGATAAACCTGCAAGCCAGTCGCAGAATAATCCCCCTCCCCAAGAAGAAGCAGTCACACAAGAGACCATCTTGGAGCCTGAAGTGGAATCGGCCCCAGCTTGGCCAAACGACGCCCAAAACGAAGAGGCAGCCGAACAGGACGAACCCCCCACTCTGGGCGACCACGATCAGTCTCTGGTTCATGCCATGGAAATCGATGAGCTACTTGCGGGAGACCTATCCCATCATCAGGAAGAAGATATAGGTCCAGTCGTTCCTGATAGTTTGAACACCCTCGATGCTAGCGTGATTGATCTGAGTAATACTACCATGGATGCTTCTCAAAGTGTACTGATCCTGGATCCTGACCAAAGTCTTGTGGACCGTTCTATGGAGTTCGTGGAGCCTACAGAGCCTGATTATGCTATACCCTCGCAACCCGAAACTCAGCTCCAGACTTTACCTAGTAGCGTTCCCCAACCTCTCGAGGCCAACGTTCTAGTCCCCTCTACATACGTTCCTCCCTCGCTCTCTGGCTCTTCTCGACCACAACAACTGCTTGATAGTCAACCTCCTCTCGGTTCTCAGGATATTTTATCCCAGCCACAAGCCGAATCTCAGGTCCAACAATCTCAATCTCAAGCGCCGTCCCAGCCGCCCGCACAAGAGATCACCCACTCTTCTATCGAAGAGCCATCATCGTGGTCCTTTCCTCCACCAGGTCAAATTCCTCCACCAGCAGATACTATCAGCTCGTTTACACCAACAAATCCGAGTACTCGCGCGCCTCGCACGAGTGGGGAGCACCTTCCGAGCTCTAATCCCTTCCCATCATCAACAAATGGGCATGTGTATGGCCCAGAAGTGCCGCATACGCAAACTAGTACAGGATCTGGTCCCCACAATAGCTCACTTGGACCTGTCCCCGAACTGGGCACTGAAATCTTTCGACGCGAGCGTTCTCCTGGTAGTGATATCGGCCAGTTTGATAGCCCACCGAAAACGAGGCCTTTATTATCTCAGGATGGTCCAGCGGCGAGTCCTGAGTCGAGGAGGAACCAACATGGGGCCCTTGGGTTAGACTTTGGCGTCACACCCCCCAGGAGGATTGATTCGAGAGGACAGAGCGAAAAGGAGAGGGAAATGATCGAGGCGCTCAAGGAAGCAGAGGTCAAACTTGCAGGTGTGTGCAGACCACTCGATCGTTTGTATTATGCTAAATATGGTTCCCGCAGCGAGGGACCATCGAATTGTCGAGCTTGTTGAAGAGCGCGACAAAATTGCGGCTGATAATGCACGGGCGTTGGCCAACTATGAGGATAACATGTTACAGTCCGAGTCTATCATACGGCGGCAACAAGAATCTCACGCCATGGAACTCGCAGACCACGCGAAAACCATCGCCGATCTCCAACTCCAGCTCGCAGCCGTCCAGAGCCAGTACGAGATTGCCGAGGCTCAGCGCGCTGCCTCTTATGAGCAGTACATGGTCGTATCCAATGGAGCTAAACCGCTGGCTGACGAGAACAAGCAGCTGAAAGCTCGAGTCCAAGTTCTAGAGAAGCAGGTCGCGGAAGGATTACGGCAGTGGCAGCGCGGCTTCGAGTTGAACATGGAGCAGAAAGCACGCGAGCTCAAGCAGCTCCAGGCGCAACTCGATCTCGAGCGAGAGATTCGATCTCGAACGGACGGACGAGAGGTGCGGAGACGGGCAGCGGAGTGGTACGAACTCAAGAAGCGGGTCGAAGACCTCGAGGTTGAGAACTTGGAAGTGGAGCGAGAGGCAAACGCGGCGCGTAATCGTGAGCGGGAGCTTCGTCTGCGGGAGCAAGAACTCGAAAGGCGCCTAGTGGCTCTCGAGCCTCTTGCCGTTCAGCCGAGTCAGCCGACGGTTTATCTCAGCCAGTCACAAGGCGATCGGGGGCTGAGCCAGGACGATATGCAGACGGAGACGATGCTCTCTGATCGATCTGCGGTACTGGCGGACTTGGATGGACCTGTGGGTGACGATATGGTCTGGATGTGCACATATCGCGATGCATCGGATAAATTATGTGGACAGGCGTTTGACACGATGGGGGTGAGTCTATCGCCTCGTTTTCGGGACTCCACTGACATCGAACTCAATGGTTAGCTATTAATGAGTCATGTTCTGGACTCGGGTGGACACAAGGTAGATGCTGGCTGCCAATGCGGGTGATTTTAGGATTCTTGGGTGCTTCGTTGTTATCTGAAAGCCTGGTGCGATTTGGCGTTCTTTTTATTCGGGCTAATGTATGTTTTATTGGGTGTACCCAGGATTGCTTTGAATGATAAATTATAAATCTCCGGTACTGGGCGCCCTCGATTCTAGCAAACTCGCATGTTTTCAATAGAGTGCCACCATTCCATAACGCAAAATTAGGTTAGAAGTGCGGGCGTTCAGTGACTATCGAAGGTGTTTCTGGCTATGGAAGGAGAAGATTCGCATGCCAAGAGAAGTTATTTTGATGTGATGTGGCTTGGCGAGATAAGTCCGGCTATTTTAGTGGTGGCATTAATCCATGTATGCAGGGGCTGTACGATTTGGGCCAAGATCGTACAAGACCATACGCCCACGCCAGACGGATTGTCGAATCGGGTATACAAGCTCACTGCGTCCGGATATAGATGCACACGCATGGCAATCCCTGTCGACCCGTCGCTCGCTCTTATCAGCCCTCGCGTACCAGTTCCGGAGCCCAGTTCCTCCCCTCTCTTGGCCAGTTCGTGTCTTGGTCCCCGTCGTCCTATTCTTGTCGCTACCCTTGGCGCTCTCGAGTTGCGTTGACCATGGTCCACCTTGCCACGACTGCCGTTTCGGCCCTGCTTGTTGGAGTTGCACGAGCCCAGTACACTGCAACGTACCTTCCCGACACTGCCCCCAACCACACCGAACAGGACCAGCTAGGCACGAACAAGTGTGGAACGGGAAACAGCCAACAGTCACTCTGGTAAGTCGTCGCATTCATGTCCAGTTGCGTCAAACGGCTGATCATCGACACCAGTCAAAACGTATTTATCAACTCGGTCGAGGACTTTTGTCTCTGGGCACCTCCCTACTCCAACGGGAAAAACTCGTCCATTGGTGAGACTGAGCAGTACGAGGTGTCTTGGTGCCTCAAACCCGGCTATGGGACGAGGCTCATCCCAGACGGTACCATCAAGGGTGCTCATTTCGTGCAGACACCCGACTACGGTCCGTAATTCTATCATACTTCTGATGACGGATTCCTTCTCATTTCCGTCGATCATGCTAGTCCAAGTAACCGGTTGGGGTGATTTTACCAGCATGAACATCCCGAGAAACGACGCAGGAGGGGAACTAGACCCGCACGGTAAATCCCCCTAGACGCGCAATGACATCATTGTTCTCATCGTATGAATTTAGGCGCTGACGGATTCGGAAACCCGCACGGTGGTCTTGTGTTTGGCAACAGCTTTGGCAAACTCCAACAGTACCATGAATGGACGGCAAGTCTCGCATAATCCCAATTTTGGCAGCCACCTGACTTTATAATTCAACAGAACTTTATGTCTTCTACCGAATTCTGCATCCGCGGCTGCAAGGACGGTGGGAGGTCACGTCAACTGTGCGGTCACATCTGGGACGAGATGGGTTGTGAATGGAACATGCCCGGAAACTATAAACAAGGGGAATTCGAAAACTGCCTCGGCGATTCTGCTCAGCCGATGGGCGTTTACGGTTCATCCACATTCCACCAAGGAGATCCGGTCACGCCTGCTGCTCATCCCGCACCCGGCAGCAGCTCTTGCAAAGCTGTCAGCTCGGTCGGAAACGGAGCGCTTACTTCGTCGACGGCTAGTGTGACTTCTACGACTGCGCCTGCTGGAGGTTCTGGTTCGTCTGCTGCAACCGCGACTGCGACTTCTTCGTCCAACCATGCGTCGCGTCAAACTCTTGGTGCAGACGGGTTTGTGTTTGCGGCTGGTGTGACTGTGATCACTGCTCTCCTTGGTGCTTGTGTTGCTCTTTAGGACTTTATATCTGGGACTGCGTTTCTAGTCAAAAATATTGGATTGGCGCGAACGATCTTTGTTACTGTTTGTGCATTTGACTCTGTACGGACAGCGTTTATTAGTTTGTGTAGATATATGCACTACCTATTTCATTCGTTTGTATACACAACTCGCCTTGTCTCCCGCTTGCGTTGCTCTCTTTTATTTGACAAAGCACAGACGTATGAACGTGTTGGAGATATCTTTGGTAGAAATTAACGTGCCATAGCAATACTACGAGCTTCAAAGGCTAAACATTCACTCTTATGTACCATTCTCATAAGCTACTATAACAGCTATATGATCAACTGATCCTTGTGACGGGTGTGACGTCCATAGACTGTTCTCACAATCAACACATAGGTGATTTCGAGTCGTGGACTCCGCTGCTGAAAGGTCCTTGACTGCTGGAGTATTAAAAGCGAAACTGAATCCGGACCATAGCCGCAGGCCTCACCAAGAGACAACATTACAATGTTTAATACTCTATGTTGAGCATTTTTCTAGTCTTGCGAGCATGCTCTGCTACATGTGTTAAGGCGACCTGGTAAGGGGTAGTAGTGACGGTGGCGATACTAGTGACGTTGCATAGTCCATGAAACGGGACAGTGGCGAGCTGAAGTCTGAATCATGTCAACATTGACTAGGTTGAGAGAAGGGATGTGTCGCAAAAGTCCATGTGAAAGACCGGGACTAACGAACTAGGCTAGTTACACTACCTCGTGTCTAATACCAGAGGGTTAGTAAACACTATAACGCCAAGCAGAACAATAAATGTGCTAAAACCAAAGAGCTAACGGCCCAATTAGCGAGGCTGGCAATGGGAGACACGGTTGATAACCGAGGGAGGTCCAATTTCAGATTACATTTAAAACCAGAAGAGACTCATTCCTTGGCCCACGTAACACGCATAAACAGGTTGAATTTGAGGCCGTTAGCCAAAGCCGCTTGAATAAAAGACATCCTTCGTGAGGATATGTCGCTATTATTGATTGGTTTGTCGACATCTCTTTCTTCAACAATGCTTGTCACATTTACCAAATAAGGAGACTGACACGGAGGATCCCCCCGTCGTAACTTTTTCATAGCAGTACAACCTAAGTGCTAGCGATAATACAAACCATCACCGCCTAGGCTGACTTAACGAGCAAAGTACAAAACTTTCAACTCACTCCGCTGACACCACCTGGGTGTTTCTGATGTTCGAACAATTATTGAAAGCCAAAGCATACAAGCTTGAGAAACAATACATCATCATTCCAGTTTGTGTTCATTCCACCAGGCGCGCGATCCAAGCGGCAAATACCTGCCCGCCTGCCCATAGCGTTCTTGAACAAAGCAGATCTCTGGGTTGCGCACCGTCACAAAGTTTTTAAACAGTTCTTCTGGGATGTTTGCCCTGAGTGTCCTCTCTCTAAAGTTTGCGGTAAGTCCCTTGTCCTCATAGAACCTGAAATCGGGATCGGCTTTGTCCTCGATGGTCCCATCGGTCATAAAAATGAGCTTGACGACGGTCTTGCCGTCTTCTTTGAAGCCAATGGGCTGCAGTCGAAAATACCAAAATACGGGATCCTGATCGATCATCCACCTGTTGAGCGCTTTGCGGCAGCCTAGGAGGACCTCGGGATCGCTGTTCCACCGAAGGCCGAGCTGGTGTGCAATATCCGCTACTTCCTGGTAAGTGAGCAGGTAGCCACCAAGAATCTTTGATGCCATATTCTGCCGGGCGGTTTCAGCACAAATAGGATGTGATGACGGATCAACTTGCGTTTTATGATGTAAATGATGGCGGTTGGGTTCTGAATTACCGTGGCCTGGCTTTCATTGCACTCGAGCAAATTTGCAATTTGAACGAGCCCAAACATCCTCATCATAATAATTAGAGCATATAAGGGCCTACCTTGCGTGGCACGGCCATGAAACCACCCCCGAAGTCTGGACCTGGCAATCCTTGGCTAATAGGCTATGCATGCCTAGGTGGCAGCGTGGGACATGTTAACTTATGTCGGCTACTTCCGCATTTGTAGCGCAAGCATTCTGGAGGAGATTTCGTGTCGTGACTAATCAATCCGGTATGGTGTAACGGCTAACATTGTCGCCTTTCATATGACTAATCCTGTCACGTGACGCGACGGCTCGGGGTTCGATTCCCCGTACCGGAGTATTTTGCTCCTTGTCATACACCAACGAGTACTCGCATAATATTCTTCAATGCACTTGGGGAGATCGAAAATCACGCCCGGCGGTAATGCTGCCGTGGTGTGATGTGACGGTCGGGTAACGGTGACATTACATCTTGGACATTATGGGTGGGTCGTTGTATGCGTGTAATGTCTCATAACACTGATACAGTATTACTGTGAGATGACGAGAGAGAGGCTATGCATCCCATGTGACCGGCTCTGCATGGGCGTCAACAAAGGCCCAACAAGTGGTTCATTCCCACCAACTTTGGCGTCCAATTCTCCTTCAAGTCCTCAAATAAGTGATTCAACCAAGTATGCGATTGATCATACGGCTAAACTAGAGTCGATGCAGAGTACACTCATAGGTTTATTCAAATTTTCTAGCAAAAACAGTATGGCTGCTGCCGCTGTCGGATGGAGTGCCGGGGAAGCTGACAAGGATTTCAAGATGCATTTCACCTAATACTTTAATTCCGTGGAAGGCACTATCAAAAAAATTTCTAGGTGCGTTTTCAGCGTGCCAGATTCATAAATAAGTTTTACAAGGCAAAGGTACCGGACTGTATCATCGATGGCTTGAGCCATTACGGCGAATGCGCTTGGAACACGCTGATAGCCATGATTTCGTACGTACCTCCACCGGCCTTCGAATGACTCTTTGTTAACCAGGCGATTTCAAGGCTGCTCAAACTCAAGCCTGTGTGCACTGCGCTCAGGACCTGTTCCAGGGCTTGGTCAGTCTATATCTTCAGTGGTGGGTCATTCATATAGATATGTGAGATGTTCATTTTTTATCTGTTGGACAGCTTTTCCGAAAGCGATGACAAAAGACATTGATTTACAGCATTTGGTATAACTTTGTGAGTTCGACCATGCAACGTATCAACTTTATTTTTATATTCAACGGATGCGATCGGAATACTCATTTCAATCCATTTCATTGACAGCCGCACCGGCTGCATCATCGACTCCCCGTGAAGGACCTGCCCCTGGACCTTCCTTCTCAGTATCCTCTTCACATTTCAGATCCTTTGGGGTTTCTAGGTAAGCTTGAAATCGCCTGAAGATATTGTCTGGGTTATAACCTGAATTTAGATTGCTTCGTCCATTTGGCCGAGAGAACGAACATGCAGGAGTTGTGTAGCGTGACACGTTAAGCTTTGTAGGTGGCCATGATACTCGCATACGGGCGGAAGCTTGTTCCCGAGCTTTTTGCAGGCACCTTCCAACTCCTCAACTCGTTTAAGACTTAGCTCATTTTTGTCCAGTTCATTGGTCATATGAACCTTTGATTGTAGGATAGGGACATTACTGGTAAGAATCCTCATTTTTGAACCGAAATCTCTATACTGGACGTATAGCCAATAGGTATTTACCAACCATCCTAGGGCTCAATATAAAGCGACGCATGGAGCTGGGACCCAAAGTCGAGACTAGTATTATGAGACAGATGCAAGTCTTTTAGATATCTGGACCTCTTCAAAGTAATATAGGACGTATTTTATACTATACTTGAACAATCAATGAACGATTTGGAAGTCTACGGTCTGGTAGAAGGTTAGAATCGTAGCAAAGGCCCGGACAATCCAACTGGTATGATCACGTGGCGGCGCAGTTATGCGACCGTAATCCTCTCTATAACTTATAGTAATCGTAGATCACGGCCGGCGTCGTAATCACATGATTATCCAATGGTAATGAATGTGTGATCTAACATAACTCTAACATAACCACGCGGCCGTAATCTCTAATCTCCCCAAGTGATGCTTCCAAACACAATTGACAGGAAGGTTGACATGAACATAAAAAAACGATTTAAAGCCTCATGACACCTCTTGAGCTATCAACTGGATCAGTTGCAGCATTCTAGGCGCACAAGGTTCAACTCTTTTCAGCGGGATCTAAGCAACCTGTTAGCCAATGAATCACGCCTAAATAGCAACTTACATCGAAACGCTTGGCATACTCCAATATGTCACTCTCATCTAGGGAGTTGAAATACTCGATATGCTCGCGACGGCGAGAATCCTGTTTGTGAGGATCGTTCGCGCTGTTGGTTGCCGGCTGGACCACTGGACCGGGCCGTATAATAATGGCGCTATCTTGTTCTATCTTGCGCTGAAATGCGAGGTAGCCTTCCGCAGTCCCTCCAGTGATTTTCAAGACGCGTTTGTCGAGGTACGTCATGGGTTGGGACGGCTGTGCCACATCTGGCGGGTTGGGAGGTGGAGGTGGAGATTCTGGTACCAGTCTGCCGAACCTGTCTCGTTTACGCCTTCGTTTGAACTTTGGAGGAGCGGGAGGATCCATGGTCGTGGTTGGGAGGAAGCGAGTCGAGAGGTGGCGGGCTCCTTATACTGAGTCTTAGGTAAGCGCTGTGGCGTATTGACCGCATTCACTCTGGCTTCAATCTAATTTCACGATGACAAACTACTCTCTCCGGGTTCACAACTATTCTACCTCTATTCATCCGTATCTCCCTCCAACGCGAGACGGTTGCTATCGACTCCAGCTTCAGCCATGTGGAGAAGCCTACGAAATGCGTCTTCGCTCAAGACCCAGTTGCCCCCTGGCTTCCGAGAATGTTGGGTTTCGGAATGAGAAGAGGTAGAAGGCACAGGATTAGGCTCTAATGCAGACAATTTACAGAATTCAACTTGGTCTCTACGTGTTGCATCTGATACACACTCACTGGACTGGTTCTGCGCGTGATCCGGGTCGTATCTCCTCTTCCGAACTACCTCTTGTAAGTACTGGACCAATGTTTCCTCTGAAATCTCCCCGACCAATTCCTTGCTGCTGGTGGCTATTTTTTCTTTTCCTTTGAATTGATCGGAAGTATGATACCGAGAATCTGCCATGTCGATATTCTTAACATCTGGGCGACATGAATATATAAGTAGACATACCTTGACTACTCTCGCTATCTTTAGTCCCAGTGCTAATTCTGCGTACACGCTTCCTTGGCGGGGATTCAATGTCTTTAGTCCCTCTCGGTACGAGTGTCCCTGCAGGTATCGCGTTACGAGTCAGCTGTTGTGAGAAACAAAACTATGTATTAAGCTTTATAATACTTACTGCTTTCCTTATTATTGCTGCTAGACATGCCCAAAACGGCCTACTCGCTGGCGCAGATGTTTGCTCGCGAGATGGAGTGTTGGGGTGGAGGATGTGGCGCCGGTGCACGTGACCTATCGATGGTTTTTCGATGCAAATCTTTCCACATAGGGACCCGAATGCAACCAGCGAGGAGTGGCTCTATTTAATTCAATAGTGTTATAAAGTCTTGGAGAAATTATCTATGGTCAGAGGGGGAACAACCTCGGGTATAGGTCAGAGTAAGCTTTGACTGCTTTCCGCCAGGAACATTAGAGACTCGACCCCAACTTCCATTGGAGCACTTGAAACACACCTAAATCCAACCATATTTGAGATATTCCTCACCACCGTGAAGCGTTGTCCCGAAGCCGGAAGCCCGAGAAGTTTCTCCTTCCGGAAGTCAATGAGAGAGTTGATGATCCTGGACGAAGAATATTCACCCGAGCCAAGTTCGCCCACGAGCGTACAGAAGACACTCGACCCTGATCAACTGGAGCCCCACTGAGAACCGCAGTTCACCCTGTATACTTTCACCGACCCAAATAGGTCACCAACATGATTGGAGAAAAGTAACAGTCGCATACAAACCACTCCCGAGCTGAACTCCTCAACCAAAACGCGCATGCTCTATTTACTATGTCCAGCCTCTATGATCATTGGCCGATATTTTCTACATGTAGTTGTGCTTCTTTAAAGCGATAGATGTGTATTTTTGTACGCTCGGTTCTCTGCTGCGTATGCTGCGTAGAAGAACCACCAAGTAACCTCATTGTGGTATCCATCACCTTGATCGATTCTGCCTTTCGGGCCAGACGACCCTACTAAGTCCAAAAAGACACACTTGGGAATAAGACAGGGAGAAAGCTCGTGGTTTGCGTCGTCATTCCTGGTTTGTCGACAGCCTGCCGCAGAATTTCAAAAACTGGGCACACTGACCTTAAAAGCAAGTACAGAACCAGACAAGGTAGTTTTGAGGATCACGACTCGGTAGAGAAAAGAAAAATCCTCAATGTTCTAGACTGTCGTGGTGACATTCAAGTTTTGGCTGCGCTCGGGACTTGTAGCGGGTTGATGAAGCTCATTTACTGGTTTGATCTCAATATTCCCTCGATGCGAAGTTGGTAAAGCTAAAAGTTGGAAGATGCCAAGATAGATGGCACGTTTTCGAGGGCAGCACCACGGATCGTTACGAAAGAAGGTTGGCCGTCAGGTCAGATGCTACGAGACGGTCGTCGAAGATCCAAATCGTCCCACGTGGCCTTTCGGAACCGGAAATGTATCCTACAACGAAACGGCAGACAGTATGCAATATGCTAGCCACGAACCGCCAAAAAAGATACGTACGAAATGTCAATAATTGTGTGTATCAAATGAGTGGGATATTCGCGCGCAAAACACAGGCACCAACTACAAAATTAATTACATCGATGACAGCCGACACTGAAACAATCGCGCTGCCGAGCAACCGCCATGGCTCAGTGGCACCGAATGCGAAGCATCGGATTTGCCCGCAAGCATTTGAGCCTCGAATGGTAGAAATGGCATAGACTATGGTGTGTTCAGGTTCCGACGAATATGATGAGACGAGTGTTGCTGGTGGCGAAAGACTAATGCCACAGGTTCGATAGATGTGAGAAGCTGGTGTGTTGATAGATCTGGGGTGCTAGGGACGACAATGGCTGAAAAAGTGACGACAGTTGCGCACCATGGTCATCCTCTGGCCACCCTTGGCCATAGGCTCATGCATATTGCCAGGAACGCGGGAGCATGTTGGATCATCCACGATTTACTATATTCGATAGACTTCGTGGATGTCTAATTCAATTTTGTGTTGAGAAGGTAATAGCCTGTGATCTGCTCCTGTGTTAGACTTTTGTCGAAGCTGATGCATATACACCGACTGAATTGTGGCTCAGAAGAGACATCGGCGCAAAGCCCGCGCGCAAATGATCGATAAATGTCTTATCACTGTACCTGCACTACCCCTAAACTGTCGTGATGTCGACCTCGGCGCCCGTAGTGGTATCCAATACTCGTTCTCGTGAGCGAGAATGGGACAGACCGGAAACGGTGGCGCACACGACCCACGTCCAAGCTGGGGTGGTGGGGTCACCTGAGGGAAGAGTTGCCAAGTGTAGTTAGAACAAGTGCCGAACTAGTCGGGGTGCCACCAAACGCTAACGACGATTTTCTAGCAGTGATTTTCGCCGCGTGGGGAAGAATATGTCTGGTGTGGATAGATGTGCGACCCTGGTGCGCACGCGGACCCGGCCGCAGGATCGGCAGAGCGGCCAGTCGGGGGTCGCCGAGCGCTTGTTGCGGACGATCAACACCTTCCGGTCGTAGCCACGTGGGACGACCAATTCCTGTCACCCCCGCAGCCCCGCATATCGCTGTGTGCCCCGCGTCTGAGCCTGCGGTGGGCTAGTCCCAGCGCTGCTTGTCAGCAATCTTGGCCAGCGTCTGGCGCCAAGTGATACGCATAAACCGATGGTGAGGACCCGGCGCCGGTTGTGCAGCAAGCCACGTCGATCTGCAATATCGGCCCTAGGCTAAGCACCCGACTACCGTCCGAAGACTCCAGTTGCGGAGGCTAGGCACCTCCGCATCTTCTCCACCCTGAGGGGGTTTCGCATAAGATCCCCTCCGGTCCTGGCTCTTGCCGCTGCGATCCCCCGGTCGTGTGCCCCACTCTGCGCACTGCGCCTGCTGTATTATCTACTGCCGTCAAGACTCCTTACGCTTCTCCCGGATCTCCATTCTGGACTAATTCACCGGTGCTGTCATCATGGTCCCTATGGGTGCCGTTAGTTATGTGCCAGATGAGACACCTCTGGATATTGTGCTTTATACTGGACCATGGTGGAAGCAACGTCGTGAGTGCTCACTTTTCGTTGCTAGATGAGTTGAACAAACACATATGCAGACCTCGCAATCCTCAACTTGATGTTGTTTGTTCCTCTAATTACATCGTATGCTAACGGCTTTGGTAAGGGCTCCCTTGACAATGTGCATGCACCTGTCTAATGTGCTCGACAGACGGTTCAATGATGAATGGACTACAGTCCGTTCAGGAGTGGAAGGAATATTTCGGCAAGTTGATCAACCTACCCCACGCTCGACATGCGTCATGATCTCGCCTATGTCGTCTAGGTTATCCAAGCGCTAGCGAACTCGGTCTCTTCAACGCGATCCAGTCGATAGGGTACGTTGGCATCGCCTAGTGTAGCTCGATAGTTGGTTGACATACCACCAGGTCATTATCAGCCATACCCTTTGCGCCCTTCGTATCGGATAAATTCGGTCGGCGTACGGGTATTTTCAGCGGTGCTTCGATTACATTGGCGGGTGCGATACTTCAGGTATGTTTTCTGTCTAGAATATCTATTTTGGTTTGAGACTGATCGTGGCGTGATAGACGTTGACACGAAACTTGCCCACATTTGTCGGTGCGCGGTTCTTGATCGGATTTGGGACGACATTCGTGAGTACTTAGTCAACCGCGCGGTACGGAGGGTATATGCTGATGAGATGTGTATGTGTGTATTAGGCAATGATGGCCTCGCCACTCTTAATTTCCGAGCTCGCGTATCCAACGCACCGCGCGCCGCTCACATCTTTGTTTAATTGTCTCTGGTTCTCAGGTTCTATCGTCGCCGGTATGTCCATCCTCTGATCCTGCCCTGAACTGCGAGGCTGAGCGTGCCTAGCTTGGTCAACGTTCGGGACCTTTCGAATTCCTAACGAGTGGTCATGGAGGATCCCATCTGCGTTGCAGGGTTTATCTAGCCTTGTACAATTTGCTTTTGTCTGGTTTATACCAGACAGCCCTCGTTGGTGTATGTCATTCTGCTCGAGCTTATTTTTACGCAACGCGGCTGACGGTAATTTGTTTTTAGTGGTTTCAGTGGGTCGGGATGAGGAAGCCCGAGACATACTCAAGAAATGGCATGCTGGGGGAGAGGAGAACAACGGACTGGTCCATTTCGAGTACCACGAGATCAAACGCGCGATTGCCCAAGAGGCCGAGCGAGGTAAGTCCCTTGGCGACTTTTTTGGCGGCTTCTGTCGCCTCACCCCGCGCTTTTGCCGATGGTTGGTTACTGACGCCATGCATGTCCAGACCGTTCATCCTGGCTCGACTTGTTTCGAACGCCGGGAAACCGCCGGCGCATGCGGATTATTATCGCCGTCGGGTGCTTCTCACAGATGAGTGGGAACGGATTGATTAGCTATTACCTTGAACGAGTACGTCATTTTTCTCTCATTTGCCTGGTTTGGTGTTGAGCGTGGGTTGGGTAGGTATTGGATGGGATTGGAATCAAGAGTTCGAGAGACCAGACATTGATTAATGCGTGCCTTGCTATTTGGAACTGTAAGCCTATATAGATGTTTCGAAGCAGGGGACTAAATGCTGTCTAAAACAGTCGTTTTTGCGGTCGGAGCATCACTGGCCGTCGACAAGTATGGGCGACGCAAGTTGTTTTTGACTAGCAACGCCGGCATGGTATGTTCCGTTTTCCGTTTGTGCCGGACTCGCCAAGGCTCATCAATATTTCTCGGCAGCTCGTCGGCTTTGCGGTTCTCACGACCTGTGCTGGAATCTATCAAAACACAGGAAAGACGAGAGCTGCACATGGAGTGTTGGCGATGGTATTTGTGTACCAAGCTGCGTACGCCATTGCTTATGTGCCTTGTACGTCACCATATGTTGATTTAGCGTGGATATATGCGCTGACGAAATGAATGCGGCCAGTGCTCGTATCGTACACCGTCGAGATTTTGCCGTTCTTTTTGCGGGCCAAAGGCCTGGCACTGCTATTCCTGACAATAGAAGTTTCGTTGATTTTTAGCCAATACGTGAGTATTCTTAGATGTGTCTTTTTTGGGTCGAATTGTTTATAGATTTGGTACAGACCAATCCGATTGCGCTTGAAAAGCTGAAGTACAAGTATTGTAAGTCGTATTATACGAAATGGTTGGATCAAGCTGACTCGATAAACAAGATCTGATCTATACCATCTGGCTCGTGTTCGAGCTGGCGTTTATTTACTTCTTTGCCGTTGAAACCCGGAATCGATCGCTGGAAGAAACTGCGGTGAGTCATCCGTATGATTCTTTTTGGGCGGCAAAGCTGAGCAAGAGCCCGCAGGCACTGTTCGATGGCGACGAGGCCTTGCCTGATGTGGAAGATCGCCCGCGGCCGGAGAGCCTGGTCGTGGATCATGTGAGCTCGCAGTCGAGCAAGGCGAGCCTTCCGTTGTCGTGCCCACCGAGTGCGGCGGGGATGCTGGATAAGCCGCGAGTGTATGTTGTATGCTGCTTTGGTTCGGGCAGGGGGCTAACACGTTGGCCGTAGGTTTGATGGACGGGAGGGCTTTCAGCTGTACGACCTACGTGGAAAGCCCGGTTCGCAGTCGCATGCAAGCCGATAGATAGCTTTTGAGGCTGAGTTATGGATTATGGTCTATTTTGGGGATCTACGGATAGGATTGGATTCTTCTCGGGCTGTTGTCGTCTGTCATTTATGTTGCTGTTGTCGCATTTGTTTTTGTATAAGTTACATCTAAATTGCTGTGCGAGGATCGAAATGAGTAGTGTGAATTGGAGCATGGATAGCGGGGGCGGTGTTCGGATTCAGGGACGGCGCCAAGGTCGACGACGACCGAGACCGAGAACGGAAGCTTTGTTCTGTACTTTTTCCCCACTACGACCAGCCTACTCCACTGTCATTTCTCTTGCCGGAGCTTGCTTGCTGTCGACCTCGACTGCGGTGAACAAATACCCAACACTAGATATATCTAGGCGCGGAGGGGATGGCCCCAACTCCGTTTGCGCTTGCTCCGCTCCAGACGGACCGCTCGCCGTCGCGCTCCATGACGCCCCAGAGCAGGAGTTCAGCCTCTGATGACGAGGCACACTCGCCCCTTCTCGGCCGCAGCGAGAGCCCGCCAGTTGGACGCATGTTTGAGCGCGCTCGCTCCAAGCCCCAGCGACACCACCGCCGACGAACAAGCACCTCGGGCCAGTGGTCAGGCCTTGCCTGGGATGTGTTTTACTTTTTAGTCCGACAGAGGTGGTTCCCCACCCGGCCGGTCACCATCGTGAGTGCGTCGACGGGTGCGAAATCAATGCTAATGACAATCTAGCTGGCTACGCTTGTGGGGCTCGGAGTTGCCATCACTGGCCTGACGTTTTCGATAATCTATTTTATCAACTCGTTCAAGACTGCACTCCCATGGCGCAACTACTGTCTCGAGACCGCACCGTTTCCACCGGCAAACTATACCACTCTGCCGCCCGTCGGTGTCTTTCTCGGCGTGTTAACGGTCGCGGCCGGATACGAACGGCGCATGATGATTCGCGAGACCTATGCTGCTCATCCAGCCAGCCGGATATCTGGCACCGAACGCACCGTCGTGCGATTCATCATGGGTCGGCCGTCGAAAGAGTACGAGAGCGCTGTCGCGCTCGAGATGGACAGTGAGTGTCATTTGGATGTATTGATGCACAGAAGCTGATCAGTTTTCGTAGTCCATAACGACATTGTGATCCTGCCGATCAAGGAAAACATGAACGACGGCAAATCGTTTGCGTACTTCCAGTGGGCGTATCACAACGCGTTTGTCCCACCACCACCTGGCCTGCCCGAACTCAACAACCGAACGGTCACGTTGGCATCCCACGACCCACGTGGGGTTAGCGCGCGAGGCTGGATACCGCCCGATTATGTGCTCAAGGTCGATGACGATTCGTTTGTGATGCTCGGGGAGATCGAGGCGAGGTTGAGGGTTACGCCTCGGAGCATGCTTTATTGGGGATGTGAGTATATTTATTTTGGGTGCTGTTCATTTGGTTAATTCGGTCCGACAGACGTGGTGAAGAAAAAGTTTATTGGTGGTGAATCGTATGCGCTCTCATGGGACTTGGTGCAATACGTCGCGACGGCCAAGCAGCTGCTGAGCATGACCCGAGGCGAGGAAGACCAAGTGACGGCCCGATGGATGAAAGCCCACCCGCGCGCACACGAGATCCTGTGGTGGAACGAACGATGCTGGATCTACGATCATCCGAAGGCGAGCACCGTGTACTCGCACGGATTCTTGTTCCCTAGCGAAGTGCATCGCGTACGCGAGTTTGCGGCCCAACAGGCGAAACGGCTTGCCGATGGCGCAGGATCCGTGGACGAAGACGGCCAACCACCGGCAGACGACGGTGTCATCCCGCTCGAAGATGACCCGAGGGCAGATCCGAGACACAGTAGCGTGGCCACGTTCCGGCACCGGTACGAGTACAACGTGGCGTCACACTGGCCGACACGATACCGCCCACCACGAACAAACTTGACGCTGGAACAATCGATGGAGGCGCTTGTGGAAGGATCAGGGATGTCGATGATTGCGCCTGGGGCTGATGCACAAAAAGTTTGGGACGCGCGCGAACGGTGGAGCGACAAGTACCGAGGGTCGAGCGTGGGCGGGAGTGTGGTAGTGCACTATGTGAAGAAGCGCGAGTGGTGGCTGGAGTGCGTGGAGATCATGCTCGGGTCTAAAGGTATCGGCCTGAGACCGGACGGGGGCGGAGGTGGTCACGCGGGTGGTGTGGTTGGGGAGTGGGAGGTAGAGGGGCGATAGTATATGTGTTTCTTTTTGGGTCTTAGGATGCGGAGGTAGGGGTGGAGGGCAGCAAATGAAAGACGTCGGGGAGTTATATATTTCGGGTCGATACAGATGTCCCATAGGTGTCGTGTACTTTTTTGCTCACTTTTGTCTGTTCTCTTTTGTCCGTGTGCTTTGATCAAGCAAGAGTGTTATTTCGTTTGCTGGTGCCGAGTACAATAGTATATCTTGTATAAAGTCTTTCGAATTAAAAGACGTAGTTTATTTATCAAGGACAAATTCCGAGTTTAAGGGCAGTTACAAGCGGCTCGCATACAGCCAATTTTGGTCAACAACGAGAGGAAAAACAAGTTGGGCTTGTTCCTTTACATAGCCAAGAAACGACTCGCTTTGGTTTGGATTTCCTGATGGCTTCCTGCGGACTCTATCGTCCCTACCCTATGTGCTAATATACCATGATCGGATCATGGCTGAGTAATTTGCATTACACTTGGGTAATCAAGGAGAGACTTATTTCACAGCTCGAGACATACTTTTACCTGGACGATAAAAAGTGGCTTGTGTGCGACAGGACTACAACACCCCGACCAGGAAACGACAAGATGTGGAAAGGTCGATCGGCGCTGGACCAGTTAGAGTCACTATATGCTAATGTATCACGATTGGGAGAGAGTGAGGTCTCGTCGGCTATCGACGTGTTTGAGGCATCAAGGCCTGGCCACAGCTGGTAGAATAGGGGCTTGAGCATATCGTGTGGCTGCTATTCCCGAGCCAGACTCCTCTTGAACTTTCGAGGACAATCCAAATGTAGTCGGGCAGTTTGACAAAGTCATATATCATACAGCAACAAAGCGTAGGACTTAATACATCGTGTTGAGACCGGGAATTCAGCAGATTTCTGGAGGTTCCAGTGTACCCGAGGAATAAAGTGGAGTAGCTGAGACAACAGAGGTTGAATTATCACAAGAACGCATGACTCAATATTTCAAACCTGCGGATGTATCACTTGGACCTTGACCACTACCCTCCCCCTCTCGAAACCTACTGGAGGTGAGCGAACTGCAATAGCATACATGCATCCCGCTGTAACGGTGATTTCGAGTTAGAATGGCTGATAAATGCAAAGCGGTCGGTGGCTACCTTACCACCTTCGAGGCGGTTGCAGCCTGCGCTCGCCGTCTTGGACTCGAGTGGGATCTCAACCACAGGGCCATTATGGGCGGTCGCAAAGCCTTCAACCGCTGGATGATTGACCAAGACCCTGTGCTCTGGTACTTCCGTCTCGAGCCCATCGGCGTCACTGAACCAGGTGCCACGACCCAAACCGTCAAGCTCATCTTTCCCACCGTTGGTTCTATCATGACAAAGCCTGAAGGCTTTACGTTTCCTGAAGAGGGGCCAACCACTACCAACTTCAGGACGAGGGCACAGAGGGCGAACGTGCCCGAAGAACTCCTCCAAGACTTTACTACGATCCTCAAACCGGACATCAGCATTGTTCCGGAGCCGTATGGCAGCCCGGAGAAGTATATACCACTTGGGTCGGAGCGGTGGCTAAGACGGCATCGTTTGCCGACTAAGCCTTACGCTTGACCTTGTGTAGTTGGGTTGTTGAACGAATGATAGACTGAAAATCCGTGCTTCCCTGTGTTGTAATTGTGAGGCATTACTTCAAGCGGGTCTTCGACAACATTTTCATCTATAGGTGACAGAGCTAGAAAGGAACGGTATTTGGATATATGAATAAGGACCCGGCGGTATTTGTTTGTTGGGATCATCTGCTTCTTGATAACGGTGCTAGATGGCACCAGATATCAGACACCTGAATAATTCTCTACAAGGTGGGTCTCGAGACGTGGATTCGCTAGCAATATCTCTATAACACTACCGCTTGTCCTTTTCAGCCTCTTCACTTCGTAGATCACGGTTATATATGCGGTCACATTCTACTAAACCGAAGTACTTTCCTCATGTCCGCCATTCCTATCATTTCAAATCTATTTACAGTAGTCTTCAACACCGCGGTCGCCTCTTTACAGTTTGACGAAGTCTTGTATGAGGCGGATGACCCAATACTAGAAATTCAGGAAAATTCTGGACGTTTCAGTGTGCCTGGATAATATAGCGGAGTATGATGTTGAGATAATAAAGATTCAACCCGTGACTCAAGCCTACGCGTCCATCGCTTGGACCTCAACTACCGCACATTGCAGCTCCCCCTCCCGCAACCTACTAGAGGTGAGTAAAACGTTATAGCATACAACCACCCCGTCCTAACAATGTTTTCGAGTTAGAATGGCGAAGAAGTGCAAAGCGGTCGGTGGCTACCTTACCACCTTCGAGGCGGTTGCAGCCTGCGCTCGCCGTCTTGGACTCGAGTGGGATCCCAACTCCAGGGCCATTATAGGCGGTCGCAAAGCCTTCAACCGCTGGATGATTGACCAAGATCCTGTGCTCTGGTACTTCCGTCTCGAGCCTGTCGGTGTCACCGAGCCAGGCGCGACGACCGAAACAGTCAAACTCATCTTTCCAACCGTTGGTTCTATCATGACAAAGCCTGACGACTTCACCTTTCCTGAAGACGGTCCCACCACCACTAACTTCATGACAAGGGCACAGAGGGCAAGCGTACCTGAGGAACTCCTTCAAAATTTTGTTACGATTGTCAACCCGGATATCAGCATTGTTCCGGAGCCATATGGTAGCCCAGAGAGTTACATACCACTTGGGTCAGAGCTGTGGCTAATCAGGCATAGTTTGCCGACTGAGCCTCATGTTTGAAGTTGTATGGTCGCCTTCTTGAACTAATGGTTAACTACTGCTCTATGGCGGCGAGAACGCTTGTTTATTAGGCGCCCTCCCTATTTTTATAGCTCATTTTTGATAAAACGCGTGATTTTTGGTCAAAAGCGACCACTTGGCGCTTAGCAAACGGTCTATAAAAATAGGTGGTCACGCATCCGGCTCAGATTAACAGATCAAGACATTCCATTAAACACGCCAAAAGTACCCAAAAGGGGCCATCTATAAAACAGGTAAACTGGCTCACATTGTGGCTCAAGAGACACACTCTAAATACATGAGTGTGTGAAGATAGGTTAATTCGAATCTTAAGGGTTGAACAAATCCGTCTTGCCTCATAGACCTCCTTGGGTAGTAAGCCCGCACTGCTAAATCGGCCCACGCTCACGAGCGCACCATGTGCTCGTGAGTGATACCTATTATCAATATAGCTAATGAGCGCTCAAAACCACGCCCTCATAACCAATCTTGATGATAGGTATCACTCGAAAGCGCTCGGCGCGCTCCCGAGGGGTCGTGACCCCGGTGGATTCGGTAGCGCGGGACAATCATCAAAATGTCCACGGGTAAGTAGTGAGCTGTCAGCAAAACAGGCAAGCGCTCATGAGTGCTACAAGTGCATGGGTAATCGTTTTATTATAAAAAGGCGATCACGATGACTGTGACCATGAGTATTGTTTTTTTTTTTATATCAAAACAATCGTTCATGGGCGCCTTTGGTCCTGATGATTACGGGGGGATTTAGCGGAGACCGTCTACCCGTCAACATACTAATAAGAGCCGTATATAAATCGATAGTTGACCCTTGAAACGAGCTCGGCTGATAAGCCATGTTCCACAGGTGCATGTGCATGCTGATATGTTCCCGCTGATCTCGCGAACTCAACCGGATCGCTCCTGTTTCATGCGGGGGCAGGAGTGTACTTGCGCCATATGTGCCGATCCTCGTGCCATAAATAGGGCCCTTTAAAGCCAGTCCGACCGCGATGTTAATGAGTCCTTGTAGAATACAACAACACAGTTTATTTACGTAAACCACCATTTGAATTTCGTAGCCAATCACAGGAACACAAGGCTCCTACCCCACGTAAACAAAACTTAGAAATAGTGAGTACCATGTCTCAGATGTAGACCTGCAATTCACTCCGTGATGCGGAATTATGTCTGTTTCAGGCAAGTGGGCGGCCGTCCCTAGATGATAACACAACAGTCGAGCCGATTTGATTTCAGGCGCGTTGCAACGACAACGCACCCCGACGTTCCCTGACGGGTGCCCATAAATCTTCCATACAATAGAACCTCTTGATCTGAAATGACGTGGTAAAGAAGCACGTCAAAGAATATAGCGTCGTTTTCGTATGGGCCACTTGTGTTCCTATCTAATAGAGTCCCCGCATCATTCATAACACGTCAAAATTAGTGCCTTTTCAAAACGAGGGGCCTCAAATCAAGAGGTCTTACCGTATGTGTCTTAAGCTTCGTGTAGTTTAACCTCGTAGAAGGGAATCATGTTAGGGAACTATTTGGTATTTAAGAGCAGGCTGAATGTCGAACTCGCTGCCTGTTTTCTCTCTAGCCAAGCAGCTCTCAAGCGATGCGTAGGTCAGCCCTCGAACTTCAACATGCCGAAATGCTCGTGGCATCAGCGGACCCTGATTTTGACTCTACACGATTCTCGAGCATCGACCAGAGCTATCCAGACATGCTTTGGACTCAGGACCAATTCCGGCCAAGGAGTAGTACTGCCAGATTCGCCAGACGCGTTTCAAGACCTCGAGCCAGCGCCAACGCTGCTGAAACCAATAGTTCGAGGCAACAACACAATTCAAGAGCCGAATATAGTCGCTCGTCCAAGCAGGCTGCATGGACACATGTTCTTCATTCACTTGATAGGGCTTGTGCGTATGCTGATATGCAGCAATGGTTATCCCACGAGGATGTTGTTATGTATACGGAGTCCCAGCGGCCCAAAAACGGCGTTGATATGTCTTATGGTTGGGTGGGGTGGCCTTCGCCAATTGACGCATCAGATGATCGCCATTGTCTTGGACTCTCAGACGTGGGTTTAGATGCAAGACATAGCCGAGTAGATGTGGATCAAGGCTGGTTCATCGATGATCAGGTGAGTAGAGTTTTAATGGTTTCGGAGTTTGAGCTGTGACGTTTTACTGGGTGCTAATATTTCTTTAGTTCAAGCAGATTCCAGACTTTAAAAAGTTTTGTAATGATCATGCTACAGAAGAAAACGACTCGGTTTATTTGCCCAGGGAGACCGTGATTAGCAAAACAATGGTACGTTGTTTTTTGGCCTACAATCCATTCCAATCTCATGCTCCGTTAGTCAATACCTAGTCTCGTTTCGGTTCTCGTACAACATGGTTGCCCAGATGTCACTCAAAGTCTAAATCTGTCAACGTGTGATAAATGCCCGATCGGGGGAGGTGGCTTTGGTGATATATATAGGGGCAAATTAAGAGACGGGACATCCGTCGCCATCAAATCTATGAAGGTTGCCGGTCCGGATTTGGTTGAGCAACAAAGTAGAATGAAGGTATGTGATTTTGAAAGGAAGGAAACTCTGTGAACCTTTGCTCAACAGAATGCTGCGCGTGAAATTTATACCTGGTCAAAATTGAATCACCAATACGTTGCAAAATTCCTGGGTTTAGCCCAGTTTCGAGGACAAGTCGCTATGGTATCCCCCTGGGCTGAACGCGGTTCGCTGCCCATGTATCTCAGAAATCAACAAGATGTAGATCGACCACAGCTGGTAGATATGATTCCATTCTCAAGTTTCCGTAAGCGGCTGATTGTATACGTTCAAAGTGTCTCATGATAGCAGAAGGGCTAGAGTTCTTGCATAAATGCGGTATTGTAGGTTCCACGCTTTATTTTTCAAGTGTACACATTGCTGAGTAAGACTGGATTCAAGATTCATGGGGATCTCAAGGGGGTAAGTTTTGGTATATTATAATATGTCAAGACGGTTGGATACTTAAAACTATCCTAGGCCAACGTCCTGGTGTCTGACGACCATCGACCCCAACTTTGCGATTTTGGAAATGCCGTCTTGCTCGAATCTACTCTTCAATTCACGTATACGACAACTAAAATCAACTTGTCGCCTCGATGGACGGTATGCTGAAGGACGTTGCAGGCCACATCATCCAACTAACTTATTCCAGGCTCCAGAGTTGTTTGAAGAAGGGCAGACCTATAGCATCGAGGCCGACATATATGCGCTTGGAATGGTAAGTATTGCCCGACTAGCTTAAATCATTCTCGCTGAGCAAGCGTTCAATCTATATAGACTATTCTGGTAGGTTCCGATGATTCCGTGAGGGAGGCGCCTAACGGTATGTGTTGGCAGGAAGTGATATCAGGCAAAGTGCCTTATCTCGAACTCACAAACGACATGCAAGTGATGTTCGCGGTTACGCACAAAAGGTACCCAAAGCGCCCAGAAGCGCATATACCTGCAACAAGTAATCACGCAAACTTGTTGTGGTCGTTACTTTTAAGTTGCTGGGATCCTGAGCCCAAATCCCGCCCTCCAATCTCTAAAGTAAAAAATACGGTGAGAACACTAGTTCTTCCAAAACGTCAACATATTCAACCAATGAATTCAGATGAAAAGCGTTACTTCGGCGGGATTGGTTTCCTCAAATCTGCCCGATGTCAGCCATATAACACTGGAATAAGGTTATCGGCCAATTATCATCTTTACTTGACCTTATCGTTATACACTTTACTTAGACGATTTTCCAGTTTGTATTTGAGAGCCACATTAGTGTACACAGCTAAACACATATCCTAGCATTTTTTCGAGGTTATAGAAACGTGTATATCAATTTCCAGTCTGCCAGACCGCCCCATTATTGCTCGTGCACGATTCAGCCTTCGATTTACTATGTTGTCGCGCATAATTTGACTAGACACACACAACTGCCGTAACCTTGGTGGATAGTACTCACAACACGTGAAACAGTGTGTGTATGCCTCTCTGCATATCCTTGAGCCTATTCTACCGCCTCGTCCACTTGAGCGCATGTCCGTTCTACTTCAACAATGATGATTGGTCGGCCGTGGATCCCGTCTGCGGTTTCCTGGACGAGGACGAAATCCGGATACGTCCACGCCGTACCATGCTCGAGCACCAGGCCAAACTTGTCGATGGTCACTGCGGAACTGACTGAGGACGGGCTACCCATGGAACTATCAGGATCGTCGTTAGAGCCAAGGGGCCGAGGGTGGGAGTCAAAAACGAAATCGGGACCGGAACAGAGCCAGAACTCGAGCCAGAACTCGAGCCAGAACTTGGTCTGTAATGAACTTCAACGCCGAGATCTGGAACTTGGAACTCTCCAGGTTGGAGCGGGTATTGGCAGGACATGTCGGTATCGTTGAATCGATTAACCGCAACAAGGAAAAGCGTGGCAATGAAGCCATAAGAGAAATTCTCTGGGCTTTGTGGAGCGGCCTGCCCGACAAGGATGTGAGCCCTTAGTGCTGGAAACTGATCCATGCCGGCGACCAGAAGAACCAAACAGTGAGTCCGGCCGGTTCTGTATGCTATTCACTGTGCACTTACCTGGCTTGTCGCAGCGGGAGAGCGGATTGGTTTATGTTTGGTAAGGGCATCGTGCGGAAACTCAGGTATGCAAGTGTCCTTGGGGGGGGGGGAGCCTGTACAACCACAGAAGGAAAGTGAGTGGCGTTTTATGCTACATGGCTTAACACGAGCCCTAGTTCACGGGGACGCGCCCTGTCCTTGTACAACTGTTTATGGCTAGCCGAATGCTGAATTAGACCTTGCCATTGCCATGTTAAAGAACGGGAAACCCCCAAAACTCACAGAAGGGTCCAATGTCATCTGCAATCAAACATCTCAATGTAGTTTCTCGATAACGGCCGCTGGAGTCTTTTGCGTGCAAAATCCTTAGTATGAAAGCCTAGTTTAAGGTGACAGTTGTTGTTTGGATCAGGTGTGCGGTGGGACCCTGTAAATTGTGACCTCATGATCGCCACACAATCCGACCAAAGCCTCCTCGCTAAAATTCAACTAAGGTTGGTAGAGTCCTATTGTTCTTAGCCATCCTGCTCTGACGATGCCGCTATATTAGAATGATAGGCAAATGCAAAGCGGTCGGTGGATATATTACAACCTTCGAGGCTGTTGCAGCCTGCGCTCGCCGTCTTGGGCTCGAGTGGGATCCCAACTCCAGGGCCATCAGGGGCGGTCGCAAAGCCTTCAACCGCTGGATGATTGACCAAGACCCAGTACTCTGGTACTTCCGTCTCGAGCCCATTGGTGTCACCGAACCAGGTGCCTCGACCCAAACCGTCAAGCTCATCTTTCCAACTGTTGGTTCTGTCATGGCGAAGCCTGACGGCTTCACGTTTCCTGAAGACGGTTCAACCACTATCAACTTCAGGACGAGGGCACAGAGGGCGAATGTGCCCGAAAAACTCCTCCAAAACTTTACTACGATCCTCAAACCGGACATCAGCATTGTTCCGGAGCCGTATGGCAGCCCGGAGAAGTATATACCACTTGGGTCAGAGCGTTGGCTAAGGAGACATCGTTTGCCGACTGAACCTCATGTTTGACGTGGTGCGGTTGCCTCGCTGAACCAAAGATTGTCCAAAAAACCGTGCCTCCCTTCAGTATGATCATGAGGTGCGCCGTGACGGAGCCAGAGTCGAATGGTATTTAGATATCTGAGTAAGAGGCTGGCACTGTCTGTTTGTTCCAATTGATCTGCTTCTTGATGATAGCATGAACTGCCACCAGAACAGACTTGCTTCTGAAAGGTCGCTCTGGGTGTGTGGATAAGACACGAAATTGCGCAATCGCAAAATGGGGTGCTAAGCGTGATAATTTTTAGTCTATTTATTGTAATCACCTCTCGGATTGGCCAAGTCGCTCAGGTCATCCCACAAATAGCGGCCTCCTCTGTGGCGACCAGCCATACGGTGGAAGACTGAACCGCCCGGCGCCTAGCCACCTGCACTCCCGCGCCCTAGCTCATACCGACTCCCCCCTTCACCCTCCCGCCTATATACTAATCCAGAGTAGCTCCATATCATTGTATGATGTTTTTTGCACGTGAAAAAGCTGCCCCTGGCAGATATATGCGCCACTCCGCCTTTCTCGTGGCGCGCTCTCGCCGATCATTGATTGACCTGCCTATTTTATCTCTTTTTCACTCTTTTGGATTATATTATTGTCTTTCCTGTATATATTCACTCCGCTCATACACGATTGATCGTACGCACGCAGTCTGTTGTATTTGATGCGCTGTTTGTATTTATACAGTCTATCCTATATACTTGCCTTATGCGACGGCCTATAGTTTCTCTATCGCACTCAACGCCAGTTTTTCTCCTCATTCGCTCGCTCAATCAATTAAGCCCTTGTACGTCCTCCATCCTACTCTCAGCGCCCTCTCGATGCCTCCTGCCTCAAGTCTAACAACCTGCCATGTGTATTTATTTTCAGCCATGCACATCGTTGTAAAGCGCATGTACAAAAACCAATCGATTGGTTCTGAAGTCGCCTAGCTTGTACACCGGGGCAGGCTGGTGGCGTCGCCGAACCAGGCCGGTGCCCATGAGCGCCAAAAATGTAAATGAGTGATCGTCTCAATCAAAAATGGTCATGGTGGATTTGATAACGATCATATACATATACTGTATTTATCAATGATCGTTCGTGAGCTGAAACTCTGACGAGTCTGGAACGCACGTGAATGATTGAAGCAAAAAGTGTCGAGGGTCGACCGTGGGCGGGAGCGTGGAGGTGGAATATGTGAAGAAGCGCGAGTCGTGGAGATCATGCTTAGAACAGAGACGGACACGCACGTGGTATGATTGAGGAGCGGGAGGTTGAGGGATATTGTTAAACGTTTTTCCTTCCAGTTTACCGGGGAGGCGTGGAGGCAGAGGCCAAATGAAAGGTAAGACAGCTATATATTTCGGTTCAGTAGACATGTTGCATATGAGGGAGTGTTGTATACCTTTTTTTGCTCGTTTTCTCTCTGGTCCCTTTTTTTTTTGTGCGACTTGGTCGTGCAAGAGCCTTGCATTATCCAGTGGTGTAAATGTGACCACTAATACATTTTGTACTCTAATTTTTTATTTAAACTAAAAGTCAACACAGCGTTACGTGACGCAGCTATAGAAAAGGTAAATGAATGCATATGTGTATCCAAGATGTACTAGTGCAAATACTTGCAAAGGGAGGATGTAAAGAAGGATGGCAAAAGAGCGAAGCACAACAGGACCGAGGAGGAGGAGTTCCGTAGCCGCAAAGCAGCCACTAGGCATGCCAGGGCGCCAGATCAGACGCGAGGGCTGAATCGTGTGCCGGACGGCTAGCCTGACGTGTTGTCGAAGTTTTAAGGCGGGCGGGTACATATAGAAAGCTGAGATAGAAGAAGTGAGAATACTAATCGGCGAGCAGTAGTAGAGAGGGCAAGGCTCAAAGGTGGAGGCTAAAGAAGCACATAGTTGACGACGACTCCTGGGCGGCTAAGTCTAAGTTCTAGGTCTCCGCGCGCTGTGAGCCATACTCTTCCATAGTTCATTCAGGGTTTATTTGAGATTCATAGTCGATCGTATTCACGGAGCCGTTTCTCCTACACAAACCGCGGGGGAATAACCAACCCCACGACTCAGGAGAGGCTTTTCAATCAAGCCAACAGCGCACAAGCACACCTGTTTCAGGGAAGTGAGGCCAAGCCCTGAATCGTAGCACTGCAATTGTATTAGTTTAGGCTGACTATCTACCATGCTGGCTACCGGTGTCTCTTGATGAGAGCTCATGGATCTTCCATATATATCTCATTTGATGTAGCTCGACCTCGTGCACTAGGACCTGGTTGGGGAGTGGTTTGTTATTTAAGAGCTGGATGGAAGTTGTACTCGCTACCAGTCTTCTCTTTGTTTGACGAGCTACCTAGAAACGGGCAATCCGATGCTCGAGCCTCAGGATGCCAAAATACCCACAGCATTCAAAGATAATGATTCTGACCTTGTCCTGCTCTCCGGCGTAGAGCATATCCCCCTAGATATACTTAAGAATAGCCCCAATGGCAAAGCTCGGAAATATCCTCGGGCGCCCAAGAGAGCTAAGCAGGGTGCCGCCGCTGCCGGGAGCCGTGGGTCCGGAGGTCAACTTGACCCAAGATACAAAGAATCGCATCAGACTCCTGTGCTACATGATAGCCAGACTGAGTCACGCACAAGCTCGACGTTTTCGGCTCGAGAGAACTCATCAACATATATCCCTGCTACCCTCGATTGGGCATATATGCGCACCAGCAGGCAATCATCTACTTGTGACGAGTCACAGGAACTCAAAAACGACACGCATACTTGCTGGGTTGAAGCAACATCACCTCTCGCCAATTACGTATCCAATGCGCACCAACACCTTAGCCCCTCAAATGAAAGCTTATATGCGAGGCCCAACCAAATGCGTCAATGCTGGTTTATTGATGGGAAGGTAGGTCGGTTTTGACTATTTAGGGATTTTGGCTCGGCTGATCTCGTGACATCAATCATCCAGTGTTTTTTGTCTATTCCGGACATTGAAAGGCTCGCGGAGCCCAGGAACATTGTTGAAGAAAATACCAGGTTGGCCCACTTGCCAAGAGACACTGCGATCAGTAAAGCAATGGTACGCTGCTCTGTGTTCCACCACCTATATGGTTCGAGCTCAACTCCACCAGCCCATGTTCGATGTCATTTCGTTACTCGTGCAGCATGGTTGCACAGACGTCACCCAAGCCCTGGACTTGTCAGAGTGTGACGAATACCCAATCAGCGGAGGTGGGTTCGGTGATGTGTTTCGAGGCAGGTCGAAGGATGGGACATCAATTGCTATCAAGTGTATGAAGATAATCGCCCGTCCCGATTCAATCGAACAGCAACGTCAAATGAAGGTGGGTAACATTGATACGGAAGAGCATTTTGTTGAACATGGTTTAATTCGTAATAGAGGGCTGCTCGTGAGATTCACACCTGGGCAAAATTGGATCACCAATACGTGTCGAAATTTGTCGGGTTAGCCCAATTTCGCGGGCGGATTGCAATGATATCGCCGTGGGCTGAAAATGGCTCACTCCCCAAGTATCTCAAGACCTATGTCGACGCGAATCGACCTCAGCTGGTAGGTATCTCATATCATTAAGTTTCTGAAATGAATAAGTGCGTGAATTCAGTGCACAAAAATAGCGGAAGGCCTAGAATTTTTGCATAAACATGGCGTTGTAAGTTATATATGATGCCTCTCTCAAAATATCTCATCCGATGACATCAAACCTAAGATTCATGGTGATCTTAAAGGGGTAAGCCATGTCATTTTTCCCCTACGCTACGACGCAAGTGGACTGGAATCATCGCAGGCAAACATACTTGTGAGTGGCGACCACAGGCCGTTGATATGCGACTTCGGAAACGCGATACAACTCGAGAGCACTCTGCGGTTCACCGTGACCACAGACAAGAATAACCTGTCGCCACGATGGACGGTAGGCTAGATCAACACCAGCTTAAACATCATGCTAGACCTTTCTAGGCCCCAGAACTACTGGATGAAGGGCGTACATATAGCGCGGAGGCTGATATATACGCACTAGCCATGGTAAGTACAGCCGGGTTGTCCTAAAAGCTCGTTTTTAAACTCAGATTTTTGACTAGACATTTTTGGTATGTTTCATCAATCGTATCAGAAGCACCCAATGAGACGGACGCATAGGAAATCGTTTCAGGGACAGTGCCATATCCTGAAATGACGGACATGCAAGTAATGGGTGCTCTTTATAGAAAAGAGCACCCAAAGCGTCTGGAGGCGCACATACCTACCAGCAGTGAGCACGGCGATATGCTGTGGTTATTACTCGTGCGCTGCTGGGCATTTGAACCAAGATCCCGCCCTGCAGCATCTGAAGTAAAGGATGTGGTGAGTATACCAAGGCACTCAAGTTATCAGCACATCTAATTGATTGCTTTAGATGGCAGGTATTACTGCGACAGGACTCAGACCTTCGATTCAATCTAGTGCCAGTCGCTTCACCTTCCACTAGAACAAAAAAAAGAAGAAATTTTCGAGGAGTCTCTACACTCGTCACGCACCTTCCACCATTCGCTTCGAGAGTCTTGGCTTTCCTTTCGCGCATCTCTCATGTTTTGTATATATCGTATATTTGCATACGACTTGCAGATCTATATGTCGCATTTATGATGATATCGATTGAGGTCAACGAAACTACTTCTGGGGAGGCGATTCCTTCCAAATGAATGCGGGTGCCTGGAATGGGTTCTGAGTCTGGTGTGTCATGTTTTCAGAAAGACTAGACGAATACCACAAAGCGCAAGCCGAGTATGCCGGCTGGATTTATCGGGCCTCACTATAGAATGTGAGGGCAACAAGTTTTATTTCTCGCCAGTATATGCGCCTGCAATCTATGGTGGCTTCGGCGATGAGCCCGATTCGGCCCTTGTGGAGAGGCCGGGACCTTATCGGTGCCTGCGGCTGTGCTGGGCGCTTACACGTTGCCTACGCGTTGATCTGGAGCCGAGAGCTTTCGACTTCCCGCGATCGTCGTTGGCAAAGGGCTTGGTCTCTTCAATTACCAGCACGGCAAGTCTGCAAACCATTTATACGTTATAACCGCGGTGCTGACAGCCTCGTTCATTCCTCACAGCATACTCGACTGCGCAGCGCATTTATATTGCGGCTGCGGCGGGAACTATCCGTCTGCTCATTCACCCAAAACCGTTCTGAACATCGAAAATCATCAACTTGTGCTCGTCTGAACAACACTTTCTGCACTACCGATGCGGTTGACGCGGCTCGCGGCGCTAACGTCGCTTCTTGGGATCGCACATGATGTGTCGCGTGTGCTGACCCCCGCACTCGGCTCGAGTATATCAGGCACAGGCGATTTATTGGGACTAGGAGTTGCAGCCCAAGCCTCTCCAAGTGTAAAAGTCACCAAGTTTGAGAACCCACCGAGGAACCTGTTCTATTTTGACGATACGACGGTGAGCGCTTGAGTCCAAGGATCTGAGCAAATGGAACTTGGCTTATGGAGCAACGTAGACGGTACTATACCACGACTCTGAGGTGCAAAACGTTTGGATCTCGGAAGACGAAGGAGGGACATGGGCCAAGGTCGAGAATGTACCATCTGGCGAGGCTACGATGCTTGTGCAACATCCATTTGACAACAGAATGGTGAGGGTTACGCCTGCAAGCTATGAATACATCACGCTCATACATGAATAGGCATTCATTCTGGGTGACGGCACGAAACATTGGCGAACGATGAATCGTGGCAAGAGCTGGCAATCATTTGAGACGCCACACCCGGTCGCGTCTACTGCGAGTCCCATGAGCTTCCACAGTGACGAGAAGAATGCCGAGTGGATACTTATTCAGGTTTGCATCTTTGTTATATGCCATAGTGCACATCTCACGATTCTGCCCTTAGACCTGGGAGTGCAAGAAGACCAACTGGGGCTTTTCGCAAAAATGCAAGAGTGTTACATACTACACAGAGGACGCGTTTTCCAGCAAACCCAAGGTCTTGTTCGGTGCTTCGCAAAAGTGTATATTCGCCCATTCCAGTAGCGTCAAAACTATCGCCGGCGGCAAGAAAAAGCCAAAGTTTGCACCGAAACGACCTCCTAGTCAGGTATATAGCCGCAGACATGCATTTAGACGTTTGCTAATTATCGACCTGCTACAGGTATTTTGTGTTGCTTTCGATAAGACCACCGCAGAAGGGAGCTCCAACACTCGAACGAGTAGGCTGTATACTAGTGCCGACTGGTTCCAGAAGGTAAGTCCAGCTAGACTATAGAAACATGATACTTAATAGAATGTTAGGATATTGAAATCATCGATTTTGGCTTGGGCGATCGGTATTCCCGGGGTGTTACCGCGATCGGAATAGTCTCCAAATTTATGGTCGCTGCCATGCGTGATCCAACCGGCAAAACCAACGAACTCTCGCTCCAGGTTACTCTCGATGGCCACACATGGCACAAGGCCCACTTTCCGCACGCTTCCTCCTCCAAACTCCACGAAAACGCGTACACAATCGTTGAGAGCACTTCGCACAGTCTTGGTATCGATGTCCTTCTTCATTCGACTGCAGCAGTGGGAACACTTTTCGTCAGCAACAGCAACGGAACCTATTTTGTGCAGAGTTTGCAGGATACGAATCGTAACCGGGCTGGATACGTCGATTTCGAAGATTTGGTGGGAGTCGAGGGTGTTGGGATCGCCAACTTTGTGAAGAATGCGCGGGCAGTGGAAGGCCACAAGGCTGAAAAGCAGGTTAGGAGTGTAATCACGTTTGACGACGGTGCGTATATTCGTTGCGTTATCGTCTGACCGTCTTAACGCACATCCATGTGTAGGAAGAACTTGGGATCCCCTGAACCCACCTGACGACTCGGACTGCCGCTCTTCGTCTCGAGACACATGTGCCCTGCATCTATACTCGGTTTCGACTCCACACAACTATGGTCGTGTGTTTTCATCTCCGGCGCCCGGATTAGCTCTAGGCGTTGGGTCCGTGGGAACCCATTTGCGTCCGTACGCGGAATGCGATACATACTTGAGTCGGGATGCTGGACTGAACTGGAAGCGGATCGCACGTGGCGCACATATGTACGAAGTTGGAGCCCAAGGTTCTATCATGGTTCTCGTGGATGACGAGGAAGCGACGAAGGAAATCAAGTACAGCTGGGACGAGGGCAATACTTGGTACGCATTCTTTGCGTGCTGGGTTTTGTGGTTATTCTAACGTGAGTTGTAGGAAAACCCTCGACTTAGGTGTAACGATTCGTGCGCGAATCTTGACGACAGTTCCAGACTCTACCTCGCTCAAATTTATCATTATCGGCACGCTCTCGCGGAAAGACCAAGGATCTGGCGCTCGAAATGCTGTCGTACATTTGGATTTCGAACCTGCCAAGGGTCGCAAATGTGAGAACGGTGATCTCGAAAAGTGGTATGCTCGCACGGTCAAGGGCAAAGAGTGCCTCATGGGACACAAGGTCAGTTTGGCCTGTGTTTAATTCGCTCGTCAGTAATTGATCGTCCTTGGGATAGCAATGGTACATGCGAAGGAAGGAAAAAGCCGACTGCTACGTTGGTGGCAAGTTTGATGAGGCGCCGGAGCATGAAGACAAGTGCCCCTGTGAGGAGGAGGATTACGAGTGGTATGTTCTTGGCTCATTTGTTCGCTCCGTGTGCCTATCTCATCTTGGGTCTAGTGACTACAACTACGTCCGAGAGGGTTCTAAATGCGTTCCCGCCGGTCCTGAGCCGATTCCGGCGGATGTATGCAAACAGAACAAGCCCGGCGAAAAGTACCAGGGCTCATCTGGCTACCGGCTCATTCCTGGCAATACATGTGAACGGGAAAAAGGTAAAAAATTAGACGAGAAAATCGAAAAGGATTGTTCCCAAGCTCAAAAGCCGCCGGGCGAGGTCTCGCACCAAACTGCCTTTTTCAAACGCCCAATGGTTGGGAATTGGTACTTCAAGGAGGCCAAGGTGAGCTACGAGTTTTCAGCGGTTGATTGTATATTGACAGCCCCGCGACAGACGATCCTTTTACAACTCGACGATGGGACCGTACACCAATCCTCGAACGAAGGATATTCTTGGACAACTCTAATGAACGGGCGCTACTTTATTGCTGTCTACATGCACGAGTACTCTCACGATCGCGCATATCTCTTCACTGATAAGAAAGACATGTACTACACGACGGAAACTGCACGGCAGTGGCTCCCGATGAATCTCCCAACCACTCCCAATGGCCTCGGGATCAACCTTCTTTCTTTCCATCCCTCGCAATCGGATTGGCTTATCTTCACTGGCTGGCGCGACTGCGAAGGCAGCGATGTATCCAACTGTCGCTCCGAGGCCTTTTATACGCTCGACAATGGACGCAGATGGGAGTCTCTTGAGACATACGTTCGAACTTGTACTTGGGCTCGGACAAAGGATTTGCGTATCGATGAACGGCTCATTCTTTGCGAGAGTTACCGTGACAAGAAGGGCAACCAAAAGTCATTTGGTGGAGAGAATCCACTCGAGTTTGTTGAGGGAAGCGATTTTTTCAAGAACAAGCGCAAGATGTTCAACAGCGTTGTCGGATTCGCAAAGTTTTCAGAGTATTTGTTGGTCGCCGAGGTGGGTAAGCACCGAGATCTGGGAGAACACAAATTGACATTTCATATTTATGAATAGGTTACACCCAAAACCAACTCGCTTGACCTCCAGGTTTCGCTCGACGGTCGCAAGTTCGCTATGGGACAGTTCCCGCCAGGAATGTCCGTTAACAATCACGTACGTACCTACCGTTTATGAGCATAACTAGTTTTGACTATTGGTGCAGGCATACACTGTCCTTGAATCGAGCACCGACTCGGTCTTCCTCCATGTCACTATGTCCGACAAGGAAGGAGCCGAGTGGGGCAATGTTCTCAAGTCAAACTCCAACGGCACATACTATGGGCTTTCTCTCAGTGGAGTGAATCGCAATTCGCGAGGATATGTCGACTTTGAGAAGATGATGGGGCTGGACGGGATTGCCGTTATGAATATTGTATCGAACACAAAAGAGGCCGAACATACCAAGAAGAAGAAACTTCAGACGCGCATCACTCATAATGATGGTGGGTTTATAGCGCATACACCGGACATCAGCTGACCTTGTGACATAGGTGGAACCTGGAAACCTATGGTACCGCCCGCGAAGGACTCTCTCGGCCAAAACTATGATTGCAAGGGCACGGTGAGTTGTGTCCTACCTTATGGAGAACTCGCATCAATTTTTCTTCAGGAATGTGCGCTGCATATCCATGGATACACTGAGCGATACGATGCGCGTGCTAAATACAGTAGCCCCTCAGCGATTGGCCTCATGATGGCCGTCGGCAACGTTGGCGAATATCTTGCCCCCTACAAGGATAGTGACACATTCCTCACCCGCGACGGAGGATTCACATGGGAGGAGGTCCATAAGGACGCTCATTTGTTTGAGTATGGTGACTCTGGCTCAATCATCGTCATAGTCAATGATGAGGATGCCACGGATCATGTGTTCTACACTACTGACGAAGGGTTGAAATGGCGCGAGTACAAATTCTCTGACGAGAAGTACCGTATCCGCTCGATTGTCACCGTACCATCGGACACAAGTCGCAAGTTTATTTTGCTGGGATACAAAGCAAATAACCGTGACGCTTCTGTTGCTGTACACTTGGATTTTTCGGCTATCACTGACAAGCGATGTGAGTACTCGGCCTGACTTGGATGACCACTTGACTAAGATTTTTTTAGGCGTTTTGGATCCAGATCATCCAGAGAGGGATGACTTTGAGCTTTGGAGCCCTAGCGAGGAACGAGAAGAGCGATGCCTGTTCGGACGACAGGTACGGTGACTTAGACCGTCGTGAGGTTAAAAAAGGCTAACTGAAAGTAGGTACTGTACCATCGTCGTCTGCGAGATCGCAATTGTTACGTTGGGGACCAAGCAAAAACCCCTAAGCGAATAGTGAAAAACTGCCCTTGCGTTGCGTCCGATTTCGAATGGTATGTCTGTTCGATTGCGTCTATGTACATCAGCTAAACTCAATTCCACAGCGAGTTCAATTTCGTCCGCAATAGTGCCGGCGAATGCGTCCTTACACCCGGTGCCCCCGCTTTGCCCGATGATGATAGTTGCCCAGGAGACGATACAGTATGGTATGAACGGACAGCCTACCGCAAAATCCCTCATTCTTCCTGCGAAGGAGGCAATCGCATTGACCGAGGGCCAGAACACCCATGTCCCGGTATCGGATCGCACGGATGGTTGTTCTGGGGCTTTATCATCATGCTCCCCATTGCATTCGCTTGCCTAGTGGGGCTTCATTTCAAGAAGCACGGCCTTGCTACTGGGTTAGTCTTGATCTTACCTCATCCTAGAGACTTGCTAACGAGACGAATAGTGGTATCCGACTTCCTGAGCAAGGCTCCTATCAGCGTCCGTGGGATGATGGTGGAATTGTTTCGACCCTAGCTTCAGTACCAATCGTGGTCGTGGCAGTGTCTCGAGGACTATATGCGCGCGTGTCGTCCATGCTCCCAGGTCGGGGTTCGGGAAGATATCCGACTAGAGGCGGATACAGGACTGTGGCGGTCGATGAGGACGCTCAGGTCCTTCGATTCGAAGACGATGACTAAATGTGAATTCGAAAAGTATAATTCTGCTGCTTTTTGTAGCTATGACTGAGCTTGTGGTTCGATCTGTTTGACTACGCTTTTTTGTGAATTTATGTGTTGCATTTCTACGTGCTTATGCCACCCATGGTTCCGGTACCTGCACCATTGATTGGGATCAGCTGTTAAGCCAAGGGCAATTATTGGGGGATAAGGATATGCCCTTGCCTACCAAAATGTTGTAGCACTCGTATTAGCTGCTAAGCTGCCTGGTTGCCGTGAGTCCGTGAACGTATATTTGCGTATTACCGTTAATGTTGAGATACAAAGCTCGAAAGTCCTGTTTTTAGCTATTTTTGCACGTGCGCTGTAACATACAAAAGTCGATGCTCTCTGGTATTTGAGTTCGAACTTGGGATGTTGTCTAGCATTTGGCTAACGTGAGTATTCTCTGCCACTTTTTCGACTGCTCGTAATTGACTCTTGCTACTCTTGTTACAGCATATCAACCTATCCGCTCAGCTTCTTCGTTGGGCTCCTTACTTTTGTTATCCTGTGGCGTTCCGTCTTCAAGGCATTCTTACTCGGGAGACTTGGCATCCATATACTGACATATGCCTACCTCGTGATAATCTCGCGTTTAGCACGTACTCTGGCCTCGCTGAATCTAGCCTATTGGATTGTTCTCGGCCTGTCACTTAAGCATATGTTCAACATAAGCGAAATCGCAGATCGGCTCACCCAAACTCCTTTTCAAGGATATACATGTGCCTGGCGTCCGATTTCTTCTATTCAAGGTCGTTTGTTGGACATGTAGTAAGTGCCCATTGTTCGTTCCCAAAGGTCTGAAGTCGAACCTTTTTCTAGTGATTTGTACTATTGGATGTCCGGTAGCGATTAATATCGCAGTCAAACTCTTCACGAGTCTGCTCGCGCAGGTATACGACGCGGGCCTACTCGTTTATCGCCAGTACAAGGTGAGAAGTCTACCTTGAAGCGTGGGCTACACATATCGCTAATCTAATAATATTTCAGTCAAGCAAAGAAGCCGATAGTGTTTCCCAACCTCCGGCCCTGACCGTTGAGCATAGTGACCAACCCTCTGTTTCGCCAGAGGGATTCCTGTCGGCCCCGCAATCCCATTCTGAGTCCTCATATTCAACGACCTCAGAGAGTGTACGAAGGCTTGGTCGCTTGATCAATGCCTATCTGGACGATTCTGTACCGACTGGATTGATTGTCGAGCTTGAAGGCCAGTTCGGAAACACGCCTTCGATACACGCTCCACACCTTGTCCACACGATACCTCCCCCAACCCCGTCCTCTCTCCCGCCCACCCCAATCCTTGCAGCTCCGGCCCTGTCACCCGCGTCCCCAACGGACCTCACGCTTACCCCTGACCTGACTTCCGACTTCTCCTGCGACTCCGCTGACGAGGATGAAGAGGTGTTGGCTCTTGCGGCACAACTCTCGGGGCTTCACATCGACTTCGAGTCGGGTTTGGCCCATAAGCAGTCCAAACGTGTGTCCCGACTACTGTAGTTCGAGTCCAGGCTTAGCGGACAATAATTCTGGCTCTTCTTTTTCTACGCTCGTCTCTATTCTATCTTGCCTTCGTTTTGAGTGTTTCTTTGAATGGCTTTTTCTTGTCTTTCCTCTCGCTTTTTCCATCTCTGCTTTGGACTGGACTTGCTCTTCGGATTGTATTTTTCCTTTTTCTTTTCATCCGCCCTGCCTAGGAACACCAGGACGACTACCAGCGTAGGCACTTCGGGTCGACATTCACGGCGAGCGGAGCATGCGAGCGAGCAGATGAATTGTCGAAGAGTCGAACGGAAATCTGGACAGACGGGGAGACGAGGTTATCGACGCACCGAGGTGGGCATCAACAGCTCCGGCATACAGGTGTGGACCTAGGGTGCGGCCATATTCTCATAGAGGCCCGCATATCCCAGCCTATCGTACTTGTGCGTATGGCCCTCGAGTACCCACCGCGTCGTCAAGCTGCCCTGGTTGTGCGTTGGTACGTCCAACCTGAAGTCGGACTGAAGGGGTGCTCTGGGACGACTCTCTAGCTCGCTTGAATCTTTCACCCGCCCGGATCAGGACTTGTCTGCTTACGCGCGGCCCGAAGATCTGTCTTGTGGCTCCTGGCTTTTGTACTATATAAAGTCGTATTTTTCAGTCTTCTGTATTTTTACGTGAAAAAAATTACCGGCTGGACCGATGTTATTTGCGAGTGTGAATACAATCAAGGGATCTCAATTTCTATTATAAATTATCTCCAACTTTTGTTCATATGAGCGGTCTACAATAACGAGGTTAATAGCCCTGTTTGTGGGCATAAAGACGGGGTATATGCGCATCTCAGTCTCTCGCAAGCGTAAAATATCACAATAGCGCTTAACCCGTGCCCCCTTTCTCCTCTTTCTCAAGCTGGTCATACTGGCCCTATGTTCAGAAAACCTTAAGTCCTCAGCCTTCGCTTTGATGGAGACAACTATAGGGAATATGAACCTCGTAGTCTCAGTACTTGCATGCCTGGTTTAGTGACCGCGACAGGCGTAGGCGGTGATCACTAGAGCGCCATATCTTGATTAATCGCACTTTCGTGCCAGCCCCCCTTATGTGAATCTTCTTGGGCTTATTTTACGACACTTAACAGTTGTTAGCTGAAGGAATTTTTCGTACCTAGAGCTTTGTACCTGGGTTCACGTTTTGTGCCTTTCTGTGACTTACAACATGGTTCGCGATCCCAAATGTGCTACTACGTATTCTAGCGAACTGAATCTATAGCTATTCTTAGACTAGATACAATGACGCCATTCTTGATGTCCTTTAGGGTAGGGAGCGGTACAGAAGGGAGATGTACAATCGTCAATAGAGTTACACTAAGAGTTTTCCACTCCAATCAGACGAAGAAGTGGGCTGGTTATATCTGCGTTTGGATCATGTGGGCTTGACAAGACTCGAACGACTATTGCGCCCTCGAATATAGGAAGATGAGACGAAAGAACTGTGACTGCTGAAGGTGGCTTGACGGATAGTCGAATAATATACTACAATCAAACCGTTAGTGATCAGCATTAGCATACGAAATAGAAATATTCTTGCCATACCTTGGTCTCAGCTAACCCTGCTACAGACCATGACATTTCAGTTTCTGGCAAACCGGTACTAAGCCGGCCTCGAAGAACCTGTATACCACCGCCACACTGGTTGGCATCATAAACCTCGCCGGAAGATATAGCAGTCTCTTTGGTGGACGCGTGTTCGTAAGCCTGGAGTCTAAATACCCTAACTAGCTGGAGTACCATATCGCTGTACAACACCGCTAGTGCTGGAGACGCCGATCTGACCGTAAGGACAAACGGGATTGGCTCGCCACAAGCTACAACAAGGGAACTAGGAAGAGCAATCTTATAGGCCAAAAAGATTGGTTAAAATTTGAGTTTAAAGCCATAAAACCTATCAGACTATTTTCACTTACCTTGGCTTCAACATCTTCCTGGCGTAGGTATTTCCCCTTCGTTGCTGCTGCTGAGAATCTTGGGGCAAGACAAAGCTCCTGAAGATTATCCTCCGGTAATAGACTGATCTTATTAGGTAGAGAACCGCGTCGTTGTGGCGGAAGGCTATAGGATCTTGGAAGGTATAATATCGGAACATGCAAACTAAGCCACTAAGTTAACTATTTTGCTAGCCGAGGCAAGCATACAACTGACCTCTCACGATGACGAAGGCCAGAACGAACCACTTCCACGGAAATGCGATAGCGTATCTCAATGGAACTGTTTGTTGAGAATCGGACAAGTGAAGGAGGGAGGGGATCCGGAGTCTCATCGCTTCTAGGAGGGAAAATGACGGAAAAGGGATAACTTGGAGTCGATGAGTTCGTCGTATCCGGAAGCAGAACCATCATGCGACGAAAGATATTTTTCTCCGGGGTACATGTCTGTGTACCGCGTTCTGTGAAGGCAACTTTGACCGTAGCCTCAAGCTAGCGCATGAATCAATAACATTCGTTGCTCTAATGTTCGGATGTCTGGTCTACTCACTATTAGATTAACTTGTTTTACATGATCTAGAGCGATGAGGTAGGCTTTGCCCGCTACAACGCCGTTATAGCCGTAGCACGGAGTATTAGTTGGCCAAATACGAGGACCTAGCTCTACAGTTATATGCTTGGATTTGAAAACATATTCCTCGGGAAGATTAGATAAATTAGGTGCAGACGGCCGATGAGACTCTATAACGCGCTCGCTCTCCGCCGCAGATGTGCGGTAGAGCGGCGCACTGAGGGATGAGGCAATGTCGTCATATGATGGTGCAGCCATAAAAGAATAAAATCCACAAATTCACTGAGGGAGTAAGACGAACAGATTTGTGCGTAAGGTGACTATTGGGTTATCCCGCTCATTGTCTTTTATTATTCGGACGAGTTTATTGAGTCAGAGTTCTAGGGCAGATTTGGAATAACATGCTACCCCTTACGATCGTAGTGCACCGTGGATTTTGCGTAGGTAGATGTCTGTATGCGCTTACGAGGCTCGAATGTTATCCTAGGCAAGCCGGACGAGTATGCTATGCCGCTTACGCGTCTAGTACCAGAATTATTGTAGATTGCGTTTGAACCGACTCATTGAGGATGAGTCAGTTCGTTTGTGGGGTAGGGTACGGTTATGAAATGCATGCAGGAAGCATCCAGATAACCCGCTTTCGGCCGTTGCATTACGTGTGTATTTATGTTGAGCGCGCTAAGCACTACCCGGCAGCATCAACCGGTGTACTTTGGGACAAGCTTCTGAGCTTATATGCATGTTTCTGATAACACAACCAGCAGTTGAATTGGCTTTCAAAAGTGCTACCTGCTTTTTGGTGACTCAGGCAAAGTCATTTGCCAGAAAGCGCTGAGGAAGACTCCGGAAATTCCGAGTCACTTACTAGTAAAGATGCCACAGTTGAGTTTACATACGCGGAACATCCCCACAACCTCTGGATTTAGGTTAAATAGTATGATGTTGCTTGCGGACGCTTGCCAAAAGCCAAAGGTGCGGGCCGTTCCTACCGTGGCTTGTCTGCACCATAGTCCTGCGCATGAATCAGCTACGTAGACCATTTCTCGATGGCAGATACCTCGATACTTCAGCGATGCTCACAATGCGCCTGGTGATAATGGTTTAAATCTATTCTATTCGGCTCTTGTATATTTCGGTATCACTGTCGGTCATGCCGCAACATTGTCTTCGATCGCTCCAGGCAGCAAACCCACTGATGCGAATCCCAATTCTCCGAATAGAGGTGCCTAAATGGAAGTAGGATGTGGTTAGAATTGCGATGCGGAGCCCCACGACGGACCCACGCTGCTTGACATCGTTGGCTACAGTAGTGAACCTTGCAGCAGTTCCCACAAGCTTTAAGCTTTGTCTCGTAGATGGCCCCAGAATTTAGACAACCCATGTATGCGCACCGCTTAACTGCAATCTTATGAAACCCGAGGGCCTGGCCCATGAAGTCCCATATCTCTTCCGTTTGTCTAAAATGATCTATTATCTTTGGATGCTGGTTGTTGTAGATCTGAAGCTTGATAAAATCGTGTGTCTTCTTCCAATCAGGGAAACTCGGTGTGAGTGCAAGAAAAGCGTCTTGGTCGTATCCGAACAAAACCTTGCAGTGCACCTTGATTTGCTTTGAAGCTCTCCAATCCGCTTTAATGGTATCTAGCCGAGAATCATGAGTGATATATCTGTAGATTCTGCTGGTCTCGTACCGTATTGACTGAGCGAAAGGGAATGACCGTCAAGGGGAAGCGTTGGTAATAAAACTACCCGTCCCATCAAGCTGACCCAATCCACATTGTGTAGGATACTGGCGACCACTTTCGAAACAGCTCTCGAATCGACGTTCCTGGCTCTACTAGGACTTCGCGCAACCCCCTCCGGCTCCCTAGAAAACAGACGATTAGTATATCCGTATGATAGCAACATGAACTTACAATAGCATGACGGATAATATCTGCAGAAACGTGTATACCAAGTCTCCTGCATTCATTCGGTAGTCCATGCTATGCAAAAATCGGACATTTTCAACCTCTGGCCATATGCGGTTATACGCAGCCTCAATCAACGCCTGAAGCTCGGGGCTTATAGTCGACTTCTCCGACGAGCGCACATGGTAGCCAACCAAGAATTCAAGAAGTGTGGCGGCAATGTTGGCATCCATCAAATCTTCGCCGGTCGCGTTGAGACGTGTCGTAAGTTCCCGTCGGAATATCGGCATTTCTTCGATGTTAGACCTATCGACGCAAATGGGATCTCTAGGATTATTGTAACCTCGGGCATTTAATTGGTTGTGAATCCAGCGGATAATAACCGGAGCAGCCGGGAACGCCTTGTCGTCTTTCGTAGCCAATGAGTATCGGCACATGAGATCTTTTAGCTGATAGTAAAGGACAGGTAGCCTGTAATTGCATTGAGTATGAGTCGATACCTCTCGGATAGTAGCGTGCTTACATCTCAGTCGGTTTATGGACTAACGGAAGCCAAATTAGAGAGTTTGCGATCGAATCGCTATTTGCTGACTAAGGTTGCGATTCACGTGACTAGTCGTATTTCTCGTTCTTTTTGTTCGCGCTCGCAATGCCAGTGTTATCGACGCTTGCACGCCAGCACATTGGTGGTATAAACGTTCTATCCCGTATTGCCGATGTACTAGAGTTCGAATACAAATTTACTAGAATAGAATTGAATGCCAATGTATGGTATATCGTGCTCAGGTATACAAAGCAACAGATTACGGTAAATGAGAATGCTGGGGGGACAAAAAAAAAGGGGGGGGGGGACCATTTCTGGATCATAGCTATGACAACAGACCATAGTGCCCTAGTTTCAGCGCGACGTACCTCCTGATCCTCCGTACGACAACGGAAACATCCTTGGGCAGATGTGTGTGATCTCGCAACTTACCAGTCAAGTTTCAAGCATAGTGGTGGCCTCATTGTGACGTACCTGGCCAATTCTATCGCCTCCTCAAGTGTTGCTTCGCCAGAAACATTTCGCGCTTCAACTATATCCTTCAGTTCTGCACCGGGATCGGTGCGAGCTTCCTTAGTACTTCAACCAGTGTTTGAGCCCGACGTGACACGTTTACTGTATAATAGATGAGTCGGAGATGCAAACTAGGTCAAAGAGACTCACGGGTCACATGGTTTCCTATCCTTCGCCCCAGGCGGGCGACTACGTCGTTGTTTCGGGGCGTATGCGTTGTTATTGGACACTGGCAGATCTTCAGGCTATTCACTATGTTCCGATTACGAGTCCATTATCTCATCGCGACAGGGCAGATCGTGGTCGGTTTCTGGTGTTACGAGAAGCACTGTCGATTTCAGCTGTGTGGATTCTTTGAGTCACGACTGATGAGAGCTTTATCGCCTCTTGGCTGTTATTGGCTGGCGGTGAAAAGCCTGGTGACGAGTTGGCACTTTTCTTGCGGTCGTGGAAGAAAAGAACTAGAAATACAACTAGTCACGTGAATCGCAACCTTAGTCAGCAAATAGCGATTCGATCGCAAGCTCTCTATTCAAAGTGTGAGTTTTTATTTCGATGGTCTTGCTACCAGCAGCGGAGCTTGTACCGACTTGCCGTTTAATCATGCATATAGGCGTTTCTCAGAACCCTGTGTATGGCTGAATCTCGCTCAACAGTCGTCGGCGTAAATGTAGCCAGCAATGTCATCACAAATCTCATCAATACGTTTCACGTTTGGTCAACATTCCCTGCAGGTATTCGAGACCCACGCGGCCCCTGTCGCCCACCGCAAACCCCTACCCAACTGCCTACGTCAGAAGGCTTATGCCAAGCGATCCACGAGAATATATTCCTCTCGCTTCAGACACAAGGATAAAACCCTATCACTGGCAACCAGACGTATAGTTACAATCCTCAGACGATTGCCGGTCTCCCTGGGCCAATTCAATATCCACGCTTTACCCATCAACAGATTCGATTTTCGTAGACAGTGGATATTTTCAACTAATTGCGGCCTACTTGATCGCGGCAGAGTACTACCAGCGTACCCTGTGGGAATCCAACTCGTTTGAGGACGCCGCACTGGCACTTGGCAATAGCTCCTGAGCGTTGGATGGATTGATGCTCTATTTCCTGGCTGGCTCGAGGATATCACAAGCGCTACGCGACCATTGTTTTTATGAGGTGCACCTAGACTAAGGCCGGACGAGCTTATGCACCTGATATGCAGTAATATACGCTCAATACAATAATCTCATTGCTTTTCATCAGATCGCGCCACCATCCCAAAGCGCTGATAAAAAATACTTGCAAGTAAACGAGTTGAGCTTGCGTTTCTTCTTAGTACAAGATCAGTTACTAGCTGAGCGCTCTGAGAACAAGATCCATGCCTCATAATCAGGAGTTCAATTTGAGGTAGTTGCTTACTAGGTTCGTCGTAACAATTTTTGCCATGTACAATCCATCTGCCTATGTAGCATCGAGTTAAAAGCATCTTCGACCTTAGATGACTATTTCAAAAAGTTGAACATATCCCCAAGGAATCAAAAGCAAAAGCAATAAAATAAAATGATAGCCGTATGACCTCAGAACATTGTAGCCCTCGAGCCATTTTTAGAGGATCCGGCCAATTCGCCCGTGTACGACAGCCCCATCGCGGCCTTTTTCGACTTTGAGTGATTGGCGCTTGCTCTATTTTCAGCCCTTGACTCTTGAACACCGTACCCTGGAGACCTCGCGCAAAGTATGCGCATACATCAGGCCATTACGGACTGTTGCACTTGCCCTTTCCCATTATCATGTACCATTAGTATGGGATGTATATCGAATCGAATCCACGAGCACAGACTCTTATTATATTATATCCAATCTCTGCATTTAGTTGAGATCCCACCAAAAAGTACACCCATCATATCTTTGGTATAACGCAATAAATAAGAACGAGTCGCAACAGTAGAACTAAAAATACCCGTAGTGCACAGAGAAAATATTACAAGAATTTCTTTTTCATCACCGATTGCACAAACCAAGTGACGAGGCCTTCACCTCTAGTCCCCGCGAGTCCAGTCTATAGCCTTAGCCAAGTCTCACCAACCATCTCCAATCAAGTGCCTTCCTACTCGCTCTTGGTCTGGCCTCCTATCCGCATCATTCTTCTCCGACGCTTCGTGGGTGGATGTCGAGGGCCCTGCTTCTGCCTCCAGTGGCTCAGACTCGACCTGCGGTAACTCAGCCTGGGCCTCCGATGACTCGGACTCGGCCTCTGGTGGTACAGGCTCGGCCTGGTCTTCAACCGGGGAGGCGACCGGTGTCGCAGGAGTGGAGCAGGTTGCTCCGTTGTTTGAGGAACGACCACACCATCAGCTTGATTGGTGGCCAATTCGCAGGCCTCCGGAGGATGATCCGACTGACTATCACCTAACGAACTTACTCATGAGCTCACATAAAACAGTCCTAAACGAAATTTCATACCGCTCTCGGGCGAGGGGATCGAGTGCCTTACAACAACGACCCCTAAGAGCATAATGCAAAAGGCAATAAGCAAGCAGAAAGAGCGAATTCAGGAATAGTGTACCAATGAATAACAAGATACCCGTAGCCACAGCGTGCCACATTGGGGCATTGATGTCTTGTGCGCTTAGCACAATCGGGTCCCCGAGCCCGCGGAAAGTAGCAAAGCTATCGGGAAGCGGACCTAGGTATTCGTGAGCAGGTTAGGAGGAGAGAAATTGACGTCAAGAAATAGACGTTACCTTCGGGAAGCCAGTAGACAGGATCTCGCTGAGGGACAGGTCGCTCCAGGATTCCGGCCTTGTATACGCTCTCCCAATCGAATATGGGGTTTTGGATGACGTACTCCAGTCTAGTAACTACTTGCACCAGGTCTACACAACGCAGCGGTTAGCATTGGCCGCGCAGGAAGTGTACCGGAGGGGAACAAATACCTGGTGGGCGGATAGGCCAATGATCGGGAGCTGGACACCGACCCCATCCCTCGTTGACGTCTTGCAGGAGTAACTGTGGTAGCCGACCGGGCTCTGTGCGAATTAATATTTGATTTAACCATCTAGAGGCCGGAATAAACTGAAATCGCTCAGCACCTACCTGTTGGCAAAGAAGCGGGGCGTAATAACGTGTGCCCAAGCCACGTAGCCCAGCTACACATCATTGCGTCAGCAGTCTTCGCCAGCGCCGACCAATTTGGGGGTCTTTAAGCACAGAATGCGCTTGTCAGTCAGTATTTAGTGACAGGAAGGGACGCAGACGCACGAGATGTAGCCGTGGTATCTTGACAGCGCTCCAATAAGAGAGCCAATGAGCAATCCAACTATTGCGGCGACGAAGTGAGACATGGCTGATATTCGGTAGATTTGCAGACTAGTTAGAGCCAGATGATGTGGTTGGAGATGAGTGTATAGAGACACGAAAGGCGGCCCCCCTTTTATACCACGATGAGCGTGATTCAGGGGTCTCAGATAGGGGCCGAACCCAAGCGCGGTTGATGCCGAGCCAATCAAACCCTGGCACATCGAAGCGGCGGATCAGATTCCGAAGCTATAAATAGATCTGAATAGAGTGTTTACTTTGTAACCCCCTCTCGATTCTGGGTTCTTTTTGATGTTTCTGCTGTCTGGATTCAACAATTTAGCCAAATGTAGCAATTATAACGTCTTAATACATCTAATATATGGGTAGGATGAATCTAATCATATTCTCCTTGGCTCAAGATCCTATGGGCCTGTGCGCGATGTTCGGCATACGACTTACCCCATGTCGTTGGCATGAACGTCTATTGGGCGGCGGAGCCACCCGATACGGCTGTATCACGTGTGTCCCGGATATGTATTTAGTCCCAGTTGTATGCATCCGGGTTCTGGGGGATCCCCCCCCCCCCGACCGTCGTGTTCTGAGCCAACGAAGGCGCGCGGTCGCGCTCATTACCGTCCTCCAACAACACCTGCTTTTAGTACTAAATTCACGTTAGAGCTCTAATGGCCTCGCCATCGTGGGGCTAGCCAACATAAACGTAGAAATAATACCGATCGGGAGAAAGACTGGCGGACAAGAGGTCAAGTGACATGCACGGTTTGACGCGCCTTGTCCCTCTCGCACTTGACCACGACCATGTCGTGGTAGCGCCCGTCATTGCGCGTGCTTTTTGATTCCACCCACAATCCATCGACCCGCCTTTCGTCCTTGCTTTCCTACCCGGCCTGCGAGTCATGCTACTCGCGTTTCGGGGTCTGGCCACACTTGCGCCACCCTCGGCAGCGCCCCGCGTCTCCCCACACTTGCTAGAGGGAGGCAGGTTGGTAGATCAGTTGTGAGACTGACCTCAAGCCCGAACTAGGCCCCCCCCTTGGTCAGCCGTGACTCTGGGCGACCAGCTTACCTCAGCAGTTCAGGGTTTGTTCTCGCTTCTGCGATGGCTGTACCGATCTTCGTACGCTCATTCACCATAACTTCAAGAGTTTGACTAGTCTGTTCTATGTCTGAAAGCATTTGCTGTCTGCGCGCGGAAAGACCACGGCCGGACATGGTCAGATCCCAACTTCCTGTTTTGGATATCCCGCCTGTGGTCTAAGCATGCGTTCCAGGCAGCTTCGTCTTTGCGTTCTACACTCTGTTGGGGATATGCGGGCTTGCGGGATGACCAGGCCGAAAAGCGGTCTATATAAACCAGGGCCGACCTGACGCTCACACCTCAGAAGATGCCTCGCACCTTCCCTTCTGAATTCAAGTCACGCTTTTGGTTACTAGCCATGTCGTCTACTGTTCTCAAACTTGTTCCTTGGCTCTTCGCTTTTAGCGCGCTTATGGTGCTGCTTGGCGTCGTAGCCCCGGCCAACGCTCTCGCATCGGATACGCGGGCGATGTGAGTTGTCTGATTTGCTCGTCGTGGTCCGTTATGCTAACCTCGATCACATAGCGTCAGAGTCCCTTCCCTCAACCTGACGGCCTTTGAGATGACATACATCTCGACGTCGCCGCTGTCCCACCTCACCGCCCACCCAACGCCACCGTCACCACTCCCTGCTCCAGTCATCCTGGCGCATATAGTGGGGCGCGCCTACAAAACTCGAAAATGGATGAACGATATTCAACATGGGGCGTCACACACTCTGTGTCGAAGCCGGCCTCGTAAGTGTTCTATGTCAGCTCAATAAGCGGATACTGATACCGAGATACAATAACGTAGCGTTCTTCTGTTCTCGCCTTGCCTCGCATGTGTACCATGCGCTGTTCCTGGCAAGGCTAGGACTCTGCCTGTCTGGTACCTCGTTTATCCAATCCCTCCCGCGTCCTCCATGGAGCCTATCCGTCCGACAACCTCCGCCAGCCATCCCGATTCTTCCTCCTCTAGCAACGCCTACCACCAATAAAAGGCTTCCAACTAGAGCGCACTCACCAGTGGATGGTCATTTCCCTTCGCCACAGCCAGCCCATTTACTCCCCAGACGACCTCCACCAGCGTCCGAAGAAGAGTCAGAGCCAGAGACAGCCGTCGAGTATTGGTCGACTCTTCTCCAAGAACTCATGCACCAAGTACGCTTGTTGCGGATACGGATGCTCGAGGAGGACATGAAGCGATGGCACATGGGTGTGCTCTATTCCATCGTCAAACTCAGGGTGGTGTGTCTTAGCGTCCACATCGGGTGGTTCATGGACTTCAAGCTCTGGTGGCTTTCTCTGGGGGGTTTGTTGTCCGGCGAACCGGAGGTCTTCGTGAGGTATACGCACTCCCTTATCATACGCGGCTACCGTGCGTCCTCGCCCGGGGCTCCTTTTCTTCGGGTGAAGTCCGTGTGGAAGGACACACTCACGTTGCCAAACAGAGAAAGGCTGGAGCGTCGAAGGTGGAAGGACATCAGTCGAAAAGTCGCACAGTACCAAACGCGGTACGAGGGACAAGACGACGTCGCGTTCAAGGTATATGTAGTGCGATCCTGGGAAGTGTACCGCGAGTATCGGATGTTCAACAAATTCGACAAGTTTGAAGTGCCAGACAAGAACAACCGCGGATGTGAGTACTTGCGGAGTTTGATTCAACATGTTCCGCGTACTAACCAATGAACGTAGCCAAGTTGTTCATGGGTCTAGTCCGGCCGGTCCAAGTTGTGGAACCCGAAGCGCCGGTTCTGCCCCGCCCCCCACGCCGAACCCCACTTCGGACACTCCCCGTCATCCATATACCCAGCCCACCCGACATGTCGATCCCACGCCCCAGGGAAAGACCTCAGACGTACTACTGGGAGTTGGAGATAGCGGTTGGGGAACTATAGATATACGAAGAACCCGAGGTCGAAAGAGGCGTCGACCCGCACCTGAAGGAACGGTACCCGTGAGGCGAGATGGACAAGTGAGTGATGAACGAGTACACGGTCCGCGGCTGGTCCGCAGACACCCACCTACCCTGTCGTCTCGTCCTGCCAGAGGACGTTCGGCACACCCGGGCCAACCGTGCTGCCTGGCCCCAGCACGGCGGGGGTGTATGAACGGAGTCGATACGCAGACGAGACCGGGGTACGGTTGTCGGCGTTGCTGAGCATGATGCTCGCGACCCCAGGTGCTCGAGATCCCTGTCCAAGGCATATATCGCCCCTCGCCCGCCATTTGTCCTAGTACCCAAGAGCGCTTTACCTGGTGTCTAAACATAAGGCCTCATGTTTATATTTGTCTTGTCCTTTTCCTTTGTTTTTTCTTCACTTTCTTATTCTATCGGCCTCTTGCTTTCGGCTTCGTTACTCTGTAGTCTCGTTATTCGTGTGCCCTTACTGCTCTCGTAGTCCTGCGCATCGTGTTTTATATCTGTTGTATTATTAGTCAGATATTTTATTTATCCCTCCCCTTCGGGGCCATTATAAAACGTATACTAGAACGCTTGTAAAGTTGAAAATGCTGGCTGGTGTCGAACCCGCCTCGTTTGACTTAGTGACAGCCATGGTGCGCACAACAGTTCATCCTAATGAGAACGTTTTCTTAAAATTTGAAATCGCAACACCAGATTTTGTACGAATGCGTGGCCAATCACGGTAGAAATCTCGCTTGCGCTCCATAGAAATCTGTGTTTATGTATCCCAATGTTGTGACATGTCATGCGTACCATGTATGCGCGAAAATTGTATTTCGAATTCCGTAACGCTGTTCCGGAAACCGCCTAGCCAAATATAGATCACAATTTTTGAAAGCCTCAAGTTAATGTACGGTTCGTCAATCTTATTTCAATATTCCCATCATCAGGCAGTTCTTCAGAAACTGACGACAAATGCATATTTCTCGGCACCACCTTCGGCCACATGGCCAGCACTGCCAGAATCACTATCCACGAGAAGATTTAGCATAAGATATTCACCATCAAGCTTCCATCGTATGGTCGCCATCATGGATCAAGAACAAACGCAAGTAGAAGATGTATTATGCTCAAACGGCCTTATCCAAATAGTCATCAGACCAGACTACCGAGCCGGCTGCCGTCGACTCTTACGCAAAAATCGCGACAACTCAAGGAAGAACAGTCAAATGGCGGACATTTCGGTCGATCCATGCGGCACGCTTTTGTTCCTGGCTCACAGAAAGCTTGAAGAGTGCTGTTAGACATGGGCTTCGATAAACGATCGTCCGATGCTATACGGCAAAACTATCTGTGTATAAGCGATGGATTGCGGCACGAATGGCTATAAAAGCGGCGCCCCTACTTCAGTGTAGAGCATTCACCAATCACTCCCTCCTCTACCATCTAGAATCAAACCATGTTCTCCAAGAGCGCGATCTATACGGCCGTCTGTGGTGCAATTCTTGCTGCCCAAGCTATCGCGGGAGGTGGATTCTCTGCGTCTTGCAGTGGCTATGGTGTATCCGGCACGACTCTTACCGCTAACTGCAGTGATGGCAAAGGTGGAAGCCGATGGTCGTCCATCGATTTGAATAGGTGCATAGCGAACTACAATGGTAACTTGGTCTGTGCCGCCAAGTAAGTGATTTGAGCGTTTGATCGTGTTGTACTCGATCGCCTAACGCGACTCACAGCGGCGGATTCGGGGGCTCATGCTCTGGATGTGGTATTCGCACTGGAGCGTATATGATTTGCGGGTAGGTTTTTGCTTGTTGCTGTAGCTATGGCAAAGGCTGAAATTCTGGTCAGATGCCGCGGCGGGTCGAACCCCACACCGATTGCCAACCTAGGTGAGGACCGCTCTGATTACCCACATAACGTTTCTGAACTAGTTTTTATTACTAGACGATTGCGTCGCCAACTATGGCGGAAACTTGGCTTGTGCCACATAACGTGACGGATCATGGGGTTTCTTTATGGGAAAATGACAGAGATGGAAAAATGGGAATAGATTCTTTTTTGAGGGCCTTGTTATGCGAGAAATCTAGTGTCTCGTTTTGAAAGAAATTCGATTTGAGCATTGATCTGCCTTGTGTAGAGGATGCATCGCTGTGCTTCTGCGCGATCATTCTATTCCTCTGAGTGCGTAATACTCAATATTAAACTCGTAACGCAGCACTTCAGCTTTGGATTAGGTGTTTCGTTCAGCCGTAAAGAAAGTCATTAACATCGAAGCAGTCAAATATCGGTTAGACGAAAAAATCAATCAGAGCTAACTAATTCGCATCGCTCCCTGGCTTGTAGCATATACTTTGAATTTGGCCCTGAGCGTTTGGGGTCGATTCTCAGGTGAAGATTCAGCGGGTTATGTTTTGACTGAGGCCTCAGCTAGGCTGGGATGACCTAGGCGCATCGACTGTTGATGCGAGCTTATTATTCACAGTAGTTGACAAAACAACATAATCTGCTTCCTACAAGTGGCTGGCAATATTCCCCAGTCCCGTTCGTTACGCCAGACGCTGGGCTTAACCGACGAGCTCACATGAGAGTGTTCTGAACTGTTTTGACGTGCATCACCATAATGCACAGAGAAAGGTCCCCACACAGAAGTGGGAAGGTGGTTGACCATTACCGTATATATTTCGTCAATTGCATGCAAGAGTAAACTCTGGTCGCTCATGCAGGAAAGTGACACGTGATGTTTTGTTCTCTTAGCGCTAGTGGCTATGGAGCTTAGTCATGGTGTCGATGGCTAGCCTGGCTTGTTGTTGACCACGACCTCGACATCGGTGAGGATGTCGTCTGTCCCGCCCCCGCCACCTCCTGGGTTCGTCCCACCTCCCCCCGGCATGCCTCCTGGTATGCCCCACCCCCAGCAGATGGGCTCTATGCGAATACCTCCCGAGGTGCTCGCACAAAAATCCCACAAATGGGTTCAGATGCAGAACAAGCGTTATGGCGAGAAGCGCAAGGCTGGTTTTATCGATACCGGGAAGCAGGCAAGTCAAACGCATTGAAGCACGACGCGAGGCTCATGTTTTGGACAGGATCTTCCGCCTGAGCACGTCCGCAAAATCATCAAGGACCACGGTGACATGAGCAACCGAAAATTCCGAAACGACAAGCGTGTCCATCTCGGCGCGCTCAAGTACGTGCCCCACGCGGTGCTCAAGCTGCTCGAGAACATTCCTTGTCCTTGGGAGCAAGTTCGCGAGGTCCCGGTCCTCTACCACATTACTGGCGCCATCACCTTCGTCAACCAGGTCCCGCGTGTGATCGAGCCGGTTTACCACGCACAATGGGCATCAATGTGGCTTGCTATGCGACGAGAAAAACGTGATCGACGGCACTTCAAGCGTATGCGTTTCCCCCCATTCGACGACGAAGAGCCACCTCTAGACTATGGCGACAACATTCTGGATGTGGATCCGCTCGAGGCCATTCAACTCGATCTCGACGAGGAGGAAGATAGTCCTATCTTCGAGTGGTTCTATGATCACCGACCGCTTGTGGACACTCCGTCGGTCTCTGGCGAAGCATACAAGTTCTGGTCGCTCGATCTACCAGTCATGGCGAACTTGTATCGTATTGGTCGCACTCTGCTCTCCGACCACACTGATTCCAACGCCTCCTATCTCTTCGACAAAAAATCATTCTTCACGGCAAAAGCTCTTAATATGGCGATCCCTGGTGGCCCAAAATTCGAGCCGCTTTATCGCGACATGGAGGCATTCGATGAGGACTGGAACGAATTCAACGACATCAATAAGGTTATTATCCGCCAGCAGATCCGAACCGAGTACAAAGTTGCCTTCCCCCACCTATACAATTCTCTTCCTCGCTCCGTCCGCATCTCGCCCTATCACGAGCCTAAAAATGTCTATATTCGCACAGACGATCCCGACCTTCCGGCGTTTTACTTCGATCCACTCGTCAACCCTGTATCCAACCGCGCCGTCGTACCTCGTAATGCGCCCTTGGTATCGCACGAGGACGAGGTGTTTGGTCCGAATGGCGCTGATGACGATGAGTGGGAGCTTCCGGACGATGTCGAGCCTTTCCTGAACGACTCGCCACTTGAGAACGACCAAACAGCCGATGCGATCGCGCTTTGGTGGGCCCCTGCTCCGTACAACACCCGGTCGGGCCGCACACGCCGTGCCCAAGACGTGCCACTTGTGAAAAACTGGTAAGCTTGATCGCTCCACTCCGATTACTAAGCTCACCGGATTCGGTAGGTACCTTGAGCATTGCCCACCAAACCAAGTCACCAAAGTCCGCGTCTCGTATCAAAAGCTACTCAAGTGCTACGTCCTCAATGAGCTGAAGCACCGACCACCGAAGGCGATGACCAAGAAATCACTGTTCCGCCAATTGAAGGCGACAAAATTCTTCCAGACGACGAAGCTTGACTGGGTGGAGGCCGGCCTTCAAGTTTGCCGACAAGGTTACAACATGCTCAATCTCTTGATCCACCGCAAGAACCTGAACTACTTGCACTTAGACTACGTAAGTTATTCTAGACTCCCGAATTTACGCATGGTGCTGACGCTTCGTTGCTCTTTACAGAACATGAACTTGAAGGTTAGTCTTTCGTTAGTTTCACACAAGCCAACCCAATAATCACTCTTTTCGATAGCCGGTCAAAACTCTTACCACAAAAGAGCGCAAGAAATCCCGTTTCGGAAACGCGTTCCATTTGTGTCGTGAAATCCTGCGCCTTACGAAGCTCGTTGTTGACGCTCATGTCCAATTCCGCCTGGGGAATGTCGATGCGTTCCAGCTGGCAGACGCTCTCCAGTACATTTTCGCGCATGTCGGTGCGCTAACCGGCATGTATCGGTATGCTTATTTCGTTCCTTCCTTATCGAAGACAAGGACTCAATGATCTTGCAGGTACAAGTATAAGCTCATGCGTCAAGTTCGCATGTGCAAGGATCTCAAGCACTTGATCTACTATCGTTTCAACACCGGTCCGGTCGGAAAGGGCCCTGGATGCGGCTTCTGGGCACCCGGCTGGCGTGTCTGGCTATTCTTCATGCGTGGCATTGTCCCTCTCCTCGAACGATGGTAAGCGCGTGTTTTATTAGCATGCAATGTGGCCATTGAACTTTCTGCTCAGGCTCGGCAACTTGCTTGCTCGTCAGTTCGAAGGTCGCAACTCTAAGGGTATTGCAAAAACAGTCACTAAGCAGCGTGTCGAGTCTCATTTCGATCTGGAGCTCCGCGCAGCTGTTATGCACGACATTCTTGATATGATGCCTGAGTCGATCAAGCAGAACAAGGCCAAGACGATCCTCCAACACTTGAGTGAAGCTTGGCGCTGCTGGAAAGCGAATATCCCTTGGAAGGTCCCGGGCATGCCGGTCGCGATTGAAAACATTATTCTTCGATATATCAAGTCCAAGGCCGATTGGTGGTGTTCTGTTGCCCATTACAACCGAGAGCGCATTCGTCGCGGCGCAACAGTCGACAAGGCGGTTGTCAAGAAGAACTTGGGTCGCTTGACGCGTCTGTACCTCAAGGCGGAGCAGGAGCGTCAACACGCCTACCTCAAGGACGGTCCATATATCAGCTCCGAGGAGGCCGTCGCAATATACACGGCAACTGTTCACTGGCTCGAGAGTCGGAAGTTTGCGCCCATTCCGTTCCCGCCGCTCTCATACAAGCACGACACTAAATTGCTCGTTCTTGCACTCGAAAAGCTGAAGGAAGCGTATAGTGTGAAGGGCCGTTTGAACCAGAGTCAGCGTGAAGAACTCGCCCTGATCGAGCAGGCATACGACAACCCCCACGAATGTGAGTTGCTCCCGACAGATTGTTACTTTGTTTAACATATGCTCCCCAGGTCTCTCTCGTATCAAGCGCCTGTTGCTCACGCAGCGTGCCTTCAAAGAATCCGGCATCGAGTTTTTCGATACTTACGATAAACTTATCCCGTGCTACGACATCGAGCCGGTCGAGAAGATTACCGACGCGGTCAGTTTGCTTCGATACATACGGGTATCCTTCAACTGACAGCCTCTTTATAGTATCTTGATCAATTCCTTTTCTTCGAGGCGGACAAGCGTGGCCTGTTCCCAGCATGGATCAAGCCGGCGGTACGCCTTTGCTCGTTTTATTCAATTTCGCCTGATCTCATATGCTATCCAGGACACGGAACCCCCGCCACTTCTAGTCTACAAATGGTGTCAAGGCATCAACAACTTGAACGAGATTTGGGAAACGAGCGAGGGCGAATGCAACGTTTTGATGGAGACTGTCTTGTCGAAGGTTTACGAGAAGATTGACTTGACGCTCCTCAACCGACTGCTTCGTTTGATCTTGGACCACAACCTCGCGGACTATATCACGGCTAAGAACAACACTGGTGAGTTGTATGATCCCTGACTATGTAACATCCTCTGACTAGTTTCATAGTTTTGACGTACAAGGATATGGCGCATACCAATGCGTTCGGAATGATTCGCGGTCTCCAATTTTCCGCCTTTGTCTTCCAGTACTACGGCTTGGTTCTCGATCTTCTCATTCTCGGCCTCCAACGCGCTAGTGAAATGGCCGGTCCTCCTCAACTGCCCAACAACTTCCTCCAGTTCCGTGACAGTGCCACCGAAACTCGCCATCCTATCCGCCTGTACTCTCGCTATGTCGATCGCATCCATGTACTCTTCCGCTTCACGGCCGATGAGGCTCGTGACCTTATCCAACGTTATCTCTCTGCCAACCCCGACCCGACCAATAACAATGTTATCGGCTACAACAACAAACGCTGCTGGCCTCGCGATTGTCGTATGCGCTTGATCAAACACGATGTCAACCTTGGGCGTGCCGTCTTCTGGAACGTCAAGCAGAGTCTTCCTCGATCACTTACTACCATCGAATGGGACGACACGTTTGTCAGCGTCTACTCGCGCGATAATCCACAACTCCTGTTCTCGATGTGTGGCTTCGAAGTCCGCATACTTCCGAAGATCCGGACGATGGGTGGCGAACAATTCTCGTTGAAGGACGGCGTTTGGAACCTGACGAACGAGCAGACGAAGGAGAGGACAGCCCAGGCTTTCTTGCGAGTGTCCGACGAAGGTTAGTGGATTTTTAAATGCACTGAGATCGCCAGCTAAAACGATCTTTTCAGGCATACAACAATTCAACAACCGAATCCGACAGGTCCTTATGAGTTCCGGTTCGACGACCTTCTCGAAGATTGTGAACAAGTGGAACACGGCGATTATCGGGCTCATGACATATTATCGCGAAGCCGTGGTACACACAAACGAGCTGCTCGACGCTCTCGTCAAGGCCGAGAACAAGATTCAGACGCGTGTCAAGATTGGCCTCAACTCGAAGATGCCGTCTCGGTTCCCTCCCGTCGTCTTTTACACCCCGAAGGAACTCGGTGGCCTCGGCATGTTGTCGATGGGCCATGTCCTCATTCCCCAAAGCGATTTGCGCTGGTCGAAGCAAACAGACGTTACCGTCAGCCATTTCCGTGCCGGTATGAGCCACGAGGAAGATCAACTTATTCCCAACTTGTACCGTTATCTCCAACCTTGGGAGGCGGAATTCATGGACTCGGCTCGCGTATGGTCGGAGTATTCGATGAAGCGGAAGGAGGCGAACGCGCAAAATCGCCGATTGACCCTTGAAGATCTGGAGGATAGCTGGGACCGCGGTATTCCTCGTATCAACACGCTCTTCCAGAAGGATCGACACACTCTCGCATACGACAAGGGCTGGCGTGTTCGTACAGATTGGAAGCAGTACCAGCTGCTCAAACACAACCCCTTCTGGTGGACGTCGCAACGCCATGACGGCAAGCTCTGGCAGCTCAACAATTATCGCGTTGATGTTATCGCTGCGCTTGGAGGTGTCGAGGGCATCCTCGAACACACCCTCTTCAAGGGCACGTACTTCCCAACCTGGGAGGGTCTGTTCTGGGAGAAGGCGTCCGGTTTCGAGGAGTCTATGCGTTACAAGAAGCTCACCAACGCGCAGCGCTCTGGTCTCAACCAAATCCCCAATCGTCGTTTCACTCTCTGGTGGTCTCCAACGATCAATCGCGCCAACGTCTACGTCGGTTTCCAGGTCCAACTTGACTTGACTGGTATCTTCATGCACGGCAAAATCCCCACCCTCAAAATCAGCTTGATCCAGATCTTCCGTGCCCATTTGTGGCAAAAGATTCACGAGAGTGTTATCATGGATCTGTGCCAAGTCTTTGATCAAGAACTCGAGGCCTTGCAGATCGAGACCGTGCAAAAGGAGACGATCCACCCGCGCAAGTCGTACAAGATGAACTCTTCGTGTGCCGACATTCTTCTCTTTTCTGCGTACAAGTGGAACATTTCGCGCCCTTCGATCGTGACCGATAGCAAGGATGTTCTCGATGGTTCGACCAGCAACAAGTACTGGGTGGACGTTCAGCTCCGCTGGGGAGACTTTGATACCCACGACATTGAGCGCTACGTGCGATCAAAGTTCTTAGATTATATTTCGGACTCAATGTCAATCTACCCATCTCCCACCGGTGTCATGATTGGTATGGACCTGGCTTACAATTTGTGGTCGGCGTACGGCAACTGGTTCCCTGGAATGAAGCCGCTCATTCAACAAGCCATGAGCAAGATCATGAAGGCGAACCCGGCTCTGCATGTCCTGCGCGAACGTATCCGCAAGGGTCTTCAACTCTACTCTTCGGAGCCGACCGAGCCGTACCTCAACAGCCAGAACTACTCCGAGCTTTTCTCTAACCAAATCATCTGGTTTGTCGACGACACCAACGTTTATCGTGTTACCATCCACAAGACGTTCGAGGGCAACTTGACGACCAAGCCGATCAATGGAGCCATTTTCATCTTCAACCCTCGTTCCGGCCAGCTGTTCCTGAAGGTCATTCATACAAGCGTTTGGGCTGGACAGAAGCGATTGGGTCAATTGGCCAAGTGGAAGACGGCCGAAGAAGTCGCAGCTCTTGTGCGATCCTTGCCCGTAGAAGAACAGCCCAAGCAGGTCATCGTAACGCGCAAGGGCATGTTGGATCCTCTCGAAGTGCACTTGCTCGATTTCCCCAATATTGTGATCAAGGGAAGCGAATTACAGCTGCCATTCCAAGCATGCATGAAGATGGAAAAGTTTGGTGATCTTATTCTGCGCGCTACCCAGCCGCAGATGGTTCTGTTTAGTCTTTACGGTAAGCTTCACGTTTATCACTAAATGGCGTATACTAATGATCAAATAGACGATTGGCTCAAGTCCATTTCAAGTTACACTGCGTTCTCCCGTCTCATTCTCCTCCTGCGTGGCCTCCATGTCAACAACGAGAAAGCCAAAATCATTCTACGCCCCGACAAGTCGACGATTACCGAGCCCCACTTTGTATGGCCCACGTTGACCGATGACGAGTGGATTAAGGTTGAAGTCGCTTTACGAGATCTTATTCTCGCGGACTTTGGAAAGCGCAACAGCGTCAACATCGCTTCGTTGACGTCTAGCGAAATTCGCGATATCATCCTCGGTCAAGAAATCGCCGCCCCTTCGATTCAACGACAGCAGATGGCCGAGCTCGAAAAATCGACCGAAGCTCAGAGCCAGGTCACTGCTATACAAACTCAGACGACCAACGTTCACGGAGACACACTCCAAGTAGTGACCACGACGAATTACGAGCAGCAAGTATTTAGCAGCAAATCCGACTGGCGTGTCCGCGCAATCTCAGCAACCCATCTTCCGCTTCGCTTGCAGCATATCTATGTTTCCAATGACGACGTCAAGGACGATGCGGGATCGTACACATATGTGTTGCCCAAGAACGTTCTACGTGCATTTATTACCAACGCCGATCTCCGAACTCAAGTGGCTGCATTCCTATACGGTACTAGCCCGCCTGATAACAAACAAGTCAAAGAGATCAAGGTACGCTTCCTCATCTAGATACCTTATGATACAGCTAACCTCATTCCTGCAGGCGGTAGTGTGGGTTCCCCAACGAGGAAACAACAACTCTGTCGACCTACCGGCGCAACATCCCAAGCACGAGTTTTTGCTTAAGGATCTCGAGCCACTAGGTTGGATCAAGACCCAGGCGCTCGATATCTCTCATCTCTCCCCGACTGACGTTACGACGCAAGCCAAGATCATGGCCGACCATCCGGAGTGGGGTAGCAACTCGATTTGCCTCAGTTGTTCCTTCACCCCTGGTAGCGTTAGTTTGAGTGCACACTCTCTTACTGTTGCCGGATTCGAATGGGGTCGCAAGAACACCGACGCAGGCGTTAATCCTCAGGTCAGTCACTACGACCTTGTATCTTATCTGTGGTTATTAACTTCTCGTCACAGGGATTCAATCCGAACATGTCGGAACGCGTGCAGCTCTTGCTTTCTGATCGGGTTCTGGGTATGACTCTGGCACCCGAGGGGCGAGTATGGAACTATGGAGTGGGATTGGCGCAAATGTGGGCACCCACGATACCGTACCAAGTCGTGCTCGATACCCCACTGCCGTTCTGGGCTGAGCAGCATCGACCAAACGCTTTCCTTAACGTAAGTCGCTCTCATAGGCATTTATCGACTTGTGCTGACTTTTTTTCGTGTAGTTTGCGAACCTCGAGACTGGCGATGATAGTGCGGATGTGGAGAACAGCTTTGCATGAGACTTGTTTTTTTTATCCTTGTTGTACCGAGCAGACATTATATTCACCACAAAATATTGATCATACATATCTTCAAATTTGTTGGCCTCGTTACCCATGTGAGAGGGGTGTAAGTGTATGGTTACCCTAGGACGGATTTCGAGTCCCTGCGAGGTTGAATTTACGCGCCCCTCGATTTTGTTGGCTAGTTGACTACCCTGCCCTAACGCAATGAAAACAACTGGAAGTGCATACAGGCTACGTTGCGCGCATATACAGCAGGAGCCATTACAGAGAATAGATTTTCTCCACGTAGATTGATAGATTTATCATGAGCCACGTATGATCAGCGATAATGGCAGGCACGAGGCGAGACGTCACACCAACCGTGTTTGTTTACGTGTCAGGCTGCGGTGCTTATTCAGCCCAGCGCTTCACGCAGAGGAGCAACCCGACCACGACCATGAGTGACGCCCCGTCTGGGACAAGGCGTAGAGGATACGGCCGCGGCGCGACCGAAACCGGCAGCATCGCGACCCAAAGTGTTATCGACGACGACGATGTTCCCCGCAGGGATATGATGGGACTCTGGAATCCCAACGGCGAGGTATGTGTATCCATAGACCTCCATTCTCTCGCTAACATCTGTCACAGCGAGAACGCGCAACAAACGCGCCGTTTGAGTCGGAGAGCACAAGCTACATTGTAATGGGAGTGCTGACCGTGCTGGCGTTCGCACTGCGGTTCTACAAAATCAATCAGCCAGACCAGGTCGTGTATGTCGGATTTTTTTCTACCACGCGACGCAAACTAACGTTTCCATAGATTCGACGAAGTTCATTTTGGCAAATTCGCGGCCTACTACCTTTTGCGCGAGTACTACTTCGATGTGCATCCCCCATTTGCCAAGATGCTGCTCGCAGCCGCCGGATGGTTCTCTGGCTTTGATGGCAAATTTGAGTTTGAAAACATCGGAGATAGCTACAGCGCGGCCCACGTTCCTTACGTCGGCATCCGTGCCCTCCCGGCTGTACTGGGCAGTCTCACTGTCCCTATTGTCTTCCAGATCATGAAGGAGAGCGGTTACCCCACCATCGTTGCCGCCTTTTCTGCTTGCATTGTCTTGTTTGGTATGTTGGGCGTGCTGCATCATCCTACTCAACAACTCATTCGTTACGTGTAGACAACGGCCACGTCACGCAATCCCGCCTCATCCTCCTTGATGCCCAACTCTGTTTCTTTATGGCCCTGTCCCTTTACTCGTATATTCGGTTCCGCAAACTTCGATACGCGTGAGTTTCTCCGTCTTATTGCCGTACCTTTTCTCACGTGTTGATAGTGAATACTCATCCGAGTGGTGGACGTGGCTGATTGCCACTGGTGTTTTCCTGGCTTGCACATTGGGCTGCAAGATGGTCGGCCTGTTTACATTCTTGACTATCGGCACCGCTGTCTGCATCGATCTCTGGAATCTGCTGGATATCCGCCGTGGGCACACAATGGTAAGCGCTACGATCTCATTTGTTTGCGTACATTTTTACTCATAAACTGTAGGAATCATTCGGGCGTCAATTTGCTGCTCGTGCATTTGGCTTGATTATCGTTCCCGCGATTGTTTACTTGTCATTCTTTTACATCCATTTCGCGATCCTCACCCACTCTGGCTCTGGGGACAGTTTCATGAGCCCCGCTTTCCAGGAGACTTTGCAAGGGAACGAGCTTCTCATGAACAGCCAAGGTACGCCCTTGAAAGACGGATAAACATCACAGACTCACCGAATCATAGAAATCCGCTATTATGATACCATCACTATGCGCCACAAGGAGACCAAGGTTTTCCTTCACTCGCATGTCGAACGCTATCCTCTCCGTTATGATGATGGTCGTATCAGCAGCCAAGGCCAACAAGTTACTGGCTACCCTCACAACGATACCAACAACCACTGGCAGATCATCCCTACCAAGGCCATTCCATCCACTGGTCGCGGCCGTGTTGTTCGCCACAATGACATCGTCCAGCTCTTGCACATTCGAACCGACACCCACCTCATGACCCACGATGTCGCCTCCCCGTTGATGCCGACAAACCAGGAGTTTACCACTATTCCGTCCAACGATGACAGTCGCCACAACGACACTCTGTTCCAAATCCAGATCAATGATGCCCACGACGGTGAAGCCTGGAAGAGCAAGTCTGGTCACTTCAGGCTGGTTCATATCCCAACCAAGGTTGCGATGTGGACCCATCCGAGCCCGCTTCCAGACTGGGCGTTCAACCAGCAGGAGATCAATGGAAACAAAAACGCGGCTGATAAATCTTGTACATGGTTTGTGGAGGAAATTGTTTCCGACGAGAGTGAGTTGAAGTACTGAGATCAAAAAGCGCTGCCACTGACATTGTCTTTTCCCAGATGGCAGCAGCAGCGACCGTGTTCAGGCTGTGGCACCCCGGCCAGTCAAGCACATGAACTTCTTCCGCAAATTCGGCGAGCTCCAGCTTCTGATGTTGCAGCACAACGCAGGTCTTACGGCGTCTCATCCCTACGCTAGCGGTCCTATCAACTGGCCGTTCTTGCTCAGTGGTATCAGCTTCTGGACTGAGAGCGACACCAAGAAGCAGATCTACATGATTGGCAACGTTGTCGGGTGGTGGACTTGCGTGATGGCGCTTTCCATCTTCGTCGGCATTTTGGGTGCAGACCAATTGGCTCGCAGGCGCGGAATTATTCCGATCCCCGATCGTGAGTTTATCTTACACTTGTCTCACCACAAATACTGACATTCGCTCCAGCTGTTCGTAACCGCCTGTACAACTCGACTGGGTTCTTTGCGCTCGCCTGGGCCTATCACTACTTCCCCTTCTTCCTGATGAACCGTCAATTGTTCGTGCACCACTACCTTCCTGCTCATCTTGCCTCTGCCCTCGTTGCGGGTGCCGTCTTCAACTTTATCCTCTCGGAGACGATTCACTACCCGATCTCGATCGCTGGTCCTTCTACCCGCCTGCGTCCGCGCCAGCGAAGTGACTTGGGCTTCAAGGCCGGTGTGGCTGCTGCAGGCTTTGCGCTGTTTATGTTCGCCATCTTTGTGTTCATCGCGCCATTGACGTACGGCACCAGCTCTCTGGACGGATACCAGGTGAACAGGAGGAGAATCCTGAGCACTTGGACCCTGCACTTTGCTGGCAAGTAGGCGATGTGGGCCCATGCATAGAAAAGAGACGAAAATTTATATTCATCCCTGTTTGGATAGTGTTTGATCAGGATATAGTGTTGTTGTATCGTGTTTCATTGTGTCTGAGTAATATATACAACGCGTTGTATTAGATGCTTGTTGGAGTCAATGTTGTCGTTTCGCATTGCTGGGCTACTAAATCAATCCGCGCAAACGATTGGTTGGCGCTTGTCACGATTCCCGCCGAATGTCAACCGCTGCATCTAAGGTTTTTCAGCTGCTTGAACTGGTGACTTTGATATGTGGCTATTCAAGCTGGAGCACTTGCAATCAAGTTCTACGATGCAGTAAAACCGGCTTCTCGGCTGCAATCCCGTTCGTCTGGAGAGACGGCATAAATATATCCAACCTTTTGCTCTTGTTCCCAACTGCGCGTACTGTACGTGACGATCATGGCCAAATCTGGGGCATAATGAGCACACTTAGTGACTCGCCAGCTGTGCTGGATTCTATCCCATAACCTCATACTTTGATCTCGCTAGTATTTCACTTCAAGCACCCTCGACCTTTCGAGATTCCGGCTCTACTCCCCCTACATTAAAACACTCTACATCTACTGTGATGCGTTCTTTGATTTTAAGAACTGGAGCATATTGACCCATGCGTTTGGCTGCAATCCTGCCCTACCAACGCTACAAGCCCTCTCTATTCGTGGAGACAATGTTCGCCAATCCGATGCACTGGCCTATGTGGGGTGGATTCATTGGCTCGCGTCTCCCTCCCTCGTCAGCATTGAGATATACCAGCAAGACTTAAACATAGACCAGGGAACCTTTGTCTCGCATTTACAGCTTTCGACAATCTTGCAAGCTGTTGCTGGATACTGCCCTCACGCCACGAAATTCATTTGCCCGCCTTGCGACTCTGATACCAGTATCGAAGTCGAAAACACAAACCATGCTCTAGGTCTTCTTCATGCCCAGTCACCTCAAATCTACCTTCCCAGACTTCGTAGTCTCCGTGAATTCACTGGCGATGCCTTGTTTCTCAAACAAGACTTAATTCGGCTACTCGGTCAGCTGCCACACTTGGAGTCGCTCAAACTAATCAGCACCGACTCGAGTCCCGTTCCTTCATTCCAGCTCGATCCCGAAGCGTTCTCATCCCTTCGAAGTCTGGCATTGAAGAACTTTGAAAAAACACAGATCATAACTGTATTGATGTTAATTCCGGCCACTCCGAGATTGACGTCTTTGGAGATCAATTGTTCACTTGACAGCGAAGGTTCTAACTGGATGGCCGTTTCGTTCTATCCTCGACTGGCATCTATGCACCGGTTGACTAACCTCCATCTAGAATTCGATTTTGATTGGTTTAAACTAGACAGATCCCTCAACAATCCAGTCATGTCGACGGTGTTATCCACACTGCCACTCATTCAAGTCAGGCTGGATGGCATGGCAATTGACGACTTGACAGACCTCGCTTTCATGTTTCCTCGGGTCCGGCGGCTCGACTTGTCTGATTGCCAAGCACATGTGCATTCTCTAACTGTATTCGCTCGCATACCACAGCTTGAATGGCTGGCTATTTCTTTAGTCCGATGCGATAAAGACTGTGTAGCTCCCACTTTTGATCCGCCGAGCAATCCGGTTTTGCGCATGTTGGAATTGAACATGTCAAATCATTTACCTGATGATGCAAAGTCGTTGCTTCAATTAGCTCGGTACGTTGCCTTTGCCTTTCGGAATGTTGCAGCTAAGATATTATTTCCAGGATTTTGAACAGTATTTGGCCAAACTTATATACAATTAGGCCGCTTCCCCCAGACGAATATCGGTTTCGTCTCTCGCTTCAAGGAGCTCTAGACATAGTTCGCAAATCCCGGAGGGATCGGCTTTCTGTCAGTAAAACCAGGTATAGCGACACGACGGAATCGTCGCAGATAAACTAGATATCTGCTGGTTTCAACCTGTAGCAGACCAGTTTCATAACAAGCTATGAAATATATAGTGTGCATTCAGCTTGACCGACGTTGCCGATAGTTGGGCTACTAGAGCAAAAGTAAACCCATACGCGCATAAAGCAAAAAGCTACTAACGCGGCGTGACATTCGTGGCACCCTGGGCTATTGTGCCCACGGCATGTTGCAAGCCGAAGCGATCGGCGCTTCCCCGGCTCTTTCACTAAATGTCGACCACAGCCTCTAAGCTCTTCAACACGCCCGAGCTCTTATCCTTAATATGTAGCCAGCTGAACAAGAGATCTTGCAGTAGGGTTCTGCGTGTTAATAAGATTGGCTTCATGACGGCACTTCCCTTTGTCTGGGGGAATACGGTGGAAGTACTTGATCTCTTGATGTTGATACCCAATGCGAGCACCACACGCAACCCGACTTTCTTGTATAAAATAATCGGCATTGTAAGCCATTAACTTCTAGACCAATTTCGCCGTTTTTGTGCTAATTTAACCTATTCACCTTTCCCTATAGGGCTTTGCCTCCGACCAGCTTGACTTTTCGCGGCTACAACTGTACGCGCCGCACACTAAACATCTCACCATCTACAAAAGAGGCTACTTCAAGTTCTCGGACTGGGGGAAAATCAACTATCTATCTGAAAACGATCCCGTGTTGCCAAACCTGCGCTCTCTTCGTATCTATGGCGAAGAACTCCAGCCCACTCAAGCCTTTCTATACGTTGCTTGGATCAACTGGTTAAAATCTCCGTCCTTAAATTCGATATTCACATTTTCAAGGCCTACCTTCAGAAGTCATGAACCCTCAATATCCACCTTTCATGTCGCATCTATTGTGCAAGCGATTTCACAAGGTTGCCCCCGCATCACTCGGCTAGAGCTACCATATTGCACTACCGGAAACGCTGCTAGGTCTGAGAATACAGACCTGATAATAGGATTACTTCAAACCGGTCGTCCTGAAAATTATCTTGCTAATTTCAACCAACTGCGCGAGTTTACAAGTGACACGGGATTTCTCACCGCCGGCTTGCTTTCTGCGCTTAGCAAACTCCCACAATTACGGACATGGACTATAAGGAAGAGCGATGAATTGAATGCGGAGTTCTCAAAAGTTGTTTTTAGCTCTGATGCCTTCCTGTCGTTGGAAGGATTAGTTATGCTGGATCTCTTCGAGCCGGAGATGGAGGAGATATTGAATTCGACGCACGCATTTTCTAGACTAGTTAGTTTGGAGATTGAACTGGAAATTGACGAAAATAGCTGGGTCCTATCCTTTCTGTTTCCTAGGTTGAAGGAAATGCCGCGGCTGACTCGTTTGTGTCTAAAATTTGATTTCTGCACGGAAAACATCCTCGATACACCGATTGCATTAGAGATCTTACCCACCCTCCCGCTCCAGGAGGTTCAACTAAGCGGTCTAACGATTAGCGATTCAATAGACTTTGCTTCTCTATTTCCGCAGGTCAAGCGCTTGGAGTTACCCTCCCATTACATCAAGATGCACTTGCTCGCACCTTTTGCTAGGATGCCTTGCCTTGAGTGTTTGGCGATATCATTGGTTATTTCAGAGCACACCAATTATGAGCAGTCGAATAATCTAGCCTTTCATACCTTGAAGTTATCATACGACACAGATTTGCCTCTCGACGTAAATATGCTACTTGAGACAGCCAGGTGTGTATTTCTTCATATAATTACACCCGGAAAGCTAACCTACTCTATTAAGGTCTTTACTTGGCGTATGGCCTAATCTTAGTCAAGTAATCTCTTCAGAGGAGGATCCAGAATCGGAGTTATCTCAGACGATCGCTGCCCTTCAAATGTGCCTCTCGTTGTTACGCAAGGCGCAGAGCTTGAAAATGAAGATCGCTGAAAAATACGGTCAAACAGAGGCTGATTCGTTGGTTTCTCTCATCTAGTCGCTTGTTCAAAATATTACTTTATCCTAGACGTCTTTCGTTTTGGACTGGCTTTTAACGTGTAAATATCACTTATTCATTTGGCCTGTTGTGGCAAGCACTAGCACACATAACCGAAAACACCTAAGCCGCAACCCGTCCCTTCTTGTTGTCACTTGTCATCTGGTTTACACTCCTCCAACTCCTCACTAGAGTTGTCCTGACACTGTCCATGCCGGAGGCCTCATTATAGTACTCGTGTTCCATGTCCGTAGTCAAATCTTGTGCTGTCCGTCGATCGGAAGGCGCGAATGGTTGATTCAGTGGAGAGAAGATATATTCGGAGGGCGGCGCCGGATTATGGGCCGTTATCTCAGCCAATTCACGTGCGATGCTAAGGCAGTAAGAGTCGATATCCAAATCATTCTCGTCGTACATGACTGAGGGAACGGCGTCAGACATGAGTGTATGCACATGAACTACAACTTACATGGATTCTCGCTACTCGGAGGCAATTCGTAGTTTGATATTAGCGAGGTAATCACCATGTTAAGCAAAAGCTTACATCTCAGCTCCGATCTCCAAGAACCCAAGGTATAGGAATGCTGCGAACAGTGTCGCAGGAATTGTCACCCAATTCAGTGAGCTATATACTTGGAACTGGATACAAGTTTAGAGTTAATAGTTTCACTCAATGCGGACACTAACTGGAAGGAACAATAAATACAACCACACAGCCATTCGCAGGTGGGCTTGATAGGCAAACGGAACTGCAAGTAATAGGGGTTTTCATCATTAGAAACATCAATTATGATACTGGGCCACGCACTTGGAGTTGTTGCTACGCGCCGCAGTTGAACAGCTGCGTCCTGCAAGGAATTCAAGTTGTTGTTGAAACCCGTGGCCGTGGCAGATTGCAAGAGCCCTTCAGTCAGTAGAAAGTTGAAATATGACGAAAGATACAGTCTTTCATCGTGAAAGATCAAATTCTACACAAATGTCTCATAACCGAAGATCACTTACGCCAGCTCAAGTGGTACAACAGACTCGACGACTGGCCGCTGAATTTTCTTGCCCGTCCATACGCTGCGTTGGACTTGGCGCCCATCATCGTCATCGTCTAGCTTTTGAATAGTCCTCTTCAAGAGTTTGTACAGTCCCCTGAGGGGCATAAAGATAGGAAAGTAGTCAAAGAATCCTTCCTGAGGCGGTAGTCGCGCGGGGGCCAGGTGTACATGGTCAGGGGTGACGTCCGGGAGGGCCTTTTCGGGATCGAAATCTTTTCTCTTCTTGCGACCGAAAGCACCCTTTGGGAGCTCGTCTAACCCTTCCTCGCGAGGGATATGATAACCACCGCTATTAGTAACATCGGACCAGAGGGGCAGTCGAGTGTCGAGATCACCCTGGGCAGACTCGGCGGCATATTGAGGAAGGAATGCAATCAGGGGATACACGTCTTGGTAGTATACGCCAGATTCTCCGCGCAGGTAATGCTAAGAATTGATCAGCTTGATATATGCAAGCTCAGATAAATCAAGACAGTACCTTGACGGACGCTGAAAAGGCTTGGACGACGTTTATCATCGATTTTTTCTCGATAATCGCCCTGAGTTTGGCGTCCTTGGGTAAGGGCGATTTTGCTTTCGCAGACCGATCCGTTGGGACGTGTATCCAGATTATGTTCGCTAAATTACGGCTCTGTATCAAAGGCACATGCTTTAACAAGACACAAGGTCGAAGCCTGTCGCTCACTCACGCTAAGCGATATAGTCGTCCAAAGTTTGCGGCCCTCCCAGTATCGATCATACGCCGAAGTCGTGCGAAAACTGATCACCAGACCAAGGACAGTACCTATGTGCGACCAATTCAGAAGGCTGAGAGCCACACTCAAACATATCGCCGTTACCCAAGACGGTTAATAGCTGGGGCGAAATCGACTATACTGGTATTAGCATGAGCCAAGGCCTAGGCAGCGAGCACGCACGAGCTTGGTTGATGTGTATTTAGACACACACACGACCACTAAATGCAGGGAAGAGATTGAGCCAACGCCCCTATTTTGGCACGTTTGACTACCGAGATAGCTACTCACTGGCTGCGACAGCCGTGAAGAAAGTCATCTCAGGCCATATTTCGTTCACAACCTGATTTTTGTGAACATAAGCGATATTGCCAATCTCGATACATGGATCAACAGAAGACTTACAACGCCTCGGAGCTTCTTGAGGACAAATATCCCCCCAGGCACAGCACTCTGTACAGGCATAACGTTACAATGAAGTCACTCGAGGGCGGGGGAGAGGGGAAAACGAATGTAGTGCTATGCCAAGCGTTCGTGTACTTATACGCATATGCGGAAGCGAGGCGCCTGTAATGAGCCAAGAAATTCTGTTGCCAAGGAGCCAATAGCATAAAGGTCTGCCTGACGCTGTGCCTCGTTGGCGTACATCCCCCTCCGCAAGGGAGTTAGACTCGTGGCTGGGAGCTGAAAGGTGTGGCATGACGCAAGACTGTCCCCCAAGTCAAGCACCAGGATGACGGAAGAAAGGCTTAGGCAACTGAGGCATCAGGGTTGCGTCGATCGAATATTAAGACCCAAATCGGGAAAAGACTTTGAAGTCCTCAGACAAGAATGTGTATTCAAATCAGTATATATCGTAAAACCGCGTATAAATATCCAAAATGCGCAAAGTGAAAGAAAGCTACCACGAGGCGATTGCCTCTTTTGTGAGAGGGACAGTTTCCTCTTCGTACTCGACTTCCACACGCGCACCCCCTAAGGACACAGAATGTAAGCATAAACCACAAGAAAAACTATATAGATTCTTACCTCTTCCCTTTTTCCTTTTCGAGTCTGGTCTCTGAGAGGGGCCGGCTTTGCGTTTGCCCAAGTTGGACGGTCGCTTTCGTGGGGAATCGGCCTGGTCAGATTCCGAACCGTCCTCATCCTCATCCTGCTCGCCATCGCCATCTTCTTTCGCAGAATCATCATCATCCTATCTCGATCTTAGTTGAATCGAAACCAGTAGCCAACGAGCCAACATACCTCGGCTTCTTCCAGATCCTCCAGGTCACTCAGATCGCCAAACTCGCTATCGTCACTCACAAACTCTCTATCGCCCAACCCGTCCTCCTCTTCTTCTAGTTCGTCCTCGTCTTCATCCTCATCGGTCTCATCATCTTCCAAATCAAGGCCAGCCTTGTCCTTTTGCTTCTCGCCTTCGAGAACCTGCCGCCAGACCTCCTCGTTGACGTTGAGTGGAGCATCGCCATAAGCTTTAGATTTGAGTCGCTCGATCAGTTCTTTCTCAATCGAACGCTCGAGGTGGGCGGCAGCAAGAGCTTTAGCCTCGCGTGTAGCTTCACGGCGCTCAAGCTTCTTTTTGATACCAACAAGTTTGGGTCTGATTCGGAGTGTAAGTAGAGCGAAGATCAATGCGCAAGGGAAGCGTACTGGGCATGAAGCTTGAGCTTGCGCATCTTAATGAGATATTGGGTGATCTTCGTTACACGCTGCTTGCATTTGTGAATTGTAAAATTCGGCCAGTAAATGAGTTCTTGGTCAATCTGCAGCGTTCCGTTCTGGGGTCAGGTCTAAATTATGGGAGAAATTGTGTGACCCACCTGCTCCAAAGCCTTTGTATAATTGTTTGAGAGCTTGATCTTCTCCCACATTTTGGCAGGGGTGTGTGCTCGCTCAATAGTTTTCACGTAAAGATATAATACACCTAGTGGTGTCTAAGGTTAGCCTAAACCCGGGGCACCAATTCCAACAGCCTACTCGCCTTCCTTCTCCCTAACCGTAGCATATCGAGAATTCGCAAGGGGACATGATTGTCGATTGCAGAATCCTGTAACATTGTATTCGTTTCGACAAAAGTTTTGGGTATCTGTTCTATGGGGAGTTTATGAGCAGAGTCCGTGCAGTGGTCCTGGAGGTGGTTCGCACTTGACTTTGTAGGAGCAGAACTGAGAGAGTTACCAATTAGTCTAATAGTTGAGCTGTTTGTCTGACTATTTACCTGATGGTTAATGACAGACCAAATCACATCGTCGCTCTGCATGGTGGAGGAGAGTGATCCCAAAATCAAAATTTGGATGACAAATCAAAGGATAGAATCCCTGTCGATGTGTTAAGCGCCCAAGCTCCCTTCATCCCAAGACTCCGACAGTGTCGTATGAATGGAGGCCACGAGCCCCGAACCACCGTCCGCCGAACAGGGACATATTGAACACGTCGATGACCAGTCTACATCGTACCAGACTAATTCGGCTAATCCTGCCGACACCGAGGTCGCAGCAGAGCTTGCGGTTTCGGTGGCAAAATTACGGAGCACTGTTTCTGAAGAATATAGTGTTGTGGTATTTAATATATTTTACTCGTTATTATGTCTTACTAACATTTGTAACAACAAGTTCCTACCCCAAGAGCCCAGCTCCAGTGTTACGAGTCTCCTCCTCTCAATAAAGGACTTACTCGAATCATTGGATCAATGGAGTCAAAAACATATACATGCAAGCGGCGTAAGCGATGTGTATGTTCGTATGGAGGATAGCTTTAACGCTGTCGTCGCTGCGTTTCAAGCATCTGGGGTAGACATGTCGTAAGCGCTATACACTACATGTTCTCTTGAAACATGAATTGCATGGAACTTAGGGCCTTGCTGGACATACCTCAAGAGTTACGATATATTCTAGAAGAAACTCTGGCTGAAGGTGCTACGCCAAACAACTTGGAAGCATACTTGCCTCGTATTCGGTTAATTGTCCAAAGGCTTCTGCGAGACATCAGTTCAAAACAGGACGAGTATAAGAAAATCAAGCTCGACAGTGGCGCTCGACCTGAAACTGTTCCGATCATATCAAAGGAGTATTCTCCTAGTAGACACGGTATTTCAGGGAAAACCATTCGTAGCCCGAAGATAACAGACGAGATTACTAGCACAATGGCAAGTTAACTAGTCACTATTACACGAGATCATGAACCATTAACACTAAACAGACTCTCATGGAGATCACATCGTCATTGGGCAACCATGGTTGCGCAAACATTACGAACCAACTAGATCTCCAGAGATGCAGTATGTATCCAATATCCAATGGTGGATTTGGCGACATATACCGAGGTGTGCTCAAAAATGGGACTCGGGTCGCAATTAAAACTTTAAGGATCTTTGAGGGTTTAGACGATGAGACACCAAAATACTCAAAGGTACGTAAACAATGCGATGTTGCTTCAAGCCTTCATGCGTTAGTAGCATGCAGCACGAGAACTGTATACTTGGTCAAAGTGTCAACACCCCAACATACAACGGCTACTGGGACTAGTGCAGTTTCGGGGCCAAATTGGGATGGTTTCAGAATGGGTACCAAATGGAAACCTTCTAGAGTATGTGTCTCGACATCCTGATGTGAATCGCTACGTTTTGGTATGTACAAGCTATTTTCTGATGCCCACCATTTGATACGATTCACCTTCCTGCAAAAGAGTAAGCAACTATCAGACGGCCTTTCGTATCTTCATGGCTTCGGTGTGGTTAGTGAGGCTCTACTGTTCTTCGAGGGAAGCGATGCTAATCAGGCTTCCTGCTTTACAGATACATGGGGACCTAAAAGGCGTAAGTAATAATATCATGTCATAAACGGCTTTGACCAGACGCTATGTATGATCTAGGCAAATGTCCTGATATCTGGTGATGGCATACCTTTGCTCACCGACTTCGGGAATGCCGAACTACATCAACGTACCCTTCAGTTCTCAATAACGGGATCCCAGACAAGTATTTCAGTGCGCTGGGCGGTAATTATGTCGAGTTCACTTCTAAGTCATCCTCATTAAAATTATGTCATTAGGCCCCGGAGATATTACAAGGTATTGCCACATGCAGTGTGCAAGGGGACATATATGCGCTTGGGATGGTGAGTTTAAGCTTTTTGAATATGGTAGTCTTTGACGTACCCGTTCCCACCAGACTATATTGGTATGTTTGCAATGAAGATACGAGTATCGATGCTGATAATGTAGTACAGGAGGCGTTCACGGGCACTATTCCATACCCCAAGAAAAACGAGGCTGCTGTCATGTTTGCTGTGGTGATTGCAAAAGCCTTTCCGGAACGCCCCGAGACACATATACCCCAGAACTCTGAACATGGCGACGCACTTTGGTCATTACTCGAATGGTGTTGGGCATTTGAACCGGAAAAGCGACCTAGCGCGTCTGAGGTCAAAGCTAGGGTGGGTTTTCTAGCTAGGGTTGCAGCCTTGGGCCCGCTTGCTAAGAAATCGGGTACATAGCTGGATCACATCACGCAAAGCGGCCTCCGAACCATACCATTGGCTCCTGTTGATGTCGTTCGTGGTTCAACTGAAAACTCATAGGTCAAGGCCAAAGAAGGGCATGGAATATCCTCCCTATCAGAGTTCTGAATGATTTCGCTGTCATACTAGCTACCGTGTCAACGCTTTTGTTGTAGCTCACGGCCCTCGCTAATCCATAGGCCCTTAGCTACATCTTAGCTAAATGTGTTACCTGGGTAATTGTACAACTGAATAATACTTATATGCATGACCGTCCTACTAAAAACTGTGCCAGCGGATCGATATGGCCTCCGCGCCTATTATTATCTTAACTGGGCTAGGTTGTTGAGCTTGAGATAAAAAGACTCACCGGGGACGTTTGTCCACTAGGACATTCGTTTTTTTTCTTGTATTATACTCACAAATCGAGGTCCTACACTTTACGAATGTATATATGAAGACCTTGTCTACACGCAGAGTCAAACCTCTTTCGAATACGAGACTTGGGAAAGTCACACTGAGCGACACCCGTCAGTTCCGACTGCCATCCCTGCGCTCACCCATTGACTGGTTGGATCACAAATTTCAATGTTAAATCGTTTGCGTGGAGTACAACAACGATTAGGTATATATTGTTCACCATTAAAGCAGGTTTATGCGCCTTTATTATTCGCATATATGCAAATGAGTTTAAAGAGGACACAGTTGCCTGGTATCCTCAGTTCCGAAATAGCCTCCTCTACAAGTTCATTGGACTCCTCGGTCTCTAGTCCTCCGTCGCAGAGTATGCTAGTCGTATCTCGAATAGAGGCTAATGCAAAATACTCCAAATACGGGGCGAAACGAGGATCCACCTTGTGTCCGCATGGACCACTCGAGTGAGGATATCCGGGAAACATCTTGGTTGCTATCCGAATGTTTTCGAGTCCGGCTTCGCCGTTCGGCTCATAGACAAGCCAATACGGAAGGTTCTCGAGCGTATCGACGTCGGCACCGGCTTGAATGAGCACACTGCGTAGATTTTGGAGAAGGCGAGAGCAAATAGGGCTGGTACGCCAAGCAATTCTAAAGGAATCTTCAGAGTCATATAGCGGGAGCTCGGATTCTCGTATATGGATAAGTCCACCAGGGGGAAGAACACGGTATGCTTCGCAAATCATATATAGATAGTTTTTGACCTAAAGTAAGCGTAAGTATCGCTAAGAAGGCGGGTGAAACGATCTTGCTAATAAGTTCAAACGCGCCGTTGAACAATACCATATCTTGGGATGAATCTTCTATCGTGAGTCCAGCTGTGAAATCGTAAGCCTCGAAGGCAATGTTCGGCCGCGGGACGTGTATCATAATAGGTGCGACATCCATGCTTCGAGATTGCACCTGTCGAAATTCGGCAGCCATCTCTTGCGTCCTGTAAACGCTCAATCAGTTGACACGTTCAGCCGGTTGTTGTTGGACTTGCCAAGTGCCGTCCCGGGTGCCAAGTTCCAAGACGCAGTACGTGCGTTCAGGGTGGAGAGTAAGCATTTCTTTTACTATAGGAGATTAGTTCCCGCCATGAATGTATGAATCAACAAAAGTGTCGAATAATGAGTCTGCGAGTACTAGCGCTCCCGGAAAGTATCCGGACACGCTGCTACGGATGCCTCTCGCCTCGAAACTTCTTGTAATCTACATCGTACTTGTAAATGCCCTTCCTATTTCACACTAGGTTCATTACCCGCAAAAAATAGTGGCTGCTTCGTCTCAAACTTGCCGTATCTTTCAGCCATGTTGAAATCTGCAGCATTAGATAACCAGTTTTTTTGAGCCCCGAGTATCTCACGTCAGCGAGGGGACATCTCTGAGTATTTAGCGCTTTGGATCATGTCTTTATCTTGTCTGGTGCTCGAGAAACGAAAGGAACAAAGTGCGAATTTGTGTATGAAATAAGCGCTGTCCGGATACTTTCCGGGAGCGCTAGTATTGTCCGTTGGAAAGTACATCACGCAGTTGGCCGACGGTTGCTGTCTATCGTTGTGTTCGACAAAGTATTCTGTCCCAGCATATCACAGACAGTCAGCGGGAAGAACAAACGTAGATTAATGCGGGGCTTACCCGGTAGATCGTCCGACCCAATAGTCCGAGTCGATTCCGAAGACTCTGTTTCACCAGAAAATTCAGATATTGAGTCGGAGTAGAATGTGTGGAAGTCGGGTTCGATGCAATACACAAATCCATTGGTCTCTTGGTCAAAGAATGGAATAGCGAGCACCTTTCGAGAACAGGACTCTCTGACAAAAAATAGGTCTTTTGAAAGCAGAAAGTATGGCTAGGATATGGTTTTAGGGTAGCGTAAACGTCATATGATAACGCTATTGCTCAAACGTTGGGGCGGGGCCCCTAGGTTTCCGTCAGAGAATTCTATGGTACGGTCTGCTAGTGCCTGGCATGACCACCATACTGTAGCAATTATAGTAGCACATATTTTAGAATAAAAAAAAGGCCATATCTCAAAATAGCTGCAAAGTACTTCTCAGTCCTTATAAGTGTCGCTTGCGATTCCATTGAAGGTGGGGGCTTGGGTGGTTTCCCAATTTTAGGAGCAGCCGCAAGCATTGACAAGCAAGTCTCGATCTAATCTTATCTGTGCCTCTGACCACGACCCTAATTAGCCGACCACGATGATCAGCCCTAGAGCGACGCGTCTCGGTAAGTCTCTTGCCTTCTATATCATCGTTCTATATGCTCAAGTGCTCAAGAAATCAGCTCGTATGATCCCTCCCGCATCTGGGACTCTACTCCGCATCCCTCCATCCTCAACCCCTCTAACTCGATGTCGCTTTCTCCACGCCACCCCTACCCTCAGAGACAACTACTTCGACACGCACCAATTCGTTCAACGACTTGAAGAGGAAGGACTTTCGAGGTCTCAAGCCGAGGGCCTTATGACAGCTATTGCACAGGTTATTGATGAGAGTGTGAAGAATATGAGTCGGAATATGGTCACCAAGTCGGATCAAGAAAAGGTGCGTCTTGGCGTAGCTCTTGTGCTAGACAATCGAGGGGTATCGTAGTCGGTTACTCGATATCTTTGGGTCGAGCGAAAGTTGGGTCGTCGTCTGACCGGATTAGATACGCGGGACTGACTCGTTCCCCATCTTATGCTTGATTTCATGGGAAGCATTATAACCAATCGAACTAATGATCGTTTGTTGTTACAGTATTCGTACACCCAAAAAGTCGACTTTGCGCAACTCAAATCTGAAGTCCAACTCCTGGAGAAAAACGATGTTGCGCTCATGAAAGCAGACAATGATCGGCTGGTCGCGGACGTCGAAAAGCTCAAGGCTCGATTGAGAGAGGAGATTGTGAGGACTCAGGCGGGGGTTAGGTTGGATTTGAACTTGGAAAAGGGTGAGTTTTGATTTGATTTTTCTTTAGTTGGAGCTTATTGGTTGTAGGGAGGATAAGAGATGAAGCCAGTATGCAAGAGCTCAAAATTCGAGAGGTGGACACACGGGTCGAAAGTGAGATTAGTGGGTTGCGAACGGCGATTGAGCAGTCCAAGGTGTGTTTTGTTGCCTTGATTCCTTGGATGAGCCTTACGGTCGATTGGTTTGAATAGCAAAATACTTTACAGTACCTGGTTACAGTTGGTATGTCTGCTTGCCTTTGCAAACTTCGCTACATCTTAACCATTGGTACTTTAGCAACTGGTTGTGCGGCCCTTCTCATGGCGTACATGCGTTTCCGGATGTGACCTGCACTATACTTCAAACTTATACCACCCCAACGGTCTAATACTCAGTCACATTATGTACGTAGCTGTATACAGAAGAAAAACCAAAACAACACGATAATAGACAAAGAGTGGTGACAGTGCTAGAGAGTGACACGATTTTTTCAAGGGAGCGAGAAAGGCGGTATACTATACTTGTACAAAAAGGCTAAAAGACTAGAGGTCCTTTTCCTTGGGCTTGAGGCGAGCGTCTTTCTTGTCCGAGAGTTTGCGCGGTTCCATCTTTGTGCCGAGGATGGTGTCCCAGTGGACGAAGAACGGTTGGCTAAAGTTCTTTTTGAGACCATAGGACTGGAGAAAGCATGATCAGCCTGGGAATAGAAGAGCGATACGCGAGGCTTACCTGATGATGCACGTCATGGTAAGGTGCGTTGTTCCCAAATGCCATTTGGAAGGGATCGAAGGGCAGAGCGTAGCCGCAGTGATCGTCGACGGTCTTGAGGGTAGAAAAGGCAAAGAGGAAGATGCCCTGTCGGATGCCCATGCCAGAGACAAAGTGGGAGACGGCCGCACCGAGAGTGTCGAGCACAAGGCCTTCGAACCAGTGGTTGTAGAGAGCGCCATAGGCATAAGGAACGTATAACCTGTGGTGGACCGAGTGGAACTTGCGATAGAGATACTTGTTGACATGAAAGAGGCGATGGAGAAAGTATTGCCAGGTATCCATCACAAGGCTAATAATTTGCATGTGAGCTTCATCTGAATGGAGAAAACGAGGTGACACTCACAGCGCAAAGAGAAACTGCGCCGAGGGGATAGCCCACCAGTAGGTCGCATGAACGAGCTCCTGGCCATAGGACTCGAGCACCCGATCGCCTGGTCCGGGTCCACAGACGGCTCGAACGGCTCGGACGACCCAGGGAGCAACCGCACGCATGCCTGCTTTGTGGTCGTATGAAGACTCACTGCCGTGCTCGTCGAGAAACAAGAGGCCGAGAGCGGTTTGGATGACGTGCTGCAACATGACAGCCCAGATAACGTCGATGCGGCTGACGAGGTTGCGCGACTTGACCTCGGCGGACTCGTGCAGGCGGTATTTCTCGAGCCAGGCGGGTTCGTACGAGTCGAGAATGTGGAAGAACATGGACAGGAGCCAGTAGGCGATGATGGGTGCTGCGAGTGAGAGGTGTTTGTCCGACATCCAGGTCAGCAAGTCCGGCGTCGGCACATGGTACCAGGGAAACGAGAGGGGCGACGGAACGAGGGCATCGAGGAATGCGTCTGTGGTCGTGTTGAGTGCTGCCATCCCGAGACGAGAAAAAAATGGAAACGGCAGGTGGTCGTCGACCGCAGAGGCGCGCTCGATTTCTGGGAGTCGTGAGATGTCAAGACCGCTCGGCGCCGCATCGAGGGTCTCAGGGTCCATTAGTCAGCCCCCTGGCCGTCTCGTCTCTCTTCGACTCGACCACCACCAGCCATGGCCCAGACCGAAGCTCAGATCTTGGAGGAAATATCGCGATTGTCGGGTCAGTCTAATCATTTGATTAGTGTTACGTTGTCTGACGTCCCCCCAGGTGCTATCGACCGACACAAGTCACAGGCGCAGCACGCGCCCCGCGGTGGCTATCGTGGCGGACGTCCCCACGCTCCAGCCTCGTATCGGAAGCCATATGCATATCCGACAAGTGCAAGTGGTTCCTCTCACACTAACGCTCCACAGGAAGTTGTTCTCGGCGGACAGGTCTTCCAAAGCGGCCGAGGGGGCAAGTCGCTTGTCCGCAAGGGAGGTTGGCGACCTTTTCCTATTTTAACACGCAAATACTCAATATCATACAGCCCCAACAGCGTCAAGACCTCCGTCTCGCACACCCCTCAAGACAAGTCCAGCATCGTCCCCATCAAACACGACCACACCCTTGGCCACGCCTCCGACACAACCTCAACAGCTCGTTCATGCCGGCAAGAACAAACTCGTCGCAGCAAATCGAATCGGAAAGAATAAACCTCCTCCGCCCCCACCCGCGGTTTTGGCCGCCAAACGCGCGAGGCTCGCCAAACTATCCGCGACATTGACCAATGTTCAATCTCATCGGTACATTTTTTCACCTCGCATTCTTTGGACATCTCTTTTAACCTCCCGCAGCAATCAACGCGGCGCATTTGGAAAGCGTAAAGCGCCCATCAAGCGAAAAGTAGTCGACAAACCATGCCGATTCTGGACTCGTACAGGTGCGCACCCGCCTACTCCCATTTCCCTCCCATCCCAACTTTGCGCGCTTTTTCCCGTCTGTTAGGAATATGTCAAAACGGCAATACTTGTCCTTACAAACACGACCCCAACAAAACGGCCATCTGCCCCCGATTTGTCACCAACGACTGTCCAAACACGGCACTCACCTGCCCGCTCTCGCACGACCCGACACCTGAACGCATGCCTCTATGTGTTCACTTCCAAAACGCGGGCCGATGCAGACTTGGGAGTGCGTGCCCGTATCCACACGTGTTCCTTGGTCCGGACAACGTTAAGCAGGGAGTGTGTCGTGATTTCGCGGTGTTGGGATACTGCGAAAAGGGGGTCGAGTGTGCAAAGAATCATGTGAGGGAGTGTCCGGACTTTGCGGAGAATGGAGTCTGTCGGACCAAGGGGTGTAAGCTTCCACACGTCATTCGGGCCAGCAAAGGCAAGATGGCTGCCGCGGCTGCCGAGGCGGATCTGGCGAGGGCCAAAGCGGAGGAGGTAGAAACGCATGGGGAAGAGCCCAAGGTCGCGGCTGGACAGAAGCTTGGAGACGAGTTTGTGTCGCTGATGTTTGAGGAGAGCGAGGATGAGGATGAGGACGAGGAAGAGGATGACGAAGAGGAAATGGAGGGTGAACACGAAGAAGCTCTTACCGCCGACGAAGCTGAAGAAGAAACCGCCGCTCAAGGCGAAGACGACGAACAAGACGTCGACTTGCTGCTCTCTGAAGATACTGAAATGGTGTAATTAGAACTTTTTGGTTATATAATTGTATTTTGTTTTTCGGCTCGAGATCAGGAATGTGGCGCCTCACGTGATGATCGGTGGTCTCTAATTTTAACCGCCACTTTGAGTAATGGCTGGACACAAGTATCAAGACAGGCGGGCGAGGTTGCCTCAGGCTCTTTTGGACCAGGTTAATGCCCGAGGTATCTACTTTGACATGTTGTATTCACGTATTTTTACCTAAAATTTTACCCGAGTTTAGATGATGATGCTGCATCGGGTGCTCCCACCTCTCGACGGCGAACCGCAGATCGGCGGAGTGCGAGAAAGTCGAAGAGAGAAGAGGCAAAAAATAGAAAGGCTCAATTTTTCTCGAGACAAAGAGAAGAGGGCGGGGGAAATGTGAAGAAACGGCCGGCTGCAGGAAAGGCAGAAGATCGACCTGCGAAACGACCCAAATTGAAGGACGAGACGCCGTCCAGTTCGGCGAGTTCGAAACCCCCACCTAGCACTTTACCTAGCAAGCCCCCCTCTTCCAACCGACCTTCTTCGAATATCTCGAAATCTGCGTCTCCAAAGCCTGTTGTGCCTGCACAACCTAAAGCCCCGAAACCGAAGCCTAAACCCACACCACTCGAACGACTCACCTTACCCAAACCGAAAAAGGAAAAAGATGTGGAGGACGACGAGATAGCCTGGCTTGAAGCTAAACTAGGGATCAGAAAAAAGAAGAAAAAGCAAAAATACGGAGGGGCATTTGGTGATGATGGTCTGGACGGTGAGTGCGCAGGGCTCTGGAAAAAGAAACGGACATCGATCTGGAGTAGATATTCTGTTGGATTTGGATCGGCTCGAGGAGGAAATCGATATCCTTGGTGATGAGGAGGGTGGGCCTGACAGAAGTGAGGCAGGCGAGGAGGAATCCGTGGGTGCGGAAGAAGATGAGGAAAACGTACGTTTCTTGCGAGAGTTTCTTTATTAGTGATTTATCAATTCTGCCCGTTTCAGTCCGAAAATGACGAATCGGGTTCGGACCAAGAGAGTTCTGAAGGGTCGAGTGGCGAAGAAGACGGTGTCGATGAAGATGACGAGGTTCCCCGTCTCAAAGAGCCCAATGCTGACTCGCAAGCTCTAGGGTTACAGGCGAAACCTACGGGTGAGCAAGAAAGGTTTATATATGCTTCACGTCTTTGTTCTAACACAGCTCTAGGTGCCTATGTTCCACCACATCTTCGACAAAAAAGCGTACCTGACGAAACCAATACAGTTGGCCAAAGTCCAGAGCAGACTAAGCTCGCTCGTCAACTCAAGGGTTTGCTCAATCGGTGAGATTGAGCGCGCGCATAGTGCTGTAGTTGGCTTCTCACCTAGAATTGGCAGACTGGGAGAACAGAATATCGAGGGAATCGTGACAGAGGTCGAAGGGTTGTATAGAGTAAATCCTCGAAACGGTGAGCTCGCCCTCTGAGTAATGGCGTATATATAATCTAAGGTTGGGTTAGACGTTACACAGACGTTGACAAACATACTACTCGACTCTATCTCTTCATCTGCGAATTTGCTAGACACTTTTGTGATCTTGCATGCTGCTTTTATTGCCGCAATCCACAAAATTATTGGAATCGAATTTGGTATGTGCCTGAAATAGATTCGAGGGCTTTCGTGTTTGAGCTCACCTCTGAATTAGCTGCGTACTTTGTGGAGCAGGCTGTATCTTCCTACGAAACCCACTGGAAATCTCTGCGTGCTCTTGTTCCTAAATCTGCGGAAACCCTAGACGCCGGAGATGATTCAGTTCCTAATGGCACCAAAGAATCATCAAACCTACTTGTCCTTCTTTCAGAGCTATATAACTTTCAGGTTATCTCATGCGTGCTTGTATACGATCTGATAAGAGCGCTGCTCAACTCCGAGTTCTTGGAGTATGATGTTGAGTTGTTGCTCAAGGTTGTCAAAAGTAAGCTCACATTACAAGTATCATGCGGCTGCATCTCTAATCATACTTGCAGATTCCGGGCACCAGATGCGGCAAGATGATCCACTCGCTTTGAAAGACATCATTCAGGTCGTACAAGACAAGATGCGAGGGAAAAATCCCGATGAGCTCAGGTACGTAGGATACAAATAGTTTACGGATGTTTTGTTGATTGTTGGTTCAAAGCTCTCGCTTCCGTTTCCTAGTCGAGACCTTGGTCAACCTAAAAAATAATAAGCTAAAGGATGTGAAACGCGCGGGGGGCACAGGTCAGAACGTAGCTTCCGCGGCGATCGAGCGTATGAAGAAGTATTTAGGCGGGATAAGTAAGAAACGACATGGTGAGTATACCCAGAGGCATCTATAGCAAAACTCATGCTCGCTTAATTTGGACAGTAATGTCCCATGAGCCCCTGCGAGTCACCTTGGAAGACCTTCACTCGTCTGACAAGCGTGGCAAATGGTGGCTTGTGGGGGCAGCGTGGGCCGGGAATCCTTTAGTCGAGAACCAGGCCGCCAAACCCCAGACCAAAGCAAAAGACATGGGAGCATCTAAAGCGATTGTAGTCGACCAACTAGCGGATTTGGCACGGCAGCACGGCATGAATACTGAGGTTCGACGGAATATCTTCGTCGTTCTCGTCAGCAGCGATGTATGCGCACCTTCTTCGGTAACTCTTCCGTTGACTAACGCCCAGATTAGGATTATGTGGACGCCTGTGAACGGCTGACACAACTAGAGCTCCAAGAAACTCAGCAGAGAGAAATCGTACGAGTAGTTCTTCATTGCTGCGGAAATGTACGAACCACGATCGCTCGTTTCTACAGTAACACGCTGACGATGTAGTTCTTTAGGAAAGAGCCTATAACCCATTCTATACGCTAGTTGCGCAACATCTCTGCCAAAAGTCTCACTCACATCGAATCACGCTCCAATACTGCCTATGGGATTTCTTGCGCTCGCTAGGCGAATCCCAAGTTGGAGGTGCTGCAATATCGCGGGACTTTGATACAAATGGAGACAACGTTTCAGACTCGACTATCTCCAACTATGCAAGGGCATATGCATGGTGGCTGGCTCGTGGCTCGGTCGCCCTTTCTATCTTCAAGGTAATTAAGTTGCCATGATATCAGTGCTTGTACTGATTGGAACTTCAGCCTGTCGAGTTTCTAGTACTTCAGCCACGATCAAAAAGGTTCCTCAAACTGCTTTTCCTTCAAATGATAATTAGCTCCCAATCCAACTCTCCCTTAATCGATATTCGATCCGCCGAATCATCTATCCCTAAGGTCCGAAACCGAGCAGCTGTCGAAGAAATCACATCTAAAGCGCTGCGTATACCCACTATGTGCAAAGGAATTGTCTATTTCATTCAAACGCTACTTGCTGAAGATGATCTTGGGGCACGGACGAAACTAGCTCACGAGCTACTAGTGTGGGGCTTGGGGGTAGCCAAGGAATCTTTACAAGGAAACGCGCTTTCAGATGATGAGATGTGATTGTATCATGTATGCTTAGGTTTTCTTGAATGCAACAGAAGAGCAAACGCTCCCCGACCGTCCTCCAAATGTAAATGTAGGATGTTGTATGCGCGAACTAGGTCCAAGTGAGTAAATGCATGTATATATCAATCGTAGACGTACTGATACTCTAGGTCAAGTTGGGAAGCCCCGAAGGTAGATTTGAGCTCTTCTTCCGTAAAGTTACAAGCTGCCCAATAATTAGTTTGAGTAGAGCAAAAGCCCGTGATACCATGGGACTGACATGTAATCAAGAACAAACCTCCAGGCTTGAGTGCCTCGGCAACCCTAGAAGGATATTTTGAGGCAAGGCTGGTCCCATCCTCATTTTTCTCCGCTAGTGCGATCGCATCGTAAGTGCCTTTATCGAGGCTAAAGTCCAAGGTAATTACGAGGTAAGCCGACTGGAGGAGATCACAAACTCACAGCAAATCCCATTTGCCATCCACCTTATCTTCGCTCACATGGGGTGCTGTCTCATTGATAAAGTCTGTGACAATGTACCGTATCGCAGGATATCCCCGACCTGAAGCTACAGACCTGGCCAGCTTAATTGAGGGCTCGCTGGTAAGGATCAGTCTTCTCATAATCTAGGCCAGTGCAATTATAATCACCTGTAGTCGATCCCAATGATACGACTCGCGTCGTATCCATTCTCAGCCAAGGTTACTGCCATTATCCCATTGCCCGTCCCGATGTCTAGTATGGAGGGGTTATTGACCGGAGGTATATTGCTTAGCGTCCACTCGAGCTAAACTAAACGCTCAGCTATATACGATGGTCTCGGAGGACGGACCAACCATCTTCTCAACCGTCTCTTCTCCGAACCTATTCTCAAAGTTATCTTATTTTCCTAGGCGTCCCTCGAATCACTGACTCACCAGACCTCTCCCTCGTCTCCATCGGTCTCAAAATTCTCCACTTCGGTGTTATACACCTGATCCCAGCTACCAGGAGATAGTCAAGATGTGAACTATAGATTGATTCATGATCCCACTTGCTAAGATTTCGTCCCCAGTTTCGACGGCTTTAACTCGGATGTCATGGTGGAGTTTGACCGTGCAAACCGGGCCTTGTTCTGACTATTAGGGGCAAGCGCCAAAGCGAGCCTACTGGTTCAGTTTGGGCAAATCGATCATCTAGATGATTAGTATCGACTTTAGGTCTTCAATTTGTGCACACAAATGCGTAATTGTAAAACACATATTTCATGATGCATAGTGATGATATGAGTGCATTGAGGCATAAAGGTCAAAACTAATACAACACATGCAAGCATAACCGAAGAAAGCTCCACGTTGGATCCCCAAGTATGCTTACGCCTCGGTCATCTCGCGCAACCGACGGACCGTACTGTCAAAAGATGCAATTAAGTCAGCCCGAGTTCATATCTCATTATTCATGGAGGGAAGATGTGAGGCAGACATTTGAAAAGGGCTGCATGTCACAGAGCCTTGATGCACTATCAGAAACACGTACCTCCGAACAGTTGCTGCTGCAGTGGTGGACACAGTCCACGCGCCGCCCGCAATGACCTTTTTGCATGCACGGCATTTCCAAATTCCTACGGCAGTACGCTTGACAGTGTCCTACGAGCACTTGTCATTATCCAGCTCAAATGTAAGAGGGATGCCAGTATCTACCTTGCCACAGAAAGTGCAGGTGTATCGGGCGTGCTGGGTAACCTCCATCTACAATAGTACTCCGTTTAGCCAGCTTCGAGCTCTTGCTCCATTTCCCCTACCTTCTTGACTTGCTTTCGTAGGGAAGCACCATAGCGCTATAGATCATGTTTCAACAGTCAAGCTTGATCCAGTCGGGAATAAACGTACCGTTCCGTACTTTCCAGTCACTCCGACCTTTCTTGTACGCTTAGTCTGCCATGCATATTAGCAACTCTATCACTTGAGTGGCCAAAGATCTAGCATACCATTTTGATCGCAGAGGTCCTGAAGCACGGCTGGTGATTGTTTCGTTGATGGCCGGAAGTATATTCGAAGGCTGGATGATCCGCTGATGGTCCTTGCTAGTATCACGTGATCGTTGCCCCAAACCGGCTCCGGTCCTTGTGTTTCAATTCAGTGGGAACTTGAACCCGGAAGCGTATGCCGTTTTAAATAAGGAATCATTTTACACGAAGTAATAAATGTAAATCCTAGCAACGAGAAGGGAACTAAGTTGCAAATTTGACACGAGCTACAGGGATTGTAGTGCTCCAAGAAGAAACCCCTCAGGTATTAGCGAAACAGCACTTTCAACTCCGTGAAGGTCAGCTATTTGATTACGAAGATCCTTGATACGACGGGCTATCTTGATATGGGAGTTGAGGTTTTGAGCCGCCACTAATGAACCGCGCCGAGTACTACCCGGATTAGACAAAGAGAGATGTAATATGTTCGGCCACAAGGCCATCAGGAGTCTATAAGAAGAGCTGTTATGATTGTCTTAACGTAATATAGTTTACTTACTCAGCGGTATCCACCATGGAGTATGTGTGATTTGGGAAACCGTCGATGTTACTAGCCTCAAGAATTCTGAACGACAGAATAGGCTGGCCGACGTATTTTCGAGTTGGACTCGTCCAGGTCAACGTAATTGTTAAATGCTCAAGATTTGACATTGAGGCAAAGTATTCCAGTTGGTGGACCGGCACATGAAAATCTGGGAGCTCGAGTTTCACAACCTGCGAAAATATTGTTCCAAAGTCGTTGAACCAATCGAATTCTAATCCAGTGATTTTGACTTTCAGTAGTGGGAGTTTTGAAAGCGTTTCGAGTGCCTCGACGAATTCGTCAATGCAGTGACCTCCAGATTCATGCATCTCATCGTCCAAATCGAAGCGAGCAAAGAGATTGGAGAGATGTGGAGTGTTGCTCAAACGAGGTATAAATTCTTCCCCAACCCAGTCCTGCTCGCTCTTGGTATGGAACATGCTAAGCGACAGAACTGTCAGATTCTGGACTAGTGCCTTCAATTCCAAAAGAGCCTCGACTTCGGAGCTAGCTAGGTAATCCAATGAAAGATAGCGCAGCGCGGGGAACGAATCTCGATGCAACACTCCAATTACGCCAAGGTAAGGGCTGCCGGTAATGGTATAGAGATGAAGATGCTCGAGAACTGGAAGATTGCCAATAGCCTGCAGTGAGCCGGGTTCGAGCATCATAGTGCTGGTACGCAGATCCCGTAGATCATTTAAAAGAGAAAAATATTCGCAAACCGGTCTGGGCCTTAGCAGCCCCAAGAAGAAACTAATTTGCTCGTTTTCCGTAGCAGACTGATTAAGGCTATCACTGAGAAGTAGCGAGAGCGTTTTGATGTGCGGACTATTGTTCACAATCGTTTGGAGAATGACAGAACTTGCCAGAGATGAAACGCAGTGTCTTATTTTTCTACATTCAGTCGGTGTAACTCGAAGTTCGACTGTTGAAGCATTTAGGAGAGAGGAGATCCAACCGATTAGGAGGGTATCTTGAACTACTGGTGTGTTTCTGGTGTGTATAACGAGAGACATGAGGTTTGGGAGGAGTACCCTTCTGTGAGACCAGGAGTTCAGAACGCTCCAACTACTCAGTACGAAATAGTTCCTAGTATAGATATTGAGAGAGTTGACTAATGGCGCATAAAGGTGGAAGCGCGAGAAGTCGGTATTAAGGGGCAACGTCTGCAATGCATATCAACATTTGGAATTACATCTTATCACTTAGCTAACATACCACTTTGACAATTGTTTTGGGGTCACCGCGTGCGAAAGAGACGTTGGGCAGAAGGGCAAGGAGATGCAGTACATCGACGTCATATTTCCAGATGAACCGAGCAGCTGTACTAAAACCGATCCGACATGTACGCATGACTCTGGCGCACGCGCCAGGTGTGGCACAGTAACATATCAAGTCAAAAACCTCCACTGTGCTGAAAACCTTATGCGCCGAGGTGATGGTCATAGCGAAGGCGGGTTATGAGTGGCCGTGTTTGGCTCTATTTGAGTGAGGACTCTATTTTGGCCAATTCTGGCAGAGTTTCCTTGACTTTACAAAGAGTCCAACGTGTATGGAGTTGCGTTCGTTGTAATATATTATATTCTAATTCTATTTTCAGACTTGGTAGCAGTGTGTAAAAGTATGTTTTGCCCAAATGTCTACGCTCATCGCTTGCATCATTGAAATATGGCCACACACGATCTTAGGTATCCAATATGTAGTGCGAAAAATGCATATACCAATTAATTAATATAAACTCCGAGCACAGTTGAAGACCTGGCTGAGTACCGTTGGGCAGTCGGTGTTTGCTTTCAGCGCTTAGATAACGCTTGTCAGACACTATCAACGACGGATCATGATGACCGAGATTTCAGATGTGCACAGGCTCGCTTTGTCACCACATTAGGCAGCGAGTGCATAATGTCGAACCCGCGCGGTAGTCGCAGCGCTGTTGCGCGCTGGCGGGCATGTTCTTCCGCTGGACCCCGCCCTGTGTTGAGTAAGCGCATATATGGATGGTGGTGTATGATACGTGTTGTTGGGTATAAAACCCACCTGTCTTGTTGCTCAACTCTCATCATCCCTCAGACAACTTTTCAGTCTTTCGCATTTTCAACCTACTTTGACTCTCCCAATGTCGAATGTTTCTAGCCCCCTCTTTGCTCCCCTCAAGGTTGGCGACATGACGCTTGCTCATCGCGTTGTTATGGCTCCTATGACACGCCTGAGAGCCGATAACACGTATGTTATTGGAGACGCGACGGTCGAGTATTACAAGCAACGCTCTGCTGTGCCGGGCTCCTTCATTATCACAGAATGTGCCACGATATCAGGCGAGGCGGGAGGCTTCCCCAACCTGCCGGGAGCGTACACTGATGCGCAGGTTGCAGCATGGAAAAAGGTGAGTTCGGTGTGCTTTTTTAAGCCTTGTGTTTGTTGATAAATGGTTAATAGGTGGTTGACGCGGTACACGCCAACGGATCCTACGTTTTCCTCCAGATTGGCTCTCTTGGCCGAGTAGGATACTCGAGCATTTTACATGCTGAAGGGCATCCTTATGTATCCTCCTCGCCCGTCCTTCTGGCAGGCCGAGATGAAACGCCTGTTGAGATGAGCGAGAGTGATATTAAGCGCTACGTTGAGAACTACGCCAAAGTAGCTCACGCTGCTGTACATGTAGCTGGATTCGACGGTGTTGAGATTCATGCTTGCAAGTGGGTATTAGGTTTATTCCATGAACACTTTGATTGATGCTAATGGCGTCTGAAAACACCAGTGGTGGCCTTGCGGAGCAGTTTATTCAGGATACGGTCAACAAGCGTACCGACAAATACGGCGGTTCGATCGAAAACCGTGCGCGGTATTTATTTGAAGTAACCGAGGCTGTCTCTCAGGCTGTTGGCGACAAACGTATTGGGGTCCGGTTCTCGCCGTGGAGCAAGGGCCAAGGTGTGTCTATTATGACACGATGATTAGATTATAAGTTGATAGAGTTTTTGTATAGGCATGGGAATGGTCGATCCTATCCCCACCTACAGTTACATTATCTCGGGACTCGCAAAGGGTCACCCCGAACTCGCATATATCCACATGATCGAGCCTGGTATCGAGTCGGCTGCCACTGTGCCCGTTGATATCCAGGCTGATGGTAAAATGGTGAGCTACGCAAGTTATTTGGTTCTGAGTGGGCACTCATCGCTCTGATAAATTTAGCCTTCAAACGATTTTGCTTACGAACTCTGGTCTCCTCGTCCCTACTTGACTGCGGGTGGCTATACAGCTGAATCGGCAAAGGAGGCCGCTGAGAAACGGGACAACGTCGCTGTCGTAATGGGACGTCCTTTTATCGCAAACGTAAGCGGTTTTGTATGGTGATCATCTGGTTGGGTGAAGTAATCTTGTACTTTTAGCCCGACCTTCCTTATCGAATTCTTCACAACTTGGAACTTGCAGCTTCGGATAACAGTACATGGTATACCACCGGAACGGAGGCGACAAAGGGTTACATCGACTATCCGAGTGCAGTTTCGGTTCAAGCATAGGTTTGTCTGACAAATTGAGTTTTGTTTGTATCGTTATTTGGTGAATGGATCGATGCTCGGCGTTTGTTTGGTCTTGTCAATGAAAGTTTGTGCAAAAATACAACTGGAACAAAGAAGGGGCATGGAAAATTATCCCTATAATTAATACACGAACTCATTGTGCAAGTTGCACCTTTAGCCGGTCTATCTGAAACCAGCGAGACTCAGGAACGTGGCAGATCAGGCGGGACGTGGCTGAATAAGCGCCGAACCACGGAGCCAGGCCGCCTCGACTCAACTTGTTGTGTGCGCCCACCGTCCCCAAGATACCCACGCCCCAGCCACACCACGTCTGCATCGCCGAAATTCGTCCACAGGATGTCGGAGATGGACTCGGACAGTCCCTCCGACATGGAGGGTGTGTTTGTTGTTTTCTCTCTCGTTGTTGTCGGCTCACCAGGCCCGCAGACGTCACCATCACACGTGCGTTGCCCGTCCGAGAGGATGATGCGATGGACGAGGACACTCCCATGTATGTATCTCACAATCACATTAGCTACAAACTCATTTTTCTTCTAGGGAACTCTCGATCCTGGCGGCATCCGCTCGAATAACGGAACTTTCATACTCGGTGGCAGACATTCAAACGCGTTTATTCGGTGAGCATGCGCCTATTGCGCCGTGATTTGTGTTCGGTGTTTATATACCATTACTCAAGAGATTCAGGAGCTCCGGCATGTGGACGACTCCGTGAGCTCTGGTGACGCCTCTCTGGCGATCGAACGTGCCCTTGCTGGTCTTATGGAGTCAATCGTATCCGTTGGTTCGAGTCTCGAGGAAGTCAACAAGGCGATGGCTCCGGCAATGGAGGCGGTCAAGACATCAACAGAGGGCCAGGCAGCCCAGATTAACGAGCACGAGCCCGTCTTGAGGAAACATGCTGCCTTGTTGTCCGAGTGGCAGAACATCCAGTCTGACGTATCGAGGTTACGATCCGAGCTTCAAGAGGATCAGCTGTTGGTCAGGTTCCGCACTGCTGTCGACCAGGTATGTTCATCAATCCAGGAACTTTCTATTCAGTTTTTGACCTGAGTGCAGGCCGCCGGAATGATGGATTCGTTGGACAAAGCAGTAGAAGCGTGTCAGGTAGGTGATTTTTTGTGGCGCCAAAATTGTGCTCAACAAGCCTCAGGAATATATGTCACGGCGTGGTAAATATCTACGAACTACAGGGAGCGAGAGTGCTGCTTCAAGGACTGCAGAGGCAATGGCAAACTTTACGCAAGTGGTTGATCACTATGAGCGAGTGAAAAAGTGAGTGTTCCTTTTGGTTTGGCTGGATCTTTGCTGAATCGGTGTCGATAGATACTACATGCAATCCAGCACCCAGGCTATGGCATCCATCGACAAGACTATTCATAGCCGTGACATCAAGAACGGGGAGGTTCTGCGCCGACACACCGAGCTCTCTGCACGCTGGAAGTCGATTCGAGATCGTATTGCGCGCACAGATCGCGAAATCGAGGCGCTAAGGCGACCGCCAGATCCAGACCCAAGCGAAGCAGGATCAGTTCGCTCACGTACAACAGCCTCTTCTCGCCCCGAATCCCAATCTACAACCCTTTCTACATCTGAATCCGTCTCAATGTCCACGCTCAGTCAATCCCTGTCGCCGTTTCGAAAACTGGCTTCGCGTATGACTTCGGGATTTAGAACTCCCAACCGAAAGGAAAAGGATAAAGATAAGAGTACTCTGAAAGGAATGCCCTCCATGCCGCCTCCTGCAGTGCCACGCACGACATCACCAATTAATCGCAGAGTTATGTCACCGTCCGGGTCTCGACCTGCAGCCCAATCGATATTCTCCACACCGTCTCATAATTCATCCTCATTGAAGTTATCCCGTGTCCCATCAACAGCCCCACCGAAACCCCGCTGGAACTTTTCAACCAAACCTATCGAGGATACTTACGCGACCGTTAAACCGAGTCCGCCCCGCCCGTCCATCCAAGGCCACTCTCGGGGGCATTCGGTATCTGGTCGGCAGTCTTCCATGTCTGGACGACAAACGCCGGCATCAGCTGCGGCCAAGAATTTCCCGCGCGCTGCCGCTTCTCGCCCGCAGACGCCAGGAAGCGGCGCAAGGAAACGACCGCCAACGCCAAGTCAAATTCCCGCACCGATAGAAGTTGATATTGGTCCACCATCCCTTCAACGTACTCTCGCTACCCCCATCCTTGGTCCCCCTTCTATTCAAGGCACCCTAACAATCCAAACCGAGAGCCCCGAGCACCTTACCTTGCTTACCCCGCCCAAAGCACGACGTGCTAGCCAATCTCGTATTCCTGCCCCTGCATTCCGCCCGAGTCGCCCCACCTCTCCCTCTGTCTCGACATCGTCTTATTTCCCAGACGGATCGACGAGTCCCTCTGCACTATCAACAGCTTTCTTGTCGGCAGCTGCCTCACCCATCGGCTCAACAGGCCAATCCCCTTTCAATACCATGGGACCGATCACGCCAACACGTCCGCCTGGCCGTACACGTGCTCCACCATCCAGCTTCCGTGGCACTACACCTATGCCTGGTGCGAGTCGACCTCAATCTCGGCCTTCGTCTCGCGCGAGCGTGACTGAAACATCAGGCCGTCGTACCTCTCTCGAAAAGCTTGCTGCGCTTGCAGCAGGGTCGACCGACCAGCTGGCGTACAGTCCCAACGCGAAGGATGCGCTTGATGTAGAGTTGGCGCGAGTGGTCAACTCGATGGTGCATGGATATTATATCTCCCGGGTCACTCCTATTGTTGGTGCACAACAGGGGCCTGAATCTACTGCGCAATATGCGTTTGAGAACGCGATGGGCCGCAAGGTGTTGACGTGCAAACTTGTCGTTGTGGAGAAGAGCGCGCCAAGAGGCTCGTTGGATGGAGGAACGCAGCAGACCAGGCGGGTTATCTGTCGTGTTGGAGGCGGCTGGGAGAGCTTGAGCGCATACCTGGCTAGGGGCGTTTGATTGGTGGTCATGGAAATTGACGGTTCTGGGTCTCGGTTTGTTCCTCCTGAGATGGTCGGTACTTGGTGGGCTGTTGTTTTCACATCGTAAATTGTTTTATCTTTCTTCGTGTTTGATAATAATATAATCGCAACATAGTTTGGTTACCTGGGCGTCTGTGTATGCAGACCTCGGAATGCCATCACACCAAGGGCGATGGTAAAATATACTAAACTTCACACAACATCCATTGTATCGTTCACAACACAAACATCCTAAACATGAGTAAAGCGAGGACAACGACGAAAAACGATAACGCAGGATAGACCAGTTTCGACCACCTAGCTTTCTTCAAATTCCATTGCATTTCTGCCAGGGTACGAACGCTTGATACCGTCTTGGGATGTTGCCCCCCAAAGACGGTCATTTGCAGACTGACAACTTTTTCTTGCATTACGGCCGCCTCTTGCCATCGCCCCTGGAGGGCATATAGATTGGCCAGGTTGTTAATGAGAATCCAGGTGGTGGCAGGCGCTTTGTTTGATGACACGTTCAACCGGAAATCTAGCTCCTCACACATCATATGTTCGGCGTCTGCCACTCGGCCCTGCTCGCGGTATAATGCCGCTAGGTTGATGACACTTGATAAATTATCACTATGCTCCTTTCCCAAGAGCTCTTTTCTGGCTTCGTATACTCCCAGGAGTATAGTTTCAGCCTCCGAAAGTCGGCCACGAGTAAGGTAGGTGCTGCCTAGGTTTCCCCTAGTGGTAAGAGTGAGCATATGCTTGTTTCCCAACGTTCGCTCCATGACCTCCAGTGTTTCTCGTTGCAGTTGTTCTGCTTCGTGTATGCGATTTTGACCAAAGTATATTTGAGCTAGTAGATCCGTCGCTTTGAGTGTATCTGGATGGTATTTCCCAAACAATTTTGTGTAAGAATCGATATATTGAGTGATTAGTCGTTCGGCCAGCTCGAGATTGCCGAGATCCTTGTGATGTGACACAAGATTGAACAAAGTCATCAACGTTGTGGGATGCTTTGGACCTAGGGTCTTAGTCTCCGTCGCAAGTACCTGAGTTTGCAAAGCAACGCCTTCAGATAATCGACCTTGGATGCTATAGCTAGTCGCAAGAGCATGCATGGTCATTAAGGTCTCTCTTGCTTCGGGACCGAGTAATCGCTTGGCTTCCTCTAGCACTTTAAGTTGTATAGCTTCTGCTTCTTGATATCGACATTGGTACTGGTAGGTTATCGAGAGGTAAGCCAAAGCCCTTGTTGTTTCCTCGTGAGAAGCTCCCAAGAGACGTGCTCTACTCTCTACTACGTGGGTCTGAAGCGCTTCGGCATCCTCGAATCGCCCATTCACTTGGTATATCATAGCCAACTCATGCATGTCCGTCAGGGTCATAAGATCGCTGTCGCCAAGTGTATGCTTATCGGACTCAACAACCAGTTCCTGTAATTTTCCAGCTATCTCCCATTGACCCGATTCAAAATAAACAAAAGAAAACTGTCTCGCAAATGAAGGTTGAGATCGCAATTCGGGAGAGAGAGCATTGATGTGAGAAACAAGTGTACTCCGAAATTTGACGTCGCGGAAGTCTTGGTTCCTGTCGATGGATAGGGCAAGGAGCGTAGCTGCACGTTTTGACATTGATCCAATATCCTCGACCGTAGTACGGATCCAGGAATGAACCAGCGGATGTATAGAGTACGATTCGTTGGTAGAATCGTATTCGATGAGAGAGTATGAGCGAGCATCGCTGATTGCGTTCAAAAATGACGGGCGGTACCAACTGCTGTGATCGGTTCTGAATTCAAGCATAAATCTATTCAAAGCCTGATCCGAAGCCGCCGCTTGAACTAGTGTAAACTCCATAGACTTGGGATTAATGGATTTTTGGTTGGCGCGGCGGAATGTCTCTTCAGTAATGCCTTCATGGTGGATAAAAGCCAGGATCTGAAGAAGGAGCATGGTGCTAGGCCTTAGTTTTTGATAGCTTACGCGCCATGTCGTGTAGATGGTTTCATCATAGTCGTCAACCTTTTGAACCATGTTCCGGTACTCCTCCAGCAGCTTCAATCGGTAATCCTGGTACATGGTAAGATAATCCAGAAGAGTGCATTCATGAACGCAAATATATGCGCCGGCATGAACCACTGCCAGAGCCAAGTAGCCCAATTCCTAAGAAACCTGTCAGCAGCAACCCATGGATATACGCATGTCAAGGACGAAGCTGACATACTTTAGCTACTTTGGCTGCAACTTCCTCCATCCCTTCGTCGGCTGTAATATGGGCCGTCTTGAGCAATAGTTCCTTCGCATCCGAGGGCAACATTCCCGACACTTGATAGCACGATTGAGTACCCTGAGCATGAACAATAGCATTTTTGTTGCGAGTCGTGATAATGATGTTACCATGCGAGCAAGGGGGGATATAGCTTTGGATGTCCAACTTTGCGTCATCGGCGTTATTGTACACGATTAGCCAGTTTTCACAGCACCCCGCGAGCCAAGCAATAGTGTCGTCCGAGGTGCTTCCATATCTCTTTGCCAGGGCCACATGTTTAAGTCCAGCTCGGATGGTCGTTGAAGAGCTTGCGTCAATATAAAAAACGTTTGAAAATCTGGATATGAACAATGGTAACTTAGAGAATCATCCGCAACAGCAGCATATACCCACCTTTCTTTATACATGTCGACGAACTTCAATGCGATTTGAGTCTTGCCAGAGCCTCCAAGCCCATGCAAAACAAAAACGTGTCTTGCACCAGAGCCATCGAAAATGGAATTGCACATTTGAGCTAGAGCATCCACGCGACCCGTAAATACAAGAGACGGAGGGGGGGATTCCTTCAGAGGTTGGAGATTTTCGCTAGCAGCAAGAGTCCCATCTAAAAAAGGTGTGATTGAGAACTCGAAAATAAAAGCACAAAAATTACACACTTAGTTGAGAAGTTGGAACGCCAGTCTTGACATCGTGAGAGATGGATTTTATAGCCCTTGTAAGCTTCTCATGGGTATCTGAAGTTTGAATGTACTGTCGTGTATGTCCAATGATATCTCCCATTCTATCCCAGCTTCCGGGTCCGATGTGTTGGAGGCCTTGCTCAACATTGAAGCGGAAATACAAGTTGGTTGTGTTCTGGAACCGTCCAGCTAACTCTTGCGCTACTCGTTCACCGTCGGTCAATAGCTTTAAGCCCAATCTCCTTGCACTTGAATACTGGGATATTCCGACGGATGACAAACGACCTGAACCTATGCTGATAATCGTCGATACGCCGCGATCAGGAAATACCCGCTCAGCTTCAGCGAGCATGCACGCGGTTGGGTTGTTGGTGCCAAATCCGGCATCCACATACGACAACTGTAATCCTTGGTCGATGATCGTGACGGGCTTGAACAAACCAGGAGTTGCAGTGGTTGCACGAACCGCCTCTTTGATAGTGCAGCGTGGCCCTTCGTTCTCAAGCGCCTCGTAACTCCGGATGAGAATCGGGACACCTCCGGTCATGTTCTCGGCCAGCATGGCACAGACAAAACTGAGATGTATCAGCATGGGATAAAAACATCGTTAAAAAGCGACTCGCGTTTTGCATGCGCCAACGTCCATGTTCAACATCCAAACATTAGGATTTGTCATCCAACGGCCAATCACATCTTCAACAGCTCTTTCCATATTGGCTGCTTTGAACATGGTATCCGAGTTCAAACCCTTTTTCTCAGAGAAGGCTTGTTTGGAGATAGTCTGATATGCTTCTATGGCCTCATCTACCGATAATCCAATTCGTCCAAGTAGGATAGCAATCAAACTGTGTATCGAAGTCAGGAAACTTAATAAAGTTCAAATAAAATAGTACTCGCCCCCCTGTTCCAGTCCCGGCAATCATATCGAAGCACTCGCAAGGTCGGAGCTCAGCTGACGTCCCAAGTTGGATTTGGAGGCGCTGCATTAACTCTCGGAGGATAACCAAGGCAGACAGAGCAGAGACTCCTCCCCCATCTAGACTAACAAAATTAGTGGTCACTTCCCGTTGAATGGTTTACCATGCTAACCAAAAGACAATAAATTGAGGTTTCTCGGATTTTCGTTGATAATCATAGCTGATGGCAGTGCCACGTTAACAATAAGGTGACGGGTGTGGAAAGCGCCCGGCGTCCATCCCACACAACATGATCACCCCCTCGTCATCTCCCGTTACCAACGAAACTATATCTCAAATGAGCATCTGGCAAATATAAGGATTTCTTGAGCTTCAGCTAGCATATCGGGTACCTAAAGCTCTATAACTGGGCTTCTCCTGGCCGTTGTCTTAACTGGTATCCAAATACGACTAGCATGGCTTCTATCTACCTATAGATTTGGCCCTCGGCTCACAAGCCTGACCAAACCATATACCATTCGTTTAGAGGCTTTCAGCTTCTTGTCCTCCTGAGATTATCGAAGCTTGAGTTAGGGACAAGTTGGACTATATACTCGCAAGAACTCGGCCATCATTTGCTCCCAACCGTCATAACCCCCTCCCCTTTGTCACGTCGTTGCTAGTACGGCTGTCACTATATTACACTTGGTCTTCCCTGTTATTCTACCTTGGCAATCTGATTTATGAGTTATGCCGGTCTTGTGACCGCAGACTGGCTGAACCTATCATCCATGGCATTTGCTGCTGCATCATCCTGGCCACGCTTCTATGATTGACCACACGGCCCCGAAGACTTTTGTCCAGTGTGGACTCTCTATTACAACCTTTACAATCAGCCACATTGAAATTCCCGACTCGAATTCCGAACAATTGGAAGCTATCCTAGCGTATTTGAATGCTTCACTGGATGGCTATCGTCATGGTTTGGCTGAACCTACTGTCTATCCTTCCGAAACCACTATACTCCTGGGGATCCCGGAGAATCAACTCTACGAGGATAGAACATGATAGCGTGGAATGTTATCTGACGATGGAGAAAAGCTTCATCGACAAGGTTCAAGAAGATAGAAATTGCCTATCTCCTATGCTTTCCAATCCAAGCAACTTTCCCGCTCCTTATGCCGACTTCTCTATTGCATCTGCCGCAAGGGCTGCCAAAACCAACCTTAGTACGGACGTCCAAGTCTCACACGAAAAGCATATCCCTACCCTAGAGGAGATGTGCGGAGAAGTGGATCTTGACTTTGGGAATATTGAGCTGGCCGCCGACTCCGAACCGTTGTACTCGATGCGCACGGGTATTGAGGATATTCCTGCTGTTGGGGGCGTCGGTCATGATATGTCAATGACAGATGAATGCTATCTTGCGCAACTGGAAGACTTGTGCAAGGGCATTTTGCTCGCAGCGGATCAAAGTCTGACTTGGAAGAAACACTTCTAATTCTCGTTTTGTATCCCTTAATTTTGTTTTGGAATAATGGTTGAGTGCATTTAAAGACGAAGATTAGACAGCAATAAAGGCTGTAAGTAGCGTCATCACTTCGTCCGCGGCCTAGCTTTGCAAGTCTCGGCGGTGTTAGGAGCACCATGGCGATTATCGGACACCTCGCGGAGGGTCGGCGTCGCAAAAACGATGTAGAGAGTATGAGGCAAGGCCTACCGCACTCACTTAGATCCAGTTATGGTGATGACATAATCGTATTTGTTTGCGTGTGATTGCTTCTCTACACATTAAACTGAATGCATAGGTCTTTGCTATCTACTCGGTCCGTTCGCTTGGTGCGGCGAGGAGGGTATAACAAGTCGGGAGCATGACATTTTGACCCTTCTAAGGTACTCCCCTCTGCTATCCCCAAACTTCCAAACGCAAACTTTGAACATGCACGCCTTTGAACTCCTCGTCAAACTCAACGCACCCTTCGGGGGCGTCCAGTTTGACCAGCGTCCCATCGTCTGGCAGTTGTTCGCTATGATTGTTGAGCAGGTAAGCACCTCCTAGCCACGACTGTTGAACTAGGCTCACCCCTTGTTCGCCGCTGCCGCCACATATAGGTGACCGAGCCGGACGTGTCCCGGTGCATCGCCAGAAGCTACGGTGAATGGGCCCACGCCAACTTTGGTGCCTTACGTCTCGTGGTCGACCATTACGGTATTCGATATGATGACTTGTCCCTCCTTGATCTCATGGTAAATAGTACTTCTCTCTTTCATACAATCACACTAACAATGCAATGATAGCCTGCATGGGAGCAAGTCGAGTTGATGCAATATGTCATTGACCATTTCGTGGATATGGTAGGAGTAGCCGAACGCACGAAGCTAAGTATCACAAGCAAAAAGGTGCAAACATTGGTGCCACTGACCGTGCCCCAGATTGAGCGAGAAGTTGAGATGTATATGAGAGCAAGTGAAGAGGGTAAAGAGTGGCAGATTAGTCCCGAGGCTAGGGCGGCGGTCGGCAAGGCAAAATGGAGGGCCAAGACTGCAAGATGGGGTACGGTAGGCAAGTTGGTCAGAGTGGTGATGTCGAAAGCGTAGAGATATCTCGTGGTCTAGAGTTCCGATCGGGTTGTGTCTGAAATCTCCTTTACCTTTGACTCTTGTCTATTTCTATCTCATTTCTCTCCCATCTCTTCATCTCTTTCCCGGACGATTCTCTTTCTCTTTGCTTCTCCGTGCTCCTGCCTCGGACATTTCACTCTATGATTTCTGTCGTCTTAGCTACTAACCTTACCCACCTCTCCATACGGACCCCCAACGCAGCACGTTTCCTACAAATTCCTGCGTATGATCTCGACTTTGCTTTCTCGACTTGGTGGGTTCAACCTTATAATATATCGGAGCGACCGCCTCCTGACTTTGAAAACTCAGGATTCAATTCGCCGTGATCTTCTGAACTAGGAGGCGTACAGATTTGTCCGTCCTCATGATGGTAAGTCGTGCTCCAGACGACCACCCAAACTTCTGATACAACTACACATGTCCACCAGACCGGACTCGCAGGACCGAGAAACAACCTTTCTCCCTTGGCGTCAGAAACAAAACCCCTTCCTCGAAGAAAAAACAAACCGAATAAAAATAAAGAAATTTCTAACCCCATACGACTCGAACTCTTGTATTTCCCTATTGGAACGCTTGTATGGTGTTTCTTTGCGCGTTTCGAATATCTTGTATGGCTGGATCTGTAAAATGTTTTACTTGGTCCCTCTCTCTGGTTGAACTACTTGTAGTCTTTAGACACTTTGACTTGGACATGTAGGTCTTATGGGTTCTGGAATGTTTATCACGTCCGTTGCATCCACACCAAGAAGGAAACTTGGACATCTAGTGATCGCGCGAAATGAATGTTGCGAGTTGAAAATGCCTTCGATTATGAGAGCCACGCATGCACCGACCACGCCTAAATAAAAAGATGGATTCTCAGAATCGATTTCATTCGTACAAGTGGCGTGTATTACAAGATTCATGTGTGTCCGTTATACTAGCTACACCCTCAAGCCGCTATACGTACAATACTGTACATTTGGCATTTTCACTCCCGCGCGTATCATTGCAATTCGGCCTTAATCATCCTACTCCGCCTTGATCAGTCTGGTCAACACTCCTTCACCTTCGTCTGCGCCACTCCAGAAATCCCCCTCGCCCCCGTTCTCGATAGCATTGGTCGTGACTCCTTGGCTAGCGACCCCTGGAACAAGGCCCTTCGCTCCCCCCTCCGCCAAATACTTCCTCTTAACTTCCCTCTCCGCCTTTCCTAATGCGATATATTCTTCACTACCCTTCCAGATAGCCCGCTCAACAATGTGCCGAATGATGGCCCGCGCAACAAAGAACAAATGAGATGCTGCCAAGGCGGTCAAAAGCGCAGGGAGAACAGCCGTGAGGAGAGTCGTCGTAGCGTGTGTGAGACCGAGTTTTCCGCCGAGCGCGCCGGCAGTCCCGTTTGTTCCAATGGGGGCGCCAGTCAAATGAGGCAACTTGATCTCCCGACCTAGAGTAGTAGTCAAGAACGGCGAGCCACTCTGAGCAGCCGTCGTAGTGCGTCCGTGGATTCCAACGGTGACTGGGCGGAAGAGATAAACGAGAGCGGCATTAGTGAGCGCGCCGATCCAGGTAATAAAGCTCAGGGCCTCAAGCCAAGGCCCAATGGTATCGACACGCTGGGGGAGAGGGCGACGATCGTGCATTGTGATCTTGAACGCATCAGAACGCAATTCTAGCCAGTTGTTTAGTAGGGCCATGACTGGAAGTACAAGTCAGTTTTTTGCATTTGGTCGGACTTGGATTTGGCGACTTACGAGGCGCTAGTGGCCAAGCAGCGCTCCAGATAACGATATAACCGAACTAGTTCATCACGCTTGAGTATATGCGCGTAGAATTTCGAGAAAATTTATTCACCTGGGTAACCATTTCTGAATAATCTCCAAACAAGGTGTAATCCGGCAACGCAGATTCCTCCCTAGCGTGTTCTATGAGCTGGGTCGCGGCATCATTCTTTTCATCTCCAGTCTTCTTCTTTCCGGTCAGACTCTTGTTTGCTGTGGCCTTGGTCACTGCACGCATGATAAACGGCAAGCCAGTCTCGAGGAAAAAGTTGATTGCCTGGTTTGTCACCGTGTATGCAAACATCTGGCTATGAAGCCGGCCCGGGTTGATCTTGGCCTGGATGCCGGGAGATGATAGCGGCTTGACGCCAGCGTCGTGGGCGGCATCCACAATATCTGGGTGCCCAGACTCAAACAAGGCGGAGTTGACCCAACGCATGACATCTGGGCCAAAAGGAACGTAAACAAAAGCTGTGAGGAAAAGACCGAGAAAGGCGACGATGCTGGAGAGAGCGAACGTCTTAAGGGTCAGAGATCGATTGAATGACGATTCGTGCGCGTGGTTCTCCCAGTGAGTGAGCCCATTAGCGCTAGTCGTGTAGACGGCCATGATCCGGGGGATGACGGTAACGAATATGATCGTTGGGACAAACGATAGGTAATCCTTCCCGGGACCAGTGTATAGCTGAGTAACAAAGGCCTCAAACAAGAAGATGGCAGTCAGCAGCCCACCGAGCATCATGCCAAAAAGGCCGATAACCGGGACGGAAACTGCCATCCTGGATTCACGCTTCCACCACGGAAAGAGAATGTCGTCATCCGCGGGACTGTCATCCTCGAAATTATTTTGGTTTGTGGGGCTCGAGAATTCAACGCGACGACGTTCTACGCGAGCGACACCGTAGGTTCCCCAGCGTACGGCTAGAGCGCGTTCCCGAACGCGCCAGATATCGACTGTAGAAATTGCCCAGAGGGAGAGCCCAATCGAGTACAGAGGGTGATAGGCGGCCTTGAGGAACCAAGCTGTGAGTCCCATGATGGAGGGGATGAAGAGCGCGCGAGTATAGAAGGACAAGAAAGAAAAGTAAAGTGCAAGAGCTTCTCCAAACTACGAGCCAAGTTAGTAACATCACATTTGTATTGGAGCGATCGGCTCACGTTGTCTCGGATCTTGTCTAGCTCCGCGAGCGGGATCGTGAAGCCGATTTGCTTGCGGGTCCAATCAGACAACCAGGTGTGATTAAAATCGCGGTCTTGGAGTGCCATGACGCTCTGAACGCGGGTCCAGTAGCTGGCGCCAGGAGCTATGCCGAGCCCGCCGTCCAAGGTCGGTGACGTAATATATGTGTGAACGAGGCGGATGCGTTCTGCAGGCGTGACAGCATTCGGATCGCCCGTTGTTGCGAGAGAAGGGATCTTGGCTTTCGAGACACCATGCACAAAGTCAGTCCGTCGCTCATGCTCGGCGAGTTGCTCAAGTTTTGACTGAGGGCACCAGACAAAAATGAGCAGCTCGTTGTCGGTTGCACCTCGCTTGCCTGTCGCCTTGAGCCCACCGCTGGCAAGTGCGTTGAGCAAGCGGGTGTATTGTGCTGCAGCATCCGCGGCCTCTGCCTTGGACTTGACACCGCTCCGGAAGACTATTGCGAGATCGACAGTGGGCGACATCTGGGTGGTGGTGGACAGAGTCGAGGCACCGAGGCACGTTATATCAGCTGCGAATTGGGTGTGACGTCAAGGCCAGTTTGCAAATCGTCATTTGTTCACGATTAGAATAAGCGCCGCATAGATCGACCAGTTGAAAATCGCAGCATGACGCACACGCACTAGGCGTTTGTATGCCATTGCATCAGTCACGTTTCCCACAAGGGCTCTCCTACAATCCGTTGGGGTACATGGATCACCAGCCAGGTACGCCCGCAGCCCGGGGGATGCTTTTTACTTGACGAACACCACATGGACGTTGTGTTGATGGAGCGCATATGAGGTATATCCACCGACCAATCCAAACAGAATCAACTTGTCCCTCAATGTCTAGACTTAAGAAATTTTTGTCTTGACTAAACCCCCTGTTTGAATATTTTAACTAGTGTTTGATACGGCCTAGATGATGCAGAAATGTACCTGGATACGCTTTTTTGGGATCGGGTTCATTCATTCCGCTCAGCCCGGGGTTGTGTGGGGAATTTGCAGCATACACAAGGTACGGGAGACTGCTTTCTACTCCAAACAGTGCCCGAGAGATGGACCTACGACACCCCTTCCCCGCTGTTTAATCTGAATATGCTTGGGCGGGGATATCACCGGCAAGGAGCAAATAGAGCACTCCTGTACATCAAGCTTGATCGGGTTCCGGTCGCTCCGTTGTGCCGTTGCGCGGAATGCATGCTCTGCAACCCACCACTTCCATTTCATAGGGTCGCCTGCAACACATGGTGTCTCCCATATGAAAGGCAATAGATTGGCCGCCGAGTGCTGGCGAGTCAGTTTTGAGTTGAATTTTGGCTTGGTTTGTTTGAGTACCGGGCCTGTCAGTTAGGATAAAACCCGATGCTCTGAACCATCTCAACATCGTAATTTGCTTGGTTCCTCCAATACATTTAACTCGTATTATCACTGGTTACAACTATATCTCAAACATGGCTCGCTCTACACCCACAACAGCGAGCAGTACCATTCGAACAACCAATAGGTGCGCATAGACAACCTAAGCTTGGCCGAATGAAACACTCAATCGGCTCGCGTAGTGATTCAGCAGAGCTGCTTGATAAACTTGAGGACGATAGTTTCAAGCACATTCTATTAATTGCGATATGGAGGTGCACTTTGTTATATGCACCACTACTGAAACCAATACGCGTGAGCTATGGCAACAGAACGGGGACGTTTGGTTTATACACCGAGGTAGTGTTCGTACAATCATTTTTCTTTAGCGGGAGTATGCTCAAAGGGGGCCGTTTGCTCCCACGTAGACAAGGCACTGTGTGTATAGCCGACAAAGGCAGCCACGAGACTCTTGCAAGCCCCGTTCGAAGCCTAAAGTTGCGACGGATGCAAATGTATATTGCCCAAGCCTCGAGCCCGCCGACGACTTATCTAGCCGTGCATGAGGACGGCACTTAGGTAGGTTTCTGATAAGGTCGTGCTTGAGAATCGTTGGAGCTAACAACAAAGTCCCTCGGATCTTTAAGCAAACGAATTCGCGTTGTTTAAGCGAGGGGAAGGGAAGGACGGTGACGCGGTAGTCAGTTGGCTGTGTGTTTTCAACTCAACTACAGACTGATGTGCGGGGGCTCGAGACTTAGCTTTTGCTCGGACGAGTTGCGTATCATCAGTTACCATACCTTGTCTCAAACGGCTGCTCTTTTCCCGAAATCCCTATGTAAAAATATTATTCTAGATCCTCGTAAATCACTATCCACAGACAACCAGCTATGGACTAGCAAACGAGTTGTGCTACTAGATGACCGATTCGAGGGTACATGGCAGGCCGATGATGGCAAATTTCCGCAAATGACGTAAAGGCCTTTGAATTATGCTCCCGCCATTATCACTGGGTCGCAAGAGAGTGCTGCACTGGCTCTATTTTCGGCTCATTGATTTGCTGTAGGTCGAGCACTTGTTGGGGCGTAGCCAGAGCCGTATGTGGAAAGCGTAAGGAGCATATGATTGCCTCAACAAGAGAGGAGTCCTAAGATAATTCGTTGAAACGCGGCCTGCCTGCTAGCCTAGGAAGGATGAAAGAAAACCGCACAATTGCAGTTGGAGCTCGTGAGCATGTTGTTCACGAAAACCCAGGGATACACCATTTACCATTACACAGAGATACTGCCCATGCATCGTGCAGCCAAAAAGCTTACTGTAGCTCAACAGGGGCCCTAGAAATTTCAGAATATCGGCAGGTGGCGACTAACGTGGGGGAGGGGAGCATAGTTCGAGAGCCTGCAAATTCCGGACTGCAACGTGTTAGCATTGTTCGAACGAGGAAGTTTCGAAACCCGGAGCCCGGTAAACCATCAGGCAGTTAACTCCCTCTCACAGAGAAGGTATTGTGGTACAACGTTGTCTGTTGGCACGCTGGAAGAGTTCTCACGCGTGTCCCATAAGCGGTATGGGCATCGGAGATAAGCGTTCCTTTATAGGTAGGCACTTCCTAGGACTACTTGTTGGGGTATGGATAGGTCTACAAAATACTGAATGGCGTGATAAAAACTTGCGTCTGTGTTTTCAGCACACTTTATATGCTTACAATAGACGCCAGGAAATGTGCAGGTTTAGTGCTCTACTGTACCATCGGCTCGATCAATTTACATTCAAGGCAGCTTGGCAGCCTACTTGCAGCGTGTTGTATTGTAAGATTTCGCTTACCTTGTCAGTTTGTGAACCTGGAATGCAAAGTGACAATCCGGCTATAGGGCATGATTAGCGCCGGTCTCGCCGTAAGGCCGTATCAAACAGTGGCAGCCTCAAGTGAGCGCGTGACTATATGCGCACCATAGCATCCGTATTCGTACCTGTTAATCAAAGGCGTCTTTTCAGGTTGTGTTACCCGAATTCTAAATATCCCTTGAAAATCTGGGGGGCGCTAAACAGTAAACTAAGCGTGAGGGGACCGGAGAACTCGGGCAAGTTCAGATTGGTCTGGGCGAATGGCGATGAGGCTCACATGAATCGAAACCAGTGGATGCTTTGCGCTTCTTTGCATTCCATGATGAAATTCGCGCAAAAAAAAAAAAACCTGCTCAGGGCTTGCTACAATTGAAGTTAAGCGGCTTTCTCTAAGATTTCCCCCGTAAGTAGGCGTGCGATCTAAGAATAGACCCAGGTTATGGGCCAGTTAGACGCGGAAGACCTTGCAAAATGGAATTGTGCCACGCAGCCTGCGGAGATGCACAATGTGTACTGATGGATGAGAAATGCCGGCGTGGCGCGCCGGTCCCGTGCGCCGACGCGGCTCCTTATGTTGCTCTAGGACCATCGTGTGACAGCACCCGGCGTTGCGCGCGCCCCAAATTTGCCGGAGGCTCATCCGACCGATACACCGGCCTCGAGATCAGTAATATTTATAGACTATTTCAACTGGATGGATTCTTAGCAGCCGACTGGAAGCCCCGTTTGACGAGAGTCTCTTTGCGTTTGAAACAATGTCCCTACAGAAGATGGCAGGAGATTTGGCTATGGTCCAATGCCGGTTCTCGGCAGGAATTCGCCAAGTAGCAAAGACTGGGCAAATGCATTCAGCTAAAGCGAGACGGGTTGCCTTGACTACTACAGCCACACCACACTGATAGTTTTTACTAAATTGCACTGCTGTGAACTGCTGGGAGCATCCCGGCTGCGAAAGTATATCGTAGTCTGTCTAATCAAGTGATCGCCGGTACAAACATTACGTCATAGGGAGTGACCCCCATCGGTCCGTGGATAATAGCGCTAGCTCTGCAGCCGCCCGGCAAGTGCTCCACGACGACGGGCGGGGTTGGTTCATGGCTACGATCTACGACCGTGGAGCAGCGACGTACGACGGTTTGCTTCAGCAAACGTATGCTGCCATCATAGTCGGCACCGTCTGCCTTGCTCTTGTCGAGACCCTCCGCCGGGTCCCAAGGCGAAGAGGTCGGGGCAAACCAGCGCGAACTGACCCGTCTGATACAGGAGAGACGCGAGGACTCGCACCCCAGGATGCAGAAGCTATAAAGGCACTTGGCAGTCGCGAGAATTGGACCAACGCATAGTGAGTGTTCCCGCTGCTCTCGTTGACGTTACCGACATGAGGTATCCCGTCAGCTTGTACATGGGCCGTTGTTGGTCCGTTGTTCCTTCGCCGCCCCATCCCAAAAGGCCCCTTGTATGGATATGGCAGGTCCTACGTACTCCAGATGAAACTTTTCTCCAGCTTGCCGGCGTAGATGCTACAGTATACACTAGATTCCTTAGAGCTTGCTGTGAGTACCGCTTGATGCGCTACCTTCTCCCGTGCTTACACACAAGCCTCAGTTTATTTCACCGCCCTCCATACCTGCACTACACTAGTCGTCATTCTTCCGATCCATTATATCCTTTCACCTTCAGATATCAAGAGGAGCGATATCAACAGAGGGTCTCTTACGACCCTCGTTTCTGGACTTGCTCCTAGTGGACGAAAAATTCTCTGGGTTCATATGGTCATGGTGCGCCCCTGTGTATTGTCTATGATTAAGCTGCCTCACTCATTTGATCGCATATTGGCAGCTCATTTGGATTACGGTCTCCTGGATGTTGTTTCTCACCTGGTTTGTCCTTGGCTCGCTGAGGTACCGAGCATATGCTGCTCGACATGTCCCTGCTCCTGTTGCGTCTACTCTTAGCTCTGCAGGGCGGTCCAATTCCCGAAAGCCAACTCGGCCTGCGGATGATACGTCATCTTTCCCAGCAGGGGCATACACGACAGGCACCATTTTCCCTCTTCATCCAGAACCGGCCCCTATCCGCTCCCCGAGTACAGATGCGGATGGCTCTGGACCCGACTATAGTCTACGCTGCCGAACTATCATGATGACGAATATCCCTCAAAACATACGAGAGCCTAGGATGTTGCGGTGGTACTTCGGTAGATATCTGCCAGAACCACCAAAGCAAGGCGAATCCGAGGATGAGGAGTCCCACTCCAAACCATGGCGGAAAATTGTCCCATCTCGCGCTAGGCAAACGACCCTCCCCGTGGAGGTGACAAAACCTCCAAACGGGAAACTGCACAAAATCAATCCCGAGTTGAGTAAAGGAAGGCCTCTTGATCCGCATCTTTACCAGGACGCCGCGGTTCGAGAATTCGAGATGGATATCAAAGACGTCGGAAAGGTTGATGCAAGAGGGATGGAGCTTGTCGAGAGCGTTGTGCTTGCTCCCAAACTCAGCGGGCTAGCATCCTTGATTCAGATGCGGGAGAAGGAAATAGAGAACCTGGAGGAAGCTCATATCGCACTGGCAAAAGCTGTTATGAATGGTGTGACCAAGGAAATGCATCGGCGGGAGAAGGAGGAGAACAGGAAGGTTCGGGAGGGCGAACTTCGGCGCAGGCAATGGATGCGGGAAGAGCTGCGAAGAAAAGAGGGGCGAAGGATGAGTGGTAGTGAAGAGGATGGTGGTGGCTGGCTGGGTAGCTTTCGAGATAAGCTGGAGAGAGGATGGTGGGTTCTTGAACGATTTATCTGGGGCGAGCCAGATAGGAGTTCCGAAGTCGACGAACTCCTGAGGAAGATTGGGCCGTTTGTAGAAGAGGCGCAGGCCCGAGACTCGGAATATGGGATAGGCGTGTGGAGCAGGGGCGTTTCCAAACGGATCAAGCTTAGATTGACGGAGGGGAACAGGGATCCCTCGGTCAGGAAAGAGGGAGAAGATGGGAGTGAAGACGAAACCCCGGTTGATGAGCGCGTAAAGCGGCAAGCTGGGAATGGCGCGAATGGTTATTCAAATCGCAACTCCAAAGATGCCAACATTCTAGCATCACCCTCCTCGCCAATCTCTAAACCTCTCACTTCACCCTCCCCCACACCTGGCGCCAACGATTACGATTTTCCCGGCCAGCATAAACTCCCTTCACAAGCTCACGACTCTATTGCTCGAGATGATACCGTTTGGGCAGCACTACACTCGCTTCCACCAGAATCCTTGCACAGATTTCATCCTTACACTCGGCGAGGCTCAATTTTGTGGTATCCCTTCGAGCTGGTCGGGCTACGTACTCCGACGCTGCTACCCACAATTGACCTCTCCTTTTTAAGGTACGAGTATTCAAGCTCTAGATATGCACATGTGTCTGAAAGACTTGGTCATTGCGTTTTGGTCCCTCAGAATTAAAAAGATGGCGAGGAGGATTGAAGAGATCAAAAGCAAGCCTCTACCTGACGCGAAGGAGAAATCCAGACACAGGGACGACATGGGGAAAGTTACGGATATGGACAAGGGCTTTCCCAACGCAAATGATGGTAAGATCGTCTTTCGCATATTGCATTGAGCGCGTCGAAATCGTCCTTATAAATCACTAATTTGATAGAAGATCCCATGAACCATCCATCTGAGAGGCATAGCTCTGCAATCGCACCTGCTAGCTCAGCCTTTGTGACATTCCGCCGTTGGGAGGACGCCCGGCGAGCAGCGCGTTTGCTATCACATCGCCCTGGGCGACCGTTGACTTGCATAGTCACTATGGCACCCCAATCAACGGATCTTGACTGGGAGCGATTGGTTAAGGTACGATAGCGTTCAGTCCCAACCCTTTTAATCATCTGCGATACCAGAAAAACTAACTCGGGTATTCGTTGATCGTAGGGGAAGTTTGCTGCTCAGTAAGACTATTGATTATATCTTGGTGCTCATAGTAATCTTGGCAAATAGGTTCTTGAGAGACTGGTTGGTTGGTGTGGCAATATGGTAAGCCATCCGTACGTCACGGCCTACAGACTAGTAACCACTTATATTTCTAGGGTTTTCCAGATCTTTTGGATATTTCCGATTTCATTCATTACGGGTCTCGTGTCTATCAAGACACTCGAAAACGTGCTCCCGCTGGTGGGTTAGTTAAAATGAGGGTACAGACGCATATTAACAAGTGTCAACTCGCTGGCCGCTGGTCTATATCGAACATTTTGGTTATAATAACTCTCGTTTCTAGACCGACTTTTTTAAACGCAACCCACGGATACAATCTCTGCTTACTGGCCTGATCCCTACACTCCTCGTTGCTGGCCTGGGTATTTTAATTCCGGTTATTCTCTTCGCGATCGGACGCAAAGCTCAGTCAGAGGTCACGTTCAGTGGACTGCACAATGGCGAGCCCGAACAACATACTCTCGGTACTGAGTATATTCCTAACCTACACTCACTTAGGCATTTTAATTCGTTACTACAAGTGGCTCATTTTAAACATTGTGCAAGTACCTACGTCAAAATGTTCGGTCGCATGCTTACTTTCTTCCACAGGATATTCTTTTGCATGTGAGTATCAGGAACAACCAGCTGATCGTACCACATATAACGACGCTTCTTGTATGTAGTGGGTTGGCCAGCTTTCGCACGTTTCTCCTCGCTTTCAAACAGCAGGTCCCGGACCCTTTCAAACTAGTCTCAGAGTCCTTTCCTGCTGCAGCCCCCTTTTATGCTAGCTGGTGTAAGTCGCCTCGCATGGCTCAACATTCATAAAGATGAACATTGCTCACTGATCGCTGGTCGCAGTCATTTTGCAAACCTCTCTACAGGTAAGGTGTCTGGTTTCCCCTCCAATACTTGTGAATGACGCCGCTTTGGCAGAACATGATGCAGTTGGGTTTAGGTACGCATATACTTTAACTGGAAGCGCCAGAATACGTTAATCTTCCCCAAATTACTCATGTATAGTTGGAGTGAGTATCCCATGAACAATCCAAGCGCATTATCTCAACTTGGACATGTAGTTGCCATTGATAACCTACGTGTTTGGCGTTCGAAAAGCCTCTACCCCACGCAAACGCAAGCGTGGTACTCAACCCCGTACGATCGATTATCATGTAAGTTTTGACGCAATGCATAACCCAGCCTTGACCCAACACCCCAAATCGGTTTAGTACTGGACTCCGAATCACCTACTCGCGATGCATATAGTCCTAATATTTGCAGTTCTCAACCCCCTCGTAATCCCTTTTGCGCTTATTTACTACTCAGTGGCCAATGTTGTAAGCCGCTCTCCCAATCACTCTTAGTTTATCGGTATATATTAATACTTTTTTAGGTATTCCGAAACCAGTTGTTGCACGTGTACGCGCGACGGTTCTACGAAGGTGAGCTCTGGCATTTGAACGAACTAGTGGTTGACGTATTTTTCTAGGAAACGGAAAGATGATCACGATTCGTGTTTTGCGCTACTCTATGGATGGACTGGCACTTGCTCATGTAGGAGATCTTCTTCAGGCTAGGGTTTACCATTTACAATATCCTCTCAGGTTGTGTTCTTGGCATTCAATCTACTCAACTACAATCGAGCGCGGGCCGGGATTAGCGGAACATTGCTTGGCATCACCATTATCTTGAAAATATGGGCTACTCGGGAGTTTAGAGCACGATACGAAAGGCGAGAATGACTCTGTTCTATAGTTGGAGCCTGCTTCTGATGTTATGTGTAGGCTTGAAGACGCCGAAAGTGCCCGCCTTTGCGGCCACGAGGAACCGTTTCTCGCACCTGGCGAACGTTCGTCCAACGAGGATACCAGGTCTCCAACCGGAGCAGTGTCATCTAGTGCTCCGCTTTCTCACGAGCGACTCAACGCATTCCAGTCCCCCGCAGCGGCAATGAGTCCTTCGACTTTTACCTGGAATCCGCCTGGCCTAAGGACGATCGGACATAAATACAATGTCCATCGCGTGCGCGAGAGCCCAATGAAAGGGAAACAAAGATCGCTGTCGGCAATAGTGAGTCGGTCGAACTCCATCGCAGAGGTTCTTCGGCCTGGTTCTTCCAATTCCAAAAGACCTGGATCACCCGATATAAACCCTGACATAAAACGACCTGAATCGCCTGGAGCGAGCGACGAAGCCCCTAGTATTGCTGCAACCGGGACAAAGCTGCTCGGGATTAGCGCACCTCAGATGGGAGGTATCTTTGACTTGGTCCAGCAAGTCCCTGGTGCAGTTGCCGGGCTGTTCACAGGGAAGTCAGAAGACGAAACGATGGAAGAAGGGGTGAATTATCTTGGGGGTATGAGGCCGAAGGAATTGATTGTAGCACAACCACCGTTGAAGAGGTGGGACGATTCGCCCAATGGCAGGTGAGAAACTTAAAACATGGGCTCCAGAAATACAACTAACCTTGGAGTTCGTCGAAGTGCATCCTATGAATGTCCGTATTATCTAGACGTGAACCCCCAGGCGATCTGGTTGCCTCGAGACCCTTCTGGTCCAGTCGATCTGGATGATACAGTTTTGATGTACAGACTGTTGCTGAACATTCACAGATCTGGGACAAGCGACCCTCCTCGCGACAAGGTATCAACTGATGACCAAGTCAAGGATGAATCTGACCGGCGACCTTCGATGGTGACAAATGGTAGCGCGAAAAGTGGAATGGTTATACCTGTTACTCAGTCCCCTGCGCAAACTCCGGACGAAACCCCCGGACAGAACCGAACGTCGTCGTTTTCATCTCGCGCTGCTCGACCTAGTCTACTTCGTGTCCGGACTGCATCGACCGACCGGGTCAACACACATTCATCTCCGTGGGGCCGGCGACAATCCATCTCGGAGGCGCTGGAGATGACGAACCTGCAGATTCCTACTCACGCCCATCCTCAACAAGCTCATACGCTCCCGGCTGCCTTGGGCGAGACCTCTGCTCAAGGACCTGTCAGAGGCCGCCAAGCGTCGTTGCTCAGTGCATTCCGATCAAGGCGAAGGAGCGAGGCCGAAGACGGAGCGGATCCACCAGCATCTGCACGTCCTGTTTCTATGTTTTCGTTCAACTCGGGTGCCGAGGGTGCTCCTGGAGAATCCAGAACTGAAAGACGCAGAGGCAGAATTCTGCCAGCCGACGACGTTCGTAAAGCGCTAGACGATACCGTCGCAGCAGAAGAGCAGAAGCACGAAGATCAGCTCAAAGCCGACGAGGATGCTGAGGACCGGGAGGACAAGCGGGTTGAGAACGAGGAGACGAAGGGCTGGGGTGTGCTGAAGAGGCTTGTGTTCAAGAAGCAGACGGAACCATAGGGTTATATGCACTAAAAACCGTTCACTGTCGTTATTGATGTCATTATTCTATACTTCTTATATTGTACTTCCAGCTCGACCAATAATTGTACTGTAACTACATTGCGGGATACGTGGAGATATGTCACGTGGGAGGCCGTTCAAGCGCCGACAGTCATCCCTGAATTGGTATCTCAAGCCCACCACACCCACCGTCGGAGACTAGTTTGATCCAAAGACCACATTCGCTTGCATAACCTGAAACTATCCTGAGCGCGCTAGACATGGATTACGACTCACAATATCTTGCTCCGGCGTCGTCGAAGCACGCTCGCAAATCGCCCTCGCGACCGGCCATGAGCACATTTGGCACATCTCTTGCACATGAACTCGCGGCAGCGGTCATGTCCGAGCCTTCAGACTCGAGGGCACTTGCTGACGAACTCGGGCTCGAGTTTGAAGACGAAGAGGGGGCGGAGGATGAAGGGGCCACTGAAGGCCCAGGGTACGGAGAAATGATGATGAGTACAAACGACCTATCCGCGCTCGACACGCCGTCTAGGCCGGGTCGAAACGATCAGCTAAATGGCCACGGATACGGACACGAAATGGACTCTGACCTAGAACTTTCACCATCCAAACCGCCTCCCCCACCGTCATTTGCACTCGCTCCAGCAGCAGAAGTAGACCCGATTGACACGCTCAAAGAAAACGTGCAGTTCATCGACGGGTTTATTGTCCAGTTACAAAATATGGACCTCGACACTTCCCACTCTCCAACTAAACCCTCGTTCTCTTCTCAAACGCGACGTACGTCCATGCACGGTGGCGCCGAGCCTACCCTCGAACGAATCGCGACAGATATGATCAGGAATATCGATGACGCGCGTCGCGAACGAGAGGTCCAGCTGCGGGACTTGATCAATTGCGAACGCGAGTTTCGGAAGATTGATGGGGAGCCTAATGGAGCCGACCGCTTGGGCTCCTTGGAACCATTGGAAGACGTGTCGCTGACCGACAAAGATGGACCGGGGCCATATACCCACCCTCGGACATTAGATGCTGTCCAGGAGGACGAGTACGATGAATCATGGGAGGCTCAGCGTGACCCGAGAGACGTATTCGACGACGAAGACGATGGGGATGACCCAGCGTTTGCAGACCGTTCCCTTCGTCGTGGTCAACCATCAGCGAATCGAACGCTCCTTCCTCCGCCCCCTCCTTATCCCTCCGGACCACTCACTCCATCAAGCACTCTCCCGCACCTTGCGCACATGCGCACAATCTCCCAGGTACTTGCAACATCCCTTTCCGGTTTGTCCGAGCATGTCCAAGTCAACGGTGCAGCAGCAGCCGAAGCCGGTCGAAAACTCCGTGCGCTCAAGAACAAGGTCGGCGATCTCCAAGCTGAATGGACGAGCGCAGAAGAGAGTATAATCCGGATTGAGAAGGGCGAAAAGGCGCCCGATGGGGAGGGCAAGCGGCCGGATGGCCGGACCATTGTCCAAGAGATCTCGGCGTCGTTTTTCGCACAGCTGCAACAAGTTGAGATGAGAGTCCAAGCAATGTTCCCGACTGCTACTGTGTCATGACCATAGAGCGCTTTTTTTTACTTATGATACAGAAATGAGCTATTTCGATTTGTACGTGATTTTCTTAATTACGCTTTGGATTTGTGATGTGAACCCGATCCTGTCTCTGGTTGATGTATTCTTGAATAATCATGTAGATTGTTTTCGATAATGCATCCCTCTAGTTGAGTGTACCGATAGCCTATCCCCTCCAATCGTTCAGTTAGAACAGAAATTTAACATTTTGATAAAACTCCAACATCGGGTTCTCTCCATTCAAGAGAGTAGTAGCATCAAGGTCCGCGTACTTTTCTAAAAATTCGCGGTGGGTGTAGACCTTGCTTTTTCGCTCCCCCACTGCAAGCCCACTAGAGGACATTACTCCTTCCACAAGCCTTCGTCTACCCTGGGGAGAGAAAAAGTTGGACCCGAGGCGCATTGGTGAGGCAATATTCGCTAACGGAGAAGCGCGCGCATTAATCGAGTCTGGGACGGGCGTGTTGACAATGATTTCATACATGTCCCGAAGAAGTTCGAAGTTGGTCGGGAAGAAAATGTCAAAGTATCCTTGGTGGACGAGGTATGTCTCGCACGGGACCATAACATCTCCAACCCGAGTTTGAACGACTGGAGCGTTGTACCCAGATATGGTGTCCGGTAAACTTGAAAAATCTGAGAGCAGTAGCCTGTGTCGGGGAAACTTGTCCTTCAAGATGCCAAGGAACTGGACGAGCCGAGTCGGTATGAACTCGCGCTCAGTCATGTTGGGTGCAAATGGAAGGTAAGGCCGAATTGCACGGAGCGGATTAGCTGCTGATTTGAGAGCCGGCGATACGTGATTGGTTCGTGAGCAGAGGGAGATAAAACGGTGGATCAAGGGATCATGAACTGGCTCGTAAAGTTCAGCGAAATCGCCAATCTCGTCAATCGAGACGATTGCTTGGAGTGGATCGAGGGATTGAACGTCGTAGCGAACAACGTCGTGTGCAAAGTTATCCTGTACCAGCATGTTAAATGCGCACTAAGCAATTAGCCAAACACCACTTACTACGACCTCCATCGCCAGGAAGAAACAAGGCGCAGGTTCGTTCTCCGTCCAATCAAATACGCTCTTGTGCACCACCTCTACCACCCCACTATGCCTCTTATCAAGTCTCTCCTTTTGCTTTCTAGCGAGACTGGCGCTGATCTCGATGACCCGGTACCTTGTACGCTCATACACAACTGGATGCTCTGCCTTGAGAAAGTCCAAAATATTTTCTGCCAGTGTACCGTTCCCTGCGCCAAGCTCATAAAGGATGAGGTCTTCATAGGGAAAGTACTTTAATAGATATTCGGAAATTAAGCACTGGGCTATCGCATGGCCATAGTACGGCTAGGGGGTGGATTCATGTATAAATCTCGAACAGAGTGGAAATAGGGCGTACCTTGAACAGCTCGGTCGGTGTATGCCACACTTGGCGACCAGGACCACTGCCAATACCAGCCTCGATCCTGTATTCCCGGTACCTCTCTGCTACAGCTTGCTGAAATACCCTCGAGTTCGCCATCTTTCTAAACTCAAACGGCTGTTCTGGTGTAAATATCGTAGCCTGTTTAGGAAAATAACCGTAGTGCGGATTATACAGCGAGTCGTCGATAAAGTCTCTTGTGAGCATCTTCACTCGCTTCGGAGGGTCCGTAGAATGCAAGGCGAGGTGGTTTGAGGTTACACGTCGGAACGAATGGGAAGGAGTGGAGGCAGAAGGGTCAAAGAGGGGAGATTCATTGTAGTTCCACCTATCGCGCGAGTTTGGGTCCCTGTCTCGACTAGTGAGCGAAGTTTGGGAGAACGCCCGAGCGATACTAGGGGAGCGAGGGAGCGGAGCAAGCCGGGCATAAGGCGCTGCTCGCAGACATGACATGGAGAGCTGCTGTCCCAAGATTGCCCCAGATCTTTCCGACTATACCCAGCCAACAATAAGATTTGGACTTGATTACTTGTCTATTGGAAACACGAGGTCAAGGTAGACATGAGCCTAAATGCTTCCGGGCGGGAATAGGTGGAACATAAACCAACTTAGCGCCGAGCCCTCCCGCTCCCGAGCGACGACAACCCGATGCACATTTGATCACCTTGCCACTGTATATAACCACTAGCTCACCTCAGTTCGCTCATGACTTGACGTGCTCTAACGGTTCTCGGCGGCCCTCGACTAAAAATACCAAATGTCCGCCTCATATCTTCCCCCAGACGCGATCCTAGAACTTGCTCTTCACGAAACTTCAGATGGCCCCCCAGACCCACCTGCACTGAACCGAACGACCGGTTTATACCCATTCAATGAAGACGGGGCGTCATCTCAGATGTTCCGGTGTATTGTTAAACGGCCTCATGCGGATCAACCTGTCAGCTTTGCCTCCAATACCCACGACTCGAGCGATTTGCCCTATGGCAGTCCACCGGGTGGACTTGTCGTTCAACACCAGTCACTTGACGACGTTGTGAAGCAATTCGCAGCCGAGCTCCGAGTATTTCGAACAATTGGAATTCACAAGAACGTCGTGAGATTCTTTGGCGTAATTGAAGGGGTTGGAATCGTCCTAGAGGAGATAGACCATGGTCATACGTTGCTTGAACTATTGCCAACAGTCTGGAATGACTCGACAAAGACTGACTGGTTCAATCAAATCCTAGACGGCCTAGTACACATTCATAAATTCGGGCTTTCGCACGGAGACTTATCCTGTACAAACGTAAGTCCCCTGCCTGATTTTCTCTCACTCTCGTTTAATTCAAGTTGGATAGATTATGGTTCGGTACAATGTCGTGAAAATCCTCGATTTCGGACATAGCACCTACATTGGCGAAGAAGCGATCATGGGTACACCTCCCTTTTGCGCACCCGAGATCCTCCGTTCCGACAAGGGGACTGACGGGCGACTGGGCGACGCATACTCCCTCGGGATCGTGCTTATATACCTTGAGCGGGGTATCGACGACAATGTCATATCACTAGAGGATCAGATGAACGATGTTCCACCGAATATTGACGACCTCACGATTTTTGCCGAACTTGTGAGGCACTATACCTTGCCTAAGAAGCAGCGTTGGCAGATCCAGAAGTCACACCATATCAAGACTAGAGACGACGACTAGGTGCATATACCTTCAGATGGTGGGTTAGATATGTTTGAGTGCAAGCGTAAGTAACTTATTAAGTTAGCAGAACTTAATATAAAGTTGGGGGCATATGCTGTTTTTGGAAGGCTGGATTGCTGTCAAGTAAATTATAACCTTGCTGTATGCACGCGAATGCTTTGAATTTGGATCTACTCGATACGGGGGGCAGTCCAGCTTGAGCGTGATTTTACTAAAAGACAAACAAAAAGGATTGTGATTCCACTCCGAGTGTTCGTACATTAGTGAAAAAAAGGTATCATCTCCCAAGCCCACTCTCGATTATATTCCGTTCATCTGCAGAATCCCTCTTTCAAGTCAACCCAACCTGAGCGAACCCTTGTTGCACAGCGTGCATCTGTGCTCCAAACCCGTCTCGCGGCGGAATGCTTGTCAACACTTGCCCGTCTGGGCCCGTAAAGTATACCAGCCCCGACAAATCGTCTCCCCCGCCGAGATAATACTCTGCCCATTGGCATGCGCCTGGATTCGGGTATTTGTTCGTCCCATTCCAAGGATATGGCGGGCCTTGGTCGGCGGCAGGAGTAGCCTCTTGGGGTTGTTGCTGCGGCTGATGTTCCGCAGGCTGAGGTTGGGGCTGCGTCTGCTCGGTGGGTTGATGTCCTTGCTGCGGTGGTTGGCCTTGCACCTGAGGTTGCGCCTGAGCCTGGCCAGGCTGCTGATATCCCGGCTGGTTTTGTCCCTCAACAGGTTGAACGTACGGCTGGTGTTGTTGCTGAGCCTGGGCATCGTATCCCGGAAGTTGTTGAGCCTGCGGACTGTGCGGCTGGGGTTGGCCATAGGCCTGCGTCTGTGGCTGTTGGACCTGTTGGACCTGTTCCGGCTGCTGAGCCTGTTGTTGTGGTTGAACTTGAGCCTGAACCGGAGGCTGGGCCTGGTGCTGAGCCTCTACTCCACTCGCGTAAGAGTAGCTGTGCTGGAGCTGTGCTTGCGGCTGTTGCGCTTGTTGTGGAGACTGGTACTGCTGCTGACCGGTCTGCTGGGGCTGTTGCTGTGGGGGTTGAGGATGCTGCTGTTGTTGCTGAGGATACGGCTGAGGATACGGCGACTGTCCTTGAGCCTGATCCTGGCCAGGTTGTGGCTGCTGGTACCCAGCATATCCGTACTGCGAGACATACTGCTGATCCTGGCCCTGAGCTTGGGCTTGCCCCTGCTGAGCCTGTCCTTGCCCTTGAGGGTACCCTGCATATGGTTGGGGTGGATACTCTTGCGGTACGTTTGTGACTGGTTGCTGATATTGCTGGCTTTGCTGATACGCGTATGCCGAAGCATCCGGGGGAGCCTGAACACCAGGTTGAACCACCCCTGCCCCTTGACCGTACAAGTTCGCATTCCAGCCATAAGCCGTTGCCCGGTTACCAGGCTGGCTGTATTGATCCGCGCCATTGGGAGGCTGAGGATAGTCGTACACTGCAGCTGAACGAGCAATATTGATCAACTAAGTCATAGGCAGAGTGCAGACTACTTACCAGACGGGTTATGCCTAGCCACGCTCTCCTCCATCATGCGCTCAAAAGTGTTCCTAGCCTTGACATACCGCTCGTTCATGACCACGAGCTCGGCTATGTAGATAGGTCAACCCAGAGTACACTAGAAATACGGCAAACGAACCTTTCTTCTGGCTGTACTTGTCGATCAATTTGAGTATCTTGGGACGCAATGACATGCTCGAGCGGTAAAGTTCCTGTCCTCCAAGTTAATACTGAAGCATTTCGCCAAGCCCATATGAAGCTGTACCTGAATCTCCTCATTGTCGTTCAAGTTCTCAGTCGCAGGATCAAATTCGCGCAACTTTTGTAGTAGCGTATCAATCGCGCCGCCTTGTGACCACACTAGGGCCTCGGTTTCAGCTTCCTTGGCTAGCTCGGCAGCAGTTGGTTCGGGAAGAGGTTCCTGACATATTCTTTCAGCACACGCTTGAGCACGAACCAAAACAGAAATCGAATGCTTACCACATAATTAACCGGGAAGATTCCGGTCCGGCCTTTCATTTGACCCCTCCACCAATCCTTGAAGCACCGGTCGACTACCTTGATAATATCTCCCTTTTTGAATGACAACTCGCCAACCTCGGTTGCGGAAAAGTCGTGCAGCGCACGTACACGCTTTACAATCTGAAGGGTAGAAGGATCGAGCGGAGTTGCGTCAGTGCCGGGAGATGCAGGAGTAGCCGCAGCGGCCGGGGCAGATGTATAAGCTGGAGTAGCCGCCAGTGGTGGGGCTTCTACTGCGGGAGCTGGTGTCGGAGCCTGAGGCTGTACTACTGGAGCTGGTGTCGGAGCAGGAACTGGTTGCTGGCGCGAGGAAGAGGCGACGGCAGGTTGGGCAGCAGGAGTGTAAGCAGGTCCAGCAGCAGGCGTATAGGCTGGTCCAGCAGAGGACCCCCCGGCAGGCTGGGAACTAGACCCACTGCCGCTTGCCCCTCCGACTCCATAGCTAGTGTATTCATTCCATCGTTCACGTCCGCCCTTGTCGATCTTGCTCATCTCAAGGACACGCTGGAGCTCCTCCTCTTCTCGACGCGCAGCTTCGTCGTCGAAAGTGGGAGCAGGATTGTCGGTGAAATCTTCGAATCGCATCCCTTTGGCCTTGAGACTCGAGTAGCACTCTTCCATCAGCCCAAGTTGCGGGTCGTAGGCAAACTCGCCGGCCCAGAGCTTGATGAGAGCGAGAGTGCGTTTCTTGACCTTTTCGTGGCCGTTCTAATAAACCCCGCAAAAGGCAGTGTTTCAGCCAAAACGCAACGCCAAGGTGTTAAAGCTGCGCGAAACACAAGACTAACCCTGTCCGTGGCAAGCTTTTCAAGGCCCTGAGTGAATGCCTTGGACGCCATCTCCCGATGTACGGTGATATCGCAGTTTTTGGATAGTGCCTCTGCCACAGAGAGCGCGTAGAGCTGGACGTTGGCATTGCGGTGTGTGAGGCGCTTGAGCAGAGCCGCGATCACGTTGCGTGCCCTAGATAGACGGGGTTGAAGGTGACGTCAATCGTTCGAGGACATCTGCGCTTGGGCGGGGAGACGCGACGTACCCTTGCTCTCCATCTTCGGACACCTTGTCGCAAAGATTGATTAGGATTTCCCAGTTCTCGCTGGTCTGGTTCTCGTCGGTGGCTTTGACTGGTGTGCATCGGGTTATTAGGGAGTTTGGTGATCGAACACAAACAATACACACCGACAATGTCGTCGTACGGATTGACTTGTCCGCCTCTAAACATTTTGGTGGGTTGGATGATCTATGGAAAAGACGCGGCCGCTGTGTGTGCTATCGTGGTCGGCTGCAAGAAGATGGACAGGTCCCCTTTGGGCAGTGTAGCTGACCTAAGCAAGCATCCCGCCCTAGACTCGCCCTCTTGACCACACCCTCGTCTACACCCACCACGCTCAGCAATGGCTAAAGGCAAGTGCAGGTGCATGCAAAGATGTCCAGCATATCTTGACATATTCTCTGGCAGTGCCCCGCAACTTTCGTCTCTTGGAAGAGCTCGAAAAGGGCGAAAAGGGCATCGGCGATGGCTCCTGCTCGTACGGTCTCGAGGACAGCGACGACCTCATGATGAGTCGATGGAACGGAACCATCATTGGCCCCGGCCACGTACGTCCCCCAATGTGCATCGCCTGACCCGAGCGCCAATTTCGCCACCTGACGTATAGACCGTGCACGAGAACCGTATTTACAGCCTCCAGATCTATTGCTCGGAATCGTATCCAGACACTCCTCCAGCTGTCCAATTTTTATCCAAGATTAACCTGAAGTTTGTCGGTCCAACCGGAAAGGTCGACTTGGCACAGATCCCTGACCTGGCTAAATGGCAGCGAGAATTCACGCTGGAGACGGTGCTTGTCCAGATTCGCCGGTAAGGATGCTTTCGCTCTCTAGTTCGAGCAGAGCTGACTGTGATCCAGCGAGATGGCGAGCCAGCACAACCGCAAACTCCCACAGCCTCCCGAAGGCTCAACGTACAACTAGGCTTCTCGCCGTTTTGACCATGTATTTTTACCATCGTCGCCAGGTCGATGAATGCAGAGGATAACGCTCTCACTCGCACTCGTGCTGGTTGAGTTTTCAAAAGACAAATCGAATAAGATACGATAACAAGACAGACAGAGTAGAGAAGATGATAGTACAGCAGAAACCAGCCCAACCACTGCTCATGCACCGAAACCATAGAGAGTACGACCCGACCTCTTCAGCGCATAGACAACATCCAGCGCTGTAACAGTCTTACGCTTCGCGTGCTCGGTATAAGTCACAGAGTCACGGATGACATCTAGGAGAAAATGTCAGTTTGGGACATAATCTTGGCAAAGGGTATAACTCACTTTCAAGGAAAATCTTCAGTACGCTCCTAGTCTCCTCGTAAATGAGACCCGAAATACGCTTCACACCACCACGGCGAGCGAGACGGCGGATAGCAGGCTTGGTGATACCCTGGATGTTGTCACGGAGAATCTTGCGATGACGCTTAGCACCACCCCTGTGTATGTTGTCAGCTCCTGCATGTCGCCAGCGATAGAGGCCACTCACTTTCCGAGGCCCTTTCCACCCTTTCCGCGGCCAGACATGATGATTTAGAAGGTAGAGTAGGAGTGGAGGTGTTTGTTGTTTAGGCTCTGAGAGGAGCAATGAGTAGAGCAAGAGGGGATGATGAGAAGTGACGGCAAGAACCAGACCCTTATATACGCCTCTGGACGGCTTGAGTGTGGCTTTGCCATCACGTGACAGCGCATCATGAAAAACAAAGCCACAAATCAGATTTCCTAGTGGATGGTTCATAACCTCACGTCTGAGACATCGACAAGCTGTGAGGATAGCACCATATTCCAAAAAAATCTTACTGCTTTGTATGAATGGATTGTCCTGGCCCCCTCCTGCCAATGTGCAGTCTAGCAAAGGCACGACTTGCGGCTCAAATGTAGGTCACGTGACTGAATGGCATTGGGCTTTTGTTTATTTATGCGATGTCGTTTCGTGAGGCACCGCTGATCAATCAACTGTCAATCCAAGTGGCTTCTCCAACCTGGGACAGGGTCATAGTAGGGTCATTCCATCAGCCGGCTGGAAGGAGGTGGCTCAAGTTGCTTTAGTAACTGACTGGAGATCAAAATGAATCATTCACATGCGCATATACCTTATACGCTATAGCCCCACTACGCTGACAATTAGTAATGCTCCTAATTTACTATCTCGTTAGAAATAGCTCGCTTCGAGCCTTATACTATTCATTTTTAACTACCCTAGCCTTGGTGATATAGAGAACACCGTTTTTACTGGGAAGTCATACCCACAGGAAAAAAACAAAACGAAACCGGCCCACGAGCGGCACCCATGTGTAAATTTTACGGCTGGCCTCTTGTATCGTCGTATAATCGTTTGGTAATCAACGGTCCTTACTGCGCGGCGCAGGCCAGTTTCCCCCCATAGTTGGCAACGCATTCGTCTAAGCCCAGAGTATGTAGGAAAGCACTCGTTTATTATTGAAACAACAACTTACTGGCATCAATGGTAGTCACTGCACTTCGAGGCTTGCACGATCTATCAGGCGCTTTAGTCTGGGGGCTATCGGGTCAAGTTGAAAAAGAATTACGGGCATTCAACTGTATACGCGGTTCCAACCTTCACACGACACCCAGAGCAGGAGCTGCTGAATTGACCGCTAGAACAGTGGATGAATCAGTCTGGTCGTAACTAGGCTAGTAAATAGACCTACTTGAAATTAGTCGCACATCGAAGGTATCCGCTATAGTTTGCAATGCACTTGTTGAGACTAATCGATGTTGGGTGGTACTTTCCGTCTGAGCCTTTGCATGAAGCACTGAGTGACCAACTTGATGCGGTTATCGAACCGGACCTGCACGAGGAGCTAAAGCCCCCGTATCCACTGGCCAGGGTAAAAATAGAAAAGAGGATAGAGAAAAGCGTAGCAATGCTGAATCGAAAATGCATCTTGAATATTCAAGCAACGAAGGAACTTGTGGTGGTCTCTGGACGCACCCGCGGCAAACTTATATACCACCGCAGATGCTCGAGGCGCATATAGCTGCCTGAGAAGACGTTCAATGGGTCCTCGTTTTGGTGTTGGTAGGCACTGCTAGTGCTCTTCAAAAGGCGACTCGGCCTTCTCGGATCGAGGTTTAGCGGAGGTTATTGATGCGGTGATATATAGTGTAATGCCAAGGTGGCATAAGAATATGATCAGCGTGCCATATTGCCAAGACCGGCTTGATGATATCAATCGCAGTCACATGGAGGCCTTTGATTTGGCTTCTCAGATTCGATGAAAAAGTCCCGAGTCATCAAGCGTCAGGCAGCATAAGTTAAAACTTGGGTTGACTCCACCAGTGATTTGCTTAAATGCGTACAAGAACGAAATATAGAACCAAGTCAACAATATCTCGAACTCCGAGTTCCAACCGGCTAACGGATGTGCGTGCTACAGCCACAACCAAGTCTACTAGGAATCAGAATCCAGGCACGCCAACGTACATCAAGTGCGGCGAACTGAAGAGGTGCAGAGTATATCGGACACTGCATTTGTCGCTTCTGAAGGTCCTCGCAGCAAATACATTACATTCCGCCCCTATCTAGAACCCGTGAAACCGCCAAAAACTCGTATGGTATGGGATGAGGCGAATAACCCTAGAAACAAAGCTGTCTGGGGTTTGCTTCTCAGCCACTGTGTCTCGACTCTTCAGATCAATACGTCTTGCTTCCCCGGCTTGGACGCGGACAGAAGTGCAGGCATCAAAATCACGCCAGGAACTATGTGCATCCATTAAAGGAATGACCGATTGCATTTACAGTAGGCGAGATGTCCATCATATGGCGGCAGTGTTGATCATGCAGCCAAAGCATTGACTCTCTCGAACGCGCTTGCGATCTCTCGAGTGGTAGAACTGCAACCCCTCACTTCCCTCCACACACGAGTCATAATAATGTGTCTACACAAGCGATAGATCTATCGCTATCTATCACGAGGAACTCGTATCGTTCTCACAAGAACATCAAAAGCAACTTGAAGAGCGATCGTTGGCGAATTGTTTTTATTGAAAGCAGATTACGTCCTTTTCGGTCGATCTCATCTCATAAAACTGGCGAGATGCCCATGAAGTGGCTATCATCTGTGATTGAATTCGCTTGCATAATCAAACCCGCAAATATAAGATAATCTCTCGGTATAATCAAATCATAGCATACATCCACATACTTATTCGTCAATCTGAAAACTATTCAGTCAGACGTACCAGCTCAGCCTAAATCCCGTACAACGAACTCAGCAACAATCCTGTCAGATAAGGGGGAAATCCTCACGATTCGTGCCTCCAACACCCCAAGTCTTTTTCACAAACGCCTCGTACATCTGATTCGAGTAGAACGGTCCTGTGGGACCCCATCCAACCACATCCCCTGCAGAATAGGTCCTGTTTGTGCTGACCGCGTTGAGGTTGGTTATCACTTTGGAGGCATAAAAGTCGAAAAATACGCAATCAACAGGAGTAGCAGGTGTGATGCTAGGGTCGGGAGGGGGTGTAACATATTTGGGCGGGTCGTAGTGTGCCATAGGGGTGTGGGGAATGTCGTCTCCAACACCAGGGCAACTCTAACCAGGAATCAGATGGCAATGCTATGTCTAATGGAATATCTACTCACGTCAGTCGTGACATATCCCAATGTCAACTGAGCGTCTCGCTCCGAGAAATGATAGTTGTCATATTGCTCCCTCTTCCACTTGCTGTATCGATATCGGAACTCGCCCCGCCTGTATTCTTCCTCTTCTTCCTCCTGCTGGCTTCGCTTTGTCGTGGTTATACCGTTCAATCGGTCAGTCACCTTCATGCAGTCGCCAGCGGGAACACTAGGTATGTACTGGAATATGTTTGTGTACGGGCAAGCAATAAATTGATCATTCCTTGTGAATGGGCCGGCGAAAATGTCGTAGCGCTGAGATCCGGTGTCGAGAACCAACATACGGGAGATATTAGCTCTAGCCGGATTGGCGTTATTCAGAGCTGCTGGTATAACTTGGTTGGCAAGCAGGGAGATGAGCGAAGAGTCGTCCGGATATTGCACCCTACAAATACCCCGTCATTCGAACTCGGATTGTTGGAAAATAAACGAATGCGCACCGGTGCAGATAGTAGTCCTGAGGTGTATTCCCCCAAACCTGAGTTAGATTCCACTTTTTGGCCACCGAGTTCATGTCCTTCGTAAGCTTCTTTCCCCCCGCAGTATCAAACTCCTTGCGCCCGGTGTGGAATTGGTATGTGTTTCGATTTGCGTCCAAGTATCGCCTTGAAAATTCGATTGGATTCGTGTTGTTTTTGGCTTTCGTCAAGTTTGCGCTGAGCCAGCCGACAGTTTCCATATATTGCCCGCTCTCGAGAGCCATGCTGCGATTATCATACTGGACGCAGTCGCGGATATGCGTATGGCCTCCGAAAACGAGGACCGGAGTAGACGGATGGACAGCGCGAATAGCACCCACGACGGTTGGCCACTTGTCACTGAAAAATCTTGTAAGTACATCACGTATGTACTGGTAGACGTGACTCACTTGTTGACAGGCATGTGTCCGTTCAGGAGAAAGAAATCAGGCTCCTCTTGAATGGCTTCTTTGAACTTTGAGACCATAGTCAGGCTTGGTTTTGCGGATACTAATGAACCAACACATACCCATGACTCGTTCACCATAGCTTCAGGCTTTTGGACAGTTGTGTTTGCGACGTTTCCTGTGAATCCGTAAAGGACGCCGAACGCGGTCACCTTGCGCCCTCTATAACAATTATTTAGACCGGGTGGACTGATAATGACCCCTACTCACTGCTCTGTCTGGAACTTGATGAATCGTTCGCCAATAGGTACACTGGCATTGTTGCCGCTTTTGTCGACAACTGTGATGTTGACGTTCGAGGTGAGGTACCGCCCGTTGAGGCGAGGAGCAAGGTTTTGGTGCATGTCGAGCGCAACCTCGTACTTGTAGAGTTCATTGCTGTGAAAATCGAATGAGCGTATGCATCCTGCTGAAACGAAAATAGAGCACTCACTTTCCGATAGTCATCACATCATAGGGAAGCTTTGAAAGAAATTCGCTAGACTGTGGATGATGTCATGAGTAGCTGGACGGTTGAGCATTGTTTCTACTGGGCTTACCACATGGCCATCAACACTTCCTGCGGGGTGCCCCTCGGAGAGTCCATTTCCGTTGTGCAAGTCACCCGAATCGACAAGGAGCAAATCTACTTTCTTCTTGGCGGCAGTAGCTTTCAGGCGGGAGACAAACGAGGCCAAGTCCCCAAGATCACCAGAGTAGTTGGGTTCGGGTTGAGAGGCATGCAGATGTCCTAGTAGCCATCCTGTATGAAAGTGTCTCAGAAAAAGCAAAAAGTGAACAGAAACGATCAAACCATGAGTGTCGGTGGTATGGACGACGTTCACGTCTCCCCAAACAAGAGGGACAGTCGGCCAATCGCTGCTCGGAGTCGCACTGGGTTGCATCCTCCGAACATGAGCGTGGTCGTCATGTTCATGACCGGGGCACGCCAGTGCACCAGTCGCGACAAATAAACCGCCTAGGGCAAGCAGAAGCATCTGGAAGAGATGGTGGTTGTCCTAGGCCGAGGTGGTGTACTTATGTCTCTGGCCCTGCAGGATTGTATCCGTGAAAGCATGGAAGATGCCAGGTTCGCCCGAGTTTACCAGCGCTCGGGGAGCAGTTTAGCTAAGGCCGAATCGAATGAGCCCCGACTGTGTGAACTGTGCGGCGGTTCGTTACAAAAACTCAGTTCCGCACAAGTCAGCTTGGCAGAGCTGGGCCATACCACATAGCAATATAAATGTGAGACATCCCGGCCATGGCTGAGCCTGTGCAGCCGCCCCATCATCTTTCCTAGGTCGATGATTGGCAACGTCCACCGGGTCCGCGTTGGTCCTACAGGCGAAACTGAGCAAGACTGAATAGCTCTGGACAACTGTTGATATTGTGTTCGGTAATTCTACCCATAGACCAGCATGTGCTTCATCAGGCTGCGGGTAAGTTTGCGCGTCATCTTCTGGAGCGGAGCCCAAGGGCCGCCCAGAACTCCGTCAAACTATTATAGGCCCTGCTTCCGGGGCCGAAAGGCTCTCTCTGTCGGACCGCCAAGCGAGAATGCGCCCAGATCACGCCTCCTGACCATGCCAGACGGGGTCATGGGTCGTTTGTGCCTATGGCCCCAGCACGGTCTCTGGCCATGGCTGCTGCGCCACATGCCGAAATATGTCGCCCAGCTCCGGCGTGGCGGCCGCGATGGACCTTCCTATGTCTTCAAGCCCGAGGTCTCCTAGACGCTCATCCACGTTGCTGTGGTAGATAATCTTCACAGTCCATAATGTCGATTGCCAAGATGTACGCTCCCTGCGCCGTTGTATTCAAAAGTGTAACCGGCAGAAGGTTGATTAGACTCGAACCGGGCCCTTCCGATCGGACGCAAATCCCGAGATGTCCGACGCTCGCCAAGTCTCCAGCCCGTGCTTTGCAGTCTGCCTCTACGTTTGTCCTAGAAGAGACCCGGCTCCGGCTGCCGTCACTGGGTGTCTTGCGGCTATAGGAAGACTCGCCGAGCGCGAAGCTTTGCTATCTCTGAGGCAATTTTCCGAGTCACTCGCATAATTATCTCTCGACGCATACAAGACTTGCATACTCTCAAAATAAACCTCGACGATTTCATCTGCTAGTTGGCATCCCCCCCCCCCGCCATGCACTCCCTCGCTCTGCGACCGCAAGCCCTCAAAGCAACTCGGCTCTTCTCCACAACACCACAGCTTTATCATCCACGCCCGACACCTCGAAAGGATCACCTCCATCAACCGATTCCAGATTCCCACTTTCCGCTGGGATACATCACAACCTCTACCCACTGTGGGATTAAAAAGAAACCAGGCATTCTCGACCTAGGCGTGTTGATCTCCACGTCGCCTCAAACATCTGCCGCCGCGTGCTTTACTCGAAATGCATTTCAAGCCGCTCCCGTCCTCGTCTCGACCGAAGTCCTGAAACAAGGCGAAGGTCGAGTTCGGGCTCTGGTTGTCAACAGCGGGTGTGCCAATGCCGTCACTGGCGCTCAGGGGCTCAAGCATGCATGGGCCATGGCAGCTGCGACCGATAACCTTGCGCGCGAACTGACTGAATCGGGAGGAGGGTATGAAACGGTAGTCATGTCTACCGGTGTTATAGGCCAGCATCTGCCCATCCAAAAAATCACCGATGCCCTGGCAAGTGAAAAGGTTAAATCTGGCATGGGGTTGTCATTTGGGCACTGGGAAGGATTGGCGCGCGCATTCATGACGACAGACACGTTTCCCAAACTGCGTGCTCGCAAGTTTGAGCTCATGGGCAAAGAAATCAAATTTGCTGGAATTGACAAGGGCGCCGGTATGATTCATCCAAACATGGGTCCACCAGGCGAGTGTTCCCGTATTAGTCGACAAGGCGAGTAGGCCTGACCTTGAAGCCAACCTAGCCCTCCCTCACGCAACCCTGTTGGGTGTAATCGCGACCGATGCGCCCGTGACTCCACGCTCACTGCAGTCGGCACTCACCTATGCCGTTGATCGTTCCTTTAATTCGATTTCCGTTGATGGAGATATGTCGACCAACGACACTGTTATCGCATTTGCAAACGGTGCCGCATTTGGTGAAGGTTTGTTCGTTTCCTGACTGCTTACCTACGGTCATCTGTTCCTGACCGCGATACCCTGCAAAACAGATGCTCCGGAAATTGATCAAGAAACACACCCTGCGGAATACACCCAATTCCGAGACCACCTTACGTCCTTTGCAACCGAGTTGGCATCGCTAGTCGTACGAGACGGAGAAGGTGCCACGAAATTTGTCACTGTTTCCGTCGAGGCAAGTCCCTTTTCATGGTTCCCTTGTCTCTTTTATCATTTCGTCCTATTCTGAGTTCATCTCACAGGGTGCACCGACCTATGCAGATGCCCATCGGGTAGCATCGACGATTTCCACGTCTGCCCTAGTCAAAACCGCGCTTTATGGAGAAGATGCCAAGTAAGTTGGTCTTGTTCATCACTTCAATCTATATCGCAATATCACCGACAAAGTCGAGTGTATGCGCCATGCGAGCCTTGCCCTAGTCTCGATTAATACCTCTCCCATATGTACTAACTGGATTTTGTACCGCTAGCTGGGGCCGAATCCTCTGTGCTGTTGGATACACTGCTCTGCCTTCTGGGACTCCGATTAACCCATCGAGTGTTTCAGTCTCGTTTGTTCCTGCAGACAAGACTTTGCCTCTCGCCCTCCTGACCAACGGTGAACCAGAGCCCCCCAACGAAGAGCGAGCCTCCGAGATCCTCAAAGCCGAGGATCTCGAAATTCGAGTCCAGTTGGGGCTAGGAAACGAGAGTGCCAAGTATTACACGTGCGATTTCAGCCATGTGAGTATGCGGGGGCTGCAGCGCGGTATCGAGGCTGACGTTGTGTGTGCAACAGGAATACGTGACCATCAATGGAGATTATCGTAGTTAGAGATTTTAGACAGCGTATAGTGAAAGTAGTGTAGCGTAGAATGAATGCACTGCCAGTGGCCCGTCCGCTTGAATGCAACCAAGACGTAATAACCCAAGCTCGTGCGGTCCGAGGACTGGCGCCGACGTCTCCACCTTTTTCTAACAATTTCATTTCGAGAGCCATTACTCAATCCCAGACCAAACTGCCCTTTTCGTTTACGCTCGCGGTCATTCCTGCGCCGGCCTTGCTCTTGCCTGGAGCGGGTTGCGCATACGCCTGTGTGATTCGCTCCTTTTCCTGCTGACGCTTGTGAGCGGCCAACCGTGCCTGACGGTCCGCCTCAGATTCAGCCTTGGCAGCCTTAGCAGCGTCACGCTTGGCCGCGTTTTGTCGTTGCTTCTTTGTTAGAGTTTCTGTTTGCCTAGTTAGAATGAAGTATGCGAGCGACCGTAAAGCCGACGAACCAGTACTAGGTTGCTTGGACGGTTGACTCGACGCTTGGGTCAAAGTTCGGCTGCGTTGAGGACCTAGGACAAATGTCAATCGGGCGCCTGTGTGTAGCTACCCAATCGGGGACGTACGCCGGCTGGTAACAACGCCCCAACCACCTTCATCAGTCTCTTCGTCGTCCATAGACACGACCTTGTTCTCGTCTACGTCTTCGTAATCGCCCCAGGTGTATCCAGGGGCTGGCTGTTCCTCTCCTGTAGGCTTGACGCGCATGACACGCGAGATTTCAGGGTACTGAGGCGCCTCAAGCATGCTGCATCATCATCAGCGATCGTTCAAGAATGATCGCGCGTAAGCAATACTCACTCTTCGACACCTGTCTTACGTCCAGTGGGCAACAGGCGCTCTGCGAGCGTTCGGGGCTTGACCTCTTCCTGCTCGTCCTCGGTGCCGGTGACAGAGGTAGTGAGCCCATCGCTCATCACAGCTCCCTTTCCCTCGCCACGTCCTCTCCGCCTGGTCTCGACACGGGTCCAAGCGCCGTCGTTTGTGCTGGAGGATTCTGAGGCGGCCATCAGCGATGAGGACGCCCCGGGTTGTGTGGTCGACTCGGAGACTGGCTTGACCTTGTTCTTCTTCTTTTTCGGCTTTGGTGCTGTCGATGCGGTCGGAGCGAGGACCGGTACAGTCTCTGGCTTGGGGGTGAGCTCCTTTTCTTTTTCGACGTGTTTGGGCGCGGGGGGCTCCTCTGCTGCTGTGGACTCTTCACCCGACGTGGCCCGCAGCCCAGGCATCGTTTTCTTCTTGTTCTTCTTTGTCTTTTTCGCGGATATGCTCTTCCCTGCGCTCGTACCGGTGCTTGCCTCGGGCGGTGTCACGTCCCCATCCTGCACAGTTCGCGGGGCGCCGAAATAGAACGCGGCTCCGACCGCGACCTGGCCAACGAAAGAGTGTGAGAATTAGCAGAATTGAGCGAGATTGTGCACGAACAGTAACGGCCGCAACCGCTATCTCGGTCATGCTCGAGTCGAGGACCATGGTGGGCAAGGCAGAGATTGAAAGGGGCTCGTGCGGGTGGTGGACGTGGACAAGTGAAATGGGGAAACGCTTAGCTCCTCGGATGAGGTAATCAGGGCCTGTTTGGGAAATAATGGTTTTCATGAAATAAATTAGTCGGGAGAGATACAGCGAGCAACAGGTCGGGAATATACAGCAGCTGGAAACATGTCCCAGCAAGGTACGGTGCGCCTAGGCAGCGCTTGCCCCGGTCGCAGGAGCCCCCATCTCCACATCGTTTGCGGCACGCTTCCTAGTCTCTCTTCCCAGCCCACCAGCCCGCTCGGCCTCTTCGATAGTATATGCCGGCTCTTGGAGCTGCTTGCACCTCCGCTTGTGTACCTATGCCATTAAAAAATTCATATTTCGCTCAGACATACAGATCGGGTGGCTTGCCTTGCTCTTCCAGTGAGACTTGAGGGCAGCATCGGTCTCGAAATACTTGGCACATTCCACGCAATAATGCTGAGCAAGCCCGGGTTTCTCTACGTCGATTGGCTGAGACTCGAGTTTGGCTCGGACTGCGGGGTCGAGGTCATGCAGCTGGATCTGGTCGAGGTCTCGGGTGCGAGCCTGACGACGAGTGAGCAGCGAGCAGCAGGTGGGAAGAGCAGACTCACCCGTGTGCGCGACGCGCGATGGACATCCCTCTGTGCCTTGTGCACCCTTGAGCGTCGTAGTCGTCCCATTATTCTGTTGCATGCTCAGCTATTCCCCAGCTCACTCTGCACTCGACTCACCTATCAAAGCGCCGTCCAAATTCTCCACTCGCGGATCCAATCGAGCAGGTCCCTATCCCGATAATCCAATTGCTCGGATCAACCGGACGTATCCGAACGAATCCACCGACGCGACCGAGACGACACCCCCAACACTTTACTCGTCGCCGACACTAAAATGCCTTCCACTCGGTACGTCCAAGTCCCGTGCTGCCAATGCCACGTCGGAGAGAGCAGGAGAGACAGCTGGTGGAAAGGAACGGTTGGATGGGGAACAGATCGGTGGATGGACTGGCTGCATGACTCATTTACTCTTGGTATTTCGCCTCTCTTTAGACACAAAGCTCACTATTTCCCGCAGCCTGTATGCCAAGGGCCGCATCCTCGGCCACAAGCGTGGCAAGCGCAACACCCGACCCAACACTTCGCTCATCCAGATCGAGGGCGTCTCGACCAAGGAGGACGCGCAGTTCTACCTCGGAAAGGTCCGTCTCATTCAGCAAACTAATGGCATGTGGCATGCTAATGTGCTATGCCCACAGCGCCTCGCATATGTCTACAAGGCAAAGCGAGAAATCCAGGGATCCAAGATTCGAGTCATCTGGGGGTCAGTGCTCTACTCCACTCCTTCCCGCCCGCCTCTTATCCTTACTCCTATCCAGACGTGTAACACGCCCACACGGAAACTCGGGAGTCGTAAAGAGCAAATTCAGGAGCAACATCCCGCCCCATGCGTTTGGTGCGAGTGTGCGAGTAGTACGCCAACTTTCTCAATCTTTACCTGCTGCGAAGCTGACACATGTGTCGCTATAGATGCTGTACCCTTCGTCCATCTGATTTCACTGTATCATCTTACCGGTTTTATGCACCCATATGCATTCATGTTATACAGTTGCTTTTGCCCGACAGTCGGGTTTATGGGACCAAGCTTGAAATCCGGTCAATTGTCCGAGTTGAAGGATGGGGCAGGTTCGCAGGCGAGGCCTCTGATTAGCGACCAGTGTTTGTGAGTCTTTGACACGGGGCCCTTGCTCGCCCGTGACTGCTGGGTTTCTTTCGACCACTCGGGCAACCACTCCAATCATATATGCCCTCCGACTCGGGAATGATCGTGTGCTTTGCGTGCAGTACATCCATCTTGTAACCTTGTCGAACGGATAGTTTCCCCCATCCCACACAGTAAAGTCCGACCGAGTTTCGATCCAACGTGACATGATCGTACTATGACATTTGAACACTCTTTTGGGCGGGCAGGTGCAGCGCTCAATGTTGATATCAACCCAGCAAAACCAATAATCATACTACAGCCCCTCATACAACCAGGTTCGGAGCCTAAAGTTGAAAGGATAGAGCAGAATGCCCGAGGGTGGATATAGGGGGCTATCAAGGCTTAGGGACTATCAAGCGACCGAAGCTACGCCACGGCAGTTTGAAATTAAATACGGAGCATAATCTCCAGTTACACAATATGCCATTGAACATGCGACTATATCTCCCCCTCTTCAGGACTATCTTCTCGTGCGTCAACGTCCATGCGAGCCTTGCGAGCACGGTCATCCGAATAATCGAGCTCTCTAACCGAAGGGGCCCGCGGATCGACGTCCATCGTATCGCGGCGGTGCCGATCGGACCGATGGCCCCTGTCGCGATCCCGCTCGCGTTCTCGATCACGTTCCCGGTCGTCGCGCTCATACCGTGAGCTGCGATAGTCGCGGTCGCGGTCTCGGTCTCGGTCTCGGTCTCGGTCCCGCTCGCGAGCCCTCTCTCGATCTCGCTCATAGTCGTCGTCTCGTGTGTGTCGGCGATCGTCATAGTCCCGGTGATGACGAGCGGATTTTGGATCTCGGTCGTAATAGTGCGATGGTTCTTTGCGTTTCCTGCTCGTAGTCGAACCTCCATCTTCAGAAAGTTCCTTCAGCTTTTCCTAAGTATGCATAAGTTAGCTATATATAGTTGAGGCACTTGGAACAAACCTTTTGCTTGCGGACATATTTTGCGAAAGCAGCAGCCCGAGTTTCTTCATCCTCGATCGCTCTAAACTCCTTTAGGTCCTGGATAAGTGGGACGGCCTAGGTAGAGTACGTGGGTATTTGTCAAAACCGAGAAACGGTTAAGGTTACCTGTTCATATGTGATGTCCAGTCCGACAGGAGGATCCATCTTTTTCAGTGCACTACGCAAGTCCTCAATCTGATGTCGCTTTCGTCGTTCGGCTTTCCTCGTCTCCTCGGCCGTCTTCTGGTTAAGCTCGTCTTTAAACTGCAAGGCAATGTCAGCCAACAACCCGCGGCTGTTGAGGGACAATTTACCGTATTGTAAACCTCCGTAATGTCCTCATCGGTCATACCCTGTATCTCACGCGATCCTTTGATTGCTTCCCGGAGCCCATCCTCTGTCATTATAGTACTGAACTTGACTCCCCTTCCGTCCAGTGCACGGTTGACGCGAGCAACTTTTTCATCAAGCGCTTGGTCCAGCTGATCCACCACATCCCAGAACAACTCAATAGGATTTGAGCCTGGTGTGCCCAGAAGGTTGAGGTAACGCTCATCTTCGGCAAACCGAGTATAGACACTCTTCCATTTAGTTTTAGCACGGATATGCCCGTCTTTGACAAGCTCGTTGAGAAGTTCCTGTAGCACTAATCAAAGTCGGTTCACCAAAGGTGGCATAGGTTGACTTACTCTGAACGCCTCGCGCGCTTTCCTGTCCTTGCGTGTCTTTTCCATAGCCCGTTTTTGACTTTCCTCCTGATATATTCGCTCTTGAGCACGAGAATAATCCTCGAATGCCAGTAGCATATCTAGGGGGCCAAGGGTACGCAGCTCCTCATTGCTGCGCCACTCATCACAGTCTAAAACCCTCTGTTGGGCGGTTCGCCACTTCGTAAGAACATCCACCTCGAGTTCTTTGAATAATGAAACAATTCGAGCAATGTTCTTGGTTTTGAGTTCACGTTGCTTGATCTAAAACAAGCCAATAAGCACTAGAGTAGAGCAAAATATATTCAACAAACCGTTTCGGCATTCTTCATCTCCTCGATGAATTCCTCGAAGATGGCCTTGCGCTCGTCTTCAATTTTGGCTGCATTCCACGCAGAGACTTTGGCAAACAATTTGTCCGCAGTCGGGAAAGTGGTATAGTAAAAGACATCCTTGGACTCGGTCAAGAGCTTGCGTATCCCAGGGCGGGCCTTGGCTATCCGGGCATCGCGTTCCTCTTTCTCTTTCGCTTTAATCGCTTCAACGTACTAATGCAAAACCCAGCTTATTAGGGAAATACTGAAAAAGTTGCTGAGAACGTACCTTTTGCCAAGCGGCCTTTTTCTCGGCCAAAGAACTCAAAGCCTTGTACAATGGATCAGTAATAATAGCCCTCATAGTGCGATCCCAGGTCCAGGTCGCGTCTACACCGGCCTTCTTCAACAAATGCGCAAATGCCTTTTCGGCTTCGTCATGCGTCGGAAAGCCCCCTGGTGGGATTACTGGGTCCTCAGGCATGTTAGGCCGCGTAGGAAGAGCAGTCCCTCCACCTGGCGTTACAGCTTGATTAGCCATGAATCCAGGCATTCCAGGCTGGGGCATGTAGCCTGGTACACCAGGGGCACCTGGCATGCCCATAGGACGCATGCCACCTGGACCAACCAGGGCCAGAGTAGGATTGATGGGCAGGCCGGGGACAGCTGGTAAACCTGGGTCGCCGGGATTCAAGGGACCGGCAGCGAAGTTGGGAGCACCAGGTCTGGGACTACAAACGGGTAAGTATCACATACAGTGGGTGAGAGGGAGGAGCATACGGGAGGCCCGCGGGTAGTGGATTCTCCTTGTTGACCTTTTCCATCAGTTCAACAAGTTCCTGCGGCATCTCCCATTTCGATTCTTTGGTTTGCGACTTGAATAGTCCAGTAAGCCACTGTTCAGACGACTAGTCTAAGGTACGTACGTGGTACCAATACTTGCGGCCCTGAGATACATGCTCCTTCCAAGGAGTAGAAGCCATAGCTTTCTGTCAAAACAACAGGTTAGCCATGTCCGAGCTCGCGCACCAAATTTCGAACCTCGAACGGGGTTTTTAAATCTTCTGGCTTCTCCCATGAGCTGACTTTTGTTTGAGTCTAGATAAAAGATGAGCTTTCGGCCGACACGTTTTTCTGTCACTCACGTTGTACCAATATATCCTTCCCTCAGGATTACGGTATTCAGCCTACAAAATGTCAGGTTGGGAAATCACAGATGAAGTCAACCGACGGACCCAAAGACCAGGAGGTGCGGATGCCTTATGAAAGGAGAATTCAGTCGGGGATAAATACAGCAAACGGGGATTGCTCACCATGGCTGTTTGCTGATCTGGAACGGTGGTGGTTGAGAGCAAACACCAGGCGCCCAACGCCATTGGCGCTAAGATTTCCCCGGTGTTGAGCGCCAAACAGTTGCCCGCGCCACCGCTAATCCACCACAAACCCCGTCTGAGAGGTCACATTCATCACGGGCGTTCTGTACATTAGTCTATTCTCCGGGATGTCCGATAAAGCCAAAAATCTTGATGGGAGAATATCAGCTACAAGTCCTCGATCTGCCGAAAGGTCTAAACGCGACCGTCAGGCGACACTCAAAGAAACCGGTTCAGTCACGTCGAGTTCCAGCAAGCCACACAGTTCTTCATCAAAACACAAGGCCTCAAAGGCGTCCTACTCGTACAAGGCGGTATCTCCTCCAGTTGCTAAACTCCTAGTAGAGCCTGCAGACCATCTGTCCCTCGATATGAAACTGGAACGTGTTCTTCATGGCGAGACTCATGTAATCTCTTATCCTGGTACCAGCCAGTATAGCCAAGGCGCACCATCTGCCTGTGGACTGGCTGCTCTTAATGCAATTCGTGTAACATTCGATGCTTCTTTACAAGGCATGTCTGGTATGAGCTTGGTGAGATGGCTGAGCTCTGTTGAGGCACATCATGTAGGCAGATTTGATGAAAACCTTGTGTGGAAACCTGAGTTTGGTGCTTACAGGACGCAACTGCTATCTGCGCCCACTGGCCTAGCGGGGGTCATCTTGAACCCGATGAACTTTTCCCTTTGCCATTATTTCGTCAAGCTATGAAGGTCTATGATAGGCAGGATAAGCTTGTAGGATTTGAATCATTTCTGACCGCGGTCAAGTAAGTGCAAACCTAATTTCTCAGTTCAAACTAGCCAATAACACTACTTGTTGCCACCCCAGCTCTCTTCAAGCCTTGCAGGCACCTGGAGATATCACTGCTGCTCTCATTACACGACCACCGGAAATAGTTTCCGTGTTCCGGATTCCCGTTATCCTAGACTCAAAACAAGACACGACTTCAAAGAGCGATATACCGTGTATATACGCCATATTCGACTCCCACTCCCGTCCGGAACATCCTTCCGGTGCCGGGTTGATATTGTTTAGCTCCGCTACTGCCGCAGCCAAGTATTTGGCCGCACTGCTCAATGTTCCAACGGGGGTGAAATCATCGGCCCTCCAGTGGGAGGCACAACTGATGTCCCAGTTCTCGGCCCACCTTATCTGTGGAGCCGAGTGGCGAAACCCGCAGCAAGAACGAGGTACAAGGCTGGCTGCGGTCTATGAAGCAAACGCAGGGGCCCTGCGCTGGCGAGAGGCCGAAGCCGAAGCCAAGAAAGCAGCAAATGAAATCAAAGATTTGAGGGCAAAATTAAAGCGCCTAGAACGAGAGCTGGTTTGTGATAATCGCGTTTCAATCCAGGATAGGACTCTGACTATATTGTTAGCATCACGCTCACAATGCGTTGGATAGCAGACCTAAAGGCGCAGATTCTGATGCACCAATCAAAAGGTCGGTCGACATCTCCGGAAAGACCGATGGAGATCCTTCTGGGATGTCTGAAGACGCGCTTTTGGCCCTAAGAATGCAGGAAGAATTCGATGCCGAGGACCAACTACTGACGGCGCTCGCCCAAGAGTCAAGTTCTGGGCACGCTTTCGACTGTGGAATATGCTTCGAAACATTCCATGCTGGCGCTTTAGCTCCTATGGATGGGTGCGACCACCCATATTGTCGTGAATGTATGCGTGACTACGTGCAGTCCAAGTTGGAATCTAGGACATTTCCTATTCTTTGTCCAACCTGCCACTCAATCAAGGGAAGCCCGACTCAAGGAAGTGAGTTTTACTCTCTGTCTGACGGACGTAATTCATGACTGAAACGGTTTGGTACCAGCCGTAGGTCAAGGCTTGATTGAAACAATCGGCTTGACAGAACAGCAATATGCGATTTACGTCGAACTTTCGCTTACTTCACTATCTACCATGGTTCATTGCAGAAAATGCAGGTTGAGTCTGTTGCCCGTGCTGACCCTGAATTGAACTGGCTTTATTTCACAGGCCAACGGGCTGCCTTTGTCGTGCGCGCGGATCTCGACGCCGAAGAGAGTACTATTACTTGCCCCCTGCCGGATTGCTCACATAAATGGTGCAAGAATTGCAATTTAACCATAGAGGGCGATGAGAGTCACTCCTGCGATGGGACAAGCGAGCTTAAGAAATTGATGGACGCAGAAGGATGGAAGGTCAGCGAATCGATGCGGCTACCGTACTCTTTGCTGAACCAGTTCCACCGATCAACAGGATTGTCCTGGGTGCAAAACACCGATCAGCAAGAACGAAGGATGCTATCACATGACGGTATGGAAATGCTAGTAACTATCATAGCACCCACTAACAACGGGGCTTTGCACCAGTGCATGACACCTGGATGCAACTGGTAATAACTTTGGTGACACCCGTTCAACATCTTGCTAATATCATACGCATATAGCCACTTTTGCTATCGCTGCGGTAGTCTAATCGTCCAATCCGTCGACCGTGAAACCATTCAATCCGCAGTAAACCAGCACTTCCGGGGGAAATGCGCGATGTTCGACTCACCAGTTGCGTCATTTATACAGCGCTTAAGACGATAGAGTGATTCTGAGGTGTGTTTCTTCTGACGCAGCCTGAGGATCCAGACGAAGTCTCGCAATGCAGATTGATGTGAGAAGTATTGTACACAGAGCACTTGAACAACTGAGATTTGAGAGCAAGCCAGGGTTGGAGTATGGGACAAATCATGTTAATAAATCAAAATAAAAGATCTGGGCTAGCGAGGTAGGGAGCACAATGGGTCCTAATCAAATGGTAAAGAAATAAGAACGAGGGAAACAGGCCGAGTGGGGGGCCAATAAATAGAGGCAAACCACATTGAACAATCAGCGGCAGCAGCCACTAGTGTCCGAAATAGAGATCAGGTCCGTGAATTGATGCTGGTGCCCGGCCAGGCCACCCGGCTCGCCCCGGCCGAGGCCGTGCAACAGCGGCGCTTGGTGCAACGGTACCTTCCTCAGTGGGAGGCGCAGTGGTTTTGATAGTGTCAATATCGGTCGAGTCCATTGAGACCGTGCGGCCCCGCATTGAGGACAAGGCGGCGGATAGATCTGGTGAGAGCTGAGGCTGATTAGGGGGAGTATGTTGGACCGGCATCTGAGGGACAGGCGGTGCGGCCGAATATGTAGAGATCTGCGAATAGGCAGACGCTGTGCTCGCTGCTCGAGATAAATCTGTCGTGCCTGACGCGAGTGTTTGTTGCCTGTAAGCATTGCTATGGGTTGCTCGAGCAAGTAGCAGATTCGATGTTGCATTAGGAAAGGCCGCAGGTTCCTCGGGGACGCTCTTGAGCTGCCCCTGTATTTCTTCCGAATGGCCAGACTCGGACCCGGGATCAACTATAAAGGCTGGGTTCGTGGCTGGTGGGCTGTGCAAGAAAGACATTGTGGCCGGGCGACGAGAAACAAACGGAACAGCCGTGTGAGGGCCGGAACCAGAGCTGCCCGAGAAGCTGCGCGCACGGGTGGGGTACGCGGGCTCCTCGTCATTGTAGCGGATTGGCCCGGCGTTATTCTGGTTCCCAGGCGCATATAGTGTTACGTCTTCGGTTGATAAGAATGCACGACGCTCGCTGGTATCTGCCTGTAGATCCTTGTGGCGCATGTCCGGGGTAGTTTGAACCGTGTAAGATGAAGTGGCACGGTGTCTCGTAGAATGGAGATCGCTTTCCTCGGAATATCTCTGTTCGCGCGCACCGAGATTGGTGAATATGGGCTTGGATTTGGGTTTTTTGGTGAAACATTGCACGAGGAAACGGATGAATAGAACTAGGAGGAGGAAACTAAAAATAGCTGCGATACCACTTAGTACCCTGCCTAGAATAGGGTTCCACCGACTCACCGACGACAACTGTAACCGCAATAGCGTAGGAATAGTATGGGCTGTCCTTTGAGAAAATACCACGAGATCCAGATGTACTTGTGTTCGTTGGGGACGTGGTAGCAGAAGTCGACGATGGTGATGTGGAGGATGGGTTGGAAGAAGTTATGGAGATGCTTGAAGTTTGCGTAGATGTGCTAACGGCTGAAGATCGAGACGAAGTTGTTGTACCGGGCGAGGTCACTGAAACAACCTGGGAGCTCGTCGGCGTTGAGCTGAGCGATATAACGCTCGACCGCGACTGGGTGGTAACTTGACTCCGAGTTACAGCTGTTGGTGCGCGAGAGGTAGCTTGTGTTACAGACGATACCAGCGAAGTAGCAGTTGACGCTTGCTGCCGCCCGACAAGCTCATTTCCACCAACTGGAGGCGGGTAGCGCTCGAGGGGATGAGCAGATACTCTCAGTGACAGCCCAAGAAGCAATAAGCATAGCAGTCTTTGAGAGGATGCCATGAGCAAGGGCAAATTTTGAATTGTGTGGCTCTAACAAGAAGGCGGAGTACGAGGGGATGATTCGGAGTTGCGCGCACCTACGGCACCTAAGCTTTATATATAAAATACCACAGCCTGCAAGAAGTACTTGAAATAACGGCTGCTTGCGTAAAAAGGTCATCGCATTGGAATTCCATGGTAAGGAAATCCGGCCGCTACGCGCCTTCGGTCGGAGTGGGCTGTGCGTGCGGTTTGAAAAGCACAGCAGCGCTCAGTTTGCTATTCTGGTCCATGTATGCTCTATTTATTTGATTTGATCATCAAATTATCGAAGCAAGTTTTAGGTGGTGCGCTATGCAAACGTTGAAACCGCAAATGGGCTGAAATCCATGTTCACTTCTTGAGGATGTCATGTAACGCCTCGCGCTCCTTTCACAAACACGCACTAGTCTACACAAATACAGAGCGATCCGGACCGATACCTCGACCCAACAAGTTTGCAAACAACTCGTCGATTTGTTCCTCGTGCCAGGTCCCGGTTGATAATGGAACCATAAAGTTTTGTAACTTTTCGTGGACCTCGTATCTGGTATTTTGAGTGAACACATAGGAGGATATGGGTGTGAGACACAAACCTGAGTTTTCTGCCCTTAGACGCCTTGGTGTCTACCACCTTTTTGGCCTTCTTAAGCTTTTGTCGGGTGGCCCAGTCTTTAACCTCTGGTGAAAAGCTCTGGATTAGGGCGGCCGACCATAATTACATCGCAACGCTCACCGTCTCCACCGGTCCTACTGTCGATCACGTCTCTCAGAAGAGACTGATAAAAGTCCAAATCATCAAACACCTCCGCATCTCCTTCTACGCTATTCTTGTCTTGTTCTTCGCTCTCTCCCTTGTGTACAATGGTGCCAATTCTTGCTCCTCCGGATTTATTGGTGCGCGTCCGTCCGATAGCTTTCCCCCCGTTCACCCCAGACTCCCCGAGTGAATTCTCGATCAACTCAACAGCCGAACGTGGTGCACCTCCACTCCTAAACGATTTGCTACGACTGGTCAGAGTTGGCGTCACAGCTGCAATTTTGGAAGACCATTTGTGTAGTGTTTGCACGCATGACGGGTGATATCTATGGAGTCTGTCAGACCCAGTGTCTGGGGGATCACAAGGGCTGTACTTACGCGACATCCATTTTTGCTACAGAAGTTGTGGCTTCATGAACCTGCTCTTCGTAGTCGCCTTCAGATTCTAACTTGCGCCGTTTCGGCCAGGGAGGTTGAATGTCAGGCTCGTTTGCATTGAAAAGCCTCTGTGAGTGTGTGAGCGTTGTGTATATGTGGAAATTCGGGCACTATACTTTACGAAGAGCGAATAAGTCATGAGAAAATGCTAGGGTTTCTCGCAGAAGACTTTGAGCAGCTTGTCGACCTTCATCTGAAGCAACATACGGAGGGATTTGGTTGGGCTGAAGTGACGTTAGAGAGGTATCATTCAGAATATTAGCAGGACTGACATGTGGAAGTCGATTAGCGGCTACTGCAGCCTTTTGCATTCGTATGCGAATTTCAACTAGCGAGTCGAACAGACCACGTTGCTGAATGACTGCCCGTCCCTTCTCCTTATCTGCTTCACGATTCTTTCTTAGGGATTCTGTAAGTTGGTCTGGTCCACGTTCATTGGGGATGGAAGATAGAGGATTTGAATATTTGTCTTCGTCATTTTCATCTCTGAATTGATCTCCGTCAGAGGAGGCGCCATTTTCGCGCTCGATCCCTGTCTGATCATCTGCACGAAATTATTGATCAGTGTCCCAGCGCAGGCGCCATGCTACCCACCTTCTTCCTCTCGTTCATGCAATTCGTCTTCAGACGAAATTTCAGAGCCGTCACTCTTGCTCTCAGACTCTCTGTCATCTGAATCTCCGCCGAATTCGTAAAGCTGATTTCTCGTTGTCCGAGCTCCGTTATATTTAGGATCTACGAGTGCAACTTGTTGTTTGCGTAGAGATGATGTACTGGAAGGGATGAGAAAATGGGGGCGGAATAATGTATGACAGACATACTCTACATCTAAATAATGGCTTCTACCTGCCAACAGGTCTTTGTGGAGTTCCCCATCTTGTGCTAAATCTTGGTCGAAGCGTTCAATGTCGACATCCGTGGGGGCTGCGTCGTCCAACTGGGCAATTTGTTCGGCAAGAGTGAGGCCTAGAAGTAGCATAATATTAGTACAGTGGTTGGTTAGGCGACCGAGAAAGCACGACCTGCCATTCTGCCAGGAAGAAGGTTCGAGGTGCGGTCGAGGTTAAAATTAAGAGCTGGCGGGTGGCTGTGCCGGATGGCACAGCCACAGATGAGCCGCGCAGTTCTGACAACCATGGCTGCCCCATCCCAGACACCGGGATTCGACGACACTTGGGCCCAGTGGGACGATGTACAGCAGCGACAAAGCAAAGATGTAGCTCCCATTATTGACCCATCTGGAGGCCAGACTTCTGCTTTCGAGAGGATTGAACTGTCACAGGACATGGATCCTTGGGCCTCGGAGCCATGGAACGGATCCGCCAGAAGGAGCATCTACCATGATGGAACAACCATAGGTGAGCCTCCAAAAACTCTCGGTGCGGTCTGCTCACTAAATGTCTCATAGACTGGACACAAGAAGAAGCCGCCGAACGTACTCAAAAGCACCTTATGCAATCTCAACTCGGCTTGAGGGGCATCATGCTTCCACTACTTGACCAATCTCGTGTGTGGTGAGATAGCTGTTCGCTCCTTCTTGTTCATACTGCAACTCGAATATTCTTCAGGATGGTCTTGATTGCTACTGGGATTTCGGTTGGATTTGTGGGCGCTTGGTTGGACGTCCTAGTTGCCTGGTAGGTCAAATCTGGGTTAACTGCCCCAAAAGGCAAAAGCGCATAACCTGAAACACATAAAGGCTTGGTGACATACGTACCGGCCGCTGTAGCTATGGCTTCTTCTACAACGAGATTGCGTGTTGCAGTGGACTCGATCGTGAGTGTCGTTTCAAGTGAGTTGCACCTTCTTACAGGCTCTGCGCACCAATAGCCGGGGAAGAATGCAACGAATGGAATACGTGGAGCCAATACCTTAGGATTCATTCAGCCTTCTTGACGTCCTTGGTTCAGGCGTCTACTTATGTAGTACTGGCGGTCAATAATCTCTTGTGGGCTCATCTACTTGCTTACATGCTTGTCATACAGGTTGCATACTCCGGAAGTGCAGCAATACTCGTTCAGTCGTACGCTCCCTATGCCTTTCACACGGGAAGTACGTGTCTATATTTCAGACACCTTCGTTCACTAAACCCCATTAGTTCCTGAAATTAAAGCTGTGAGTATTTTTTTCATCTGTCCCTCAGACAAAAGCTGAAGCATATCGGCGCCTCCGTTATTCTACGGTGATTCTCACCATCAGATACTTAATGGCTATGTGCTGGATCTTTTCTTGTCGCCTTGGACCCTACTGGTGAAAGGGATTGGCCTAGCGCTGGCTGTTGCTTCGGGGCTCTCGTTGGGCAAGGAGGTGAGTTAATCCTCAGAATCGCTGCTCCTAAACTACTGAGGCGCATCGTTCGAGGGACCCTTGGTCCATGTTAGTTGTTGCATAGCCTCTATATACTTTGACTTAGTATCCAAATACCGAGGAAATCAAGGTAAGGAAAGCCCGCTTTTTAAGCACTCGATCTTGATATCGGGTTTGCAGCTCAGAAACGCCGTATCCTGTCCGCCGCCGCATCTGCGGGGGTAGCAGTTGCGTTCGGTTCGCCCTTGGGTGGTGTACTTTTTGGGCTTGAAGAACTCGATTTGTTTTCGCGGGCACATGTGATGTGGCGTGCATTCGTCTGCGCTGTTTTGGCTGCTGTGACACTTCAATGGACAGATGTATTCGCAACAGGAAAGTTGGTACTATTCCAGGTGTGTGAGCAGCGCAAAGGCTTTTATGTCAGTAGTTTAAGATGACAGCAAGTAGGTCACTGCTGGTGCGCCTTGGCGAGGATTCGAGCTTGTAGGTATTCGGGAAACATCGTGAGTCGGCGATTCACTGATGAGTGTACTTCCTCTAGGTACCGTGGATGATTTTGAGCGTGTTTGGTGTACGTTTTATGACTTCAGATCAATAGATGCAGTAACACACTCACCAATTCAAACAGGGCCTCTCTGGAGCTTTACTCATCAAGCTTAATGTTGCCTCAGCTATTCACAGGCACCGTTCTTGGATAAAAGAATGGCCGTTGATGGAAGTCGTATGCGTCACTGCGTTCACGGCAGTCATGAGCTACCCGGTAGGTTCGAATAGCTCTTGCCAGACAGTGCTTGACATGGCGTAGATTGCCTTTATGCGCGTGCAAAGCTCGGAATTAGTTGCAAACCTCTTCCAAGAGTGCGAGTCAACTAAACCAGATTACCACGGTTTATGCAAGTGAGTATCCTCATCGTTGGGTCAACAATCTAATTTATGGGGATGAACCTGTGTCAGTCCATCATCCATGTGGCAGAATATATTTCACTTGCTCCTAACGTGCGGTCTTAAGCTATGCCTTACCGCGTGGACGTTTGGTATGAAGGTTGGTTCTACATGTCTGAGTTGCCATGAGTATCGGCACTTACGATCAAGGCTCCGCAGGTCCCAGCAGGAATATTCCTACCAACTATTGCAGTTGGAGCTACGATGGGCAGGGCTGTAGGGATAATAATGTTGGTTGAGAATCTGCGGCTACTTTGCTTCGGTGACTAATCCTCAAAATCTTCCACTCGATTTTCAGGCAAGGATGGCATCGTGCCCATCCAATGGCCTGGATATTTTCGGCATGTGCTCCAGAGGGAGAATGCATTTCTCCTGGCTTCTATTCTGTAAGCTTGACGTTTGCGCGTGTGCTAAGCCAACAAACGCGACAATTTGCCAAAACAGGTCATTGGGGCGGCTGCAATGCTAGGTGGGGTTACTCGGATGACTAGTGAGTAGGATAGCCCAATATACTCTGCTAATCTCATTTATACGTTGACAGTTTCTCTTGTCGTCATCATGTTCGAAGTATGTGCAGCACAAAACTACGCGAAGGAATGCACTAACCTATATGTGCAGCTCACCGGCGCTCTGTCACACGTTCTGCCAATCATGATTGCGGTCATGGGTTCGTGATTTTCTCGCGCATTTTGTGTGGTATGCAGCTAAGTTCTAATCAAGTAAGCAAATGGGTGGGCGACGCATTTGGCGGCAAGGAAGGCATATATGATGCCTGGATTGCTCTGCATGGCTATCCATTCCTTTCGACAACAGCCGATTACAGGGATCAGGGGCAAACTGCTACCAGCCGAATGGTTCGCCGAGAACATATTGTCTCAATAGGAGCACATCACAACACAGTTGAGGAGTTGGGTAAGTCCAGCCTATTCGATATTTGTTCTCCCACTCTTCATCGGATTGTAGAGGCTACGTTGCAGCAACATTCTTTCCGAGGATTTCCTGTGGTAAACGGGGAACAACTTCTAGGATATATTACTCGAGACCGACTGCAGCATGCCATCGGTGAGTTTCATCCTCCCTATGGCATTCTACACAAAAGCAAACATTTGCTGTCCCTTGTAGACATTCTTCGCGAACAATATCCCGACGAGTCGGTGCTGTCTGATGTTAATTGTACATTTGCTGGAAGACACGAGACGTCGTATGAGGAAGCAGACCTGTCAGGCTCACTCGATCCTGCACCAATGCAACTCCGACCGGGAATGCCACTGCAACTAGTTGTTAGTTTGTTCCAAAAAATGGTCTGCGCTACTGTCTTGACTTTCCTGTCGATGCTGCTGACCTGTGATCGTTGGTTGATAGAATCCACAATGTGTATTGTTTACATCCAAGGGGTTCCTAAAAGGCATGATGACCAAAGTGGGTACTATCTACAGAGGGAGCTACGCTCAGTTTTAACTAAATCACATGGCTAGCGTGACGTAGTAGACCTTTTGAGGGAGCGCTTTCACGATGTTCATGCGCTTTCTGAGCGCCCTGAGACTATTTTTGATGCCACGGCTGCTAGCCGTACGTAGATTCATCGTACGACCCCTACCTTTCATTAGGAGCTCTCGCAGAGCCCGATCATTGCATTTGAAATCCATCTTATTGGACTTATTACCTGTTGCTCATCGTATGGGATCGTATGAATCGTTGGCAGACATTCCTCTGTAAACAGAAAAAATTAAATGCAGTATGCTGCACCGCGTAACATATTATGATGCTACTGTATGACAAGCCCGGGATCAATCTTAAACTTCATTCCTGTACTCGGTCTCGTCACGTGTCCAAACGGTTGCCTGACAACCTACTTATAAAATGACTAGTATCCCAGATCCTTTTCAGGCTTCCCCCAGACTGTCTCCCACGAACGAGATTACAATTCAAGGGATCAACCATCCATCACTGTTCCTACCTATCCCATCCGTATGTTCCAATCAAACACCTTCTGTAATCACGAATATCAACCGAGTCAATCTGGTAGACGGATCCTCTGACAGCCCTCCTCAGTAAATATGTGCCTCTAGAAGCACGACCTCAACGAGACCTCATTGGCCGGTATGAAGAACAAACGCTTGACGCATTGGTTGTAAGCATTATATTGTTACCTGGCTCAGCGTTCGAACAATTTACGTAGGACTAGATGTCGAACAGCTGGAGAGCGTTAGCTCGCATGGCCAAGGACCAGATTGTTGCGACGTCGGAGACTGAAGTAGCCTTGATCCTAGATGTAAGAGTTATGCTCAGATTGTGGGTGAGGCATATAACTGCTTGGGTTGTAGCTGTGGTCGCTCCGGCTTTCATCTTTGGCACGCATGCGACTATTTAACCAGGCAACAGCCGAATGCACAAATCTCTATGCAGTACTTGGTACTGTCTCCCCACCTGCACTTCGTCGAATCGTTCCATACGAGTTGGATATACTACGAGCTCGTACGATGTACTGGTCTGGAGATTTCAGAGGATACTTGGACGAACTGGTTAGGCTGGTTCGAATGTGCAAGAGGGCTACTCGATCTGGGGGAGGTGCGAAAGGTACAATAGGGGCGGTGTGGGCAGAGAGAGGGACAAGAACTGGTATGATGATCGTAACGCAGCTAATTGAGATGCAGGTAAGCTGGCAGGTCATTTCACAACACGCGAATTGAGCGTTTGGATATCAACAACCTGGTTTTTTGTGGCTTTCGGCAGGATTATGTTGGTGCTTTGACAATGCTTCGGCCATTGGCTGATTCGCACGACGCTTCTCCTGAGCTTTTGTTTGCACTCGCTCGCATCGCGATGGAATCGGGGAATTCAGCTTCAGCACACGCCTTGGCCAGCCGCGTAGTCGCGAACCCTGGCGTCGATGGTTCAACAGAAAGCTTGACGCGGGCGCTCGAGGCAGCCATGATTGGCCGGTGGGGTGACGCCGAGGAAGTGTTGAAAGAAGCATGGCAGAAAGACCGGGAGAACGCGGTGGTAAGTATCTGGGGTAGCTGCTTGGTGTTGTTCAAACATAGCTGGGACACTGTGATGCACAAATACAGATAGCAAACAACCTGGCTGTTGTATTGTTAAGTTGCGGAAAATTGGACGAGGTGAGCCATGCTTTTGCGATATGCTCGGTCGTTACTAGTTGCTGATGAATTGTCTTCGAAGGCGATCGAGCTACTGGAAGGGATGCTAACAAACAGTCCCGCTACGTTCGTAGCCGTCGAGCCATTCTTGTACAACCTCGGCAGGTCTGATCCAATATCTCATCATCGCTATCCTGACTAGGAAATTGTAGCAACATTATACGAATTGAGATCTAATGGGTCAGTGGAGAAGAAGAAGCACATGCTTCGTGAGGTAGCTCAGTGGGGAGGGGATGGGATTAAAGCAGGCGCGCTGAAGTTGACAGCCTAGTAGGTTCAGTCGAAGCCTATCGCCAGCGAACTAGAGCTGTGGTATCTATGAATTATCGTATTATCGAGTCTCTTGGGGCTTGTAAGCATGCCTTCGATATGATGATCGAACACCAACTCAAAAAACTTGAAAATATTGTGCTCTGTACCCGTTATTGCGCCAGGCCCATACCGGATCTGAGTTATCTTTTCCATTATACTGGTTTCTTCAAGCTAAGGAGTGTAGCCATGCATGGAACATGTGTCCCCTGGCGGGTGTATGCGCCTGTTAGAGTTACCAAGGATTGTTGTGGCTCAGGCGCCAAGCATTATGAGGAGATTAAGTTTGGAAAGGTTTCTATGTGGCCAACTCTCGGCGGTCTGTCCCGGGATTGGGATTGAGCAATCGACGCTTAGTTTGGGCAAGTAATAGAGGCTGTTACGTATCTTGTCTGCTGATTCTTCGGGTTGTAGCTTACGCTTGTTTGTTTGCGGTTGTGGTGGCGGAACGTGCGGTCTTCACATTGCCATCGGCTATCGCATATCCGAGTTTGGCAAGCCTAATTATTGTGAGGACGACGAACAGAGGTTTCAAGTGCACGAATAAAATTGAATATAATATACATCGCATGACAATCGATACATAAGACCCGGTGGAATAGATTAGATGAACAAAAATTCAGACTGCGCGATAGATACAAGTGTTCATGACGATGCGTGTGGTGAGTCCGAGAGAGGGGATCAAAAAAGAAAAGGGTATCACACGAGGTTGGCGCTGAGTTGGCGGACGTCCTTGGGATTCCGAATGTCCATAATGTTTTCTAAACGGCGCGTGTCAGAGGGCGATGGGGAGTTCGGAAAGTCATTAGGGCTTACCAGGACTGCCATGTCGGGAGTACCAAGGACATAAATGGCGATTGCCTCGCCCGCAGCATCGGTCCGCATCTTCTCCACGGCCCGCATTAATGCAAATTACACATCTTCTCCGCCTACGTTGGCTATGCTGGCCTGTGGGCAGGAAATGAACCGGTCCTGAAGGATCGAGATTGACTGGAACTGGCACCGAGTGGGGCGAAATGACGGCTGCAACTGGTGGTGTGAGAGATGAGGAATGAGGCGCGTGGCGCCACGAAGCGGGTCCAGGTTTGATGGGTGATGAGCGATGGGGATGCGACTGGATTTGAGGTTGGGGTTGGTGGATGTACATGTCAGGGGTAAACGTTTGAGTGTAGAACGCGTTTTGGTCGTATTCGGCGGGTTGGTGTTGTTCGTACTCTGGTTGTGTTTGATGATACAACACTGGAGATTGATGGAATCCTTGAGCTTGAGTCTGGGCCTGGACGGGAGACGACGGATCGAGAGAGAAGGGAGGAGTGGCGGTGGCGGTGGCGTTCGGTGTGGAGCAGTAACCATCGGACTCGGCATGGGTCTGGATCGGGTGGTAGACCTGGTACTCGGCCGAGTTGGTGACCTGTACTGACGCGTCTTGGTAAGGTTCGGTCGGAGTCTGATGGATGTACGGGGCGAAATGGCACGTGGAATCGTATTGCATGGGTTGCTCGAGGTGAGATGGCTGCATGAGGCTCTGCTGCGGCTGCTGTGTGGACTGTGCGAGGTTCTGGTGCGGGTGCATGTCCTCATGGGAGATGGGCTCCTGCTGTATGTCAAACGACTGCTGGGTGACCGTCTGTACGGGTGTGCTGAGCATGAGGAGCGACTCGGCGTGAGCAACGGTAGACTCGTCCATCTGCGCATCCTGGTTCGGATTGTGCTCCTGTGACAGCACTGGGCTCACGCTCTGTGGAGGAGTGAATAGCACCGCCGTCTTATGCTGAGGACCTAGCTCGAGGTGCGGAACTTGAACAGAGGGGTCGACGACTAGGAGTGAAGGCACCACGGGGGGAGTCGCCGAGCGCGAAAACTGAGAGGGCGCAGCAGAGACTGAGCTGGAGAACTCTGATTCAGAGGTATGAACTGCCTGAACTAGATGCGCGGGGTCGCTGTGGCCACATTTCGTGCAGGCGAGGAGAAAGTGGGCAGGGGTGTCGATGAGCTCTCGGAGCGCAGGGTGGATGGCGTCGCGGCGCACAAACAGGGCTGGATCTGCAGCAAAGATAAATGAAAGCAGAAATATGAAAGCGCGAAAGACTTACCATGCGCATGGACGCGGATGGACGCCTTGAGTGTGAGCGGGCCGGCCTTTCTCGGTCGTCCGGCACTGGAGGCACATCAGTCGTCGTCGTCAGCAGCAGCGACGGACTTACCCCGAGCGAGCCCCGCCAGCCCTGTGCCCCTCTGGATTTTTCCCTCCCTTTTTGCGACCCATGGTGGTGGGATGAGTGTGGTGAAGTGCAGGGCTTTATGTGATGTGCGGTCGCCACGATGCGGTGAGATCACCATGTGGCGAAGTGGCAAGTCATGTGACCGGCTCACTGTTGCTCCCGCCCACCATGTTCCAGTCACAGCACCCCACCTCGTCGCAGCCGAACGCATTCACCATCGACTCGCTCAACCAGGAGCCCAAGTATGTGCCGGGATATCTGCTGTCCACAACGCAGGGAAAGGTGTGTATCCATTGCTCTCGTTTGGCCGCCACGCTGAGTCTTGCAGAGCGTTGCCGGCTTTTCAAACTACAACAACCCACCGCTGCTGCAAGAACCCGTCCCACGCGACCACGGCCCCTCTGTCCCGTTCGGAACCGGCTCGCTCTACTCTCGGTACGTTCCATCCCGATCCAACTTGGCGTACACCAACAGTCCTACAGACCAGCCCCCAAAACCCGCGACCGAACGACACCCATCATCGACAACGACGCCCCTCCAACCGAGTCACTCCTAGATGGCCCCAACTTTAATTTTTCCTACCAGCAACAGCAGCCTTCGCGCACGTCACGATCACTCGCGACTTTGAATGCGCCCAACCCGAACCAGGCCACGACGTCACTCCACGCTCACACCGGTGGTGTAGCGCTCATCGTCTCGGGGTTTTATCCGGATCGTGCACATGCTGTCATCGCCCAATTTGAAGCAATTGGAGACTGTTCGCCCGCAGAGCTGGCACCAGAGGGCGGAAACTGGTTCAGAATTACCTATCTTCAACCGTTGGACGCGGTTCGCGCAGTCAGGCGGGACGGAGACATTGTCAACGGGGACATGATGATCGCGGTCCGGCTAGTGGTGCGTACCCAGACCACTTCATTAGCATTGGCTCATTTGCGTCTGCAGGATCCATCGCAGGCCTCGCTTTTTGGCGACGCGATGGGTCAGCACGTTCCTGCTGTCGCATCCGCCTCCCCTCCTGAATTCACACCCAAGAGTCCTGTGCAAACTTCGCCGACGGGCTTCCCCACTCTGGGTCGTGCTGCTACATTGGCACCTGCCACATCTGCGTTCAGAACCACTGCTCCGGCCGGAGCACAGATGCGACCCAAGGCAAGCGCAGCCCCTGGCGCGGACTGGGGAGTCAAAGCACAAGGAGAGACACAGGAAGCGCCACCGCAGCAACAAGGTATCATTGGCAAAGTCTCTGACCTTATTTTTGGGTGGTAGCTGCACGCCTTCTATATATTATTCTACACATAAAAAATAGCTAATGGATGGACAATGCTACATAAAGAGGCCTGTTGAGTCTAGATTTAAATCCATTTATGCGGTCTTGAGTGTCTTCTTTGATACACTCGGTTTGGAGCTGGCTTGAGCATATAAGATTGTGCCCGCAAACACCAACGTTGCACCAAGAGCTAGCCGAGTCGAGACCCCTGAACCAAACCACCACACACTAAGACAAAGACTCGCGGCTTTGCGCGCGGTCAACACGAGATTAGTTGTTACTGATGACACTTTCTATTAAACCATTGGTTAGTCATTCATGCCGCAAGAACGCGAAACGCACCGAAGTGAGGTTATTAACACCTGAAACACACAAGGCCTGAGTGACGATATTCATAGCGAGGACGGCATGAAGGGTCGAGAGACCAAACGCGGTGGAGGTCGCCGTGGACGATGCTAGCGAATGCCAGCCGTGCGCAATCTCAGACCACATTAGACAGATAATTGGTAAAGAGAGGGCGTGCTGAGAACATGATTAAGAAATGTAATTACGGTTTGGTTAAGCGTACCGTATAAAAAACGCCTTCTTTCCAGTGTGGCCTAGACACACAAATTGAGAAACAGAAAACCATAATGGGTGAAGCACCTGACCCGTATTTGGCAAATGCACGCTCCTGAAAGAGTCCCAGACACCCAGATAGCAGGAGCGAGAGAGCAAGACACGCAACGCCGAGCATATACTCCCTCGGGTCATACGTGGAGGTCGATGAGCTTGATGATGTGGGTTTGGCCGTAGTAGTTGTGAGGACGCCAACGGTCACGAACAGGGCCGCGAGCTGGGAGCGGGAGAATTAGCGGAATTGGCATGATATCCAAAAGCGTGCATACAAGTTGGGTTTTGGAGTATCGCTTGCCAGAAAAGACAAACCCGAGGGTCATGGACACAATTAGGCCTGGGACATGAGGCAGGTTAGATGTATGCACGATTGCCGAGGCACATGGATACGCACCAGCCGATCGCAGAACAATCTGGATGCTGAGCGGGAGCTTGTACCGATATGTTAAATTGTTCAAGAACGAAATGGATGATACGAGTGAGACTTGGGATGCCCTAGGCCAATGCTGGGTTAGTGACACGTAGCCAGCTCATGAACCTTGGATTCGCTTACCAGACGGAGAATGGGACAGCTCGTGGTTTGAGCACGGGAAGCGAAAACGGGAGCGGCTTTGGTCGTCGCCACTCGAGAAACGAGGGCAGAGATTGGAGTGTGATGAACGCCATTTGGGCGAAGGTAAGAGTTGTGCCTAGAAAATACATGTGAGAGAATTCAGAACATTGGTCGAACGGGCGCACCGATTGAGGGTGCTTCATTGAGCACTCGCTCTAAAGTCCAGGCGTTTCTGCAGCCTAGTCCATCAGTGATCCCCGAAGACGGCCCAGAGTCGAGCCGGTGAGCCAACTTACGTGCAGCAACCTCCGAGAACGAGCGAGAGGGCGACTGCAAAGTCAAAGAGGCCCGGCGTTGCTAGCGGAAGGGCCCTTGGGAGCGGCAGCCGGAAGGTGCGGGACCTGTTTGCCAGCGGGCTCGTCGTCGCCGGAGAGGAGGGCATGGCATTGGTGCGGATGCGAGAGACGTACGGGGCAGACATGTGTGCTTGCATGGTGAGCCGCACAAGGGTCGGAGAAACCGCGCATGTTATTATACAGGTCATCTCGGCGCTTGTTCGACGTCTCCCAGCCACCACCGAACCATGGCCGACGTACGTGTCTCCCAACCAAGCCGAGCCATACTGACACTCTGCAGGGAGGTCTCACGCTCGACACGCTCGGTCAGTAAATAGTCGTGTTTTTTCTTTCTTTTCCCCACTGACCGCCATCCAGTCGACGACCGCAACTATGCGCTCGGCGGGTCCGACCGGGCGCGCGCAGAAAACCAAGCACTTATCAACGAGCTCGACCGCAAAAAACGGGCGCGCCAGATGGCTGTCCCTACCGACGACAACCGCGTCAAGGCCCGGCTGCGCGAAATCGGCGAACCGATTACCCTGTTTGGCGAGCGAGTAAGTCCCGTTCTTGCCCTACAAGCTATTTTCACCAACTAATCTTTGCCCAGGCTGCAGACCGCAGAGACCGCTTGATATATGTGCTATCCCAAATCCAGGTCGCACGCGGGGACGATGACATTGAGATGGAAGACGAGTCGAGTTCGAGCGACGAGGAAGTGAGTATCCATATAGTGCAATTATCCTCGAGCACCAACATCTCCCCAGAAAGAGGAAGAATTTTACACCGAAGGCTCTCTTGAGCTTCTCGAGGCTCGACGACGCATAGCCGAGTATTCTCTCCCTAGGTCACTACTGCTCTCAACTATCGGCTAGTAAGGTACTTACCCCCGCTCTCTGTCCGTTTTAGAGCTCAACTTAGGGTTGCCCAGCAGCGAGAAGAAAGCAGGTTGCCGCTAGGGAGAATCATAGATGCTAGAAAACGAGTATTTGGTGAGATCAAGGTGCGTCTAGGTTCTCGAACGTGGGCAGCTTTTGAGATAGAATGTAGAAATTCACCACTTACGGGTCTCAAATCGGCGACGAGCGCCCCATCTCCCAAGTTCGTTTCTCGCCCGACGGAAAGCTGCTGGCCACAGGAAGCTGGTCTGGGAACGTCAAGCTCTGGAACGTGCCTGCATGCGACCTCGCAACTTCACTCCGAGGTCAGGGCCTTGCGCTACCATGCGAACATGGCTGACATAGTTCATAGCCCACGGGGACAGGATAGGAGGAGTGGCCTGGCATCCTCAGGCAACGTTGGCTCAAAGTGCAGACAGCGTAAACCTAGTCACTGGCGGCGCAGACTGCGAAGTCAGCTTATGGTCCCTCAACAGGTAGAATAAACTCCAGCCCCATGCTGTTACATTTCTGATATATCTCTTATAGTGACAAGGCTGTGCATACTTTTAAAGGCCATAGTGATCGAGTCTGCCGAGTCGCGTTCCATCCATCCGGACAGTATGTTGCCAGTGCGAGTTATGACGGCTCCTGGCGCCTCTGGGATGCTTCGACGGGTCAAAACTCTGGCAAGCATGTTGTCGAGGATCAGGACAGACAACTTTTGTTCCAAGAAGGTCACTCTAAAGAGGTTTATGCAGTCCAGTTCCAGGATGATGGCGCACTCGTCGCGTCAGGGTACGTGGTCACCTCTAGCGGGACAACAAACTTATTCGTGAGATGATGCAGAGGTCTTGACGCGATTGGGAGAGTGTGGGATTTACGGACCGGCAGGACAGCCATGGTTTTGGATGGCCATGGTCAAGCCATTTATGGAATGGATTTTTCGCCAAATGGGTCAGTTCAACTAATTTTTGATCCAACATGGAATAACTCATGGTGATCCAGATACCAAATTGCTACTGGGTCAGGAGACAACACTGTCCGAATTTGGGATATGCGTTCTCTGCGTGCTCTCTACACTATTGGCGCACACACTTCAATCGTGTCGGATGTCTCGTTTTACCGACCAGTTTCTGGCGATATTTTCACAGCCTTTGCGGCGGGCCCCTCGGATGTCAAGATGGAAGATGGGTTGGATAGCAAGGCGGAGGTGAATGGAGATGTAAAGCAAGAGATGGAGGACGTTAAACCGACCTTTGAGGCATCCAAGTCGGGTGGCACGTTGCCGGTTTCCGGACTCTTTCTCGTTAGCTCGGGCTACGACGGCATGGTCAAGGTATGGAGCGCCGATGACTGGCAGCTCGTTAAGGCACTATCTGCGGACGCTGGCAAAGTCATGTCTGCCTCCATCGCACCTCATGGTGAGCTGATTGCAAGCGGGTCCTGGAATCGATCATACCAACTGTTCTCGATGGAGGACTGAACACAGCGTTTGGGTGTGATGTACAACTGCACGATATGGCTCTAATAAACAGAAAAAAGTTTACATCCCTATTTCACAAACATGATATTGGGAACCGGAAAATGGCCTATGCCCAAAGAAAAAATAATTAGAGTCCACCGTCACGAACCTGGGGCGTTGTTCAGCGAGAGCAAAGATATACAATCAACATGGACCTGCCTTTTGCATGAATCCAGCTACGCGATTTAGGTCAACACCTTGTCCGTCACTTTCCACTGCAATCAGCAGATTTTCGAGCATCTGGGTGACCAGACATTAGCATACGAGTCAACACACTCCAATTCAACACCCACCGACTCCACTTTGTCAACAGGTACGCCAGTACACAGGGAGACAATCTTTTTGCACTGGAACTCTTTCTCTGCCCCAGCACCACGAGTTGCGCTAAGCCGTTCTTCAACAAGCTCTTCAATTCGAGCATGCCACATTTTTAAACGACGAAGTCGGACCAATGTCCCGACGGTATCATTTCCTCCTGGAGGAATAGGAGGATCCACGTCCAAGCTAGTGGGATTAACGTCGAGACTCAGGGCATTCGATTCTCCTGCCCCACCCATGGTGGCCGTCTTATCACCTTCTCCACCCAACGTTGATCCTGGTCCACGATACTGAAACGCGACCCCCCTTGAGACATGAGCTGGCATCCCTCCGACCTCGGTACGCCCGGTCCAGTCAAACGACTGTTCATCCTTGATAGCTCGGGCAACATTGCGAGCCCGTTGCCTCGCCTGGTCAAGTGCAGCTAGTCGGGCTTGTGCAGATGCAATGTGGCGACGTTGATCCGCTAGTTCACGCGTAGCTGCCCGAAGATGGGCTTGGGCAACGTCAAGCGAATCTTGCTTGGATTTGGTTTCTGCTTGAAAGTCAGATGTGAGAGATTGAATCATGGTAGTAAGGTCTATGGGACAAGTTAGTACATATAATAATGACCAGAATACGTGACGACCTTTGATGATATCTTGAGAGCGCTGCACTGGGGCAGAGGGTCGTGCGCGCAAGGCTCCGAGTACTTCCTCCATGCTGCCTACCTGCAGATTCTGGCGAGAGCAAGTTAGTCATGTTACTGAGAAAGATAGGCTACCTACCTGTCCCTCAACGCCAAAGTCTCCCGGTCTAAGTCCCAGCTTGTTGGCTAATGCTCGATCTGCACCAACGTCCACCAACATTCGAACCAGAGCTCGATTTCCCACTCGAGCTGCAACACACAGTGCTGTATCTCCGTTTTCGTCTTGTGCATCCACGAATGATCGAAACTCTCCGCCCTGGTTTCTTGCTATCCATTCCAAAATGGCTTCCATATACATTCGAGCACTCGCTGCCCGGCCCTTCACACCTGCAACCTCTGCAATATGATGCAGAACAGACCGATGGGATGCGTCCAACGTACGGAGACTAGGCGCGAGAAGGGGAAGAATGGAAGAGAATGCATTATCGGCAACAGCAGAAACGCTAAGGACGGTGCGCATGAGTGGAGTTTCGCCGGCTGAGTTTCCTCGCTGAACATCAGCGCCTGCAGCTAGCAGAGCCTCAACATGTCCAACTCGGGCGAGTGAAGCGGCCCAATGCAAGGGCGTATTGCCGTGCTCATCAAGGCAGAGGTTTATATCTCCATCTGAAGGGGGCGATGGAGAAGTAAGAAGTTGCACTATGTGTGCAGGCTCCGATTCCGAGTAGAGCGCCAGGAGAACGGCTCGGGCCCGCCCACCTTTGGGCGAGTCGTGTTTGACGGTAGCCCAGGGGGGTTGCTGTGAGTGGGAAGGGACAGCGGAGGACCTAGAAAGTATGTTGGCAGGGGCAGCGAGCATCGGCGGGGACCAAGAGTCACTCATTGCAGGGCCAAGCGAGGGTAAAACACGGGCTCGCTTCATCGGAGGCTGGTCTGTGTCTGTTGGAGCTGTAGAGCTTGGGGCTGGCGAGGGAATCTCGGATGGGCGAGCACGTTTGTTGGAAGATACACCAGGCGGGAGACCTGTACCAGACGGGTGGCGAGAGTGAGGCCGGGAGGCGATGCCATCGGAGGAGCCGGCTAGAGTAGGCTGAGGTGGTGAATGGTGAGGTGAAGGACCGGAAAAAGAGCTAGAGTTCGGAGGTGAGCCGGAAGGAGGTTGTGTGCCCGCGAGGGTGGATGGCGTGAAGAGTCCCTGGGCGCGACCTTGAGCGAGTAAGCGGAGGGCGGAACCAGGTGGAGCAGTGGGAGGAAGAGGGGACACGATAGGGGGTGGTGGGAACCCGTACCCAGCTTGTTGCGATGCGGGGACCGAGCTGGGTGGATGGGACGGAGGGCCAAGCGGGCGGGGATGTAATGGTGTAGGCGCCGGAACGTAGTCGAACAGCGGGCTAAGCAACGCCGCTACTCCGTACTGGGTAGCAACATCACGTCCTCGTTCAAGAGGTATCCTGTAGCATGTCAGTAAAAGCGGATTTTGTGAAAATAAGGAGCTTGCCATGTGCCCTGGTACTTTCCGTACCCGCCCTGGACGATCTCGTGCTTTCCAGGAAGGATCTCCTTCTCGAGGATTTTAGTTCGGCGCCCCTTATCGATCCCAGCAACCTTGAGGATCTGGGTAGCATTGACATAGGAGTCGGATCGGCGACGCATGACTGCTGCAAGTGAGTGGGAGTTGGGTGTGCTGGGGGGAGACTCACCTGCGATGCCTCGAACCATGCACTCGAACACCTGAACGGAGGAGTACACCTACGGCCCAATAAGCATATACACAGGAGGCTGTATGCAGACACATACCGCATTATATACACGGGCCGTCGCCGGAAAGCTCGCCGCGGACGCTGCCATGACGCGACACGACTCCCACCAATCACGTGAGTCGGTCTGTTGTGCAATAGTCACGTGCCCGTTACCTCCGTGCGACTCCCGTGGGCTGTTACCACTCTGTTACCTGCGACGACATGGAGCCGCGCGACGTCGAGGATGAGGCCGCGCCTTTGCTCACCTCGGAGCTCATGGCGAGCACACCGGTATGGCCCATCATCCACGAGATAAAGGCAGATGTCATGGTGCGTGATATATCCACTGCCGCGCGCATCCTCTCACGTCATTCCAGCATTACATAGGTGAGCTCATATCACATGAGATGGCGTATTTATTCAATTTGGCCTAGATACTCCTCTCAGTTGGGATGCGGTAGGCCTACCGACTCGCTCCTGCCTATAGTACTTACTATTGATCAGCTCACCGCCCCCGATTCGACCTATACTGTTGTCAGGTATGTCACTATGTTTTACTGTGCCATTAGTCTGATACCGTCTACAGGCCATTGAGCGAAAAATACAAAGCCAAACACAACCTCTCAGTAACATTTTGCTTCCTCCTTAATCGCGTGCACTTTCTCCGAGATCAGAATATTACCACTGCACCTCTTTCCCAGACTCGAGCCGCTCTGTAAGTTCGACATCCGCGTCTGGACCCAAACTTTGCTTATCTGGACTCTAGGTGCGAGATTCTGGCTATTCGGTCTCTACGAGACCACGCGGAATCGACCCTAGAACTCGCAACTGCTTGTACCACTGCTTGGCCAATCTTTGCTGGTGCGCCGCCGGATTTGCGCGAATTCGCAGATAAGGCAGGCGATGAATTTGATATCCGTGAACGTGTCGGCAATGCGATCGAGATGGCCATAGTCGGTAATGCTAAGCGATTTATCAAAAGCTCCGCTTGTCAGAATGTCATTGGTCTGTCTACTTCATCTCCCATCTTGACCCTATTTGACGTCAAAGTAGACAGCATATATTGGGGACGAATTGTTTATCAAGCGAGCGCCGATCACTCAATTCTTGCTGATGTAATGTGCGTCTTCGCTCGCTATGATTTAATTACTGACAGGCCGACCGCAGACCTACAAGCTGAAACCCATTCACTTTTACGACCCACACCGAGCCCCAATTCTGGACCACTATCGACTCAAAGTACCTGCCGTGCGCTCTGTACTTGAGTACATCAAGTGCGTTGCCGCTTCGCATTTGCGATTCTATGCTCACTTGAGATCAGTTTCCTCACCCTTTTCGTACTCTTTGTTGTTGCACTCGAGTTGAATGAAAAATCTACCATCAACACAGCGGAAGGCCTATTCATGATATATGCCCTGGGATTTGTGGTGGAGAAGCTTGCTGCGATGCAAGAGCACGGGATTCGGGTCTATTCCGCAAACGTACAGCAGTTTCCGTCAATTCAGTCGCACCAACTCACCTTTTCTATAGCTCTGGAACGGCTTTGACATTGCGTTTATCAGTGTATATATCATATATGCGTCATTGAGGCTCTACGGTGTTAACCAAGACGAAGCCTGGGCTCAAGAATGGGGGATAGATATCTTGGCAATGGTTGGTAAGTCTTGTGCACGCCATTATCCCTACATGAACCAACTAACTGCGCAACACAGCCGTGATAGTTTTCCCCCGGTATGTTATTATCATCGCTCGCTAAGCTGACAGTCAAAATTGAGCTAGGTTCTAGGCTAGCCTTTGTGACTCTCTCAAATAATCTGATGGTCCTCTCTTTGAGATCCATGTTCACAGAGTTTGCGGTGTGAGTTTTGGTTCTGTATACCGCCGGATGGCTTAAGGACCTGCAATAGGTTGATGCTAGTGGCCGCATTTTGTTTCGGGGGCTTCTTATATGCGTAGGTTCTTTTTGTTTTATCATTCTGGCGGCTAACACCATGATTGTGCGCAGATTGTGGACGTAAGTCTTTCTTATTGATACCGACCACTGCCTTATGTGCCCATGATAAAACAGACTTGGGCGTGACACGTAAGCTCATATATCACTCTGGCTACTCCTTCGTACTCACAAATCCATAGATTTAGTTCGGCCCAGATAGCATGGTGGATGCTTGACCTGTGGTTTGGTCTGGTATGTATTTTTGTATAAATTCGAGCAGACTGACATATTTGGTAGGACGCGAGCGGGTTTGACCAAGCTAGTACGTTTTCAACCGGGTTCTGTTACCTACGCTAATAACAGGGGTTTCATTAGCCACCTTTCATCCCCATTTTGGCCCGATATTAATGGTATAGATTTCTCCACTGATTCCGGCAAAGATTCATAACCAAAGCACAGATATCGTATGCTTGCCTAAGCAATACTTTGCTCTTAACAGTCTTGGTTTCTGTATGTTGGCTTGCCGTGACTCGACTTCTTGCTCAACGATCATTGGTGCAGATCTTGTCTCATACGTTCAGCAACATTAGCAATGATGCCGCGATGGAAGCGATGTTTCGAAGAGCCGTAAGCACGGTTGAAGGGTGGGCAGATTTCAACGTGTATTGGGTGATGTTGGCACTAGATCAAATATTGTAGAGTCAAGGCGGACGCTATCTTCTCATACCAGCCTCCACTGAACTTGGTTGCGCTTTTAATTATGTTTCCCTCAAGTTTTATTCTCTCACCGCGCTGGTTCCACAAGGCGAGTTAGTCTGCTTTTCCCTAATGCGAGTTGCTCAGGCTTGCAACTTGGCAGGTCAATGTCACAATGATAAGGTGCACACATACCTACCTCGCCTTGCCCTGCTGACAATTGTTCACAGGATTACCGGTTTTCCCATTCTATTGATCATCTCCTGGTACGAGCGCCAAAAAGCGAGGGCCGAATCTGAAAGTGTACTTGAGAAGATCACGACTGCAGCTGAGCGATTCACGACTCTGCCGCGACGTTTGAAACGAATGAGTATGTGGTACAGTTTAAGCGGGTATGTTCAGAGTGTACTTAATGCAAGTTTGCTAGCATTGTTTGAAGGGGCGGTGGGTTCTTCGGGTAATGGTAAGTCGCCCACAGCGCCACTCAGATATATTAATTACTCTTAATCACGACGACCAATCTGCAGTCCAAGCTATCTTTGAACTTGATGATGAATATGTGCCGTCCCCCGCCATGGCGGATAGCGTTGAGTGGCCTCGTTCAGGCAAAACTGGAGCGGAGAGAGAGCGTCTTCGACCAATGGTCCCGAGGCTGGACACGGTCATGAGCACTGCCCAGGACAACAAGGTGCACTCAGTATCCGGGAGTACGAGCAACTCACCAGGAAGCCGTGAACCTGGGCCCTCTCGTTCCCCACCCGGTGCTCCGGGCAGCCAAAAGCCAAACAGTATGCAAGCGGACACTCCAGGTGTTGGAAATCGCAAGTCCGCACTAAGCAGCCAGCGATCCCAACAACAGCCAGGAAACGGCATTTCAACCCAGATAAACGTCGTCCCTCCTACACCTCTTACCCGCAGATCTCGTCGTAAATCTACGTTCGAGCCGCGTCCACTTCCTTCAGATGCCCCAATATCCCCGACTATCCCGATGAACTTCACAAGTCCTCTGGCGCAACTATTTTCTCCGGTTGTTTCGGAGGCTCCAAATGGTGGATTCAATGGCCAGAATACTCATGGTCAGGTGGCTAGCGGGGGTTTACAGCTTGGCTTGAGGAGAGCTGGACGTCGGTCAGCAAATGAATCACAACTTGCTCCTGGTGTGGCCATGTTCAGGCGCCGAGCGATGTCAGGGATGCTGGGTCCGACCGGATTGGGAACGAGCGCGTTGAGCACTACGCCAAAAGGCGAGCCTTCTGAAACAGTAAGCAACTGGGACCTGGGGTGAACGTTTTTAACCAGATGCCACAGGCACAAGAAATGGAGGAAGACGAAGACAGCGAAATGCCCTTGGAGACGAAGGTAACAGTATTGGAGCAACGATTGAGCAGGGTTAGTTCCAACGTTTCCAATATGTCTATCTACCGTTCGGTTGATTGATTCTTGTATCAGATTGAAGGGCTGTTGGAACAACTGGTTGATAGGTTGGGTGCTTGATTCTGGAGGGGTCATTCACGTAACTTAGCTCCGTGGTTTTTGTAAGAATGCGGCGTTCATATCAATAACATCAAAGCTAGGGAACATAAATCGGTCAGAGGATAATATTATTCGAAGGCCGATGTACCAAGAAGCCTTGTAACAAGAGATACCAGATCGGAGTATAAATATTCAACATGAGTTGGTGGAAGGCTTAGTATCACCAGCGGCCTCCGCCGCGTACACCCCTGCCGCGATAGCCAGAATGTCCGGCTCCACGACCACGGGGAGCACGATTATCGCCACGGCTCTCGTTCCGATGGGTGTCAACCCAGTGGTGACGCTCCTCTCGAGGGTCGTCTCTTGGAATATAGCCTGGACCAGGGATCCAGTTGGATTCCAAAGTATAGCTAGCCGGCCGGTCCCAGGAAGCGGGAGTGTGCTGCGTTGGTGGTGAGTTATGGGCAATGGGACCGGGTAGAGCCGACCCCTGGGGAGCATGGATTTGAGCGTGAGGGTACTCCCCAGCATTCGTCGGTGTTGTTGTGTGGGTGGTATCGGGGGCGCTTTGTTGCAAGAGCAGTGAACGTACAAGTTCAAGTTGCGTAGGGTTAAGATTGGCAAGGTCCTTGGTTAAGGTTGCGAGAGTTGATTCAGACAGATTGGCAAGTGACGATGAGAGAGCTGGAGCGAGAGTTGGTGGGATGTTGGGCAAAGAGACGGAGGGACCCGGAGGAGAGGTGCCCGATAACAGATCTCCAGACCCGAGACCAGGCGGAGGCGGAGGTGGGTTAGCCGGCCCAGTCACAGGTAAAACGGAGCTGGAAGAATAATCGATAGCGTTTAGCGACGTTACGCGTCCTTTATTGAGGACGAATATTCCGCAAAAGATCGGGCTGTCCCTGTGTTCTGCAATTTTGACGTTATCCAGAAGCTGCAGGTATTCTGGAATTGGATGCTCAGGCAATAGAGGCACAACGTAAAACTCCTTGCCAGGTGCCGAAAGCTGAGGATCCTGGCCCCAAGGAAACACCAGACCATAGCGGCTAATTCACCGTTAGCGAGGTCCAAAGCAGGAATTCGAGGCACTACTTACTCTTTTTGGATCAGGAGTTTGTGCAATTCGATGTACGCCGGTTTGTCTGCTTCATTAGGCACAAGTGCCACGGCAAATAGTTCTTTGGTAGGATTGAGTCTCATTGAGACCAGATATTTGACTGCGTGTGAGGTGGGTACTCGTCCTATGATCTCAAGCAGTGAAGTTGGAAACAATGCAGAGCGGTTTTGCGGGGTGTCGTGGAAGGCGGATCCTCCTATCTGTTTGAACTCAGATTGGAACTGGATCATTCGATTGGGGTCGTCTGCAGAGGGCATTCCGAGCTAGCGAACTAGAGCGTGAGATGAGAAAATATGCTGTCTGCGAAAAACTCACATGGCCTCGCCAGATAGAGGGTAAATCGGCCAGTGAAGGTGTCCGTTGATCCAGCAGTTCAGTCTCGGTCACTTGGTTGGGCTTGTCGATTGCAGCCTTGGCCTGAACTGGGTCGGGTTCATCTTCGTCCACGGTGATGAACGCATCGAAATCCGTGTCATCAGGGGCCGTGAAATCCTCGCCGGTGCCCGATTGTGGCTCATTGCTCAGTTCGGGATCTGGGGACTCGGACCAAGCAGAACGAGTGGGCTGAGATCTTCCAAATAGTCCATCCAGACTAAACTGTTGAACAGTGGGAGAAGTAGATGGGGATGCAGGACTTTCGTGTGTGTTGTCCCCTAGAATATTGCTCTCCGTGTCCATCAGAGTGCCAGTCAGTTCAGGAGGGGTGGGAGGTCCGTTGGACAGTGTATTCGATCCCTCCCCGTCGAAATCAATTTTAAAGACAGTGGATGCTGGGTCGAAAAGTCTGGTGCTAGAGCATCCCTCATGGGGGTTGGTGGAAGTGGCAAGATCTAGGGATAGTCGACGGAAAGAGGCCGAAGCTGGGGTGGTTGGAGGAACTGATTCACTGAGTGAGCCAACCCGTGATCGTTGGCGTTCTCGTTCTCGTTCCCGCTCCCTGTCTTCTTCTTGGATCCGCCAATTATCCTCCTCGACTGTCTTTTCAATCATCTCTTCACCTTTGTGTGTAATTTTTCGGAGTGGCGCAGTCCGAGCTTGAAGAATCGAATGATTCATGGCTTCCTCTGCAAGTTTCTGGGCCTCCTGCTGGGCCAGTGTGTTGGCTAGATCAATTGAGGACATTCGACTCAGTTGCTCCGGAGTGATTTGACCAACGCGGATACTCTTTCGGAGTTCTTGTCGATCTTTTTTGCCCAAGTTGAAGTTCAACATACGGATCCTGTCCCTACTGGTAGGTGAGCAATTTGCAGCATGACGATAAACCACGACTGACTTGTACTTGTTTCCAGGAGTCTTGTCCCTGAAGTCATCTTGTTCTGCGTAGATCTCGAAAAGGGATGATTCAAGGGATGTCGCAAACGACTCTGCATCCCCATTTTCGGGGAGGAGACTTGGGTCTTCAGGTAGGCGCTCCGAGAATATAGGGGTCAAAAGGTTGATCAAAATCTTGAGACACGACTTTCGAATAGGATCTTCAGGTGATGAATTGCTGGATTTAGTGGGTGTCTCGGGTTTATGTCGTTTTATAGACTGGTCAAGGTGCTTGGAGATACTCCTGCGTTTTCGGGCACTGTGACGATGAGTTCTCGCTCCAATAGTCTCGCCATCTGAAACGTCACTCGATTCATCGACGGTTCCGACGCGCTGGAAAGCATTATAAGAGCAAGATGTAATGGAACGCGATAAACTTACTGTTTCTTCCGCAAAATTATCCTCGGAGCCCTCCTCATCACTGGATGGTGGGAACCGTGGCTCATCGACCTCAATGCCTTCAATCTGGATTTCTGGTATTTCGTCGTCATCGAGTTCCCAGAGTTCTGTGAAGAAAGAATCAGCATTGGGGTTTCATCTGTCTTTGTTTATGATCCACGTGAGGAGTGTCAAGCCGTGGTGGACTGGGTCAAAGTACGCTTGCCGCTGGCGTACTCTCAAAATCAAGGTGATCACGACAGTGCGCAGAAATGTAGAATGACTATTTACAATAGAATCGCGCAGTATAGCTACCGTAAAAAGAATCTTGAAGGAAATGCAGAAGCTGCACATTGAAAAATAGCACTCACCACGGCTCGCTTTGCCGGTTGTGCTGGTGCAAGTAGGGCATACATAGTAAGCTAATCAAGCGGGTAAGCAAACCATTGCAATAACAACGCTGAAGACACACTGACCTAGATCCTCCCCATCGCGCTCCGCCAGGTGCACACATGGAAAGTGATACCTACAGAAGAGGAGCTGAGCACTGGTCCAAGATTACGGTGTACAGCAACGAACCAGCGATGGCAGACCCCGCATCTCAGCATAGGTGTACTCGCATGATCTTCTCCGCAAGTACACTTATCGTCCTGTCCTGGGGTTGGCAAAGAATCGTTTGGATGAGTGATTAGACCCACCTGGGCTCCCCTCTTGGAACGCCGATTGGACCTGCGTAAGCTTGTATTTTTTTCTATCGCTGGACGGGCATTGCTTGCTCTGCGGCTGGCACGGGATGTCATGGCTTGAATGGTTCGGTCGAGGATGGGATCGGGTATGAGCGACTAAAGATGGCACGTGACTAGCTATTCGATCATCCTGCACTGTAACTTTGCAAGGTTTCCATGTGCGTATGAGAGAGGATCGGAAACTGCTGGATTCTAAAACATGCGGTCGGAAATCCCAGGCATCTCGGGCAGTCCAGACGTTCTCTTGTGACACACTCGAGCTTTTCATTCATTACTCAAAATTACATCGCCGCGTATCGCGGTGCGCGTGCTGAAGTCTAAATGCCCGCCTCCTTGTCCTTCTTGGCAACGTATGCAATGAGGTCACACACACGCCTAGAATAACCCCACTCGTTGTCGTACCAGGAGATGAGTTTGACAAAGTTCTTGTTCAACGAAATTCCAGCCTTGGCGTCGAAGATCGATGAATGATTGTCACCAACAAAGTCCGTAGAAACGACATCATCTTCCGTATAGCCCAGAATGCCCTGAAAGGTATGAGAGTAGAATGCGAGCCATACTTTCGACAAGCAAGTAATACTGACCTTGTACTCCTCGCTTTCTGAAGCTTTCTTGATTGCCGCCTTGATGTCGTCGTATGATGCGGGCTTCTCCAAACGAGCCACAAGATCAACCACTGAGACGTCGGCTGTTGGAACACGGAAGGCAAGGCCCCTTTAGGATACCTATCAATTGGGCAACTCCTTATTGCAAAAGAAAATCGGCAATGCGTACGTGAGTTTGCCATTAAGTTGTGGGATGACTTTTCCCACGGCCTTCGCCGCACCGGTCGAGGATGGAATAATGTTGCCTCCAACACCACGTCCACCACGCCAGTCCTTTGAAGACGGACCATCAACACTAAAAAGCTGTTTGAGTTGACTTGTATGCGTCAAATACGACACGCTCACGTCTTTTGTGTAGCCGTCGTTGCGTGAACCGTCGTCATCAAGCCCTCAACAATGCCGAACTCATCGTTGATGACCTTGGCAAGAGGGGCAAGGCAGTTGGTAGTGCAGGATGCGTTGGAGATCTATGAATGCATTTAAATGAGTGCTTTAAAGTGAGCCAGTGTGACCAAACGTACAACGTGGTCCTCCTTGGGATTATAGGCCGGCAGGTTGACGCCACATACAAACATAGGGGCGTCCGCGGAGGGAGCAGAGATGATAACTTTCTTGACACCATTTTTAAGGTGAACACCCGCCCTATGGAAATGTGAGTCGGAGCCGATGCATATAATAATGACACGCACTTTTCCTTTGTGGTAAAGACACCCTGATTGGGCGGGTGAGCGGTAGGCAAGACCTTGTAGAGAGCCTGCTTACTGTCGATTCGACGATATATTGAGCATCGCCCCATTGGATATTGGCTGGGTCGCGCTCCTGATGGACAATGATCTCCCGTCCGTTGACGGTGAGCGTCTTGTCGCCAGCGCTAACATCGCCCTTGAAACGTCCGTGCGTCGAGTCGTACTTGAACATGTAGGCCTGCCCGACTAAATGGGTTCATTGGTTCATGATAACTATAGCCCGCCGACATACCATGTAGTGTGGCTCGATGAAAGGACTTGAAAAAGAGCCCAATTAGACAGTCATTGATCTTAGTAAAAACAGACCCACTCGTTCACAGCGACAACGTCGATGTCACCATGTTCGATAGCATTGCGTAAGACAATACGGCCAATGCGACCTGGTGCAATGGTCACACCTCAGGCTGCTTGAATGCGCTAGAATGACTCACCAAAACTGTTGCACGATAGTTAGTATGTGTCTTCGAGAGCCTGGGCAGCACTCACCCATTGATTCCAACTTTGACGCCCATGGTGGATGAAGAGGTGAGAGATGTGAGCGGACGTTGGGTGAGAGATCTCCTGGCTGATATACGTTTGGAGACGTTCCCACGCCTTTCCCACCCCACCCCGGCCAGGTTCCGAACCGGCCAAACAAGGAAGGATCGTGGTCATCATGATATCGATCCCGACCGCACCCTGGGAGAATTCGGACTCAAATTCGTCAACCACAGCCACAAGGTCACGTGCACCTCTGCTGTGCCGGCGCTTTCTGCAACTCTGTGCCACCACACTCACCACCTCAGGAGTCGCTTTGCATTCACGCGCTTTCACGCGGTTAAACCAATCAAACAGCTTTCGACAAGCCTCGGCTGGTAGCTGGTAGCCATTGTTGGTTCCCAAAAACTGCGTGGCTACGTTAAGATGGTGTCTGGCAGTCAAGGCCCTTCCCTCAGGATATCGAATGGCGAAACAGTTTATATCAATGGTAGATGACAATCGTATCTGGATGCACAAAATCTAACAACAGAGCCCTAGATCATGTTTACGTATCTCCTCCTTGGCCCCATCGCGATGGTATCCCTTACAACATTGCTCGTATAATGGAATTTCTGCCCGAAGAAGGCGCCGCTCGCTCACGCGGCAAGTCTCGGGAGAACTTTACCCGTGTCCGTTTAGCCTGGTACTATCGACCCAGTGACCTGAATGACCGCCCAAATGCCGATCCTAGGCTCCTGCTCGCTGCCATATTTTCCGAGGTCCAGCCCATATCACACTTGCGGGCCAAGTGCCGTGTGCGGCACAAAGACAAAATTGCCGACCTACAAATATGGAAGCGGAAACCTGACCATTTCTACTTCCAGCGGGTCTTTGATCCATACATTCGAAAAGAGTTCGACGTACTGAGGTCTGCAGACGTTACAAACCGTAAGGCATTTTTAGACATGCAAGCTTTTTAGTTCTCACTTCGTCATAGTGCCCCCGGAAATACGAGAAGTTTTGCAAGCGCGCTATGAGTTTGTGGTTGCTGAGCGAGATGTCATAGGCGATTTGACAGACACCCTTCGATTATGCGAAACTTGTGACAAGTGGGCCCCCTCGTGCGTCGTTATCCGTGCTTATAAGCTTGCTATCAAGTCTCATTGTACTCCAGCCACGACTCGGTTCGCTGTGATCTCTGCAAATGCTACTATCATATGGCGTGTGTTAATCCCCCGTTAGTCGCCAAGCCAGCAAAGGGATACGGCTGGACCTGTGGTGCTTGCTCTCGACAGCATGAGGAACAGGTCGGCCACCCTGCAGGTCGGGGCACTGCTCCAGTCAAGGCACGATCTTCGCGAACCGCGTCAAAGTCTCGCAGCCTCGTTGGAATTAGCAGCGTTCCGACTTTGCGCGATATTAATTCGGAAGAAAGGTACTTCAAAATGTGGCCTTTCAGATATTTTGGGTGAGTTGGTGGCTCGATGGACATCCCGTAGTATGCTGACGGGATACTAGTCAATACACTGTGGCCGAAGACACACTCGGTATGTTTATCTTTGTTTATTAGGTTGAAAGATAACTTGATTCTGGATGGGAACGTTCCACAGATCCTGATGATCTCATCTTTCCCAAAGCTGCAACACGCATCGGACCTCGTTTCCAAGCGGTGGTTAGTCCTTGGAACCCTCAGAATGCTCAGGATCCCTCACAATCCAACCAAACGCCTGATGGCGTTCTGGAGCGTGGTGGAGATGATACGATCGAAATGATGAGTATCATCTGCAACATGACACCCGAACAGAGTACGTGTGAACCTCTTGTCAGGATTGCCAATCGGCTAACGATTGATGACAATAGTGGACAGATGTACGTGTGATTATCCGGTTCCGTCTTAGACGAGCTGAGAGATGTCGTCGCCTAGTCGAGGCTTTCCACCGCCAGCTTTGGTCAAAGCCTGTTATGCAGCACGGGGTCGATTTTCTTGAAGAGTCAGCTCGAAGGTATAGCCTGAATCATTTGGGGATCAACCAGCGTGTCAATTCTACTACTCGGCCACGAAAGGTAAATGCAATTTGGGCAATCCACCGTCATTTCTCATCGTTTTCGGCAGTGGCAAACTCGTGACACTCGCTTTTGGGATAAAGATTGGACCTCAGAAGAAGTTGAACAATTCGAAAAAGGCATCAAGCAGCATGGTCCCGAAATCCGAGCTATCAAGGAGGGAATCCGTAGCCGTTCGGTCTACGAGGTGGTTAGATTCTATGGCCACTGGAAGAAGTAAGCTGTGATATACATCCGTGCGCCCATGCTAACGCACCAGACAGTGAGCGGCTCGGCGACGAGCACCGGCTTTCAAAGGCAAACTCCGGTAGAAATCTTCCTATGAAGCGAAGCCGGTCTCCTGGCAGCGATGACGAAAGCTCAGTGTACGGATTCGGTGATGATGTGCCTCGCCAGGTCTGTGGGGCATGTAGGACAAAAGAGTCTGGTGTTTGGTGGAAAGCACCTCGAGGTTTGCCCAGTGAGGTTATGTGTGACCAGTGTGGCATTTCATGGAGGAAGTACGGTGATATACGCTCTGGTCGTATCGAGGAACCCAAGAAGCTGAATGGTGTGGAGAAGCGAGAAAATACTCCCCAGCCACCGGTTAAACGGACCAAGGTACGTGTCACAGTGCGTGTGTGGAATTTCTGAGCGCATTCTTCTTAGGTTTCTGCTTCTCGCGGTCCATCACCTCCGCCTGTTCGTGCCCAGCATATTTGCTGTTGCTGCAAGAAAAACGGCCCCGCTGGGCGAATAGTGCAATGTGTCCAATGCTCTGTGACTGTTCATGCTGGTACGTTGTGCTCACTCGGCCATATCGGTGCTCGCTAATCCGCTCCATAGCTACCTACGGAGTTACGGATGAGGAAGCTGCTGCCGAGACGTGGACGTGTGAGCTCTGCCAGAATCAAAAATCGCAGGAGTCTTCACTGGTAACCCGTCTGGCCATCTTAGCATCATATGGACATTGTTAATTTTCTTTTTAGAATCCAGATTGTTTACTTTGTCCGAGAACTCCAAATGACAAACTCCAGAGCAAACAAAACGCATTAGCGAGCACTATCCTGAGATTGTCTAAGCCTACGGAAGGTCGTGGATGGGTGCATACTCTCTGCTCGGTTTTCGTCCCAGAGACGACCTTCACGGATGCTAGCCACCTTCGACTGGTTGAAGGAATCAGCTCAGTATCTGATGCTCGTTGGGCATCTGTGCGTATTTAATATCTTCAGGTTTTAGTTCCGAATAATTCTTATTTTCACTGTCTAGGAGTGTTCGTTGTGCCGACAGGAAGGAGGAGCAGTTGTGAGTTGTGCCTCGGGGTGCGGTGCTCAGTATCACGTTTCCTGTGCCTGGCTAGCGGGGCATGCGTTTGGATTCGAGATTCGACCGGTCAGTGCGAGAGACTTTTAATTGATAGGTGTGGCTGACACGATGTCATTCAGTCAAAGAATTCTAAGCGAGACCCTGCAACAATTATTGAGTTTAGAGGAGAAACTGGCGTTATGAAGGCTTTAATTCGATGCAAGTCGCACTCACAAACATCCAGGCCGACGTTTGAGATATGCTCGTTGAACACAACTGGAGAGGTTCGTGAATCATTCGTCCTTCAAGGTGACTTAATGACCCCAGTCATAGTCTGCACTTCAGCTGTATTGCCGAACGTACAAACAGGTGTCAATTTCACATTCTTACGGCCTGCTGAGAAAGGCAAAGCGGCTTGACACTCTTTTGCGGGCCCAAGGATTCTTGCCGTCCAGCTCAGCTTCGATAGCCTTCAACGAAATCGGACTAGATGGGGCGAAATGCAAAGATTGCGGCACTGAGTATTCGCCTTGCTTTTGGTCAGAGGATGGGCAGCGAATGGTGGATCCTGACGTCTCTCGGGCCGCGGTGTGCAACCAGTGCAAGCAAAGGCGCAACGCCAGCTCAACCAACGCTTTTACTCCAAAAAGAGGGCACAACATGTTGGCTGGTCTTGCAGCTGTCCAGTCAGGAGAAGGGTTCACTCGTGATTCTGATCTGCCGGGGTCTAGCGTGGAAGTTTGTTTGTAAAGGGATAAAATCAAGCATTTGTTTTATCATATCAAGTTGGCCGAGTTGTAGGATCGTGCATCGAACTAAGAAAAGCGATGGCCTCGGGGGATAGGCGTACACACTATCTACTAATAATGAGAAGGCGCGTGGGAAAGCTGAGTCATAAGACACTCAGGGTCTATGTCTGCCTAAGCGCCGGGATCAGACGTGGTGGGTTCAAAACACATGCAGCGACGCTATAATGCACCTTTTTAGCATCTATAAGATCTCAAAAAAAAGAGCAATGATTATACCCCATCCTTATTTCTGGAGTGTATCACCCTCTCGCTACGTGTATGCGTGTAATTATGTGCTGCACTGAGTGGTTATATTTACATATGTATTATGGATGACATGTACGTGTACATTAGTTTGGTAGACGCGGGGAAATCGGGGACGGTGCCCAAGGCGGCCACACAAGCCTAGATAGTGCAGCTGTAGCCGAGTCAACCGAGCAAGCTTGGGCGGGTGGATCAACCTACTATTCAACGTGGGGTGGGCGGAAAAAGAAGACAAAACAAGAGTACCAGAGTGAGGTTATGAAGAAGGAGGGGGGTAGTACGGCCACGGATAGCAATGTACTTGAGGATAGTGTGAGAGGGCGGTGAAGAGAAGGGGAGAGAGGTGCTCTGCAAAATTTTGAGGGTGCAATTGCAGTTCATGAAGTGCAAATAAACCGGGGGGTAGTAAATGCATTCATGGCATGCAATTTGTGCAATTGACACCTGTTCATGGGTGCAATTTGCATTCATGGCATGCAATGAATGCATTTACTAACCCCCGGTTTATTTGCACCCACAGATTTTGCAGAGTGGTCTCCAACACAGATACAAACAGCCCGCCCGCAGTACCAGGCCGCTGTGATGGCAATTCTACACCTGATCGGATGGCAGCCGCCACCTTCAATATGCTTGGCACTGATTCTCCGTCCTTCGCCCAGCGCAGCTTGTTTTCCCACTGCGCTTGGCACTTTTTGTGCTACACCAATGCGAAGGTTGAACAAACAAGAAACCACGGCACCGTTGGTTTGACCGGTCGACTATTGAATAAGTAGTGCGTCCCAAATCTGCTCCTTTTACTCCCAAACTTGCGCCTTGTATTGGCTGGTCACAGTATTCTTCATTGTTCGATCCACGATCCAAGCCAAGTACTTAGGCTCCCTCTCGCCTGCAGAGATGATCCTGGACCACATACATTGTAAGTATCAAAGGCTAGCAGTTGTGTCGGATCTCATGCCATTTTTTTTGCAGAAGGCAAATTGCTCTTCCCACTCCAGACCCGTCTGCACCCGCTGTGTAGATCCCTTTCCATTTGCGGTGCGCCTCCTGATTTAATTTGACTGGCCCCGGACGGATAGTTCGGACGATGTTGGCACAAATTTGTGTCAGCTGCCAGCGTCCGGTCTACCTTTGGTGCCCGTATTGGGTGCTCTTAAGTGCTCTTTCAGCTATTTAAACCCTCCATTTCTTCATACTGACCACCCATCCCTTGTCGACTCTCCCCCTGCATAGCTGGCTACTTATTGTGTTTGGTCACCACTGCTCTGTGGTAAGCGTGTCGCATCATCGGGGCTGCTCATAAATTGCATATTGACACAGTATTCAACCTCTAGGATGCAACGGCCAAATGTTTGACTGGGAGCAGGGTTGGCTGGTTGTTGTTTGTATTGTACTTAGCCCTATGTTCCATGAATATAACATACTGAAATGCATATGAACAAAAAGCATCACCAAGGGATATAGCCATAAATGGTATGTATATGGTATTTAGCTAGTAGATTTTGATCAAAGCCGATTTTGGACAAAATGACTCCAGGATAAAGCATATATTATAATCCAGTACTATACCCTGGTGTTATTAGCTGGTGTTAGGAGTATCTATCATGAGGTGTTATGAGGGATATTATGACAATGTGTCATGGCTTGAGGATCATAAGCCGTCATGAGGTGTATTATAAATGAGGGGAAAGATTAGAGTCAGAGGTAGTTATAATTACTAATTGTATGCTATTACAACCTCAATTTTTTCCTGAGTCCAGGAATACATGAGCTAAAGATAGTACATGTTTCTAAAAGAAGGTTTGTCTAAGTAAAGATGTTGCTAAGAATAGTCCAAAAGAAGATAAGGCGTGCTAAAGATAGCTCTGATCAGTAAGCCACTTCAGATAAGGTGACTAATGCGCCAATTGTTCTTAGTAAGAGGAAAAAAGGAAGTGGGTGGCTTATAAAGCGTGTAAGCCACTTGACAAAGGCAAAGTCATGCACACAGCTCATGACAGTGCTAGCTAGATATTCGGGGATTGGCTGAGTATATGTACACCTAGACACATGAGTATTCAGGACAGTGAGACCTAAGCGTTCAAAATGTGACTTCCACAGGCTATGCCATAGGTTGGAACAATGAGATAAACATATATACCCTCTAATATAAACAATACCAAAAAGAGGAAAAACCTACTTGGACGGAGAATTTTGCTGGGCGAGATCAACACGAAACTGGTGCGCCTCATGGCGGACACTGTGCCAACACTTGCACAGGAAGGATAGAGTGAGAAGGTATGGGATGAATGATAGAAAAATGGAACATGTATAGAATAAGGATGTCGTGCGAGAATTTTGCCGGAATCCGGCACCCGCTCCCAGATTCCGAGCTAATATCCCAACTCCGGCGCTCGCACCCGCACCAGGGGCCGGAATGCGAGCATGCTCGCGGATTCCTGCATTTGGTTGGTTCGCCGGCACAGTGTGGGAATGGAGGAATGGCGGGCGTGCGGGCACACCGGAATGCAGGAATGATCGCATCCAAAGAGCGCCGGTGAACCGGCAACAAGGGTGCGTGGGGTGAGATTTCATGTTCACTCTTTCCCATCGGGCGAGCTTGATTTTACACTCATGCGTTGGAGAAAGTGTTTTGATTCCTGAGAAACAGATGTATATTTTGTATGGCTGGAGCCAGCCCAACATTCGTGGACTGATACAAAAAAAATCAAAAACCGACACAAAACTCAACACTTGACAACATGTTGTCCATTCACCCAGTAAACCGCAATGGCCAGCTTGATTATTAGGCCCACTGTATACAAACAACCCCATCGCACAACAATAAAGAAATCAGGTTGAGAAACCAGTGCACCGCGACACAAAGCGCAGAGACATGCACCGCCGGAATCAAGAACAAAACAAAACGAAACCACAATCGATGAGAACTCGCTATAGAAAAGGAATAGAACAAACCTACGCACCGATGAGCAATCAGCCGATGTAAATATGGGAAGCATTCGCACTATCTATCCTAGCACGCAGAGGAGGCAGTCGAAACTGAATAAAGGTCAGCACTTTCAAGTATAGAGCACAATCGGCCTACCTCGAGATAGTCCTCCAGGAACCAGGGCAGGCGATACGCAAACTGGGCAGCAGGGTGCACAAAGCGCACCCGAAAATCCCGCCGCTCTCTCTCGCTCATATCTCTTGCCATCACCTGGGTAAATACATATGTTGTCAGGCGTGCTCTATCACATAGAACAGCATTACACTCACGTTGGAAACATCCAACAAGGAGGGAGGGATTCGCTTTATTCTCCCTGACTCGTACGCCAACCTCAGTCGGAGTTTCGCTCGCATACCCGCAGTAAGGAGAGGGAAACGGCGCTGGAAATCGTGTTAGCAAAAAGAAAAAAATTGTGGATGATGGGAAGCTTACCAGTGCGCAGCTTTCAATGAAACTTGGGTTGTGGTCCTCCAGAAAACGTGTTTGAACCTCATGCATCCAGCGAGATGCTTGTTCCTGAAAGTAGCGTTGGTTCAGCATGAGTAACATGTACAGGTATGCAAGATGATGCGTACCGACTGATTAGGAAATTGGGCGGGCCTCTGCCTAAGCAAGGCGCGGAGTTGAGCGCGCAGGACGGAGACGCCACGCTCGCTTGCGGGGGTATGATCTTCCTTGTGGGTGTCGCTTGTGGCATCGCTATATTGGACGTTGTCTGTATTGCTTGTGATGTCACTATATCGGGTGCTGTCGGTATCATCATCGCTGTTGTCGGCCACCATGTTGTCGACGTCGTTGTCAGTGTGACTGGAGCTAAGGAATTCCATTGTCAAGTAGGAGCGCTGAAGTGAGAGTATGAACCGTGCCGTTCATAATGAACTTACCGTAGAAGTTCAACAAGAGTTAGCACGCCAAGAAAGGCGACATCATGGCCAGGCTTGACGTCTGAAGGGCACGAGGTGCAACACATGTTGGGGGATTGGTGGGAGGCTCGGGTGGGCTGTCGTGTTTGTATGGGATCCTACAGGTACCAGGGGTATATGACTGATGCGCACACGGGACTAGGACGTGGATGAGGTCCAAAAAGTCGACTAGTCAGAGTGGGGACACACCGAACGCACAGCACGGACGCACCACATAGATCCACCGCACACGCTTGGAGGTTCGCAGGAAGATCGACGGTGGTGGCAAGGTAAGTAATGCGGTCTTCAGCTCCGCGGTGGTACTGCCTTGCCGCTCAAACGTGGTTTACTAGACATAGATAGTTAGGCGCGACGGGTAGAAGGAGCGGGTTGCTTGTATATGGTTTGGACGTACCTGATACAACACTCCACTGCGATATTCCGCCTCAAGGCAATCATGGTTGACACAACAACGATCCGCTAGGTCACGTGCATACCTGAACTTGTGCGTTCAGCTACCGCCTATCCACCGTGAACGAGTCCCCCTGCATATAGTATATAATGAGTGCAAAACTCACACCTCAGATCATTGTCTTGGACTCCCATCGCCAGCGAATTGAACGCTGGATCGCACTTGTCTCCAACTATCAGCCCTCGTCAATCGTACCAAGTATGGCTGCTTCCAGTGACGACGACGACGTGGTTCTCGTCGACCGAAATCGTAAGTTAGCATCACTCAAAATAGCTTGATCATCTATCTGACCACTTTTTATCTCATGTGTAGCCTCCCCAACAAAGAAACAACCACGCGCTGATTCCAGTCCTGTCGTTGGTACGTGTCTCTGCTCCGCGCCTCTTGCTCAATTGCGACTGACACCACAAAATGCCACGTAGAACGTTCGCGTCTGGTTGTCCAAAGACGTAACACCCCCTTCAAACCGCTATCCCCTATTCAGCTCCGTGAACCCACACCGGCTGAGTCCGTGCAGGAGCCTCAGTCTGATGGGGACATGTTCTCTGTCGCAGATGGCGCCTCCGACGTCGGCTCGTCCATCACAGATGTCGTTTGGCGTCGGGACAAGACCAAACTGGCGCGCATGAAAGCCGACCGAGAGGAAGAACTTGGTACGTCCATGTAGCAGATTCAAGCTTTGAACAATTCAACTGACCTTCACCCCCAGCAAGGTGCATTGCACGGATTAAGTCATCAAAATCCGACGCATACAAGACGTTCGAAGACCCAGTTATCGACCATAGCAAAGACCCGCCCACACATTACCGGTTTCAATGTAAAAAGTAAGCCAACAACTCCGGGTTGAAGTGTCCGTGCTAACACTCTTCGATCCGTGCCTTACAGCTGCCCTGTTTCAGTTCCCCGTCGTATTGGTGTCTCGGAGACCTCCGGCCTACTGGGACACTTCAACCGGTGTGCCGGCCGTGAGAGCCAGGCCACTTTGGTTGATGATTTTGGCATGACCGGTTCGTCCACCAAGTTGACGCAGGAAGAGGTTCGCGAGTTTTGCGCACTCTGGGTCTGCAAGAATGCTCGGCCGTTCCAGATCGTTACGGACCGCTATGTACGTGATCCTGGATCTTCATGATATGCATATACCTGACTCTAATCCAGCTACGGAAGTTGCTGCATCCTGATGCACGCAAGCATTTGCCGCATCGCCACACGATCTCGCAGGACATCAAACGAATGTACGAAGCGTCGCAAAACCAGATCAGATCCCAACTCAAAGTAAGTTTGTCTAATGCACCTGATGAACAGGATTGGGTACTAGTTTGAGTCGTGGCGCCGATTGCTATTGTGCATATATACGCTATGATGTTGAATTTACTACATTCTTCACATCGTTTCGCCCTTCCAATGTGATGCCGTGTGGCCCTAGCAATTGGCGACCACAATCAGACAGGTATTGTACTAGAAGCCTGCTAACGCCATAAATCAGGGTGTTGTGGGCGCTTTCCACATTGTGCTTGACATGTTATCCTCAAGCAACGGTCTCGACTTCATGGGCCTAGTACTATTTTACCAACGTGTCACCCAGGGTAACACGCTCACACTCAAACGCTTTGTGTTGGAATGTTTAAGGTACGTTTTTCTTGTGCTCCATCCGAGTTTGGCTCACGAACTCTTTCAGCTTCGGTGGGGAGCAACACACTGGCGTTGCTCTTGTGCAGTTGGTACTTGGCGTCCTTTGCAAATTCAAGATTGAGAATTGGGTATATTACATTTTGAAACCTGCATCAATAGTGGCTGATTCATTTCGTAGGTCTGGGCAGTTGTTTGCAATAACGCATCGAACAACGCCACTATGATGCAGACTATGGAATCGCTCGGACTGAAGCAACTGACTGGCCCTTCATGCCGTGTGTTCTGTATGTTGCACGTGCTGAACTTAGCAGCTCAGGTACATTTTTCTATTATATCCGATCTAGGGCATTTTTGACAGACGCCACAGGCTGTCGTGGGTGGCTTCCGCAAGAAGAAGCCAATTGGCGACTCCGACGCAGACACCGACGACGACTCCGACCAACACGACCTCTGCATCAACTTTGACAAAGAAGAGGTGCGCATACAGTCACCTAGCTTCGAGGTATTTACTTAATTTGTGACAGTGCGATGCGGAAGATATTGATGATGGTGACATCGAGCACTCACCGTCCTGGAGCCTTGATGACCAAGACCAAGACGAGTTGCTCAGCGAGATTGACCTACCTGAAATGGATGACTCAGACATACTTGAGGCAGATCAAGTTGGCTCGGTTCTTTGGAAGGTACGTGTCTCTCAATCTGCGCTATTTCGGATGGTTTGACATATTCAATTAGCTCGCAAAATTTGCGCACAAGATTCGCTACAGCGCAAGAGCTAGGTCAGTGTTCAAGGCCGCGTGCGAAGAGTTCAATGCCAAGCGACCTCACAACGTGCAGCACGACGTTCAAACTCGCTGGAATTCCACATGCGACATGGCCATCGATGGGGACCGTACATATCTTGCCGTGTAAGTAACTCATCACGCATGTATGCTGGCCGAGTATCTCATTTTTACCATGTGTAGTATTGCAACCCAGAGGGACACTTCGCTTGGTATCCCGCGCAAGCACCGACTTCACACCGAGGATCGAAAGATCATCAAGGGGATAATTTCCTTGTTCAAGGTACGCGGTTTCAGGACCCGCTTTCCTTCTTGTCCGGTCCTAAGCTCTTTCTGTCACAGCCGCTGTCCGTTGTCACCGAAGCACTCTCTCGCGCAGGCGTCCCTCTGCTGGCAGATGTTATTCTTCACTTCGACTCCCTCGAGTACGAGTACGCAAATATCGCCAAGGATAGTGATCAACCAGTGTACATGCGACTCGGCGCTCAACGAGCTCGGGTTGTTCTCAACAAATACTATGAACAGACTGACCAGTCACACCTTTATCGCGCTGCCATACATAAGTAGCATTGGCCTTGGGTTTGTGCTAGATAACTAAGTTTTTCTAATTGGGTTCTTAAGTCTTACACCCGTCAATGCGACGCCATTATCTGACACTAGCCGAATGGCCGGCCGATTGGATTGAGGAGTCAGTTGATCTGACTGTGAAAATCTACCGTGAGCACTACAAACCACCAAGCAGCGTATCTGCGCCAGCTCGTTCATCTGCGGCTTCGCAATTCGGTTATTCGGTAGGTTTCCTGCACTGTTATTTCATCAGTTGACTGATATTGTTCAGTCGTATATGTCTCGGATGTACTCAAACCTAGCCGACCATAATCAGTCCTACACTTGCCCGGTCCAAGAGTTTGTTAACAGTACGAGCACAGAATGGCACAGAACCAGCGCGTTGTTAATCAGCTAATTTGCATAGCTCCTGCAACTATTGATTACGGCGAGCTGAATGAACCCATATTCCATAATCCGGTTCAATGGTGGTACAACCAGCGCCTTGGTGGGAACGAGTGGGATGGGCTGACGCATGTGGCACTGGACGTATTGACTACGCCCGGTACGTACCGAACTGTTTTCTTCAATTTTTCAGTGCGTTAATACTAGTCATCTGAAGCAACCAGTGTGGACGTTGAACGTGCCTTTTCCTACGTCGGTTCAATTGTGAGCAAACGACGTCACAACCTGAAGCCATACTCGATTCAGGCCACGTCGACGCTCGGTTCATATTCAAAGGCCAATCTTGTGAAGCGCGGATGCTTGGAGTTGCCCCGAAAGGTAAAGGAGAAGGAGAAGGCTAGACCAAAGCCAAAGCCTAAGCCGTAGTACACTCTATCTCCCCTATGCTTTTCCTTGTCGCACTACGTCCCATCCTGCCCAGTCGCTACGATTTTACGATGTTTTAACGATGTTTTTACGATGTTTTTACGATTTCCAGCCCCTGCGTGCCTCAACGCGCCAAATACAATATCTGTTTGCCCACCACAACTACCGCCACGTGACCTTGTTTCGCAGCTACCGTACCACGCCCAGGCTTTTGTAGGCGTGCTCGGTTTGCAGGCTACTACCAAACGGACGCTCAATAACCTGGTTTGTCAATAACACTCGCTATTTTGAGCTCTCGCTGATGATCTTTCCTACCAATAGAACAATAGGTCGGTGATTTGAATAGCTGTTCATGAGTTGGTGAGCACAGCTCCCTTGACCAAACCTTTGAAGCTAACTACGCGCCTGCTCGGGACCCCGCCCTAGTTGTCAGCTGCATTTTCAAAACTATTCTGATCAATATCAAACATATTCTAGACATTGGTTGTTTCATTGCCTGGTGCAAACGGTCAGTTCCTGACCATGGCCATTGACACGAACTGACCAGTTTCACCGCCTATATTTTTCATGACGTGGAGTGGCCTTGCGCCAGGTTTATACCACCACCACTGTATGGCTGCTGGCGTGTGCTCGCGTCAACGCTTCTCTCGAATAAACTGTCCTTGATGACAGTTTGGCGTAGGTAAGTATTTTGCTGCACGTTAAGTTCATTTGTCTACTAGGTGCCAATTTTTTTTCCAACAGTCTCAGCAGTCCTGACAGCCTACAACTCAGACAACGCAAATGCACCCTCGGCCCACCTTTCAATTGGTGTACCACACTCGGAATCGACAAGTGCGTCAAGCCAGACTCGTCTCCGCCAAGTTATCCTTCAGCCGCCACGTCGACGCTCAGCATGTCTCCCAACGTCGTCAAGTCGAACCCGCCTCAGCCAAGTTATCCCCCATCCGCCACGTCGACGCTCAGTATGTCTCCTCCCAATCACCTGCTTCGAATGGTTGCCTAAAGTGATAGCTGGCGGTCAAGAGCCGGGTAGTACGTATGAGGTTTGCTCGTAGTTGTTGTTGCTGTACTAGCATTGCTGTATTTGAGTGTTGTGTATATATATGAATACAGGTCAATTTTTCTAATGATAAGTGAGAAATCGATCACCAACAGTAGCATTATGTTTGTTATGCCCATGGCCAACTCGATTGCCGTTTGTGGTGTGGTTGCAGCATAGCTATGATCTGAGAGCATTGCTGCATCTATCGGCACGCAGGGCAGGACTCAGCTGACAGGCCTACACACCTACATGCCGGTTCAGCACTGGAACTGGCATAATTGCGGGTATGCGAGTGCAACCGGCGCATCCAGATTTCCGGCAAACACGCCGGAATGAGCGGGAATAGCAGCGCTTATGGCGCAGGAATCTGCAGGAATCCTGCCCGGAATCCGACACAGGTTGGCCAATACCGGCGCCGGCGCCGGCGCCTGCACGTGGGAATATGCAGGAATATGGCCGGCGGAATGCCGGAATTCCGGCGTTAGGATTCTTGCGCGACATCCTTAGTATAGAATCACCTACACGCTACCATATAGCTGTCGACGCAAGTACCTATGATGCAATGCGTCATAGATTGTATATGTAATTTTGTTAGTGCTTTAGTAAACTTATATTGAACTTGCATGATACAGCAAATATTCTACACACAGGGGTTTTAAGCTGCGATTGCTTGGCGTGTATGTGGGATGGGATAGGTAATTTAGGTAAAGATAGGTTGTGCGAGTCTGAACGGGGCCGCCAAGCAGTGGTGTATTAAGAAATGGCTGTGTACACAAGTGATATTAAACGAGAGTGCGCGATATTATAATGCCGTTGTCTTACTAGAAGGGGTTGGGTACCCGGAGCAAAATGGCAAAGAGAACGCCAGGGCAACCAGAGATGAGTAAACTTGCAGGTTGGGCGGCCCATGAGTGATGTTAGTTAAAGGGGATGAGATGGCAAGCAAGTACAAAAATACAGGACCAGATGTCCAAACACAACAAGTCACAGTCAAGGAGCAGGGATAACGGCACAAGGCAGTCTTGACAACGTCAGGAAAAACCCCGTGGTAAATTTGCCCACAATTGGTAAACCAGGTCTGTTACATTACATAACAGTAGACATGAGACAAATAACTGCAAATTTACCTGGTTTACCCCAATTTGCCCAGGGAAAATGAGGTAAATATAGGTAAATGACAGCACATTTTCATAGGGGGTTAGAAAACTGGGTAAAGGGGGGTAAAGAAGGTAAATTTGCGTTTATTTACTGCAGGGGTTTTCCCTGATGAATGAACATGGCGCGCTCCTGGCATAGCTCCTTGTGCTGAAGACTGGACTATATGCCCCTGAAAGTAGCAGTATGCAGCCACTATGTTCTAAGATTCATCCCAGGCACTGCGACTGGGCTAAAGTTCATTTATAGAATTGTTAGACTCGAGGCAACAGGCGGTTAGCGCCGAGCAACTTGGCGATGTCAAGAGGGGTCGAGATGGCGCGGACTGTCACGACCCTCGTCTGAAGGGTGCTTAGCGACGGTTCTTGATGCGACGGTAGCGTCGGCGGATCTTAGCTTGATCCCTAGCCTGATGCGTGGCAGTCGCCTGTGGCGGTTCGTATGTCTCTTCTGATGTCGACGCGTCGACGAGGCCTCGATGCGCAGCGTCGAGCCTTTTGGTTTTAGGGTCTGAGTCCTCTACGCGTCTCGTGAGGATGTTCCAAAGGTCACCCGATCCGTCAGGGATCTGTGAGGGACTCGTGGCTAGAGTCGGTTCGTGTTCTAAGTCACTTAGGACGTCGTCGACGTAGACTTGGGCAAGCGGCCCTAGGATACTTTCGATATATAGCCTTAGTGGTTTAGAGAAGTATGCACCCGCCTTACTCAAAGGCTGTGATTGACTCGTGGCTTGCAGTATATTACTAAGTACCTAAGTGAATAGGACCGAGTATCTTAAAGGTTGAGTCTTAAGTGTGTAAGTCTTATATGTGTGTCACCCTTGAGGGGAGATCGACGAGGTAGAGCAAGCTGGTCTGAGAGCAGCTTGCACACCGGGTATTTATACTCATGAGTACATGGTCTGTGCACACAGTTCCAAGAATACATGAGTTAAAGATAGTACGTGTTTCTAAAAGAAGGTGTGTCTAAAATGAGACGTTGCTAAGAATAGTCTGTAAGAAGCAAAGGTGAGCTAAAGATAGCTTGGATCAGTAAGCCACTTGAGATAAGGTGACTAATGCGCCAATCAGCCTTAGTAAGTGGGAGAAAAAAGAAGTGGGTGGCTTATAAAGCATGTAAGCCACCTGACAAAGTGAAGTCATGTGCACGGCTCATGACACGGACAGTTGGATGGACAGCGGACAAGGCCAGAGGCCGGCAGACAAATGAATAGAAGAGATAACTGGTCACCTTACTTCTGCAAAGTCACTTCCCCCCTCTGATTTCAACACGCTCAAACGTGCAACCCTGTGACCTTAGCGCTTCAGTAGCTCAAAGTTCCCACGGTACTATCAATAGTCACGAGATTACCCTCTCCACTTGTGACATCATTATCACCCTCTTACTGCTTAGCAAGTCCTGATATAATTGTATATATTGACGTGGTATCCCGCGCTCTATCATGTAGTATTTACTATCAATTTTAATGTGGCTTATACAGTCTGCCAAGGAGATGCCAGTGTCTGATGCCCAAACTAGGCAGATTACCATGGGCCCAAGAACCCTATCATCATATTTGTCACAAAGCACAGCCACATCTCATCGACCTGCCTCCCAGTTGCCTGCACGCCTCCCAACGTCGCCGAACTCCAATGTAACTCAAATATATACGACCTATAGCACCATTCTACATGACCATGAGAGAATATGCAAATCAAAAAGCTGAAATTCATTCATATGAATGATAATCACCCATTCCTATTTGGATGTTCAACAGGCTTTGGTAGAGCAAGCCCAGGATCCGCTTTGCTAACACCCCGAGGCTCTTCTGTGTTAGGATATAAAGCCAAGAAATGCGAGTCACAAGCAAGCTCCGAATGGGCAATCAGGTATGTGTCGATTCGCTCAGTCAATTCTTGTTTTGTTCCTTCTAATGACTGCCCCAAAACGAACGCCAGATCCTTCAAGTTATCTTTATTTTTACAACGCCACCCTGCGGTCCATGTGATAGACGCCGTGTCTGCCATTTGAGCTTCTTGGCGCTGCGTTGCCTTGCGCTGAAGATCTAAACTTTGTGCTTGTGCTTCTTCCTCCCGGCACTTCTCTTCGGCAATCTCCTTTTGGCGGAGTGCCATCTCCTCCTTGCCAGTGAGAAAACGTGCATGCGTGTTCACTTTTCTCTTCTTTTTGCTTGGTTTACTGCTATTGATTTTGCTTTGTAGTACGGCATTTCAATACGCCATGATTGATGCATGTGGGTTAGCGCATTCGGTGCGTTCATTGGATACTTTTGTGTTGTTGATGGCGGTCTCGGCAACAATGTGAAGCCAGGCAAGCTCATTCCAATACTTGTCTGGTGAGTCAAGGTTCATCCCAGCAGGTTGTCAGAGGTCCAGCTTTGTCACTGGCTGAATTTTGTTGTTAGTGGTGAGCGGAACAAATCCTGATTCCACAATGTTGCACTGTGCTGGACTGATGGGATCGCTCAGGGCCTGTGTAGGCTCTGGTAATTGGTTGCCTGATTCTTCCCCGTGAGTGGGGTCAAACTCGTCAGTTGTGTATTCAAGGTCAAGGTCCGGGTAAGTGTCTGGTCGATTCGCCTGTGTGCTGGATACCCTGCTTGGTGCGAAATCCTTGTCTGTAAAGATATTGGGATTAGATGGGTTAAGCCCCATCTTCTCCCAGGCTGACATGATGACATCAGGTTGCATGAACAACGGCTGAATCGACATCTACTCGCTGATCGCCGTCTTGCGGGTAACGGGATTACCCTCAGCTACACGATCATTGCACAACTTGGACCAGCGCTGTTGAGCGACACCAAAGACACCGACGTCAAGTGGCTGGAGGTGATGGGTTGTATGCAGTGGGAACAGGTAGACGTGGACTTTGGGCTCCCGTGAGTATCCATACATCCGTATCCTGTCTGATGCATGCGAGCCATGGCTGTCCATCATAAGCAACGTAGGCTGGCCAGTTTTATTACGTGCCTCCGCTTGAGGGACGAAGACTTTCTTGAACCAAAGAGCTGTGAGTTCATTGTCTGTCCACCTGTTGTCCAAAATTGCAACCCTACAAGCACTTTTACTGGCTGATCAAGTTTATTGTATAACCATGCCGCTCATGAGCCGACTCCCTCAGTCTCTGCACAAGGTCAACACCCAAAAATTTTGGATCTTAAGATGGGCCACTTTATGGCCGCTATGGAAACTAAAAACTTGCTTAAAGCACGGAGCTTATGGGTGTTTCATCCAAAATGAAAATATATGGGTGATTTGCCCACTTTTGGTGCTCACACGGCTGAGTTTGATCCATTGTGATATTGGGGCATTTAGAGAAGCTTTATCTCACCTATATTGAGCGCACAATGGTGACGTGACTGCAAGCTGGAAGTGGATGATTTGTCCACAATCTGAGAGTATGTATGCAACATCCAGAATAAACAAGTCTACTGACCATTATTACTGGTTGAAACAATAAAAAAGTGGCCCATCTTAAGATGCACAATTTTTAGATGTTTCCCTTGTGCAAAGCAGTGTTGAACCACTGTTCTAGCATATTTCCAGGTGATCCCAAAAGGACAAAACCTGGCTTTAGGGCATCACCAGTGGCAGCAACCCACTCTGTGGCAGTTGTGAGCTCAATATTGGAGCTTCATAGTTTTGTGCTGACTTGTTGTCGATTCCCACAGATGAATTTTTCACCTGTACCACGTCTTCCTCCACCTATCGGGATACCTTTTTTATCCATATTATATTGGTTCTCTAGTGGGATGTTATACTGCTGTACAATCGAGTGAACTTGATGAAAATGTCTTTTGACCTCTGTTGGGTTGAACCCTTGTGCCTGCTCGGGGTCTAAGCCAGTGGGCCGGCAGATTACAAGGTATGGATTGTTCCTCACATAGCGCTCAACCCAAGAAGCGGATGGCACAGTGCCACAGAGTTGTTTAACGTAAGGTTTAATAGAAGCTTGGCCTAGAGGTTCCCCAGTACAGCTAAGATGTATGCACCAAGAATCAAGTGCGTCTAACTGAGCACTTTTCAAGAGCCTCTGAGGCTCTTTAGCTGAATGATCATCCGTGCAATGGCCAGTCCATCTATCTTGAACTGTTTTTGTATTTAGATCAAGCGCATGCGCAGCTGCAGCTGCAGTTTTATAAAGTCCAGCCTCCAGCCCATTCAGTGCAGACTGGATCTTCTCTTCAAACTCTTTAGCCTCAGGTGCTGTATGAGCAGGGCAGACCATCCTTGAAGGGGGTTGAGTCAAGACAGCAAGTTTGCCAGAATTAGAGATGTCACCCAGGAACCCGCATGGGGGTTACCCAGGGCATTCCCTACCCGCTACCCTCCCTTCCTGCATCCCCAGAAGAGGTAGGGAAGAGGAATAGCCATGGAACAATTCCCGGGAAGAGGGTACCCGCCGGGTACCTGGGGAATGGGGGAACAGGGGGGAATGGGGGAATGGATGTCCACCAATGTCATCCAATTGTCTTGGTACATGGCTCATTAAATGCGCGAAATTCAGCACATTCCAGCGATATAGGTATCATATATGTAAGCGCATCATACAACTGCATCGCAATCAAAATACCCCTGAGAAATATTCAGGGGAAAGCGCTGCCCATCCCCCCTTTCAGATTCTCACAGAAAGTAGCATATATATACATCAATCGATGCGCATCAGTGCGGCGAGTCCATTGCGCATGCTTGCAAGGCTGTAGCTGCAATACCTGCAGAGATATAGGGGATATAGGGGGCGCTTACCCCTGATCAGACAAAAATGTACTAGTGAAACCAGCCATACAAATATCTGTCCCCTGTGCGCAATAAATGCGCACTATATATGACATACTATATACAAAAAATCAGCTCGTTAGGAGCAGTATTAAGGGGTGAAATACAAGGGGAAACCCCCTTGAGTGAGTAAAAGTACCAAAATCATCGCCTGCAGCTTCACCCATGGCTCCAGCAGTCTCTCCAATGCTACCAATGAGTTCACAGACCTCAAAAACCCCTATCTAGAGCGCTGGGCCGGTCTTTACATCTGCCAGAATGTTCAAACAAGTATGTAGACGCTGTTTCAGACAACAGAATGCAAAGTCCCCCTTCCTGGCAGTCAGTTCACAGCAATGCAGGACATCTATGGACAAGACACACATGTACACAGAGGTTTCCAGGTGCCTAGAACTCATTCGCATGCATGGAAAGAGCCAGAAATGAGCGCTAGAGGGTGAACTAGGGGGTGCGCACTCAGGGGGATTATTTTCAGACAAAGATTAGGCAGCGAAGTGGCCTTGTTGATTTCTACTGAGGGAACCATATATACTATTGAGATGCTGGGAATTATGCGCATTTTATGAGCTACTATACGAGTGTTTGTGGTGGGTTTTCAACTTTGTCATTTGCAAGGGGAATTTCTTCTGAGCAGAGAATTGGGTGCAATGGCGTCAATTCTTAGTGTACGCGTGGCTGCTATATATCGTTGGAAAGCTGTGAGTTTTGCGCATTTAATGGTAAATACATCGACCACTTTGAATCTCTGTGAAGGTTTTACCTATGAAACTCCCGGGAACCTGGCGGGTACCCTCTTCCTGTGCCCGGGAAGGGGCAGGGAAGCGGGGAGAGCCAAATTTCCAGGGAACCCTGGCCCAGGAAGGGGTTCCTGGATTCTTCCCGGGTGCCATCACTATGCTGGAGTGGTGGGAGGGGAAATTTACATACGGGTGAGAAGAATTGCGAGGTCCGAGATTATAACCCAGGGTGAAGAGATGATATGACAGCTGGTCGTGTCTGAAAGCAGGGATCACGCCTCGGGGCAACCTGTGATTCTGTGGCTAATAATAGACTGTACACCGCAGCTTGCAGAAGCGCACAGCTTCTGGAAAAGATTTGGCTATCTTACTGCCCTTTTTTCCTACCCTTACAACCCACTCTGGCTTTCCTTGTATCTCCTTACTCTGCCTACAATTGAGCCCAAGCCTGGGAGAGGATAGAGGGCAAGATATATATTATTGAGTATAGTAATTATGAAACACAATGGACACAGAGCGCGGTGAGGTGGGGATCCCAAGAGACACCGAAGGCGGCTCAAGTATGTGTGGCCAGGCCGCCAGCCATGCGAGCAGGGATCAAGGATGGGCGGCAATATTGTGTCCATTGGTAGCAGTGCAGTGGGTGGGACAAATAGAAGACTAAATTGATATATACAAATCTAATGGTTTGCCTGCTTGCCATGGCTGCGCGCTTCTGCACGGCGCTGTCTGTTGTATCATGCTACCTAAGAGTGGTGGAGAGGAGAAACAGGTCAATAATTGGGCATGTGATTGGTCTGGCTCTATCAACCTGCGGCAGAGTATCAGTCTCATGTCTCCGCAGGCTGCGATCTATGCATGCACTACCCTTGGCTGTATATTACATAACCCTGCTACTCGTTTTAAAAGCTTTTAAAAGCTTTGCGCTGGCTCTTGATGATGATCCGTCTGTTTATGATTCAAGCATACGTGTCTTGTTGGCTTGGGGTTGCATCAGCAAAAACCACCTGGGATCCCAACCCTTTAAAAGTGGTTTTGGAAAACAGGGTGTTGACCAGAGGCATTTTGACCTTTCCCACAGATTTTAGCTGATTTTGACCACCCACCCCAGGATCCCATGGAGTCAAAACCAGTTTGGATCCGGGAGGTGGATTTTGACCAGTCAAAACCCAGTCTGCTTACCATACTAGGAAATAATATTGCCAAGACTTGCCTTTTTTGGAAGTTACCAAAAAAGGAAATGAAAAATAATAACATTTTTGTTATTTTCCCAGGATCCTCTTTCCTTTTTGAGCACCTTCCAAAATAGGCAAGTCTTGGCAATATTATTTCCTAGTATGGTAAGCAGACTGGGTTTTGACTGGTCAAAATCCACCTCCCGGATCCAAACTGGTTTTGACTCCATGGGATCCTGGGGGGGTGGTCAAAATCAGCTAAAATCTGTGGGAAAGGTCAAAATGCCTCTGGTCAACACCCTGTTTTCCAAAACCACTTTTAAAGGGTTGGGATCCCAGGTGGTTTTTGCTGATGTGGCTGGCAACTACTGGGGCAAAACTTTGGCTGTCACAGACGATAAGGAGATGCTTTCATGCTCCTCATGACCTTTGTTATCTGTGGTCATCATTCTTGGTCAAAGGTGTCCTACAGAAGTGCTAGATGCAATCATATTAAGGGACACTTTGGTAGATTTGCAGCTCCACAGATAAGCTTTTGGTTTGCTGTTGTATCCATATGCATCATGAGCATGTTGACAGAATATATACATGTATATATGTCATACGTTATGCAGCTAAATGTAGATACATCATAAATATAATAGAATGATTTTCCATTTAAATAAATGTAATTATGCTGTGATACCTGCAAGATTTGCCCCAAAGTATACACATTATAGCAGGAGCATTATCTCACGATAATTTGCTCATAATGTGAATTTTAACAACCTTCAACTTCCTGTGGGGGGTAGGAAATTCCCGCAATTGGTTTATTCACATGAATTTACTGCTACAAACCTCAATAATTCTGGGGGGTTTTCTCTGATGCGGTGCCGTGCCGGGGGACCAGCAAGAGAAGGAAGTCGGGATGAAGATGGACAAGGTCGAACTGGCAACGGGGACGAGGTTGGACTGACAATGGACGGGACAATGGCGGAGGACGGGCCAATGGCAGAGGCCCAAGAGGGGGCAGCAGCGTTTGCTGTCGCTTCAGCAAATGGACAGTCTCCTCTTCATGTTCCCTATTTGAGTCTGAAGGAGAGCCCGTCCGCTTGAATAGACAATGGTCAGGCAGTTGATTGGAGGTACAGGAGCGGGGTGCTGGGTTAAGTTGGAGGTCGTGGGACAAGGTACGGGTAGGGGAACACGTTGAGATATGGAGTCTTTGGGCCGTATATGATCTGAGTTGGACTGGGGTTTGGTATTTGTGTCATTGTTGGGTAGCTCTAGTTGTGACTGTTCCAGCGTGGGTGCAGCCTGAGAACCCCTTGCTTGCGTTGCATCTGCACCATCTGGAGAGGATGTAAATACAGAGTGAAATGGCAGAATGGTTTCTTACCAGCAATTTCTTTAGCAGATGAGTGGCGTTTACTTGCCAGTCCCACTTGTTTGGCTGATTGCCGGAGTGACTGTAATGCCTTGAGCAATAGGTCAAATGAAATTAGAATGTGCTCACTGGAGAGTCTGCCATCTTGTTTTCCATGGAACCCAAGCGAACGTCTTGGCGAATTGCTTCGCCCAAAGCAATTATTTGTTTAAGTGTTGACGCAGAGTACCTCAACACATCCGCGCCAAGGATGCTTGATGCATTGCAGACCGCTTGCGCCCTACTGGTTGGGCTAAGTCTTGTGTCTCCGGGATCTGCGCTCTCCATGCGTGAATTGTTGATATTGGATCCTGCTCAGGAATTTGATCCTGTTGACATTAATGGTCTGTGAGCTAAAATCAAAGCAAGATCGATGTCGCTCACCCTGCAAGCCTTTGCGGCTTGTTGGCCCAGTGTCAGCGGGGGGTTGGATGGTAAGGCCCAGTCTATTGCCTGGTTTCCCCAATTTCTTCTGTTTTGGTTTGGGCCAAGGCCAGACTTGTGGGTCTGACTTGCGTTGCAACACCTCATATTCATCTATCACAGGTTTAGTGAAATCAACGCATCACACAAGTGTCGGTGCACCCACCTGATTCAACTCTTCTGGCTGAAGGCCAGCGTTTGCGTTGGGAGCGTCTGGGCTGAGTTGTTGGCTCCGACTTGGAGATGTCATCCAATTTGAAATGCTGTAGATATAAATATTAGATCAATAAGAGATGCATACAGCAAAAAGGACTTACTGGGAGGGTAGTGTTGCGTTTGACTGACAATTTAGTGGAAGCATGGATGAGCGACATATGGACGTGCCATAGCTCAATGTGCTACTCGCCAAGATTTAAATACAGCAAAAAGAGGCACCCAGTACTTGGCTTGTTTGCGTGGGTTGTCCAAATCCCAGGGTGTCATTATGCAGCGTCTGGGAATATTGCGCATTCAGACAATGTCAAAGAATGAGCGGCCTGCCTGGGTCGTCAAGGCATATCACAAATGGTATGGACGCCGGACCTGTCAGGTAGAACAGTGAGCGTGCTTCACAAGTGGCGGCTGGGAGAAAGTGGTCCCAAAAACATGTGCACAACAAAAAACAAGGCACAACAAACCTTGCCATAACTGGTGGTGGTGGACCTGTGATACGCTGAATCTGGGGCACAGGCAATACATCAGTCGGGTTACCAAGCAATGTAGGGAGGCCGGCAAGCTGGCACCTGGCACCGTACAATGGACAGGGGCGAAATAGATATTGATATTGTACGACTACACAGCAATGTGAATGTATGATCTACATGAGGGGAAGCCGGACTTGCCTGTGTTTACTCGATCCCCTATCTCATCCTCTGCTCTGACTCCTGTAGTTTGTACCAATGCCTCAAGGGTCTTGTATGTATGTTCAAGCCGTACACCACGCTGCAATAATCTTGCCAGGTCTTTATTGACTCAAGGGACTGGAACACCTGCCCCCGATGTAGCCTGCCACACATGTCCTCATTGCAGGAAGACACTTGACACAATGAAGGGGTGGGGCATACATATATCACTGAGCCCTATATGCCAAGCTCTCAAAAGTCGGCCCTGTAACTCAATAGAGAAACAGCATAAACGGCGGGGAGCGTATGAACCTGTGTCCAAGCCAACAGATGGGGAGCCGCCAGCAAAGAGGCGTTGCGTCAACAATGACAAGGCACCTGTTGCCGGCCCGTCAAGATTACCCGCACCCAAGCCTACTTTGACCAAGTTAAGAGATGCTGGTGATGGGACCTACATCAAAGACTATTCAGTCAGTACAGCAGGAGGGCCCATTGGCAAAGCGTGTAGGAAGGAGAAAGACTTGTCCCAATATCTGAGATCTTGCGGCTGAATGGGTGACCCCGAGTTATTCAAGACGGCCAATATTTTGATGACTACAGGTTTGACAGGGAGGGGACGGAAGAGGCATCTTAATGGCCCGCTGGTTAGTTGTACAAAATCCTGATGTACCTGAAACTTACACATTAGAGTAGTATAAGAAATGGAAGGGGAAAGAGCGAGAGGTGTGGCCGAGCAACGCAGCCCTCCTAGGAGACATTGATGGTCTACCCCAGGGAATGGAATGGATGATGGCGGAGGTGGTGGTAGGCGAGGGGCAATACAAGTGCAAGTGTCTTATTTACCTGCATGATATCCTGGAGGTCATTCATCAGTTAATTGGCGCAAGGCGCTTCAAGGACTGCATGCGGTACGCACCTGAGCGACGCTGGACATTGCGCAATCATAAGCATTGTGTATACAATGAGATGTGGACTGGGGATTGGTGGTGGCATATGCAGGTAAGTATGGATTCAGTTCTTTGGGTCTCAAAAATTCACCAAGGAATATAGGGTGCCATAGGGAATCCCAACGGCACAGTTGTACCGCTTATACTTGCATCTTGTCACAACCCATCAACTTGTAGAGGGGGTGAACAGGATTTGAAGCTCAAGGTGAATACACCAGCGATAGAACAGGTGAATTAACAAGGTGAAGCGTTCTGGACTCCAGAAACGCTTCACATCTTGTGTAAATACAATTCTATAGATGTTGTAACACATGCAACAGGTGAGTATGCAACAATAAGCGGGAACAAGCGAGAACAAGCAAGATATGCATAGCCCAAAAACACAGGTGAGTACAAGCGAGGGTAAGCAAGCAAGCAACGGATAAATGGGAATGATAGAAGAAAACAAGATTGACATGTCACAAATTCAAGCACAAGAAGGAGACAGCATGAACGAGAACAAGAAATGCTATGTCAGGAGTGTGGCTCATGACATTGCCCTCCTTCTAAGGTCACAAATGCGGAGCAGTTGGGACAGCTTCTTGCATCCTCAATGCACTTAGCCCATTCCTCATTGGTGGCCTCCCGACTTTCCTTTGCTTCCCAGCTGTCCTCGTCTAACGGCAGATACTCGAGGGAAAGCCTGTTGGGCAGCGGCAAAAGCTTTGGTTTGGATCTGGGAGTGGGGGAGCGCCAATAGGCAATGCCATTGCAGTGCCATTGCATGACCAAGGCGAAAGAGCTGGGATTGGAGCTTATAAAATGTAGCCAGCGGTAAACAGTTCTGTTGCGTAGTGTTGGAGGGCTGGAGGCGCAGTGTGCATCGATCCAATAGATATTGTTCCTCCCCTTCAGTGGTTATCACAGGAGGGGGCGGAACAAAGGTGCGATTGAAGTCTGTGTCCTTGACAACAGGCAAGAGCAGGGTCACTGGGAAAACATTGTGGATCTTCATTGAGTCAGGAAGTGGAACGATTACATAAAAATATAAAAGCATACATGTACAAACAAAGTAAGCGCCTACGGTGCTATGAAGAATAGACTGTAAAGAATAAATATAACGGATCGATAGGCAAGCCTATCGAATCAGTATGGGAAATAGAAGGATACGAATCATATGGATACATCGATAGCGTGGGTACGCATATACGCTGCCCAGCGATAGAAGAGGGTCACCATATGCGCACTCGATAGTGCGCTAGGGTTTCCCAGGCGGACTGAATGCTATAAAAGACTCGTTAGTGTAGACCAAATCGATGTACTTAGTTTACTGTCAATTTACAATACTTAAGCTTGTCTATACGCTGCGACTCGCACCGAGACGGTTGCTTTACTTATTGTTTACACTTGTTTACTAGGTGCGCCGCAAGGATTGCTATATTACTAACTAGATACATTTTGTGTTACATTACAGAAACCTTACAGGAAGCTCCAACCTGTAAGCGTGGGAGCTGATCTGCTTGGCAAATGTGAAAGGACTAGTGATGGCACCCGGGAAAAATCCGGGAACCCCTTCCCGGGCCAGGGTTCCCTGGAAATTTGGCTCTCCCCGCTTCCCTGCCCCTTCCCTGGCGCAGGAAGAGGGTACCCGCCAGGTTCCTGGGAGTTTTATAGGTAAAGCCTTCACAGAGATTCTAAGTAGTCGATGTATATACCATTGAATGCGCAAAACTCACAGCTTCCAACGATATATAGCAGCCACATGTATACTAAGAATTGACGCCGTCGCACCCAATTCTCTGCTCAGAAGAAATTCCCCTTGCAAATGACAAAGTTGAAAACCCGCCACAAACACTCGTATAGTAGCTCATAAAATGCGCATAATTCCCAGCATCTCAATAGTATATATGGTTTCTTCAGGAAAAATCAACAGGGCCACTTCGCTGCCTAATCTTTGTCTGAAAATAATCCCCCTGAGTGCGCACCCCCTGGTTCACCCTCAAGCACTCATTTCTGGCTCTTTCCATGCATGCGAATGAGTTCTAGGCACCTGGAAACCTCTGTGTACATGTGTGTCTTGTCCATAGATGTCCTGCATTGCTGTGAACTGACTGCCAGGAAGGGGGGACTTTGCATTCTGTTGTCTGAAACAGTGTCTACATACTTGTTTGAACATTCTAGCAGATGTAAAGACCAGCCGAGCCCTGTAGATAGGGGTTTGTGAGGCTGCTGAACTCATTGGTAGCATTGGAGAGACTGCTGGAGCCATGGGTGAAGCTGCAGGCAATGATTTTGGTACTTTTACTCACTCAGGGGGGTTTCCCCTTGTACACTGATGCGCATCGATTGATATATATATATGCTACTTTCTGTGAGAATCTGAAAGGGGGGATGGGCTGCGCTTTCCCCTGAATATTTCTCAGGGATATTTTGATTGCATTGCAGTTGTATGATGCGCTTACATATATGATACCTATATCGCTGGAATGTGCTGGATTTTGCGCATTTAATGAGCCATGTACAAAGACGATTGGATGACATTGGTGGTCATCCATTCCCCCATTCCCCCCTGTTCCCCCATTCCCCAGGTACCCGGCGGGTGCCCTCTTCCCGGGAATTGTTCCATGGCTATTCCTCTTCCCTACCTCTTCTGGGGATGCAGGAAGGGAGGGAAGCGGGTAGGGAATGCCCTGGGTAACCCCCGTGGGGGTTCCTGGGTGACATCTCTAGAAAGGACCATACCGCTTATGGTCCAGCTTCTTGTTGGGGCGCCGTGATGTGATGTGAAGGCTGAGTAGCCAAACCTTGTCCCCAACTGCATATTCCAGTGGCGATTTGCCCGCATCAGCTTGCCTGTAGCGTTCTTGGCTCAAGTTTAGGGCTGCCATAACTTCCTGAATTGTCTCATGGAGATCCTGCGCTCTGTCATCAGCAACCGGGTTCCCTGTGGGTTCTAAAGACGGCGCAATGGCAGGGGAGCGCCCATATATGATCTCAAAAGGAGATTTCCCAGTTGCTTCATTCTTGGCATTGTTGTGAGCAAATTCAGCCAACGGCAGCCAATCAGCCCAGTGTAGTAGGGGGTCATTTGACCTTGGGGTTCCTGTATCGTACCACCGCTATCGAGTACTCTTGCTGCCCATAGGCGTGTCCACCAGTCAGTCTGTTTGTGATTGACAAACGTTTGCAAATAAGTCTCTACCCATTTATTCTTGATCCCTGTCTGCCCATTGGTTTGCGGGTGATATGCAGTGGAGAACCTGGGATCTATGTGCAGCGCCTTGTACAGGGCCCTGAGGAATTTAGCATTGAAAGAAGGCCCTCTATCAGAAACTGTGCGTTTGGGAGTACCATGGAGGCGTCATTTGTGCTGCAGAAACAAATGTGCAACGTCTTTGGCACTAGAAGACTCCTTGCAAGGAATCAAGTGCATCATTTTAGAGAAGCGGTCCGCCACTGTCAAAATGCTGTCAAACTCCCTAGATTTCGGCAGTTTAACAATGAAATCGTATGAAATGTCTTCCCAGGGGCCATTAGGCACAGGTAGAGGCTTTAATGCATAGTGCTTCTCATGGCCTTTGCTTCTCTGGCACATTTCACAGGAGTCCACGTATCTGTTGACCTGATACTGCATGGCTGGCCAATAATAATGTCGGGATATCAGCTCCAGCGTTTTTGCATGTCCCTGATGGCCAGCAGCGGGGGAATCATGGAAGTGAGCAAGCAGCTCCTGTTTAATCTCAGGTTCATCTGGAACAACAACTCTGCCTTGGAACAATAACTTGCTCATGGAATAATCTTTGAATTTGCTCGCAATAGATTGAGGCAATTTATCCATGCTAGAAGCAGCTTCAAGGGTCAACTGCAAGCTAGGGTCATCCTGTAGAGCATCCCTGATGCGTGCTGTGAGTGGAGCGGACATGTCAGCGGAATAACGCAAAAAAAGATGCTCAGGAAGCATCACCTGAGGTTCAGGCTCAGCAGCAACGTGATCAGCTTGCCTGGACAAAGGATTGGGCTTTTCAGATTGTTTCCCTGAGCGGTTTTCAAGAACAAAGTTATAGGACGCCAACATGAGGTGCCAACGCGATGGCAACGGTTAAAGTTTCTAGAGTGCTTCCATCCTTCAAGGTTTGTGTGATTGCAGAGAACAAGTACTGGTTGCTCAGTTCCCTCCAGAAAAATGTGCCAATGCTCAAACGATCTGACAATGGTTCGCAACTCCTTGTTGTGTGTGTTGTAGTTGAGCCCCGCTGGTGAAAAGCTCATGGACATGAAGGCTACAGGGTGCAGACGTCCATCCGGCTGCCGTTGCGATAGTACAGCGCCCATAGCTGTTCCAGAAGCATCTGTCTCCAATTGATAGCGCTCATTCTCGTTGGGGTGAGCTAGAACAGATTCCTTGGAGATTGCTTCCTTGATAGCATCAAATGCAGCTTGTTGCTCGTCGCCCCACACCCAGGGTTGATCCAAATGTGTTAGGATGTGAAGAGAACAAGCAACTCGGCTAAAGTTCTCAATGAAGCGGCGGTAGAAGTTTGCAAAGCCAAGGAAACTTTGGACTTGTTTCACAGTCAGGGGAGCGGGCCATTCCATGATTGCTGTTACCTTTTCCTTTTCCATTGAGATGCCTTCAGGAGTGATCACCAAGCCAATGTAGGTAACAGTTGTGACAGCAAAGTGGCACTTCTCAGGGTTGCAAAACAGATTCTGCTTTTGCAAGCGAGTGAGGACTTCCCTGACATGCTGCACATGTTCCTCCCTGTTGTTGGAAAAGATCAAGATATCATCCAGGTACACAATGACATAGATATCGAGGATATCCCTGAATATGTCGTTCTTGAAGCGCTGGAACACTGCAGGAGCATTTGTGAGTCCAAAGGGCATGACCGCGGACTCAAATATGCCATATTTGGTGCGGAAGGCTGTTTTCCACTCGTCCCCTTGTTTGATGCGCACATTGTTGTATCCAGAGCGCAAATCCAGCTTGGTGAAGATCTTGGCATGCCGGAGTTTTTCAATCAGCTCATCTTGGCGAGGCAGGGCATATCTGTCCTTGTTTGTAATGTTGTTGAGGCAACGGTAATCTACCACTAAGCGCAATCGGCCATCAGACTTCTTAACAAACATAACAGGGGCACCAGCTGGCAAAGTGCTGGGGCAAATCTTGCCACTTGCTAGCTCTGCATCAATGTGCTCTTTGAGTGCAGCTGTTTCTGCTGGTGTCAAGGGGTAGATCGGACCCCAGGGTACTTCCTTGCCGTCCTCCAGGGGAATCGCGCAATTGTAAGGGCAGTGGGGAGGTAAAGAGGCAAAGAATTGTTCACCAAAGACTTCCTTGAACTGCTCATACTCCGTAGGAATTGTGAATAAAGGTGAACTGAAGGCACTGATGTCTGCTGCCTTTGCAGTGAGTGGATCTGGGAGTTTCACAATCATGGCTGCCAATCAATATCTGGGTTTGCTTGCCTTAGACAGGGAAGGCCAAGAATGATGTCCCTATCCCCAAGTGGGAAACAAAAGAATGTTGTTGTGAAGGGAATGTCATTGCACTGTGATTCTCAGAGTGCATTTGAAACGCACAGCATCCCTAACCTCTTTCCCATTGATCCCGAGGACCTGCCGAGGGAAGCTGAGCTCAGTGAGGGGGAGAGATAAACGATGCGCGTATTGGGGGTCTATGAAATTAGCAGATGATCTGGAGTCGATAAGAGCGGTGTGGGAGCCTGTGATTCCTTCAATGTCCAGAGATATGAGAAGGGATGAGTTTGATTGCAAAGCGGCACATATCAAGGGTTCTATGGACAAAGGAGGAGGTATTGCAGCACTAGACACAGGTAAGATAATCTGCCTTAAGCTTTTCCCGACTCCGCAGGGTCCTCCAGATCAATCAGACTTCCTACTTTGCCAGGGATGGATTTTGTGCGCTCATCCGGCTTCAATCTCCAGCCATTTGTGCATTGCTCAAATTTGTGCGATGCATCTGCACACTTGGGGCACTGCCCAGCTTTCCTGCGCTTCTCCCTGATCTCCACTGTAACAAAGCCTGCTGATTTGCCAGTGGTGGGCTTGTTGGCACTGCTGAAACTGTTTTGCGATGTCGTCTGAGCTTCCTTGCGCACCTCAAATAAGGTGTTGTCAATGAGCGATGCAATGTTGATCAGATCATCCAGGGAGGTGATAGTGCGTCCAATGGTGTGTTCAATGAGCTTGCTGCGGACAAAGGGTTTGAGCCCACAGCGGAACGCGGCCATTAGAGCGCTGTCAGACCATTCCAGCTCCCCTGCAATAACCCTGAACTCTGTTGCATAATCGCTTGCCGATGCAGTTTGTTTCAGCTCGTTGATCCGTCATTCTGCCACTTGCAGGGCTACAGGATCAGACCAATTGGCGAGGAACCTGCTTTTGAACGCCTGCCAAGAGTCCAACACGGGGTCCTGGTTGCCACCAAGCAGTTTGTTGAGGTAGTGTTGCCCCCACTGCTTGGGAATGCCCTCCTTCAAGTTCATCAACACATACATGATCCTTGCGTCGTCAGTGGGGAAGCTGGAGGCATTGGCAACAAAGTAAGTCTTGCAATCCAGCTTGAATGACTTTGCAGCGTTCCCTTTCTTGCCACTGAACTTTTCTGGCGCAGGGATCTTGCTCTGGGATTGCTCGGGCCAGGGGTCTGCGTGGCTGCGCGCACAGCCTGTTCTAAGGGGCGGGAGAGTGCATGTTGAAGTACGCTGGCAATATGGCTCATGCTGCTCTTTTGTTTCTTGTGCTGGCGCAGGTGTCCAATGTAGGCCCTCTAAGCCAATTGCAACTGGCTGCTGAGCGTTGTGATCTGGCAGTGGGGTATTGGAGCCAGTTGGGGGCGCTCCAGACGGAGTAGAGCGCAGTGCAGCCTGTGTTTGCGTTGCTTTAGATGGCTGAGATGGCACTCTTCCTCCGGCAGCCGGTGTAGACAATCCAAAGGGATCAAACTCCATCACTGAGCGTTCGGAAGGGCTTGTTGGTCTTGTTAGGCACCGTCTGTCCTCATCCTCGCTTGCTGGCTCCTGTTTTGGCTGATTGCATGCAGTGGGATCTTCTGACCCATAGCGAGTGGGCACCCAGTAGTCCTGGTATGTGGACCCAGTGACAACTGATGGTTTGGGAGTCTCCTCGTTTGCGGAGGCAGCAGCAAGTGTTGTAGTTGTTTGTGGTGCAGTTTGAGCGTTGTTCTAGTACATCTGTGCAACTGCAGCAAGAATTCTGGCCTCTGACGCTTGTACTTCTGCAACCAGATTGCCTCGCAACCTCTCAAGCACTCTGTGGAATGCAGGAGGTGTCGTGCCATCGGCTGAGGCGCCGATTAGATATATGTAGAGACGACCTAGTCTTATGTGGTCCTCTGGGCCATAGAGGAAGGCCCCTGTGGTGTCTGTTGCACCAGCAGAAGAAGTGGCGGGTAGAGGCGTTGGTCCTAGAAGAGGGCAGTTTGTAGCTGAGCCAGCGGCGGAGGCGGAGCGGCAATTGGACGTAGCGTTTCAATCAAAGTGCTAGAGCAAGGTATTTGTCACTGAGCTTATGCTGTGTGTATGAGGTGAACACTGGAGAGTTTTTGAGTTTGTAGTATGCGAGAATGAAGTGTTGTTGATATAGTTGATGATGTAGCAGTTCCAGTGTAGTAACTGAAGCAGAAAACTGGTAAGAACGCTTCACAATGTCACAACCCGTCGACTTGTAGAGGGGGTGAACAGGATTTGAAGCTCAAGGTGAATACACCAGCGATAGAACGGGTGAATTAACGAGGTGAAGCGTTCTGGACTCCAGAAACGCTTCACATCTTGTTTAAATACAACTCTATAGTTGTTGTAACACATACAACAGGCGAGTACGCAACAATAAGAGGGAACAAGCGAGAACAAGCGAGATATGCATAGCCCAAAAACACAGGCGAGTACAAGCAAGGGTAAGTGAACAAGCGACGGATAAATGGGAATAATAGAAGAAAACAAGATTGACACGTCACAAATTCAAGCGCAGGAAGGAGACAGCATGAACAAGAACAAGAAATGCTATGTCAGGAGCGTGGCTCATGACACATCTGACAAAACAACCCTCACCAACAATCCACAAGGCCCCAAGGCTCATCCAATGTACCTATCTATAGGTAATATCAGCAAGAATATGCAACAAAAACCTACCAAACAGGCCATGGTGCTCCTGGGCTACTTACTGGCCAATTCATTCAGTGATGTTGTTGACCATACACTGTGCCAACAATACCACCTTGAGCAACTCCATTGTTCTCTTAGAAAGGTCCTCGAGCCTTTGAAAAGGCGTCATCCAATGGTATCCTAGCCTGGTGTGCTGATAGCCACCTACGACACATATATTCCATGGTCGCCACCTGGATAGCCAACAGGCCCGAGCAGAATGACCTTGCTTGCACGATGCAAAGCGGGTGCCCAAAGTGCACGCATAAGCATCAAGGCCGAAGCCAAGGGTGGGACAAAGCCCTTTTACAAGATCAAGATGAGTGCCTTAACACTTTACGCACGTACCGGCAGACCAAACAGCCTTCAGTCTTGAAGCAGCTGGATACATCAGCAAAAACTGACTGAAATTTAGGTCAGTTTAGAGTGAATTTCTATTTCATTGGGTTGCTGCAGCCAATTTGAAACCACCTTGTGGCTGTGAAGCAGCCTTGACCAGTCTAAATTAAGCATCTGAATTCTGGGCAATTATGACTGGGTGGCTGAATTAATAGCAGTCAAAACTGGTTTTGACCCAAATAGGAAAGTTCAAGGCAGTTTAAACTGCTCCAGATCAAAGTTGCCTTTTTTGGTAATTTCCATAAATGGAAAAATCATGATATTTTGGTGTTTTCCCCTCTACTGTTTTCCTTTTTTGGGAATTGCCAAAAAAGGCAACTTCAATCTTGAGCAGTTCAAACTGCCTCAAACTTTCCTATTTGGGTCAAAACTAGTTTTGACAGCTATTAATTCAACCACCCAGTCATAATTGCCCAGAATTCTGATGCTTAATTTATACTGGTCAAGGCTGCTTCACAGCCACAAGGTGGGTTCAAATTGGCTACAGCAACCCAATGGAATAGAAATTTACTCTAAACTGACATAAATTTCGGTCAGTTTTTGCTGATGTAGGGGCTATGACTCCATTCCAAGACTAATTAGACAGCATGCTCCTCCAGAATGACGCACATGATCCTGTGTGAGAGTTATTCTGATGCAAAAGACATAACACCAATGTTCTTACAGCCCATACAGTGTCTCCACTGCACCCCAATCTTGTAGTCTGGTACACAGGGTGTCACAACCTGTCGTCTTGTAGGCTGAAGTGAGCAAACCTGGCACTAGTGATGTGAGAACTAGGTAGAGAAAGGGTGAATCGACAAGGTGAATTGTTCCGAATCCCAGAATCGCTTCACTAGCCGCTTAAGTATAGATCTATGGACAAGGTGACAAACTGCACAAGCTACTTAATGAGAATAGGCAAGGACAAGCGAATACCAGCAAGATAGGCGCAGTCAGATAACACAGGCAAGTATAAGCGAGTATAAGCAAGTAAGCAATGGAAAAATGAGAAGGACATAAGACATCAAGATAGACACGTCACAAAATCAAGCACGGGTAAACCACAGCAAGGAAGCAGACGCAAAAGAATCAACAAATGCCATGTCAGGAGTGTGGCTTATGACATTGCCCTACTTCTAAGGTCACAAATGCGGAGCGATTGGGACAATTCCTAGCATCCTCAAGACACTTATCCCACTCTTTGTCTGTTGCTTCCCTGCTTTCCTTCGCCTCCCAGCTGGCCTTGCTCTCTGGTGGAGGTGTACAGTTCCATGCGTGGCACCAGTATTCCTCGCAATAAACTTGTGTGTCCTTGGCGGCCCCCAGCGGCGGGTATCAAAGTGAAAGCCCAGTGGGCAGTGGCAAAAGGTCTGGTCTTTATCTGGAATGACAGTAGACGTTTCCATCACAGTGCCATTGCATAACCAAGGCAAAAGAGCTTGTATTGGAGCTGAGAAAATGTTGCCAACAATAAACTGTTCTGTTGCAAAGTGTAGGAGGGCTGGAGGCGCTGTTTTTGTCAGTCCAATAGAGGAACCCAAGCCTTAATGGTGACATGTATTCCTTGCGACGCAGCTGCATTCGTGGCGGGTATAAGAGACAGTTATATGACCCATGAATTATTGGGGGTTGGTCATTTTGTGAATGAGGGATCAAGGTGGAGCGCTTATGTACAAGTCCATGTTTGCGATCTGGTTCTTCTGAGCATGTACTGGATGACGACTGCAACAAGCAAGTTTGAAAGTAAGAGGGGCAGCAGCAGTGCACAAAAGGGGAAACCAAGAGCATTTCGGCTTGCTCTGTTGGCGGCTTGCCCTCCTTTTATTGGTGGGTACTTTGCAGACAGGCGCAGGGTTGTCAAGAGCAAGTGCGTTTGGGAAATTGGCCAAGAAGTCCCTGATTTGCACATCCAAGCGATTCAGATCCTGTGCAAATTCCCACGTGTCATCAAGAGGACCACGTCCCTTCCGTCTGACCCTGTACTGCCATTTCTGGTCTTTGGTCCGCCAATCTAGGAAATTGTCTACCTGATGATGTTTCTCCCCTTCAGTGGTTATCACAGGAGGGGCATGACAAAGGTACATTTTAAATCAGTGTCCTTGACAACAGAAGAAAGAAGGGTCACTGGGATAACATCATGGATCTTCATTGAGTTGGGTAGCTCCTGCCTGTAAGCGTGGGGAGCTGATCCGCTCAGCAATTGTAAAAGGGCCATATTGCTTGTTGTCACAACCCGTCGACTTGTAGAGGGGGTGAACAGGATTTGAAGCTCAAGGTGAATACACCAGCGATAGAACGGGTGAATTAACGAGGTGAAGCGTTCTGGAGTCCAGAAACGCTTCACATCTCGTTTAAATACAATTCTATAGATGTTGTAACACATACAACAGGCGAGTACACGACAATAAGCGGGAACAAGCGAGAACAAGCGAGATATGCGTAGCCCAGAAACACAGGCGAGTACAAGCGAGGGTAAGCGAGCAAGCGACGGATAAATGGGAATGATAGAAGAAAACAAGATTGACACGTCACAAATTCAAGTGCAAGAAGGAGAGAGCATGAACGAGAACAAGAAATGCTATGTCAGGAGCGTGGCTCATGACACTTGTGATGCGGCCTCTTGTTGGGGCGTTGAGATGTGTTGTGCAGGCTGAGTAGCCAAACCTTCTCCTCGAGAGCAAATTCTGGAGGCGATTTCCCAGCTCCAGCTGGTTTATAGCGCTCCTGGCTCCACTTGAGGGCTGCTGATATCTCCTGGATTGTTTCATGGATTTCTCGTGCCCTATCTTCAACAACAGGAGTCCCAGTGGGTTCCAAGGACGGCGCTATGGCAGGGGAACAACCATAGATACTCTCGAAGGGTGATTATCCACGTGCTTCGTTCCTGGCATGATTGTGAGCAAATGCGGCCAAGGGCAGCTAGTCAGCCCAATCTGTCTACTGGTGAGTTACGAAGGCACGCAAATATGTCTCTACCCATTTGTTTTTTTTTTATCTCTGTCTGTCCATCTATCTGCAAATGATATGCGGTAGAGAAACGAGGGTCTATTTGCAGTGCCTTGTACAAAGCTCTCAGAAATTTGGCATTGTAAGCTGGCCCCCTATCTGACAATGAAGCATTGGGAGGGCCATGGAGATGCCAAATTTGCTGCAGGAACCGTTGTGCAACATCTTCAGCGCTAGAAGATTCTTTGCCAGGGATCAAGTGATTCATCTTAGCGAAGCAGTCCAACACAGTCAGGATACTGTCATAGCCTCTAGATGTGGAAGGTTTAACAATGAATCCTATGAAATGTCTTCCCAGGAGCCATCAGGCACTGGTAGAGGCTTCAAGGTGTAGTGCTGCTCATGTCCCTTGCTCTGTTGCTCCCTGATGGCCGGCAGCAGGAGAATCATGGAAATGAGCAAGCAACGCCTGTTTGATCTCGGGTTCATCTGGAACAACAACCTTGCCTTCACAACCTTGCCTTGGAACAGCAATATTCCCTCGATCATGGGATAGTCTCTGAATAGGTTAGCAACAGAGTGAGGCAATAGATTCATGCTAGAAGCAGCTTCCAGGGTCGGTTGCAGGCTTGGGTTATCCTGCAGAGCGTCCTTGATACGTGCCAAAAACAAATGCTCAGGAAGCATGACCTGGGGTACAGACTTGGAAGCGACATGATCTGCTCGTCTGGACAATGCGTCGGGCATTTCAGACTGTTTCCCTGAGCGGTGTTCAATGATAAAGTTGTAGGACGCCAACATGAGGTACCAGCGCACAAGACAACGAGTGAAGTTTCTGGATTGTTTCGAACCCTCCAGATTTTTGTATTCACATAGAACAAGTACTGGCTGTTCCAAGAAAATTCGCCAGTGTTTAAATGACCTGACGATGGCTTAGAGGTGTTGTACCAGGAATTGGCTGCCAGATCATGCAGAGATACTGGCTCCATTACTGCCTTTTCTGGCAGTGCTAGTGCCATTGACAGTGAAAGTAAAGACTTTAGGTGCCAGTAGTACCCAGGAGTTTTGTCAATTACTGGCACATGCCAGTATCTGGCGTTACTGGCCATTATGTGCACTGGCAGTTCAAAGTCACTTTCTTGTAATAACTCAATAACACTCAGGGAAATATTGACCATTGATTCTCTGAGATTGATCTGACTAACCCACAAAATAATGATGTCACAAGAAACATGGCATATATGCGGCCATGTTTATACCAATTGCTGCGGAAACGTGCGCTGAGCACGAATATACCATTCGCAGGTCAAGGGGATAATTATTACAGAAGTTATTGGTGAAATACAAAATTGTACCCCTGGAAGCGCCACATGCACTCGTAGGTCCCACCGTTGCACACTGGTGTTCAATGGCTCATTAAATCAGGAAAATTCGTTGTTCTCAATTGATTTCTTGGTCATCTTGATAGGACGTCAGCCCCTGAAATATAAGCGAAATACCTACCAAAAATTTTCCCAAATCTTTGAAGACCTGATTGAGGGTCAGGATCACAAATTTGGGCCTTCCGGATGCTGCGGGTCGACCCAAGTGCCTCAAAGACTCCCAGAAACATCAATGGCTTCCTGCTAAGTTTGCCCCATTGATATGAACTTCACTTGTTATCACTTGCATGGAGGGAAACAGCAGTGCACCGAAGTGCAGCTGTATCCCACCAATCTTTAAATGAATTTGACTTCTCCATACATGTTCACAGGGGTTCTAAGATGCTCTGAGCTCGCCTACCATGTTGGCTGAGTCTCAAAGTCACTCACAGGGGCTGGAGAGGGGGGTTGCAGGAGGATTTGGAATCCCTGAAAATGTAAATTGCTTGATTACCCCCTTGAAACTTGTCCAAGTGCTTTGAGAATTTAGCCAGAGTCACTTACATATGACATCAATAAGTTCTTCACACGGGAGCCACTGCCCAGCTTTCCTGCGCTTCTCCCTGATCTCCACTGTAACAAAGCCTGCTGATTTGCCAGTGGTGGGCTTGTTGGCACTGCTGAAACTGTTTTGCGATGTCGTCTGAGCTTCCTTGCGCACCTCAAATAAGGTGTTGTCAATGAGCGATGCAATGTTGATCAGATCATCCAGGGAGGTGATAGTGCGTCCAATGGTGTGTTCAATGAGCTTGCTGCGGACAAAGGGTTTGAGCCCACAGCGGAACGCGGCCATTAGAGCGCTGTCAGACCATTCCAGCTCCCCTGCAATAACCCTGAACTCTGTTGCATAATCGCTTGCCGATGCAGTTTGTTTCAGCTCGTTGATCCGTCATTCTGCCACTTGCAGGGCTACAGGATCAGACCAATTGGCGAGGAACCTGCTTTTGAACGCCTGCCAAGAGTCCAACACGGGGTCCTGGTTGCCACCAAGCAGTTTGTTGAGGTAGTGTTGCCCCCACTGCTTGGGAATGCCCTCCTTCAAGTTCATCAACACATACATGATCCTTGCGTCGTCAGTGGGGAAGCTGGAGGCATTGGCAACAAAGTAAGTCTTGCAATCCAGCTTGAATGACTTTGCAGCGTTCCCTTTCTTGCCACTGAACTTTTCTGGCGCAGGGATCTTGCTCTGGGATTGCTCGGGCCAGGGGTCTGCGTGGCTGCGCGCACAGCCTGTTCTAAGGGGCGGGAGAGTGCATGTTGAAGTACGCTGGCAATATGGCTCATGCTGCTCTTTTGTTTCTTGTGCTGGCGCAGGTGTCCAATGTAGGCCCTCTAAGCCAATTGCAACTGGCTGCTGAGCGTTGTGATCTGGCAGTGGGGTATTGGAGCCAGTTGGGGGCGCTCCAGACGGAGTAGAGCGCAGTGCAGCCTGTGTTTGCGTTGCTTTAGATGGCTGAGATGGCACTCTTCCTCCGGCAGCCGGTGTAGACAATCCAAAGGGATCAAACTCCATCACTGAGCGTTCGGAAGGGCTTGTTGGTCTTGTTAGGCACCGTCTGTCCTCATCCTCGCTTGCTGGCTCCTGTTTTGGCTGATTGCATGCAGTGGGATCTTCTGACCCATAGCGAGTGGGCACCCAGTAGTCCTGGTATGTGGACCCAGTGACAACTGATGGTTTGGGAGTCTCCTCGTTTGCGGAGGCAGCAGCAAGTGTTGTAGTTGTTTGTGGTGCAGTTTGAGCGTTGTTCTAGTACATCTGTGCAACTGCAGCAAGAATTCTGGCCTCTGACGCTTGTACTTCTGCAACCAGATTGCCTCGCAACCTCTCAAGCACTCTGTGGAATGCAGGAGGTGTCGTGCCATCGGCTGAGGCGCCGATTAGATATATGTAGAGACGACCTAGTCTTATGTGGTCCTCTGGGCCATAGAGGAAGGCCCCTGTGGTGTCTGTTGCACCAGCAGAAGAAGTGGCGGGTAGAGGCGTTGGTCCTAGAAGAGGGCAGTTTGTAGCTGAGCCAGCGGCGGAGGCGGAGCGGCAATTGGACGTAGCGTTTCAATCAAAGTGCTAGAGCAAGGTATTTGTCACTGAGCTTATGCTGTGTGTATGAGGTGAACACTGGAGAGTTTTTGAGTTTGTAGTATGCGAGAATGAAGTGTTGTTGATATAGTTGATGATGTAGCAGTTCCAGTGTAGTAACTGAAGCAGAAAACTGGTAAGAACGCTTCACAATGTCACAACCCGTCGACTTGTAGAGGGGGTGAACAGGATTTGAAGCTCAAGGTGAATACACCAGCGATAGAACGGGTGAATTAACGAGGTGAAGCGTTCTGGACTCCAGAAACGCTTCACATCTTGTTTAAATACAACTCTATAGTTGTTGTAACACATACAACAGGCGAGTACGCAACAATAAGAGGGAACAAGCGAGAACAAGCGAGATATGCATAGCCCAAAAACACAGGCGAGTACAAGCAAGGGTAAGTGAACAAGCGACGGATAAATGGGAATAATAGAAGAAAACAAGATTGACACGTCACAAATTCAAGCGCAGGAAGGAGACAGCATGAACAAGAACAAGAAATGCTATGTCAGGAGCGTGGCTCATGACACATCTGACAAAACAACCCTCACCAACAATCCACAAGGCCCCAAGGCTCATCCAATGTACCTATCTATAGGTAATATCAGCAAGAATATGCAACAAAAACCTACCAAACAGGCCATGGTGCTCCTGGGCTACTTACTGGCCAATTCATTCAGTGATGTTGTTGACCATACACTGTGCCAACAATACCACCTTGAGCAACTCCATTGTTCTCTTAGAAAGGTCCTCGAGCCTTTGAAAAGGCGTCATCCAATGGTATCCTAGCCTGGTGTGCTGATAGCCACCTACGACACATATATTCCATGGTCGCCACCTGGATAGCCAACAGGCCCGAGCAGAATGACCTTGCTTGCACGATGCAAAGCGGGTGCCCAAAGTGCACGCATAAGCATCAAGGCCGAAGCCAAGGGTGGGACAAAGCCCTTTTACAAGATCAAGATGAGTGCCTTAACACTTTACGCACGTACCGGCAGACCAAACAGCCTTCAGTCTTGAAGCAGCTGGATACATCAGCAAAAACTGACTGAAATTTAGGTCAGTTTAGAGTGAATTTCTATTTCATTGGGTTGCTGCAGCCAATTTGAAACCACCTTGTGGCTGTGAAGCAGCCTTGACCAGTCTAAATTAAGCATCTGAATTCTGGGCAATTATGACTGGGTGGCTGAATTAATAGCAGTCAAAACTGGTTTTGACCCAAATAGGAAAGTTCAAGGCAGTTTAAACTGCTCCAGATCAAAGTTGCCTTTTTTGGTAATTTCCATAAATGGAAAAATCATGATATTTTGGTGTTTTCCCCTCTACTGTTTTCCTTTTTTGGGAATTGCCAAAAAAGGCAACTTCAATCTTGAGCAGTTCAAACTGCCTCAAACTTTCCTATTTGGGTCAAAACTAGTTTTGACAGCTATTAATTCAACCACCCAGTCATAATTGCCCAGAATTCTGATGCTTAATTTATACTGGTCAAGGCTGCTTCACAGCCACAAGGTGGGTTCAAATTGGCTACAGCAACCCAATGGAATAGAAATTTACTCTAAACTGACATAAATTTCGGTCAGTTTTTGCTGATGTAGGGGCTATGACTCCATTCCAAGACTAATTAGACAGCATGCTCCTCCAGAATGACGCACATGATCCTGTGTGAGAGTTATTCTGATGCAAAAGACATAACACCAATGTTCTTACAGCCCATACAGTGTCTCCACTGCACCCCAATCTTGTAGTCTGGTACACAGGGTGTCACAACCTGTCGTCTTGTAGGCTGAAGTGAGCAAACCTGGCACTAGTGATGTGAGAACTAGGTAGAGAAAGGGTGAATCGACAAGGTGAATTGTTCCGAATCCCAGAATCGCTTCACTAGCCGCTTAAGTATAGATCTATGGACAAGGTGACAAACTGCACAAGCTACTTAATGAGAATAGGCAAGGACAAGCGAATACCAGCAAGATAGGCGCAGTCAGATAAAAGAGACAGGTATAAGCGAGTATAAGCAAGTAAGCAATGGAAAAATGAGAAGGACATAAGACATCAAGATAGACACGTCACAAAATCAAGCACGGGTAAACCACAGCAAGGAAGCAGACGCAAAAGAATCAACAAATGCCATGTCAGGAGTGTGGCTTATGACATTGCCCTACTTCTAAGGTCACAAATGCGGAGCGATTGGGACAATTCCTAGCATCCTCAAGACACTTATCCCACTCTTTGTCTGTTGCTTCCCTGCTTTCCTTCGCCTCCCAGCTGGCCTTGCTCTCTGGTGGAGGTGTACAGTTCCATGCGTGGCACCAGTATTCCTCGCAATAAACTTGTGTGTCCTTGGCGGCCCCCAGCGGCGGGTATCAAAGTGAAAGCCCAGTGGGCAGTGGCAAAAGGTCTGGTCTTTATCTGGAATGACAGTAGACGTTTCCATCACAGTGCCATTGCATAACCAAGGCAAAAGAGCTTGTATTGGAGCTGAGAAAATGTTGCCAACAATAAACTGTTCTGTTGCAAAGTGTAGGAGGGCTGGAGGCGCTGTTTTTGTCAGTCCAATAGAGGAACCCAAGCCTTAATGGTGACATGTATTCCTTGCGACGCAGCTGCATTCGTGGCGGGTTTGGGAGATCATTATATGACCCATGAATTATTGGGGGTTGGTCATTTTGTGAATGAGGGATCAAGGTGGAGCGCTTATGTACAAGTCCATGTTTGCGATCTGGTTCTTCTGAGCATGTACTGGATGACGACTGCAACAAGCAAGTTTGAAAGTAAGAGGGGCAGCAGCAGTGCACAAAAGGGGAAACCAAGAGCATTTCGGCTTGCTCTGTTGGCGGCTTGCCCTCCTTTTATTGGTGGGTACTTTGCAGACAGGCGCAGGGTTGTCAAGAGCAAGTGCGTTTGGGAAATTGGCCAAGAAGTCCCTGATTTGCACATCCAAGCGATTCAGATCCTGTGCAAATTCCCACGTGTCATCAAGAGGACCACGTCCCTTCCGTCTGACCCTGTACTGCCATTTCTGGTCTTTGGTCCGCCAATCTAGGAAATTGTCTACCTGATGATGTTTCTCCCCTTCAGTGGTTATCACAGGAGGGGCATGACAAAGGTACATTTTAAATCAGTGTCCTTGACAACAGAAGAAAGAAGGGTCACTGGGATAACATCATGGATCTTCATTGAGTTGGGTAGCTCCTGCCTGTAAGCGTGGGGAGCTGATCCGCTCAGCAATTGTAAAAGGGCCATATTGCTTGTTGTCACAACCCGTCGACTTGTAGAGGGGGTGAACAGGATTTGAAGCTCAAGGTGAATACACCAGCGATAGAACGGGTGAATTAACGAGGTGAAGCGTTCTGGAGTCCAGAAACGCTTCACATCTCGTTTAAATACAATTCTATAGATGTTGTAACACATACAACAGGCGAGTACACGACAATAAGCGGGAACAAGCGAGAACAAGCGAGATATGCGTAGCCCAGAAACACAGGCGAGTACAAGCGAGGGTAAGCGAGCAAGCGACGGATAAATGGGAATGATAGAAGAAAACAAGATTGACACGTCACAAATTCAAGTGCAAGAAGGAGAGAGCATGAACGAGAACAAGAAATGCTATGTCAGGAGCGTGGCTCATGACACTTGTGATGCGGCCTCTTGTTGGGGCGTTGAGATGTGTTGTGCAGGCTGAGTAGCCAAACCTTCTCCTCGAGAGCAAATTCTGGAGGCGATTTCCCAGCTCCAGCTGGTTTATAGCGCTCCTGGCTCCACTTGAGGGCTGCTGATATCTCCTGGATTGTTTCATGGATTTCTCGTGCCCTATCTTCAACAACAGGAGTCCCAGTGGGTTCCAAGGACGGCGCTATGGCAGGGGAACAACCATAGATACTCTCGAAGGGTGATTATCCACGTGCTTCGTTCCTGGCATGATTGTGAGCAAATGCGGCCAAGGGCAGCTAGTCAGCCCAATCTGTCTACTGGTGAGTTACGAAGGCACGCAAATATGTCTCTACCCATTTGTTTTTTTTTTATCTCTGTCTGTCCATCTATCTGCAAATGATATGCGGTAGAGAAACGAGGGTCTATTTGCAGTGCCTTGTACAAAGCTCTCAGAAATTTGGCATTGTAAGCTGGCCCCCTATCTGACAATGAAGCATTGGGAGGGCCATGGAGATGCCAAATTTGCTGCAGGAACCGTTGTGCAACATCTTCAGCGCTAGAAGATTCTTTGCCAGGGATCAAGTGATTCATCTTAGCGAAGCAGTCCAACACAGTCAGGATACTGTCATAGCCTCTAGATGTGGAAGGTTTAACAATGAATCCTATGAAATGTCTTCCCAGGAGCCATCAGGCACTGGTAGAGGCTTCAAGGTGTAGTGCTGCTCATGTCCCTTGCTCTGTTGCTCCCTGATGGCCGGCAGCAGGAGAATCATGGAAATGAGCAAGCAACGCCTGTTTGATCTCGGGTTCATCTGGAACAACAACCTTGCCTTCACAACCTTGCCTTGGAACAGCAATATTCCCTCGATCATGGGATAGTCTCTGAATAGGTTAGCAACAGAGTGAGGCAATAGATTCATGCTAGAAGCAGCTTCCAGGGTCGGTTGCAGGCTTGGGTTATCCTGCAGAGCGTCCTTGATACGTGCCAAAAACAAATGCTCAGGAAGCATGACCTGGGGTACAGACTTGGAAGCGACATGATCTGCTCGTCTGGACAATGCGTCGGGCATTTCAGACTGTTTCCCTGAGCGGTGTTCAATGATAAAGTTGTAGGACGCCAACATGAGGTACCAGCGCACAAGACAACGAGTGAAGTTTCTGGATTGTTTCGAACCCTCCAGATTTTTGTATTCACATAGAACAAGTACTGGCTGTTCCAAGAAAATTCGCCAGTGTTTAAATGACCTGACGATGGCTTAGAGGTGTTGTACCAGGAATTGGCTGCCAGATCATGCAGAGATACTGGCTCCATTACTGCCTTTTCTGGCAGTGCTAGTGCCATTGACAGTGAAAGTAAAGACTTTAGGTGCCAGTAGTACCCAGGAGTTTTGTCAATTACTGGCACATGCCAGTATCTGGCGTTACTGGCCATTATGTGCACTGGCAGTTCAAAGTCACTTTCTTGTAATAACTCAATAACACTCAGGGAAATATTGACCATTGATTCTCTGAGATTGATCTGACTAACCCACAAAATAATGATGTCACAAGAAACATGGCATATATGCGGCCATGTTTATACCAATTGCTGCGGAAACGTGCGCTGAGCACGAATATACCATTCGCAGGTCAAGGGGATAATTATTACAGAAGTTATTGGTGAAATACAAAATTGTACCCCTGGAAGCGCCACATGCACTCGTAGGTCCCACCGTTGCACACTGGTGTTCAATGGCTCATTAAATCAGGAAAATTCGTTGTTCTCAATTGATTTCTTGGTCATCTTGATAGGACGTCAGCCCCTGAAATATAAGCGAAATACCTACCAAAAATTTTCCCAAATCTTTGAAGACCTGATTGAGGGTCAGGATCACAAATTTGGGCCTTCCGGATGCTGCGGGTCGACCCAAGTGCCTCAAAGACTCCCAGAAACATCAATGGCTTCCTGCTAAGTTTGCCCCATTGATATGAACTTCACTTGTTATCACTTGCATGGAGGGAAACAGCAGTGCACCGAAGTGCAGCTGTATCCCACCAATCTTTAAATGAATTTGACTTCTCCATACATGTTCACAGGGGTTCTAAGATGCTCTGAGCTCGCCTACCATGTTGGCTGAGTCTCAAAGTCACTCACAGGGGCTGGAGAGGGGGGTTGCAGGAGGATTTGGAATCCCTGAAAATGTAAATTGCTTGATTACCCCCTTGAAACTTGTCCAAGTGCTTTGAGAATTTAGCCAGAGTCACTTACATATGACATCAATAAGTTCTTCACACGGGAGCGGGTTTTGCACGGCTAGATTCACTAGTGCATGTGGCGCTTTGAGGGGTACGATTTTGTATTTCACTGATATCATCAGCTACAGTGATCCCCTGGTTATGCGAGTAGTATAGTGGGAATTAGCGGGGGGACGCGCATCGAGCGGTATATATCATGTCATGTTGACTGCCAGTGTGACTTTGTCACACGCCAAATCCAACTGACAGAAATGCCAGAATACCTCAGTACTGGCAGTTATTGCACTGGGGCAGAATTCTGCGCAGTACCCTGCTACTGGCAGCTAGTGACAGTAACACTGAAGGAATTAAGAAAATGTGCCAGATTCCTGCTCCCAGGGGCAGTAACTGGCACTTTTCTGGTACTACATCTCAACAATGGCTAGCAGCTCCTTGTTATGCATATCATGGTTGAGCTCAGCTGGTGAGAAACTCATGGACATGAAGGCTACAGGGTGTAGACATCCGTCACGGTGTCTCTGTGATAGTACAGCTACCATGGCTGTTCCAGAAGTGTCTGTTTCCAGTTGATAGGGCTGGTTCTCATTGGGGTGAGCTAGAACAGGTTCTTTTCAAATCAATTACTTGATACCATCAAATGCGGCCTGTTACTCCTTGCCCCACACCCAAGGTTGATCCAGATGCATAAGAATATGAAGGGGACGGGCAATCCAGCTGAAGGTCTCAATGAATCAACGGGAATGTTTGCAAAGCCAAGGAAACATTGGACTTGTTTCACAGTGAGGGGAGCGGGCCAATCCATAATTGCCTAAACCTTCTCTTTTTTCATTGAAATGCCATCAGAGGTAATCACCAAGCCAATGTAGGTCACAGTTGTGACAGCAAAGTGGCACTTTGCACAGTTACAAAACAAGCTGTGCTTCTGGAAGCATGTGAGAACCTCGTGGATGTGACTATGTATGTTCCTCTCTGTCGTTGGGGAAGATCAGGAGGTCATCTATGTATACCATAACATGAATAGATATCTATGTTCCTGACAATGTTGTTCATGAAGCGTCGGAAAACGGCACATGCATTTATGAGTCCAGAGGGCGTTACGAGAGACTCAAACAACATTTACTCGGTGCAAAGGGCTCTCTTCCACTTGTCTCCTTCTTTGATGCGCAAATTATTGTATTCAGAGCGCAAATCAAGCTTAGTGAAGATCTTGGCATGCCGGAGTTTCACAATAAGGTCATTCTGACATGGCGAAGCATATCTGTCCTGGATGGCAATGCTGATAAGGGACTGGTATTCAAACACTAAGCGCAGGCGGTCATCAGACTGCTTCACAAAGATCACAGGGGCGCCAGCTGGTGAGCTGCTAGGACGGAGCTTGATAGTTTTCAGTTATGAATCAATGTGTTCCTTCAACACAGTTGTTTCCGCTGGTTTTATTGGATAGGTTGGACCCCATGCCACCTCTGTACCTTCCTCTAGTTCTGTCATTTTCCATTACTCGTTGCTTGCTCGCTTATGCTCGCTTGCAATTGCCAGTGTTTGTGGGCTATGCATATCTCGCTTGTTCTCGCTTATTCTCGCTTACTCGCTTGTAGTATATGTTACACGTCCATAGAACAGTATTCAAGCGAGATGTGAAACACTTTTGGACTCCAGAACGCTTCACCTCTTCAACTCACCCGTTCTACCGCTGGTGTGTTCACTTTGAGCCTCAAATCCTGTTCACCCCCTCTACAAGTTGGCGGGTTGTGACATTGTGAAGCGTTGTTACCAGATTGCTGCCTCAGTTACTACACTGGAGCTACTACATCATCAACTATATCAACAACACTTCATTCTCGCATACTACAAACTCAAACACTCTTCATTATTCAAATCATCCACACATCATCAAATTAGTGACAAATAACTTGCTGTAGCACTTTGATTGAAACGCTACGTCCAATTGCCGCTCCGCCTCCGCCACTGGCTCGGCTACAAACTGCCCTCTTCTAGGACCAACGCCTCTACCCGCCACTTCTTCTGCTGGTGCAACAGACACCACAGGGGCCTTCCTCTATGGCCCAGAGGACCGCATAAGACTAGGTCATCTCTACATATATCTAATCGGCGCCTCAGCCGATGGCACGACACCTCCTGCATTCCACAGAGCGCTCAAGAAGTTGCGAGGCAATCTGGTGGCAGAAGTACAAGTGTCAGAGGCCAGAATTCTTGCTGCAGTTGCGCAGACGCTCCAGAACAGCGCTCAGACTGCATCACAAAGAACTCTAACACATGCTGCTGCCTCTTCAGACAAAGAGACTCCCATACCATCAGTGGCCACTGGGCCAGCATACCAGGACAACCTGGTTCCCACTCGCTTTGGGTCAGAAGATCCCTCCGCATCCAACTAGCCAAAAGAGGAGCCAGCAAGCGAGGATGATGACAGGCAGCAGCTCACATGACCGACAAGCCCTTCTGAACAATCGGTGATGGAGTTTGATCCCTTTGAACTGTCTACACTGGCTGCCCGAGGAAGAGTGCCATCTCAGCCGTCTGCAGCAACACAAACACAGGCTGCAGTGCGCTTTACTTCATCTGGAGCGCCCATGACTGGCTCTAATACCCCGGTGCCAGATCACAACGCTCAGCTGCCAGTTCCAATCGGCTTAGAGGACTGCGTTGGACACCTGCGCCAGCACAGGAAACAAAAGAACAGGAAGAACTAAGCAACATGAGCCATATTGCCAGCGTACTTCAACATGCACTCTCCTGTCCGCTAGAACAAGTTGTGTGGGCAGCCACACGGACCCTGGCCTGAGCAATCCCATGAGCAAGGTCCCTGCCCCAGAAAGGTTAAGTGGCAAGAAAGGAAACGCAGCAAAGTCATTCATGCTAGATTGCAAGACTTACTTCGTCGCCAATTGCTCCAGCTTCCCCTCCGACGACGCAAGAATCATGTATGTGTTGATGAACTTGAGGAGGCAACTCCCAAGCAGCGGGGGCATTACTACCTCAAGAAACTGCTTGCTGGCGACCATGACCCCGTGTTGGACTCTTGGCAGGCGTTCAAAAGCAGGTTCCTTGCCAACTGGTCTCCTCCCGCAGCCCTGCTGGTAGCAGAACGGCGGATCAACGAGCTGAAACAAACTGCATCAGCAAGCGATTATGCCACACAGTTCAGGGTTATTGCAGGGGAGCTGGAATAGTCCGACAGCGCTCTAATGGCTGCGTTCCGCTGTGGGCTCAAACCCTTTGTCCGCAGCAAGCTCATTGAACACACCATTGGACGCACTATCACCTCCCTGGATGATCTGATCAACGTCGCATCACTCATTCACAAGACGTTGTTTGAGGTGCGCAAGGAAGATCAGACAACTTTGCAGAATGGCTTCAGCAATGCCAGCAAGCCCACCACCGGCAAATTGGCAGGTTTTGTTACAGTCAAGATCAGAGAGAAGCGCTGGGAGGCTGGGCAGTGCCCTAAGTGTGGGGACATGTCGTACAAATTTGAGCACTGCACAAATGGCTGGAGATTGAAGCCAAATTGAGCGCACAAAATCCATTTCTGGCAAATAGGAAGTCTGATTAATTTCGAGGACCATGCAGAGTCAGGAAAAGCTTACTCAGCCTATCTTACCTGTGCCTAGTGCTGCAATACTTGCTCCAATGTCCGTAGAACCCCTGACATGTGCTGCTTGGCAATCAACATCATCCCCTCTGATTTCTTTCGACATTGAGGAATTCACAGGCTCCCACACCACTCTCATCAACTCCGGATCATCTGCTAATTCCATGGACCCTCAATACGCACGTTGGTGATTTCTCCCCCTCACTGAGCTCAACTCCCCTCAGCAGATCCCACGGATAAATGGGAAAGAAGTCAGGGAAGCTGTGCGTTTCAAATGCGCTCTGAAAATCACAGTGCAAGCACATTCCTCCACAACAACATTCTTCTGTTTAACACTTGGGGACAGGGACATCCTTCCTGGCCTTCCCGGGCTGAGAGAAGCGAATCCTGATATTGATTGGCCGTCGATGGTTGTGAAACTCCCAGATCTACTCATTGCAAAGGGAGCAGACATCTGTGCATTCAGCTCACCCTTATTCACAATACTTTCTGCGTACAAGCAGTTCAAGGAAGTCTTTGGTTAACAATTCTTCGCCTCCTTAAGTCCTCACCGCCCATACAATTATGCAGTTCCCGTGGAGGACGGCAAGAAAGTGCCCTAGGGTCCGATCTATCCCAAGACACCAGCAGAAACAGCTGAGCTCAAAGAGCACATTATGCGGAGCTAGCAAGCAGCAAGATTTGCCTCAGCACTTCGCCGGCTGGTGCCCCTGTGATGCTTGTTAAGAAGTCTGCCGGCTGATTACGCCTAGTTGTAGATTACCCTCGCCTGGACAACATCACAATCCAGGATAAGTATGCCCTACCGCGCCAAGATGAGCTGATTGGGAAATGCGGCATGCCAAGCTCTTCACCAAACATTTGCGCTCTGGGTACAACAACATGCGCACTTTGGAAGGGGACAAGTGTCACGAGCCATGCTCTTGACATGCGACTTGTTCGCTGTACACTGTCGGTTGCTCTGTTCTATTCCGTCTGCGCTTCAGTTTGTGACATGTCAATGATGTTTACTCCCATCTGTGTTATTTCTCCGTCGCTTACTCGCTTGTACTCGTTTAAACTCGCTTGTGTTGTTGCACCGTGCTTATCTCGCTTGTTTCTCGCTTGTGCGCTTGTAGAGTTTGTAATCTGTCTTGAAAATAGTATGTAAGCAAATTGTGAAGCGTTTCTGGACTCCAGAACGCTTCACCTCGTCTTTTCACCCATCATCTATCCAGTGCATACACCTTAGATTTTAAATCTGCTCACTTCCACCTACAAGTCAACGGGTTGTGACATTGTGAAGTGTTCTTATTAGGCATTTGCCTCATTCACAACTCTGGAGTTACTCCATCATCAGCTGCACCAACAACACTTTATTCTAGCCTACCATCGGCTAAAACACTCTCCAGTATTCCTCTTGTACATACAATATCAACACAGCAGCGATCTTATCACACAAACACTACGCTTAAGGAGAAATGTCCAATCACCGCTCCGCCTCCGCCGCTGGCTCAGCAAGAAACTCCCCCCTGCTGGGATCAATGCCTCTACCTGCCACTTCCTCAGCTGGTGCAACAGACACCGCAGGGGCCTTCCTATATGGCCCAGAGGACCGCACAAGACTAGGTTGTCTCTACACCTATCTAATCGGTGCATCAGCCAATGTCACGACTCCCCCAGCCTTCCATGGAGCTCTCGAGCGTCTTCAAGGCAATCTAGTCGCAGAGGTACAGGCTTCCAAGGCAAGGATACTGGCCGCAGTTGCCCAAATGTTCCAAAACAGTGCTCAGTCAGCACAACAACGTATACAGACCACTCCAACACGTACCACTGCTCCAGCAGACGAGGAGACACCCAAACCAACGCTGGCAACTGGGTCAGCGTACCAGGACTACTGGGTTCCTACCCGCTTTGGATCAGAAGATCCCTCCGCATCCAATCAGCCAAAACAAGAGCCAGCGAGCGAAGACAATGACAGGCGGCACCTCGCTAGGCCCTCAAGCCCTTCTGAACACTCTGTGATGGAGTTCGACCCATATGGCACGTCAACGCCAGCAGCCAGAGGAAGAGTGGCATTTGAATCAGTGGCAGCAACACAGACGCAGGCTGCAACAAGCTCAGCAACAGCTGCAGCACCTACGACCGGCTCCAATACCCCTGTACCAAACAGCTATGCCCCAGAGGCCATCCCAATTGGCATGGAGGGATTACGTTGGACTCCCGCACCTGCACAAGAAACAAAAGCGCAGGAAGAACTACGCACAATGAGCAATATTGCCAGTGTGCTTCAACATGCGCTCTCCCGCCCTCTAGAACAGACTGTGCGTGCAGCAACCCAGACACCTGGCCCAACCAACCCCAAGAGCAAGATCCCTGCGCCGGAAAAGTTTAGCGGGAAGGAGGGGAACGCTGCAAAGTCGTTCATGCTGGATTGCAAGACATACTTTGTGGCCAACACATCCAGCTTCCCCACTGACGAGGCCAGAATGATGTATGTCCTGATGAACTTGAAAGAGGGAACCCCAAAGCAGTGGGGGAAGTACTATCTCAACAAGTTACTTGCTGGCGACCAGGACCCCTTGTTGGACTCTTGGCAGGCATTTGAGAGTGGGTTCCTGGCGAATTGGTCTGATCATGCAGCCCTGCAAGTGGCAGAACGTCGGATCAATGAGCTGAAACAAACTGCATCAGCAAGCGATTATGCAACGGAGTTCAGGGTTAGTGCGGGGGAACTAGAGTGGTCTGACAGCGCTCTGATGGCCGCATTCTGCCGCAGACTCAAACCCTTCGTCCGCAGCAAGCTCATTGAACACACTATTGGACATACCATCTCCTCCCTTGACGAGCTGATCAATGTCGCATCGCTCATCGATAACACATTATTTGAAGTGCGCAAAGAAGCGCAGACAATGTCTCAGAATAGCCCAAGTAGTTCCAGCAAGCCTGCCACCAGAAAATCCGCTGGCTTTGTCACTGTGGATATCAGAGAGAAGCGCAGGAAAGCTGGGCAGTGCCCTAAATGCGGGGATGCATCGCACAAGTTTGAGCAGTGCACAAATGGCTGGAAATTGAAGCCAGATGAGCACTCAAAATCCATCCCTGGCAAAATAGGAAGTTTGATTGATCTTACCTGTGTAGAGATGTCACCCGGGAACCTGCATGGGGGTTACCCAGGGCATTCCCTACCCGCTTCCCTCCCTTCCTGCATCCCCAGAAGAGGTAGGGAAGAGGAATAGCCATGGAACAATTCCCGGGAAGAGGGTACCTGCCGGGTACCCGGGGAATGGGGGAACAGGGGGGAATGGGGGAATGGATGACCACCAATGTCATCAAATCGTCTTTGTACATGGCTCATTAAATGCGCAAAATCCAGCACATTCCAGCGATATAGGTATCATATATGTAAGCGCATCATACAACTGCAACGCAATCAAAATACCCCTGAGAAATATTCAGGGGAAAGCGCAGCCCATCCCCCCTTTCAGATTCTCACAGAAAGTAGCATATATATATATCAATCGATGTGCATCAGTGTACAAGGGGAAACCCCCCTGAGTGAGTAAAAGTACCAAAATCATTGCCTGCAGCTTCACCCATGGCTCCAGCAGTCTCTCCGATGCTACCAATGAGTTCACAGACCTCAAAAACCCCTATCTAGAGCGCTGGGCCGGTCTTTACATCTGCTAGCATGTTCAAACAAGTATGTAGACACTGTTTCAGACAACAGAATGCAAAGTCCCCCCTTCCTGGCAGTCAGTTCACAGCAATGCAGGACATATATGGACAAGACACATATGTACATAGGTGTTTTCAGGTGCCTAGAACTCATTCGCATGCATGGAAAGAGCCAGAAATGAGTGCTTGAGGGTGAACCAGGGGGTGCGCACTCTGGGGGATTATTTTCAGACAAAGATTAGGCAGCGAAGTGGCCTTGTTGATTTTTCCTGAAGAAACCATATATACTATTGAGATGCTGGGAATTATGCGCATTTTATGAGCTACTATACGAGTGTTTGTGGCGGGTTTTCAACTTTGTCATTTGCAAGGGGAATTACTTCTGAGCAGAGAATTGGGTGCAACGGCGTCAATTCTTAGTGTACGCGTGGCTGCTATATATCGTTGGAAAGCTGTGAGTTTTGCGCATTCAATGGTATATACATTGACTACTTTGATTCTCTGTGAAGGCTTTACCTATAAAACTCCCGGGAACCTGGCGGGTACCCTCTTCCCGCGCCCGGGAAGGGGCAGGGAAGCGGGGAGAGCCAAATTTCCAGGGAACCCTGGCCCAGGAAGGGGTTCCCGGATTTTTCCCAGGTGCCATCACTAGTAGTAACCCAACCCAATCTTCCTGACGGTGCAAGACATAATGGCGTATATATAATTCCACAACTTGATTAAGTCATTCTGTCTGTCCGTCAGTTTGAGGCTGATACACAGTGGAAAACAACGGTTTGATATCCAACCGCTTGTGGAGTTGTTTTCGGAATTGGGATGTAAACTGAGGGCCCCATTCTGAAATGGTCTTTCTTGGTAACCCGTGAAGCTTCCATATGTATATCGGGAATAAGTTTGTGACATCTACTTCATTGGCTTTGTCGACTGTTGGTATGAAGTGTGAGTGGCACCTGATTGCTATGCTTGTTGTGAATGCAAGATTCACAATTGGAGAATAGTCATTTACATATTTCTTCATTGATGCCCCTATATATTTTGATTGAGTAATTCATAGGTTTGGAACTGTCCCAGATGTCCTGCTGCTATGTTATCATGAAGGCTTTCAATGATCAACTTGCATACTGCCTTGTTGTTTGGTATCCAGATTTTACCCTTTTATCATAACAACCCATTGTCCCATTCCCAGTGTTTAACCTTCTCATCTTTTTCCAGTGCTTTTATGACCTTTTGGGAGTATTCATCTGCAATATATGCGTCTTGAATCATTTGTTCCAGATCATGGTCAGGAGTGATTGCTTGGAAAGGTTTTCTGTGAGCAAAGCAGAGCTTTCACCCCCCTTCAGGGCGGAGTTTTTGGAGCCGTGAAAGGATATCTGCTTTTCCATTTCCTCTACCAGGAATATGGAATATATGGAAATTATAATGCAATAGGGTCTCTTGCCACCTGGCTACTCGCCCTTGCAGTTTTACATGGGTTTTCCAACCTTCCAGGTTTTTGTGATCTGAAAGGACTATAACTGGTTTTTCTGTTCCTTCCAGTAAATGACGCCACAGTTTAAAAGCACGGATAACTGCTAAAAGCTCCTTGTTATGAATGGTGTAACATTGCTCATGTTTGTTCATTGATTTGGACAAGAACCCAATAGGGTGCATTTTTCCATCAGATCCTACTTGAGAAAGTACAGCCCCTATAGCGTAGTCGGACACATTGCACTTCAGGAAGTATTGTTTGTCTGGATCTGGTTGGATTAATATGGGTGCTGTACGCAGTGCTTCTTTCAGTTTTAGAAATGCTTTGTTCTCTTTTTTGTACCATTTCCATGGAATGTCCTTCTTTGTGAAGCCATAAATGGGTTTTGCAATATTTCAGAACCCTTCAATGAAGCCCCCATAAAAATTTAAGAATCCAATGAATGATTGAATATCTGTGACATTTTCTGGGGTGTCCCAATCTACCGCCTTTGTGACTTTAGCCAGATCTACTTTCACTCCCCCTGGTGCAATGATTAGGCCTAGGTAGTTGATCTCAGTTACATGGAATGTACATGTTTCCATGGCACAATATAGCTTGTTTTCTTTTAACTGTCTCAAGACTTCCTTGACATGTTTGATGCAATCTTCCTCTGTCTCTGAGAATATTAAGATATCATCCATGTATACAACCACGTAGACTCCTAATAGATCTTGGAAGATCTTGTTCATAAAGTGCATAACAACAGCTGGGGCATTTGCTAGGCCAAACTGCATTACCAGTGGTTCAAAAAGGCTGCACTTAGTTTTGAAGGCTGCTTTCCATTTGTTGCCTTCTTTGATGCATACCAGATTGTAGCCCCACTTCAGATCTAGTTTTGAGATTATTTTGGCCTTGCGCAGGGTAATCAACAGGTCTTTTACCAGCGGTAGTGGATACACATTTTTCACAGTCATGTTGTTCAGTTTACAGTAGTCAATGCACATGCGCAATTTCCTGTTTTTCTTTTTACAACAATCATGGGTGACACCATAGGCGACTTTGATGGGCGTATGTGACCAGCTGCCGATTGATTGTTGATATTCTTTTTTAGTTCTTTGCCTTCCTTGACACCAACAGAATTAATTGGGCTGTGGCGTGGCACTGCGCCTGGTTTCAAGTCAATCACAATATTGAATGGGTGATGTGGGGGGAGTTGCATCATTTCCCCATTGGTAAAGACATTGGTGTACATCTTGTATATGTTGGGTAACAGCCCTATTGTTTTTAACTCTAAGTCAGGTGTTTTTCCCACCAATATTTGTGGCACATGGTGTAAATAATTGTCTCTATAATATTTGCAGTTGAAGGTGACCCATCCTTTTTTCCATTGGATGGCTGGATTGTGGCATTTTAGCCAGGACATTCCTAGTACTAAGTCATTGTGGCCCGTATTGACCACATTGGCCAAAAGGATTTCAGAGTGACCAAAGATTTCGACTTCAAGTTGTACATATTTATTGACTACTCCTGAGTTGATTTCTCTTCCATCAATGACACATAGTTTTTTTGGTTTATCCATTTTGATGGTGGGCATTTTGAATTCTTAGACGATGCGCTCATTCTTAAATACTGATGTGGCACCGCAGTCAACCATTGCCCAACCATGAAATGGTTTGGACAAGTAAATTGTTTTCTTTTTGGGGGTAGTATGCAGTGGGCACGCTCTGAAATACAACTGGAGTTGGGATTCATTTCCAATAGACATACATTCCAAATTGTTACATTCATTATGCAATACCACACTGCTTGAAACTTTGCTCAAAACCGCCCCCTTGGCACAGTTCAGATGTCTTCTTTTCCTGACTCCTCATCACTTGTATCTGGGTCCTCAACAAAGGCTTCATAGCCTAATATTTCCTTTGATGGACACTGGTTGGCCAAATGTCCTTTTCCACCACACTTATTACAAATTACAGGCTTCTTTCCTTTTCCAGCATTGTCTAGGTCCATAGCGTCAGGATCCTTCTTAGGAGGAGGGGCTTGAGCGGGTTTTGTGTCCTTCTTGAGGTCACGGAATTGTAGTTTAACCTTGCTCAAGTCCCCATCCCACTGAACTGTGGGCTGAATACGTCCCCCAACGCCTGGTCCAATCTTTGTAATTTTACCTTTCTTGGCCCTGCCATTTGTACCAGTCATGTATACCCTATTGTTACGACTGAATCTCTCCTGTGTAGATGAATTATTGGAGGTGGTTGCGACTGTCTTGGTGGATGAGGTCGAGGACTTGTTGGTAGATGTGTTTGAAGTTTTCTTTTCCCCAAACAAAATTAAGTGATGGTCAATTTCCAGAGCTTGGTCTATAGAAACTATGTATTTAACTACAAATACACAATATGTGCCCAATGCACAGCGTGCTTAAGACAATGCCAAAGGCGTGTGAGTGAATTACCAGTGAAAAGATTATATTCAATGGGATGACTAGCTACAAGGCCAAAGGCACCCCTTTTATACACAAATGAGCCTATATGCGCAAATACTGTAGAATGATACAGAACGCGTCCGCATCCTCTGTCAAGATCTTTCTAGTGCCTCGGGCATACAATTGTTCTAGCACAAACTATACAATTCTGTATTTATGTACAAATACAATTTCTACACTCCCCCTCAATTGAATGACTGTAAGAGAACAAACAAAATCAAGTACATAACAAAGAAACTATCAGAGAAACAAATTCAGAAACGTGATGCAGACGTTCAGACTTCACAATTTGGTTTTCACTTATTACAACTAATTCAATCGCATATATGCTACTCAAATGATCTCAATATCATGTTCCTCCTGTTTGCCCATGATTCCTTCCATCAAAATGTGGAACTGGTTCACTGGTAGTGGCTTAGTAAGGGCATCAGCAAAGTTATCATTTGAGTTAACATACATAGTAGATAACAAATGCTTTTCAACACAGTCACAAATAGAGTGGTGACAAATGTCAATGTGTTTCCATTGACCACAGTATTGGGATTCAACCAAAAGTGTGAGTGCAGCAAGATTGTTGGACAAAACAAGAGTAGGAGACTTGGAAGGCATACTGATCTCATCAAAGAATTGATGAATCCACAGAGCTTGAGTAGAGGCATGAGTGAGAGCCATGTACTCAGCTTCCATCATAGACAGAGCAATGGTAGCTTGCTTCTTTGACAACCAGCCAATCGATGCGCCTCCCAGAATGAAGCAATTACTGGATATTGATTTCCAATCGAGTAGGCTTGATCCCCAGTCAGCATCAGAGTAGCTGACTTCACCGATTGCATTGGTAGAGAGATCGGTGCAGCGTCGATAAATGAGTCTGTGATTGAAGGTGCCAGCAAGGTATCAAATAACTTGTTTGAGCGCTGTGACGTGGGGTTGCCTGTAGCATGTAGTGAACAATGCCAAATGGTTGACAATGGATGCGATATTGGGATGTGTGCAGTTTGCAGCATTCATCAGACGGCCAAGTATTCAAGTGTATGGATAGTAGGGTTTTGGCCCTGTATTATGCTTGAGTTGCGTACTTGTCAACGCAGGGGTGTTGGCCAGGTACGCACCTAGTAGACCAGCCTTGTCAACAATATTAAGGATGTATGCGGACTGCGAGAGTACGAGCGTGCAATTGGCTCGATTGCGATTGAACTGTATACCAATAAAATGTCGCAGTTTGCCTAGGTCATGCATATCGAACTCCTGGCGCAGCTTGTTGATTGCATTGTGCGTGTGTTGAGGAGTCGTCACAAGAATACAATTGTCAACGTGCACTGCTAAAAAGGAAACTAGATAATAGCCATCGCAATCATAACAAATTTGCTGGTAAACACAAGAATCGGTCAAGAGTTGCGTGTAGCCTAGTGATTTCAACTTTGCATCTAAATATTTATTCCATAAATGCCCAGCCTGCTTAAGTCCGTACAAAGATTGCCTCAAACGTAGGATGGTGCCTAAACCATTGTCAAAGCCAGGGATCTGGCACATGTAGAGTTCTTTGTTGAGTTTGCCATTAAGGAAAGCTGAAACAACATCGAGTTGGTGAATATCAAGATCGTACTAATTAGCGAGAGAGCACATGATACACAACAAGTCAAGGTGGGCGATTGGAGCAAAAGTGTTGTAGAAGTCTTGACCAGGAATTTGAGTAAATCCTTTTGCCACAAGCCTAGCCTTGTAGCAAGCGATATTGCCGTTCTTGTCACGCTTGCGAGTAAGGACCCATTTATTCTGAATAACATTCTTGTCGTTGGGTGGATTGGCGAGTTTGAAAGTCTTCATTTGGACAAGTTGATTGTACTCTTCCTGCATTGCCTGGATCCATTTGTCACGTTTGGGTCCGTTCATTGCATCCTTGTAGGAAGGATTATCACCCTGGGGTCAGTGCAAGTCATGAATGACTGGTGCATGAATCCCTTGTAGAATGCACTTGTAAAAGCATTCTCGTGGGCCTTGACGGTCTCTGGATAGGTGCCTTCAGAGCAGACGAGTTGATCCAGTGAGACCATAGCAAAAGGGTAGTTGTTGGTGTGGTACTTAATGTTGTAGATTGGTTTGAGAGGTGGCATATTGGCAGACAGATTGTCAAAACACACATTGGCGACTTCTGCATCTTTGTCAGCTGAATCCTCTGTCAGTTTGTCGCCTATATATGTAGCAATCAGTAGATTACCTTTATCGTCCAAGATGGTAATCTTTGGTGGTCCACATGTAGAATCAAGTCATAAGACTGGCTGCCCAGTGCAAGCAGTGTGGGTTTGAACAATGGCACCTGGTTTTGACATAGCTGATAGACCTTTCATTTTAGCACCGGAATTAGCACCAGACGACTTGGATGATTTGGACAATGTACGTACTACTTTAGACAGCTTTGAGGAGGCTGTATGCGTTGTAGATGAGGACTTGAATGGTTCAAGTAGAGAGGAGACGGTGGGAGATGTTACAGTAATAGTGGATTGGACTGAATCAAATGGAATTGGAGTCGCTGGTGATTCTCCCTTGTTCTTGAGCTTTGTCTTTATAGGCGTTAGGTCTCCCCCTGTTCCTGTATCTCTCATCAATTGCACTGGCTTGCTGGAATCGTCTGAAATTTTCTTAATCTCCCCCTCAGCAGGCGGAGCGATTGGGATAAGCCCTTTGTCCTCATTGTCCGTCATTGTATTGTCATCTCAAAGGAACACCACATTGCGTGAATGAAGAATCTTCATTGCACTGGACTTGTAATATTGCCAGGACTTGCCTTGTACGTCTGAAATTCCTGTAAATACCGCTTTGAAAGCTTTCAGGTCAAGTTTCAACCTATTCACTGCCTGATCTAGCACATAGCATTTTGTACCCCATGGCCTCAGCAAGCTTACATTGGGTTTCACACCCCAAAATTGTTTGTATGGAGTCGGCTGGAAAAATCCGTGTATCTGGGTGGTGTAGTAGGGGTCCTGGCATGGGCCAGGGTTTGGCAGAACACACCTATATGTACACACATGACTCGCCTGTTCAATCCATTCTGTCTTACTCTTCACTCGCCACGGCACCCTCTCCAGTGGGTACTCTGTTCTTCAGATAGCATGCATATGCAATCACTTTGCTTTATAGAAACTTTGGTGCGTCGGTCTCAAACATCATTGCGCGTGCATGCTCTAAAAGTGTTCGATTTAACCTTTCAGCTATTCCATTTTGTTGGCTTGAGTATGGAGGAGTTATTTCTAGTATGGTACCCGCTTTTGCCGTGTGCGCTTTCCAGTTCTGATTCACAAATTTGCCTCCATTGTTGAATTGTACCTTTAAAATCTTTGCATTCTTCTGGGTTAGTAGAAACAATTCAAATGCTTTATATTCATTGAGTGTCTCATCTTTCTGCCTAAGAAAAGCTACTGTAGAGAATCTTGTAGATACATCAGTGAAAGATGCATAATACAAGTATTTTCCTATAGACGGTATGCGTGCAGGACCCCAGACATCAGTAACTATCAATTGCCCTATATTTGTGATATTAGTTTTTGATTCTTTTGGAAATGGCCTGACTGACATCTTTGCTTGAATGCATGATTCACACTGGAAGTTTAAACCTTCTTCACCTTCAGAAACTTCCATCCCTGTTATTGCTCCCATTGATTGAATTTTCTGGAGAGCCTGTGTGCCAATACAGTCCAAGATCCTGTGCCAGTCATGCCAGGTACGTCCACCTATCTTTGTGAGTACCGTTTTGGTCTGGTTCCTGCCAGTTTCTGACTGTATGTGCTTGGATGGTTTCACAGCGTCGCATAATAGCTGCCAGAGGTTCCCCTTGCTTTGATCTGTCAATTTCTCACATATTGCAATGGTATTGCCATCTGGGGACAAGATCTGTAAATTCTTTGCAGTCATCTGTACACCTAAACCATGATCAGCCACTAAAGATAAGCTGACAAGATTAGTAGGGCACAAAGTTACATGTGCAATGTCCTTTAAAGTTATTATATTATACTCATTTGTATCTGGGATCTTACAGCAAAGGGTGATGTTACCTCGTCCTATGACTGGGTTCCTACCACTAACTCCTGTGACTGTACCTTGTACATCCCTATCATCAGCAAAAACCACCTGGGATCCCAATCCTTTAAAAGTGGTTTTGGAAAACAGGGTGTTGACCAGAGGTGTTTTGACCTTCCCCATGGATTTTAGCTGGCTTTGACCACCCCCCCAGGATCCCATGGAGTCAAAACCAGTTTGGATCTGGGGGGTGGATTTTGACTGGTCAAAACCCAGTCTGCTTACCATACTAGGAAATAATGTTGCCAAGACTTGCCTTTTTTGGAAGGTGCCCAAAAAGGAAGGGGGATCCTGGGAAAATAACAAAAATGTTATTATTTTTCATTTCCTTTTTTGGTAACTTCCAAAAAAGGCAAGTCTTGGCAACATTATTTCCTAGTATGGTAAGCAGACTGGGTTTTGACTGATCAAAATCCACCCCCCAGATCCAAACTGGTTTTGACTCCATGGGATCCTGGGGGGGTGGTCAAAACCAGCTAAAATCCATGGGGAAGGTCAAAACACCTCTGGTCAACACCCTGTTTTCCAAAACCACTTTTAAAGGGTTGGGATCCCAGGTGGTTTTTGCTGATGATAGTCATCAAATGATGTTTGGTCACATGCAATATGGGTTGTCATACCGCTATCGGCAATCCATTGGTTGCTGGATTGACTCAAGAAGCCCATTTTATCATCACATGCTGAGAAGGCAAAGCTGTCAATTGGGTCCATAGGGGCTTCATTTGTGTCGATTGCAGCATGAGCTTGTGCATTGTTGCTAACACGCTTATTGTTTGGTCCCATGAATTGGTTGAATGAGCTTTTGCCGCCATTCCTGTATTGTGGTTTGTGGTTTCCTTGCTTGTATGCGCCTCCACCCGGCTGACAACATTCCTTTGCCCAATGTCCCATTCTTCTGCAGTTGTTGCACTTTGACTGTGATTTGTTGGGAGTGTGTGAGGGAGTCTTTGTTGGATTGAAACTTCATGTGTTATTGCTAAAATTGGGTCTGCTATTGCTATAAAAGGCCTTACCGTTATCTCCTCTGGTGCTTCTTTGGTGTGCTTCAGCTAATATGCGGGATTGAAGGTCAGCTACTTTACTATTCACAACATTCATATTCTTAAAGTCAAAATTGAAATCTACAGATTGTGTGAATGAATCCCATGAATTGGGCAAACTAGCTACTAAAGTTGTAATCCAATCGACTTCACTGATTGCATGCGGTAATATAATGTTGATCTGTTGAGACCAGTTGCGCATTTTGTGCATATGTTCTTTGACGTCTTCTCTGTCAGTCATGCGGTGACTGAAGAACTTCCTTCTTCTTAAGTCAATTAGGCCTACAGTTCCCTGTACCTGAAAAGTATTTGTTAGAAGATTCCATGCTTCTCTGCTATAGTTACAGCTCTGTATATGTGTCAGTGCATGTGCCTTGACCCTGAGTCTTATCTGTGAGAGTGGCTTACAATTGTCTTTGATCCACTTCTCTTGCTCTTTGTTCATTGTTGTACTCAGCACATCCTTTGTAGTGTTGGGGTCTGGCTTCCCATTGGAGCCTACTGCTGTTGGGTCTGGAACCTTGATGGTGTCATATGTAGGGAATCGGCTTGCTCCATTGACGTATTCAAAGAGGCCAAGGTTGATGAGGATATCTTCCATCTGTATGCGCCATGTGTTGAAGTTCTCCGTGCCATGCAGCGGAGTAATCCGATAAACAGATGTGCTGGAGCTTGTGTTCATATTGGACATATTAGTGTCGGGGCCTTGCTATCACGTGGTGAGTCTCTACTTGTTAGTTCTGGGCTATGGGGTCACTGCATGACATCTCTGTCAATGCAGAGCCTAGGTGCGGCGCTCTCAGGTGGTAATCATGCAGTGCACTTCTGGTCTAAAGCGGTGAGCCCAGGGCTCATAACCTAGTGATGGCACCTGGGAAAAATCCGGGAACCCCTTCCTGGGCCAGGGTTCCCTGGACATTTGGCTCTCCCCGCTTCCCTGCCCCTTCCCAGGCGCAGGAAGAGGGTACCCGCCAGGTTCCTGGGAGTTTTATAGGTAAAGCCTTCACAGAGAATCAAAGTAGTCAATGTATATACCATTGAATGCGCAAAACTCACAGCTTTCCAACGATATATAGCAGCCATGCGTACACTAAGAATTGACGCTGTTGCACCCAATTCTCTGCTCAGAAGAAATTCCCCTTGCAAATGACAAAGTTGAAAACCCACCACAAACACTCGTACAGTAGCTTATAAAATACGCATAATTCCCAGCATCTCAATAGTATATATGGTTTCCTCAGTAGAAATCAACAAGGCCACTTCGCTGCCTAATCTTTGTCTGAAAATAATCCCCCAGAGTGCGCACCCCCTGGTTCACCCTCAAGCACTCATTTCTGGCTCTTTCCATGCATGCAAATGAGTTCTAGGCACCTGAAAACACCTATGTACATATGTGTCTTGTCCATAGATGTCCTGCATTGCTGTGAACTGACTGCCAGGAAGGGGGGACTTTGCATTCTGTTGTCTGAAACAGTGTCTACATACTTGTTTGAACATGCTAGCAGATGTAAAGACCAGCCCAGCCCTGTAGATAGGGGTTTGTGAGGTCTCTGAACTCATTGGTAGCATCGGAGAGACTGCTGGAGCCATGGGTGAAGCTGCAGGCAATGATTTTGGTACTTTTACTCACTCAGGGGGTTTCCCCTTGTACACTGATGCACATCGATTGATATATATATATGCTACTTTCTGTGAGAATCTGAAAGGGGGGATGGGCTGCGCTTTCCCCTGAATATTTCTCAGGGGTACTTTGATTGCGATTCAGTCGTACAATGCGCTTACATATATGATATCTATATCGCTGGATTGTGCTGGATTTTGCGCATTTAATGAGTCATGTACAAAGACGATTTGATGACATTGGTGGTCATCCATTCCCCCATTCCCCCCTGTTCCCCCATTCCCCGGGTACCCGGCAGGTACCCTCTTCCCGGGAATTGTTCCATGGCTATTCCTCTTCCCTACCTCATCTGGGGATGCGGGAAGGGAGGGAAGCGGGTAGGGAATGCCCTGGGTAACCCCCGTGCGGGTTCCCAGGTGACATCTCTAACAAGTACCGCCATGCATGTGACTCATCCGGTACCTGTTGTGTCTGTTTTGCGTTGATCATCAACATCCATGCCACATGCTGCCCAAAGCAAACATCACGCATGGAAGAGCAACACGAGGTATGTCGATCCAAATTTGATTGTTCTGCTCTTGTTTGTCGCATCTTCTCTAACTATTTCTAGATAGTCAACCTCATGTCGAGCAGTCAGGCAGTTCGAGCAAGTGGTAAAAATGTGTCTTAACTTGCCACCACTGCTCATCCTGCCACGAACCACTGTGACTATGCATTGGATCTTTGGTACATGCCAGTCTCAGCACTGGGCCTTCCCATATTCTGATTAATTCCCTTGCTCCTGCCTACGCACACATCACATCCTCCTGACATTTTGTCAATCCCACCCCTGGTGCCTACAAGAAGACCTCCTGCAGCTTAATATAGCTCATTCACGTTGTCTTCAGATCTTGCAATGTGTTCTCTGCCCTGTGTACTTTGCACATTGGCTCCGTTCCCTTCCCCTGTCCCAGCTGGGCGTTCTATTCAGTGGAAAACCACTTAGGTATGTTGCTTGCGACTCATATGCGCTATTCTTTTAACCGAATCCTTCAATTTGTTAATGATAGCGTCATTTAGCTCAATGAACATGGGAACCAACATCAAAAACACTGTCATCAACAGCGATGGCGACAACAGTGGCAACGGATCTGGCTCTGCAACAACCAAAAGCAGCCAAACCATTGATTCCAACACCAGCAACGATGGTTCAGTTGCTTTATTAACACATCGCACGCAAATTGGATTGCAGATGCGGGCCTGTTTCCAGTTGGCGTACCAGGTAGGCATTTTTTGTATTCCTATATGAGTTTTCTGTAGGCTGAGACTCCCAGGCCCGACCTCGCCTCTCGGGTTGTGCCATTTGGACGTGTTGTCTAGAGCAACGTACAACCAGCGTGATTGAACAGCATATGATAGTAAGTTCTTCCTCCAACCCGTACTTCTCTTGAGCTGCTTACACAACAACAAGTCCCGCTTCCCTGCTATGAGCCAGGGCACCCGATCAACACTCCAACTGCGACTGGCGTATGAAGCTGGGGAATTGAGGCAAATTCCTCCCTATTTCCTGGATATTTTCAAGGTAAGTTACTACTATCAGATTTGTTGAGCGTGCTTTTCTGATTGATAAAACTATTTATCTAGATCATAGCACACGATATGAGCGAAGCTGACAAAGATGATCTCCGGGTGCGTTTTGAGCTTCCTGCTGCGCGCATTGCCTATCGGCTACTGTTGTTCCTCAAGGCACACCTCCAGGTATGCCAGTTAGCCACCTGAGTGCAACTACTAATTGTTCTTCAGCCTTGGTTGTCTGATTTGCATGGTCATGCAGGTAGCACTTCTACTCCCCATGTAACAATTGGCCAATCTTAACTAGGTGTGTACGTGTTTCTGCGTCAGTGTGTTGTTTCTGTTGCACCCACTGATCATATGTGGGCTAGTCTCATATCATCTCGGCCTACTTCTCCGCTGTTTTTGGTACACGCTATGTTCTTGTTGTGATTGCAGGTCTACCAGCTTCAAGGCCTGATGTTTGGTATTGTTGGCAGTCTTAATTGGATGGGAATGGATTGAGGCTCAAAGGCGGCGCTGGGATTGGGGGAGGGGTGCACGCGGTGAGAAGAACCGGATGGCCTCGAATGATATGTTTCTGCATTATTTCGTGTCAGATAGCTACTGTACATTGGGCTGTTTTAGGCCTTTAATGACAAGATTGTGTGGTATCATACTTGGCATGCATTACAACCCAAATCCAAATGTCCAACTCACGAAGCTGTGAGGCATGCTGACCATACTAACAAGACTTCATTTCTTGGATGAGTGCTGGTTTACCAGCGTGGCCCGGTAGTGTTAATTCCAGCATTCCAGTATGCTTGTGTGCCTGCAAGTCCTGCATTCCTGTGCTGTGCCGGTATAACTGCCAAATGCAAGAATCTGCAAGCAAGCCCGTGTTCTGGCCCCGGGTGCAAGCACAAGCGCTGGAATCAAAGATTTGTCTTGGATTCTGGGGGCAAGCGCCGGATTCCAGCAAAATTCTTGCCCGACATCCTTACTGTTCTCAAGGACACTGATTTCAATCATATCTTTGATCCACCAATCAAGAAACTAGTCAACCTTGTAGTGTTCCTCCCCTAGAGTTGTTATCACAGGAGGGGGCAGAACAAAGACCAGAAACATCGGTACAGAGTCACATGGAAGGGGCAGGGTCCTCTTGATGACAAATGGGAGCTTGCACAGGATCTGAAACACTCAGATGAGCAAATCAGGCACTTCTCAGCTGATTTCCCAGACGCACCAGCCTCTGTTGACCTTGTGCCTGTCAGCAAAGTGCCAGCTAACAAAGGGGGGGCAAGCCGCCAATAGAGAAAGCTGAAATGCGCTTCAGTTGCCCATTTGCAAGCTGCTGCTGCCTCTCTTGCTTCCAAACGTGCTCATTGCTGTTGTCAATCACTACATGCTCAACAACATGATTCTGCAACTTCAGAAGAACCACATCGCAAACATGGACTTGTGCATGAGTGCTCTGCCTTATTCCCTCATTTACAACATGAACAACCCCCAATACTTCATGGGCTATCTATTGAGTTCCCAAACCCATCACCAATGCAGCTGCAGTGCCAGAAACTTGTTCCACCCTCCTGGCTTTGGATTCCTTTATTGGATCAACGTACATGGCATCTCCAGCCCCCTCTTACCCTGTGCAACAGAACAGTTTATTGTTGGCTTCATTTTCTAAGCTCCAATCCAAGCTCTTTTGCCTTGGTCATGCAATGGCACTGCAATGGAATCACACACTGGCATTTGCCCACCCCAAGATCTGAACCAAAACTTTTGCCACTGCCTGACAGGCTTTCCCTTGAGTATCCACTGCTAGAGGTTGTCAAGGACACACAAGTTTATTGCAAGGAGCATGGGTGCCATGCATGGAACTGTATGCCTCCACCAGAGAGCAAGCCCAGCAGGGCGGTGAAGGAGAGTAGGGAAGCAATGGAAGAGGAATGGGCTAAATGTCTTGAGGATGCTAGAAAATGTCCCAATTCTTCTGCATTTGTGACCTTAGAAGGAGGGCAATGTTATGAGCCACACTCCTGACATGGCATTTGTTTGTTGTTTTGCATCTGCTTCCTTGTTGTGGTTTACCCTGCTTGAGTTTGTAATGTAAACATGTTTATCTTGTCTTCTTTGATTCTTCTCATTTTCCCAAGCAATTCTATAATACAGAATGCTTCACCTTGTCGATCCACCCATTCCCTATAAGGATGTCACGCCAGAATTCCGCAGCGGAAAAATCCGCATTTCGCGGGAATAAATTCCTGCAAAAATCCGCTGCGGAGCGCGGGTGCGGGAGCAGGAATGGCCCTGAGCGCGCCGATATCCACGTGGATAACCCGCAAAAATTGGCATATAAGCGCCGGGTTATCCGCACATATCTGCGCGGTGAAAGCAGCGTCGATTGCTGCGAAGGACAGTTGTGGTCAGACAAATGTCGCCACAAATGGGTGTAATTAGTATCATTAAATAGCCCAAAAATCTAGCTTTCGAATGATATGAAACACATAAGGAACAAAAAATCATACGAGGGGGATCGGCGATAATCTTTGGAAAAATATTGTTTCAGATGTGCAAACTCTACCAAGTCGTCGCAAAATGCGTTATTCATTGACATATCAATATCATTCAATGCGCAATGGCGCGCTGAGTACATTAAGCATGGTTACAGAGTTAGGGGATGCACACAGAGCGAGTAATAGGGGTAATACTGCACCGTACCCCTGAAAGCGCCACAAGCGCTAGTGAATCCGACTGCGCAAATGTTGCTTCCCTGTGCGGAATATGTTCTATACGTGTATTATATGCTATATACAAAGTTTCATTATATTTGGCGCATTCCTGGTGGTGTTATGGGGCGATATATCCTCCCTGGTGACTGAAATCCCCCCTACACCCCTTGTACAGCAGTGTTGAAGCACTTTGAGCCAATTCTAGTGTTACAGGCGAACTCAGCGGGCCTGAAAACCATATTCTAATGAGTAGCATTATCCTACTTAATTGACAAAATCCTGCTGTACATGTCACACCCGGGGGGAATGCACTATTTCCCCAGACTGGTAAGACACATGTCGAGTTCACATCAATGCCAGCCAATCCTGAGTAAGTGACATATGTTTATGGGGGTTTTTAAGGTCGCTGAACTCATTCGCAGCGTTGGATTTCTTTGAATCGGAGCCCTTGAGGCTGAACTCGAAGGTACGCATTTTTACGATTATCTGTCTAACGTATTTTGACTATATCTCCTTCTGTAGATTTTTCTCAGCGAATCCAAGCACACCAGTGGAAAGCTGAGAATTTTTCGCATATATTGGATGTATATGACACTGATTGTGGCGGGTTTTCATGAAGTGCCCTCCCCTTGCTGACTCCTGCGCAGCATCGCACGGCCAATATCTCCCCCCACAGACATCATTTCGGGACGTGCCGTATACCATTCGAAAGCTCTCAGTTCGCTCTATCTACCTATGTATACTAGATGTATCTCAAAGTCATTATGTTGCGAGTATTCCCGCATATCGCCGGATTCCTGCGGAAATGCCAGTTCTCGCGGATATTCCTGCATTCCGGCTGCGGGTGCGGGTGCAGGTGCAAGAATTGTCCTCAATGCGCCGATAACTGCGTGCGGGTGCTGATTTTCGGCAAAATTCTCACTCGACATCTCTAGCCTACGGATGTGCATAGACTATCGAAAACTCAATGATATGACTGTTAAAAATGTATACCCACTGCCTAGGAGTAACGATCTTATAGAAAAACTGCGAGGCGCAAAAATATTCTCAAAATTCGATCTAAAATGGGGATACAACCTGGTTTGTATCAAAGAGGGTGATGAATGGAAGACCGCATTCAAGACACGCTACAGCCTCTTTGAATATCTTGTCATGCCATTTGGTCTTACCAACGCTCCTGCCACCTTCCAACATTTCATGAATGATATTTTCCGAGATATTCTGGACGTTTACGTTATTATATACTTGGACGATATACTAGTTTTCTCAAAGAATGAGGCAGACCACGAGAAACACGTTCGAGAGGTGTTGTCGCGCCTTCAAAGACACCACTTGTACTAGTGATGTCACCCGGGAAAAACCCGGGAACCCCTTCCCGGGCCAGGGTTCCCTGAAAAATTTGCTGTCCCGGCTTCCCTGCCCCTTCCCGGGCGCGGGAAGAGGGTACCCGCCGGGTTCCCGGGAGTTTTACAAGTAAATCCTACACAGACATTTAATGTATTCGATGTATATACCATTAAATGCGCAAAATTCACAGCTTTCCAACGATATATAGCAGCCCCGCGTACACTAAGTATTGACGCCGTCGCACCGAAATCTCTGCTCAGAAGAAATTCCCCTTGCAAATGACAAAGTTGAAAACCCACCACAAACACTCGTATAGTAGCTCATAAAATGCGCATAATTCCCAGCATCTCAATAGTATATATGGTTTCCTCAGTAGAAATCAACAAGGCCACTTCGCTGCCTAATCTTTGTCTGAAAATAATCCCCCAGAGTGCGCACCCCCTGGTTCACCCTCAAGCACTCATTTCTGGCTCTTTCCATGCATGCGAACGAGTTCTAGGCACCTGAAAACACCTATGTACATATGTGTCTTGTCCATAGATGTCCTGCATTGCTGTGAACTGACTGCCAGGAAGGGGGGACTTTGCATTCTGTTGTCTGAAACAGTGTCTACATACTTGTTTGAACATTCTAGCAGATGTAAAGACCAGCCCAGCCCTCAAGATAGGGGTTTTTGAGGTCTCTGAACTCATTGGTGGCATCGGAGAGACTGCTGGAGCCATGGGTGAAGCTGCAGGCGATGATTTTGGTACTTTTACTCACTCAGGGGGGTTTCCCCTTGTATTTCACCCCTTAATACTGCTCCTAACAAGCTGATTTTTTGTATATAGTATCTCATATATAGCGCGCATCTATTGCGCGCAGGGCACAGATATTTGTATGGCTAGTTTCACTAGTGCATTTTAGTCTGATCAGGGGTAAGCGCCCCCTATATCCCCTATATCTCTGCAGGTATTGCAGCTACAGCCTTGTAAGCATGCGCAATGGACTCGCCACACTGATGCGCATCGATTGATATATATATTTGCTACTTCCTGTGAGAATCTGAAAGGGGGGATGGGCTGCGCTTTCCCTGAATATTTCTCAGGGGTATTTTGATTGCGATGCAGTTGTATGATGCGCTTACATATATAATATCTATATCGCTGGAGTGTACTAAATTTTGCGCATTTAATGAGCTATGTACAAAGATGATTGGATGACATTGGTGGTCATCCATTCCCCCATTCCCCCCTGTTCCCCCATTCCCCGGGTACCCGGCGGGTACCCTCTTCCCGCAAATTTTCTCATGGCTATTCCTCTTCCCTACCTCTTCTGGGGATGCGGGAAGGGAGGGAAGCAGGTAGGGAATGCCCTGGGTAACCCCCATGCGGGTTCCCGGGTGACATCTCTACTACGATCTCAAACATCGCTCGCCAGAAGACATCAAAGTTGGGGACAAAGTATGGCTGGATGCTTGTAACATCAAAACAGAACCACCCGTAGCAAAACTATCTGCAAAAAAATTGGACCGTACAAAGTCCTAAAACGTGAGGGTACCCATGCATTCAAACTTGATTTGCCTCATACGCTCTGAGTACATCCGGTCTTCCATACGTCGCTGATATCCCTAAAAAAGGAGGATCCTTTTGGTTGAGATCCACCCCAACCACCGGCGGAAGTCACCCCGGACGGTGAAGAAGAATATGAGGTCGAGGGCATTCTGGATTCAAGAAAACGCCATAACTTAGTCCAATATTTGGTACACTGGAAAGGCTATGGCCCTGAATCCAATACTTGGGAACCTCTTGAACATTTGAATACAGCTATGGGAGCGGTTTGCAAATTCCATCACGAAAACCCAAAAGCTATCCGGCACCCTGACCTTGAGGAGGGGGTAGTGTCACGAGCCAACCGGCGTTGTAGACATTAATGAAGATTTATCATATTTTCTCTGGTATAATTATCCTTAGTTTACATGTCATGTGACTCATGGAACTTTCTGGAATATTTGTAAGTGCTGACACGTCTTCCATTTCATATCCAAAGACCAATTGTAGTTTGCATATGTGTACTTGTGGCTGTTCTTCTTCTAATATATAAACAGGGTCAAGTTCGAAGGGTACGACCCAAGAACTTGACCTCCTGTTGTTGAGAGTTATAGTTCTGCCTGAGCAATTGATAGTTGAGCGTGACATTGTGAGCCTCTGTACGAGGCCAAGGGGTCACGTGAGCTGTCCAACCCGCTCTTCTTTTGGCTGAGTATTCACGATGCTTCCTCCGCAGGCTTTGTCCCATTGTGTCACCCCTTGTGCTGTGCATTTAGGCGTATATGCATCACTAAACACAACGCATACATGCATATCTGAAATCAAACTATTATCCAGAACTCCCAACACTGAATGCGCTTTGATAGTCCATATATGCGTAACCTCAGCCAAAAGCTGAAAGTCTAGCTAGTGTGAAGTAGCCCCAAATGTCTAACAAAGCTTTTTAGCATGCACTAGATCATGAGTAGCACAAGTTATCAGTGCTCCCAAGATCTAGTTGGTGCTAAAAAGCTTAGTTAGACAGTGAGGTCATAGTGGGCACTAGTAAGACTTTTGACTTTATGCTGAGACAACAGCTCCACAAAATCTGTGGGTGCAAATAAACCAGGGGCTAGTAAATGCATTCATTGCATGCAGTGAATGCAAATTGCACCCATGAACAGGTGTCAATTGCACAAATTGCATGCCATGAATGCATTTACTACCCCCTGGTTTATTTGCACTTCATGAACTGCAATTGCACCCTAAAATTTTGCAGAGTAGGCTCTGACAGTTGAGGGCAAGAGGTGCTGCAATACCTGATTGTTTTTATGTACTATTGGTGACAGGAAATGTGAGAACACTGCCCAGGTTTTACATACACCTTGTTTCTACAACATAACAGTCTACAGATGAGTTTGGAGCAGTTGTGATATTACATTCGCAACCCTATCATGAGTATGATGGGTGAGTTTCAGCAGTCTGCAACTGCTCCTTATTGGGTTGCCGTAAATTTATGACAATTGCTCACGTGAGTCATTCTCACATTTATTGTCACCCTTCCTCAACCAAAACCCGAAACTCCAGTTTAGTTAGACTAGACATCACGTGGCTACCGGGACTGTAGGTAGCGCTCGGTAGCACGAGAGTAGCGCTCACTAGACCCTGAGTAGACTCGATTAACATAGCTAGAGTTTCAGGTTTTGGTTGAGTCGTACACTGGGAGTGTGAAGATTGCTCAGGTGAATTCCCATGAATTCAATCAGATGTACGTGACCGCAAGGACAACTCGATCATCGGTGAAATCAACAGAAATCTCGTGATTTCAACGCGATTCACTGAGAATTACTGAATAGTGAGATCTCTCCTATCGAAATTGCGCTTTTCTTGGGGTTTGTCTGGTCCGGGAGTTTATACATAAGCCCAAAAGTGGAGTATGGTTGTGTGGGCTGAACCCTCCATCTCTTCATTAATTCCTCCTAAAAATTTCCATGATCTGGAGCCGGGAGCTCTGAAGAACCGCACATAGAAAGCACGTGCTCTCACAGAAGTCCAACTATATTATCCTACCACTAGTAACATACTGGTGATACCGCATACTCTATCGAGCAGAAAGCTAACGACTGACTTCATACCACCAGCTCCGAGGATGGCGTGACTGTATGATCAGGCGTATTCTCCATCAGGTGATCATACAGGTCTTGTGCAAGTTTGGCGTTGCCAACCTTCATCGATATCAGTCCCGACAATTACTTGAACGCTGGCCTCAAACCGTTGCTAACCTTGATCGCATGAAGTTTTCGTTCGTGCGTTGTGATTTCGGCGACCTTGACGAACTTAGGATCTGGTCCCAGCTCGCATATGAGGCCCGGATACAGGGACATGTTTAACAGCAGTCGCAACACCCCTTCAGCTCGCATCACTGAAACAAGCCCGCCGGTCAGCCCATGCAAATATGTTAACTCAACTAGGTTACCAATTCTAGCTCCTTCCCCATCAGTACGACGTACGTTCAGTTTAAGAACTCCAGTTCCACGTTCTTTGTATGCAAATGTTTCATCCTGTGTATATAGTTTTGCTCTAGTCTGAAATATGGTAAGATCCTCTTCTTCTCCCGTATTGTCTGGAAGAAACTATCAGCGATAGAAGTGCGCTGAACTTGGGAAACCCCTACGAGTAACTTCCGCAATTTCTGGCTTTGCGGTCGGATGAGAAAGAACGTCCTCCCCCTTGGACTTCAACATATTCTCGAACTCCGCAGTTTCTCCAGTGCCAGCCCTAGTATCGTTCGGGTTTTGACCCGGCGCGTCGTCGTGCAACATTTTTCGGGAACCCAGATTCCCAAAACGTGAAACCCCCGTGCTGTATTGGCCAAACGCTTGGTGTTTCCCAACTGGTGATTTAGAGCGACGCACAGGACCGGCCAGAGAGTCACGCTGCTCAGACGGGGCGATCGTGGATGAGGCGTCGCTCGCTTGTGAGCGCTGGAATGGAGAAGCTGCCGCAAATGCAGCAAAGCCGCCACCCCTAGGCGGTCCTGAAGCGGATTGGGCGTTAACAAGGGCGACCGAAGGGGAAGGTACATCTGAAGGGGGCGATTGGGATTTTTCAGCGTCAGAGTGCGATCGCTCAGTTTTGCTGGGAGGAATGGCAGTGGTGGCAGAAGTTTTCTTTGTAGCCAAGTCAAACAGCTGTACTTTAAACATGTCGCATCACGAACCTGCTGCCCAGTTGCAAACGGTGATTTGGCTGACGCGAATGAACCGAATCCAAACTGCAGTAGCATGTCAATCGTTGCCCAGCAGCACAACTAGAGGAATGCTCACTACTTGCGTTGGCTTCGATACAGTTGTGTCAGCAAGTTCCTCGAAATCCTCCTCTCGCTCCAGCACATCACTTTCCTTGGGTCTTTTCGAGTGCAATCGAACAGCGGCTTCATTGGCAGTGCTGCTCCGGCTCGACAGCTTGCGTTTACGACTATGCTCCTTGTCCGATGCATCACCGTCTGAACCGGAATGAGAATCACTAGACTAATAAAGTTCTCAGCTTAGGATTTGGGAAGTAGTTCCCAGTCCGTACCTTCGGTGCGAAAGATTCCTGATGCTTGTCGGGGCTGTCTGGAGGTAACGACATTGATTCACCGCGTATTTTATCCGTGACTGCGTCCACTAGGGTCTTATTGGCCTCAACAGGTGTGCGCTCATCGACTACTCCCAAAGTCGTCGAGGGCTGTACATGGACATACGAAGTCAGCCACAAGCGGCGTGCAAGGGTTGCTGGCCATTTGATCTATATACCTACAGTGGTCGACTGTTCTACCGGAATGGCAGGCCGGGGTTCTTCCAAGGGGGTCTCTTGCGGCGCGTTTGCTATAGTTTCAGAAGCTCTTATTGATGTTCTAATAAAGCGTCATTGCGATCGCACAAACCTGAGGGGCTGGCCGGCGGACTAGGTTTGGGTGAGTTTCGTATTTCATCCCTCGCCTGCGAGGACAAGACTGAATTTGCTTCAGACATGTGTTCTTGTTGCTCGTGGTTTATTCTCGAGGCAGTAGCCAGCACGTAGAAAAAGAGTATGTACTGGTCGTCGGATGTCCGATGACGCTCCAGAATGTACAGCACGTGGTTACACCAATCGACACGTGACTCTACGACAGCAAACAACCCCAAGCTAACACTACTTGATGTTTTCAATCCACCAGTCTTAACTCTCTGCAACATTCAATTGTCAAGGCCAGCCTTCTTGGTCAGATGAACTATCCTTACCTCGTTCGATCTCTAGCGTATAAATCCTTGTATGTATTCCAGATTCTGCGTTACATTAGCCCAGCAGAGACGTGCCTTCGACAGAACGCACCTCATTAGCTCTTCGATATAAAGCTTTTGAGTCTCTTCCACATCTGACTTGGACGGCTGGGCATCCTTTTTCACCCGAATCGGTCGTCCGACGACCGAGACAATCGGGCGTCGGTAAGGCATTAGCCCGAAATTGTCTTAAGCGAAGGATGAGCCGCTGGGGAGGAGAACTGGGGTTCACTCACAATTCAAGATCCCCCTTCCATGAAACAGTGGAAGTGTAAACCCAAAGAGTGATTGGAAATTCTTCTGAAGCTTGTACACTGTGGTTCCCTTCTCATTCGATAGCTGTTCATATATCTGTTCATTCTGTTGAATACTATTTGGATGGAGGAACTGGCTCAACAATACCCACGTCGTTTTCTCCGAACGAGAATACTGGCACCAGATCGGCGCTGCTCAATTTTGTTTAACGTGAATTCCAACAATCATGTTCCAACTCACCCGTGCTGTATCGCTATCTTGACGAACCTGTGCCATGTTCAATAGTGATTCACAACCGCCATAGCAAAATGCCCTACCCAAGACGGCGCTTCAACGTCAAATCCGCAGTTCCAGGGTGAGCACTGAGGCTTTCCGCCGCACCTCCAATGACAATGCCTTGCTGGAGATAAGTGCTAACCAAACATCTGCTGTGGTAGATCTTACTCACAAATAGCAGATCCAGGACCTTGTTCCAGAATATTGGCACAGGACCGCTTGCTGACAGAGCAGATCCCCAGGTGCAACAAGATATCACGATAAAACGGAACATGAAAGTTGGACGTCAGAGTCAAGAGATGAGGATTTATGCCGGGGAAATGATTCGAGAACCCAGTACCTGCCATCTTCATAAACTACTGAGCAGAAACGGCTATTCTGTACCTACTGTCAGTTGCAAACGTGGCAAAGGCCCCCCTAGAACAAGGCCTTAGCCTCGAAGCGTTCCATGGGTACAGCTAACTCACATTCCAATAATCCCGTGAGGATGGTAGCCAAATAGATATGGCCGATCCGGGGGTAAATCCATTTCCTACAACACCGTTCAATACTATTTTTAGATAGGTGGACAGCCGAACCTTCACAATCCTATGAAACGTCATCTCGTACCAGTTTTCTATCGTCAGGAAAGACACATACCGCGCGGGATAGTACTCGGCAAAATACTTCCATACGCTCGATTGTCGAAACCATCGGCTCGACCGCCCACCATTAGCTGGGCTCTCGTCAAATATAAAAGCCCAAATCATGTACGGTATCAATACCGGCCATAGAATGGGGCATGAACTGTGGTCAACAGATTAGAGTAGGGATAAGTCAAGAACGTGATTTCGTTTACCAGCAGAAGAAGAACGCAGCAACACAGAGGGGCATGAGCAGAGCCCAAATACATACCGCAGCGGTTTGCAGTCTTCGCGCCCGCGGAACATGCAGGGGGGCCCATCTGGTGACGGATCCCGGTGAACGCCTTGACAAGAAATTGTTGACTCTCTCTCACCGAATCTTAGCCAAGTGGCTTGAAGAAGTGGTTGCCGCAGACATGGCTGTATAATCATAAACAGCGCGGAAACAAAGGCAGACGCGTCCGAGTTGTAGGAATCACGGTATATATAGATGGGGACCTTGACGTCAAGCGGCTAGGAACTTTATTAAGCGGGAATCACGTGAAAGCAATCACACAACACCATATACATTTATATTCGGAATGCAACTATGTAATACCGAAAATTGTACAACTGTAAAACCTTATGCATAGAGGTCGTCGTCGTTTTCCTCGGCTGCGAAAGCAGCCCCACCAGAGCCGGTTTGAGTGCCACCCCCAGGTGCGCCTCCTTCGGGGAATTTAAAGCTGGAGCCAAAGGACCGCGATTGTTGCAAGTTCTGTACCGCGAACAATTAACACCATTTACAACCTAGGTCTAAAACCGTATTTAAAACATACCTGCGCGAACATTTCGTATCGACGAATATCCTGATCAGATACTGAACGACGTGCAAACTTCATCGCTTCTTCGAAATGTTCGATGGTGATCTCTGGCACTGGGTCTTCTTCCTCATCGTCCATCTGCGCGTCGCCGTCTTCACGATCGCGACGCTCACGGGCCTTCCGGATATCCGCATCAATACTTTCCCGAATGGCAAGCTTGGCAGCCCGTTGGCAAATTTCGGTAAGATCAGCCCCAGAGAACCCATGGGTGCTCCTGGCTAGGAAACCCAAGTCAACCTTGGGCGAGACGGGAGATTTGCGCAAGGCTGCCTGCAGGATGGAAATACGTGATGGCTCGTCTGGCAAGGGAATGTATATGAGCTGATCCAGACGGCCAGGGCGCAACAAGGCTGGATCGATTTGATCTGGACGGTTCGTAGCTCCGATGATGAACACGTTCTTTTTGGCGTTCATTCCATCCATCTCGGTGAGCATTTGATTCAGAACCCGGTCACCTGCACCGCCAGCATCGCTCCCACCCCCGCCACGAGCCTTGGCGATCGAGTCGAGTTCGTCGAAAAACATGACACACGGTGCGGCAGCTCGGGCTTTGTCGAAAACATCTCGTACATTGGCCTCGGATTCACCGAACCACATAGTTAATAGCTCTGGCCCCTAGAACATCAATGTTTAGCCTTGAAACAAATTCCCAATGTAAACCTTTCAGACCTTGATACTAATGAAGTTGGCCTGGCACTCGTTCGCAATCGCTTTAGCGAGGAGAGTCTTGCCCGTTCCAGGTGGACCGTAAAAGAGAACGCCCTTGGATGGAGACATCCCGTACTTCAAGAACTTCTCGGGGTGCTCAACGGGGTATTGGACAGTCTCTTGTAGCTCCTGTTTGACTTTCTCGAGACCTCCAATGTCCGACCATTTAACAGTCGGAACCTCGACAACGGTTTCGCGGAGTGCAGATGGGTTCGAAACCCCAAGTGCGAAACGGAAGTTCTCCATCGTAACTCCAAGAGCGTCGAGGACCTCAGCATCAATAGTGTCAGCATCTAGGTCGATCAAATCCATCTTCTCTCGAATTTGTTGCATCGCAGCTTCCGAGCAGAGAGAGGCGATATCGGAACCAACATAGCCATGAGTGTCGGCCGCGATCTATGTCTCTTGATTAGCTGCGCCGTATCGGGGGGAAATGGATTGCTTACTTGCTCCAAGTCCACATCATCCGCCAACTTCATGTTCTTCGTATGGATGCGCAGTATCTCCAAGCGACCGGTAGGATCCGGAATGCCAATGTCTACCTCGCGATCGAAACGACCAAACCGACGTAGGGCCGGATCAATCGAATTTGGACGATTCGTGGCAGCCATCACAACAACATTGGAACGTGCCTTCATTCCGTCCATCAAGGTGAGCAACTGGGAGACTACTCGGCGCTCGACTTCCCCGTTCGTCTATGCACAAATATAGTAAGAATCTACAATTTATCTCTCAAATGCGCCTACCTTTTCTCGCTTTGGGGCAATACTGTCGATTTCGTCAATGAAAATGATGGCCGGTGAATTCTTTTCAGCCTCCTCAAAAGCTTTACGCAAGTTGCTTTCAGATTCGCCAGCCATTTTGCTCATTATTTCCGGGCCGTTGATCAGGAAGAAGAATGCCCCAGTTTCGTTCGCGACCGCGCGAGCCATGAGGGTCTTTCCGGTTCCAGGAGGACCAAACATAAGAATACCGCGAGGAGGCTTGATACCGATCGACTTGAACAGTTGCGGATGACGAAGAGGAAGCTCGACTAGTTCACGGATCTGCGCCATCTGCTTGCGACAACCTCCTATGTCGTCGTAGCCAACGTCGGCCAAATTGCCCTCTTCGTCTTCGCGTTTGACAGGATCGCCCTCTATTTCGAGTTAGAACTAGCATAGGAATTTTTGAAATGATTGTTCACCTGTGTGAATGACCGTGTCTTGCGCCACTATGCAGAATTCGGCAGGATCCGTCTCGATAACCTTGAATTCTACGGTTCGCATACCGCCTCGCACAAGAAAAGTGTCACCCTTGCGAACGGGCCTATACGCCTCGAGAAAGTAGGGCTTCAGGTAGACCTCGAAAAGGTTTCCACCCAGGCCTTCGACCGAATCGTCGAAAGGCAGGATATGCACGCGCTTGCCATACTTGATGTCATGGCATGGTTGTACGTTGCATAGATCGCCCAGTTTAACTCTCAAGTTGTTTCGAGCAACTGTTCGGGGCCACGATAAGCATGGTAACGCGTCGGATTGCCAGGCACAGACCTTTATTCATTTGGATCTTTCCTTCGTCGACATCATCCGAGCTTAAGCAGATGAGAACGGTGTCTTTGCGCTTCTTGCCACTGAGGAGCAACACTGTTTAGCAATAGCCCGGCTGAATCAAACACTCTTCGTACCGAACAATGATAGTGTCGCCACGGAAGAGCTGGAGTGTCTCCATCGTGGCGGGGTTGAGGGTTGCAATAGAGTTGTCATCTGACGTCGCCTCGTCGACGATGAGTCGGTTAGGGCTGGGTAGTGGCTGTTCAACGCGCGCAACACATACACAGGAGTAATTACTCACGACTTCTTCTGGCGGAGGATGGCAGTCGAGACATCGTCAGGACCGGGCTGAGAAGGAGCACCAGAAGGATCAAGAGACATGGTTGAGACGTGGAATACGGAAAGGCGCGCGACCGGACGCGGGTTTTTATAGGACAAGGGTGTCTATGGATGTGGCTGCTGCGAGACGCCCCTCGAAAGTTCGCAGGACGCGCAAGCTCTTATGACGATCACGTGTATGCATTCCGCGGTTCTCTCCTAATTGGGTCATATTACGACCCAGCTAGGCTCGGTGCTTTGAGCATGCGCTCCGACGCAAACAGGATAAACATTGTTCAAGTCAATTTCCATAAATTGTTACACTTCCAACTAGCCCAATCAACGTCCCAGTCGTCGTCCAACGGATGCTGTGTCATGGTAGATAGTATTCATTCTTTCCTGGCAAAAAGGTTTAAGAATTCGTGTCCTTTAGAGGCGAGTACCTCCTGCCTAATGTGCTCAAAGTGACGACACCTGAGTATGAAGTGCGCGACCGTTTGTTGCGCACGAGATATACAGCGTGCATCATGGAAACAATGACAGGTCGGGCTGATGCCACCATGATGCGCCAGCCTCTCGGTGGCTATCAAAAGCTTGCCATGGCCTGCCTGGTACCACCCAGACAATAATTTACTTATAGGCACCGACAGGTTTAAACATACTTACCCCTGAGCATCCATCAGCATGAGGCACTGTGCCAGCTTTAACTCGGGCTCTGATCCCACTTTTAGCATAACCTAGCTTGACTAGCCTCGGGATTACGTCGCCCCGAGTGCACTACGTCAGCGATCCCCCTAGTACCGCATTTATGCAGAGTTCGGTGACACAATGCAGAAAGGTTTTTTATATTGAGAAGTCAAAATAAAAGTGGTGGATTACAAGAAGAAACGCATACAATCAAGAAATGACCTTAGAATAGAATGTCCGCAATCTTCTCACCAATATTCTTTGGTGGGACTTCGGGAGCTTCGGTCTCCGCAAGAGTAGGGATACCAGTGACGAAGTCCATATCCTCCACTTTCCAGACCTTGGTCTTTTTCCAGATTTTCCAACCGGCGTACAGGCCAAAGAATATAGGAATATTGATGTCTAAGCAGCAAAATCAGCATCAAATAGAAAAGGAGGATATGGACACGTACAGCAAGTGAAGAAATCGGACGCGTTGAAGTCGAAGAAGACGGCAAATCCGTTGATGATGATAAAGAGTGTCGTCCAGAATACACCCCAGTAGGACAGATAAGGCTGCAGGCTGGAATAGTAAACGAACTGAGTGCGGTCAATGCCTGCGCAAAAAGTCAACATCTCGAGATAGACGTAGGTTGAGGGCATATTGATGTACCTTGCGCTTTTAAGCCCTTGTAGAAGCGGATAAAGGTCAAGTTGATGGCACACCACCTGCAGATATTGTCAGTCAACACAGCCATTCGGAATTTAATGTATGGCACGTACGTGAAGAATCCTCCAATGGTCGTAAGGTTGACGAGCCAGTTGAACACGGTAGATCCGTCGGTGCTGACGTTCATGAAAGCAAGCAAAGAGAAGAGCGACTGTAGTCACCGGCATGAGCTGAGGTGGTGACATTATAGCGATGAAAAATACTGACGCAGAACCCAACCGAAACGATCGGTAGTCCAGCCTTGGTGCACTTGGTAAAAATACGGGGTGCTTGCCCGCGAACGGCAAGACCGTACAAGATACGCGAAGCGGTGAATAGGAAGGAATTGCCGGCGGAGAAGGCGGAGGTGAAGACACATGCGTTGATGATATGCGGGAGGGCCTTGATGCCGGCAAGATTGATGGCAATAACATACTGTAATCACCCGTCAGCAACCAAAAGAGTTCAAAAGTCGATAAAAAGCCTACGGGGGACTGAGCGCTGGTTCCGGTATCCTGGAGCAGCTCGGGGCTATTGTGCGGGACAATCATGCCGGTGATCAAGATACCCAGGATATAGAACACGACAATACGATAGAACACCCTGCGAACTGCCTTGGCGATGTTGCGGCGGGGATTTTCGGTCTCGGACGCAGCACTGGGAACTGTCAACCGAGGTACGACCTAGTAGGAGTATGGACTTACATGGCGACCAGCTCCATTCCTTGGAAAGAGAAGGCGGCCTGCACCAAAACACCAATAATGGCGAGGAACCGGCCAGTAGAAACCGGCGAGTCGACCAAGTCTAAAGGCAGACGTAAACACTTCGGCGTGTATATGAAGGCAAAAGACTAACAGGTGTTGAACGCCCCTGGATTCTTCCAGTAACGGAAACCACGCCGATCGTGGTCAGGTCCTCCTCCGAGGTCGATGACCAACCCGACGATAATAAGACCAGTGATCAAAGACACTATATCACAAGTCAGCGAAAGCGGCAATGAGAGTCGGAAGGGAGGCGGACGTTTAATAATCGCAAAGAAGAATTCTGATTCTCCAAAGTACCGCACTCCAAACAGGTTGATCGAGCACATCAGAACCAGGATGATTGCCGTGTAGGCGATTCCTCGCGTATGCTATAAACGTTTGCATTAGGTCCGTCAGCGACACACGAACCCGAGCGACCCACACTTGAATCCCAGAAGGTCAGGATGATTTGAGCCGCGGTGACTTCTACTGGGACTGTGATGCATTGTGTCTGAAACAGAACCGGTTTAGCAGGCAAGTCGAATGGTTCGCGACGTTGACGCACATAAAAATAGTTCCAGCCAACAGCAAAGCCCAGAGCGGGGTCAACCCATCGTGCCGCAAAATGCGGGAAAGAACCAGAGATGGGAGCAAAGCACGTCATCTCTCCCACAGCGCAAAGCGAAGAGTACGCGACGGAGCCGACCTGGTCCAAACAAGTGTCAGCAACCAAACGAGCCAAACGGGGCGACCGAACCTACATGAATGTAAGCCAAGAGTGCGCCAGCAGGCCCAGCGCGAGCCAAGGCCTTTCCGGAACCTAAGAAAAGACCTGTTCCGATCGTGCCCGCAATGGCAATCATCTGAACATGGCGCTGTTTCAGGCGACGTTGAACCTGGTCTGTTGGCAAGGGTGAGATGAATGGCGCAACGGTGATGCATGTAAGCAAGAGCCTACCGAGGTCGTGCGGGTCAAAGTGGTACTTGGGGTCGGACTGGTCGGCTGGAGCGGCGTAGGCGGTATGGTCTTGGCCCTTTTCCAGAGAGCCCGCCTTGTCTTCCGCATAATAGTCCTTTTCGTTGTGCGACATAGTGGAAAACCTGAACAGCAATCGGGCAGCCGCAGGTGTCGCGAAGAGGGGGGGCAGGGAGACGCGCTTGGAGGACGAGACCAGGGCAGCTATAAGAAGAACCGAAGCTGGCGAGTGGGTTCTCCATTCTTGGCACCATCAGGAGGGTGAATGTCCGGCTGCGACAGGGAAGCGTCCAGCACGCAATGGTAAAGGGCTGGGCTTCCTATCGCAGTACTCGAGCCATGCGATAGGTAGGCGAGCACATGATAACGCTTCGGTGCAGTTGGTGCCTGGCCTGAAGAGTTGCTCCACCGCCAGATAAGCGCAATGCCGGAGTTAGGCGCAGGCGTAATCGTACGAAATGCCAGTCCCTAGTAGCGTATTGTCCGCACACGACAAGCAAGCCAAGCCCTTCTCTTATCACATGGCCCAGCACAAGGTTAGCATTCGCGGCTTGGGGTCAGGCCGCTCGAGCAGCTGCCTATTCCGGGCGGTGCTGCACACGCACCACATGCCACTGTCAGTCGTCAGCCTGCCATGCCCTGATGTTGCGGTGGCGAGCAATGGGAGATCATCTCGCCAAGCGCTGCACCCCTCAACCACGTGCATCCGGCGCTTGTCAAATTTCCAGATGCAACCGCACTCCATCGACCATGGCAAAGCGCGCCCGAATTTCTGCCTCTGATCGCAAGCCTTCTCCTTCGATTAATCCAGAACTCTCTCCTTGCTTAAAAGAGCCCACCCACACTCCGTCCTCGCCGTCCTCTGCCCTGTCTACGACGTTCAAGGTGGTTGTCGGGACCTATGAGAAACTGCTCTATGGGCTGGAAGCTAGTGCGAAACTCGAGGACGGCATCTCTGGACAACTCGCTGTCACTCTCACTCCGATATTCATCTTTCCGGCGCATGTTGCCTGCGTAAGGGCCGTCGCGGCCTCTCCCCAGGGCGGAAAATGGTTGGCCACTGGGAGCACCGACGAAATCATCAAAGTCTGGGATCTAAGACGACGAAAAGAAATTGGTGGCCTAGTGCAGCACCAAGGTAAATCCTTCATCCTTCCTGCCTCGCAACAGACATTCTGGACTACAACCAGGCTCTATTACACATCTGTCCTTCCCTTCGCGATCGCATTTACTATCAGCATCAGAAGACGGCACACTTGGCCTTTTCAGTTCCAGAGACTGGGTTTTGCTCCGTACTCTCAAAGGTCACAAGGGCAAAGTGAACGATGTCGCAATGCACCCCTCGGGAAAACTCGCGCTAAGCGTCGGCAAGGACCATACACTGAGGATGTGGGACATGATGCGAGGTAGAGGTGCTGCAAGCACCAAGCTTGGCAAAGGTATGTAGACTTTTTCTCAGATCCAGCATTCCCCTAACCGGGTATTAGAGGGTGAAACGGTTCGGTGGTCAGTTAGCGGTACGACCTTTGCAGTGCAATCAGGCTCAACCTTGGATATATTTCAAACTGTATGTGGTTTAAGGCCGCTCCCTCATAATGGGCTTTATTTGACCAGTGATCTTCCCGAGCAGGATATGAAGCTGGTAGACAGCATCATACACCCCTCACGTATCCATAGTATCAAATATTGGCAGTGTCCTGGTGAATCCAAGCTTGATATCTTATTGGTTGCCGCAGAGGACACATACGTGACCGCATACCTTGTGGGGAACGGCCAGTCCCAGTCACGCGCAATTGCGAGATTCGGGGGACACACCAACCGGTATGTTGACCCCTCTCCCATAGCATCATAGCCGAACAATGCCCTTTAGTGTAAAGGCATTAGATACCCTCCATGTTACTTTCAACGGACGACCCGCTTGCACAAAAACCTTGATGTCAACGGCTTCGTCGGACGGACACATACGTGTATACGACCTCGGCGCGATATCCGTAAGTCTAGAGACCCATGAACAGGTTCCAATACTCCTGTCTATTGCATCGTACGATACCAAGGGCAGCAGGCTTGTATGCTTGACGATGGCCGACAGTGAGCCTACCAAAACTTCTACTACATCACTTGGCAAACGCTACGCTGGCACTTTATGATCTGCTGAGCCTAATCTGTAAATCGTATTTTGTCATATTTATAAATATCATGTGTCAGTGATAAATTCCCCGAGTCACGCTGGGCTCATCGGAACCCGCTTGTTCTTATCCACTTCCCCTCGCGTACCTTGCCCAGACATAATAGCAGATCTTCCATCATTGTCTGATGTCTTCCCTACCCGTTAATACCAAATCCCCTCGTGGTTCAGGGGGCCGTGATCGACGAAGCGAACCCATCGAGGTGCGAATGTCGAAAACGCTTTCTTACATCCTGCGTCATGGTGCCGCTAAAGAGGGCCTAGCGATTCGGTCGGATGGCTACGTGCGAGTTGCAGATCTTGTGGGCGCGTTTGAACCGTTTGTGACAATACCAATGTTGAACTTCCGGCGGTGTAGCTGGCTCGACCAAAGCTGAAGGACCTCGACTTGCCTGGACTGGTGAAGATTGTCCAGGCTGATCAGAAACAACGGTATCGACTTGGAACGCAGCTCTCATTTCCTGACGGACCGATTATTGCTACTCAAGGGCTTGACTTTCCAGACCAAGCCATACTTTGGGTAAGGGCAAACCAGGGTCATACACTCAAAGTATGTATTGCCCCGCAATTATGCGAAAGCGAGGGTTATCTGAACACGAGGCATGAAGGTAGATGAATTGGAGTTGAAGCCAGTGACCGACCCAAGCGAACTGCCATGCGTGGTTCATGGCACGACGTTCGCGGCGTGGGAAAGCATAAGTTTGTAAATCTCGCCCGGGGTTGAATTTCTTAAAACTAATAGCCGCATACAGAAACTCAGGGATTGAGCCGGATGCTAAGAAATCATATTCACCTAGCAACAGGCCGGCCGGGAGAGTTGGGTGTTATCAGCGGTATGAAGATTGCACTGTTGTTTCATCAAGCTAATATTCAAGTAGGCATGCGCCACACCTCTCAAGTGCTCATTTTCATAGACCTAGAAAGTGCTATGGCGGCCGGCATTTCATTTTACAGCTCGACAAACGGTGTGATTTTGACGGCCGGAAACAGCTCGGGCTATATTCCTAATGAGCACTTTGCCGCTGTTGAGCAAAAGACTAACTCGGGGTGGGAGCCTGTGCTTGTCCGTGACCCTATTGTCGGAAAATAGATACATCAGTTAGCACCAAGTCGGTAGTGTGCTGTGTGCCTGTCTGCGCTGACATGATTGTGTGTATATGACAAAAAAACAGGGGAAGAATGTCAAAATCTTTTCACGAACATGCGGAAGTCAATCACTTCTATTCTTTTATTAGATTTGGAGCAATTATGAGCGCAACTGCACCATGAGGGCTATCGTATTGCCTATGATAAATTAAAGAATACTGTTTTTTACCTTTGATTTATAGTTATATATACGTTTCAGCAAGTGCATTACATGAAGTATTACGGAGTGCGAGTAATATGCTACACAAAGTCGAGCTTCATTCATCCAGAACTACAACCTCATCATCGGAGTTTCTTCTAAAAGGTGATGGCTTGGCTCTAGACCGACCATTGAGTCAGAATACCCATCGGAAGGATCATAGCAGTGAAGGCTAACGTACTTTTCAGGCTTGCGGACGAGTTCGGCATCAATACCAAAAGTAGGAGTCGAACCCACTTGAATCATATCCTTACGCCATTGTAGTTGCTTGGCATTTTCTTCGCCCATGTGGCCGTCCATTCCCAAGTGATCGTCACGGTCAGGAAACATCATTTGTCCATATTGTCGGCTCTCGCGTAGAATTTTGAGAGCCACCTCATGGGTACAGCACATGTCTTTTTCGATAAGAAGCACAGCCGCTTCAGGTACGAGCACAGACAGGAAGAACTCGCGGGGCTGTAGGGGTCTGCACTCCTCTGGAGATAAATCGGGGAATAGGTTTGTCAAAACATCGAAAAACACCAGTGTGCCTTGCTCTCCATAACTGACCAGGGTGTATTTAGTTGCGTTTTGATATATAGTTAGAATACTCACTATCCAGGATGGGACAATTCAAAATTGTCTAGCTGAGCTTTGATGCTAGCTGCTTTTAGGACGCCCTGACGTTTGACGGTGTCCGATAAAGTCACAAAGAACTCGCTTGATGGAGGGTCAGAAATGATTTCTTGCAAGGCATCCACGATCTCCTCGCTTTGTAGACGTTCCCGGACATCATTCCAGTCGATAACAGTTGGCCAGCGATTAGCTATTCCTTCTTGGACATATGTGCTTTCGGCACGGTGCATGTGACAGAGGTTGATAAAAGCTGTAAGAGGAGCTGTTAAGCCAAGCGGGTTCCTGGCACGGGGTTCTGGTTTAGCGAGTAATCGAAGCTCGGAGAGAGTTTTCAACAGATCTGGAGAGGGATCATCAGGGAGGGGCTCGTCACAAAAGGGACACAAATCTTCGGGGTCCATATCATCTGGGTAGGGGTTAATACGTAGTGAAGATGAGAGATGGGGGGTTGCGCACACAGTGTATCTTCCCCAACACTCATTGAGTTTTCGAGCGCTGTGGGAGACCGGAGGAGATGCTCTATGTCCTCAGGTCTGAACCGTTTGCGGGGAGACGGGGGATCAACCGCCATGGCTGCCATTTTTACCGCAGCCTCCCGTGCATAAGCAGCCATGGGGAACTCGGCTGGTACTCTTTTAGGTGGCGCAGGAAGGCTACGGGACTGGGGCAGCGTTGAAGTGAGTACCTGTCAGTCCATTAGATCCCATCATCAACTAGGTTAAATATGATTCACACCTGCCCCTTTTTCGGAATCCTGGGCAACTTGTGGAGAGGAACAGGTTCTGATACTAAGCCGTTCGTGGCCGATAGTTGAGCACTGGTACGCTCCCGTTCGTCAAGCAAGCTTTGTGAAGCTACTCGTTTTGGCTTTGGCACAGCAGAGCCGGCGCGCTTGAAAGGAGGCGGAGCAGGTTTTGGGTCGGGGGAGGCTGCTGGGTGGTAAGAGCTGGAAATCCGGGAGTTGACTAAACACCGTACGCTGTTGTGCTAACTTGCTCTCCTCGACTCGTGCTCGGGGTGGACCTAGTCTGGCGAATGGAGCAGGAGCTGGTTGACGAGCTGCGCCAGACCGCGATGTGGTTAGTCAAACATGGGCAATGATCGACGACTAACCTGGTCTTGTTCGAGGACCATCATGCCCCAAGGAAGACTTTGATGATACTGAAGCATCTGGAGGCAAAACAGTAGTTCGAGCCTTGGAGCGAGTCGTAGGCTGAGCGGAGAGTGTGTCTATGGAATTTACTGGCTTGTTGGAAGAGTTTAATGGGACAACGGTAGCAAGAGTATGCACAGTGGTGGAAGCCACCTGTGTGCTTGACGCTGTTCCAGCTGGTTTTCCTTTTGAAAAGGGGGGCGGCTGAGGTGTAGGTCTATTTGAGGATCGAGAGACAGAACGAGCAGACGAGGTGCTGGTTGTAGCCGCAGGCTCTTGGGGGGATAAAAAGTCGATTGGGTCAATCTCGCTCTCTCCCGAGTCATCTAGACGTTAGAAATTTATTTTTTTTTACTTTTTTGGACATCATAGGTGACAGAATAGGTGTCGCTTACCCTGCTTCGGCCTTCTTCGGGGGTTGGGTGCCAGTTTGGGTCGCGCAGCCGTCGTGGTCAATTTGAAGTTGGTGGCCCCTAGGTCTTCGCCGATTCCACTCGTTGCAGATCGCGTCGCCGTTTCTTTCTTCCTACCAAGAGGCTTTAGGTGGCCCGAGTCGGCCAGGTTCAATTCTTGTCTGCGTTTCTCCATATTAGAAGGTGGGTAAGGAGAGAGGGACGATCACGTGGGTCCAGTCGTGCTACCCAGTACCATGTGAGTAGGCACAGCCACTGATGCGTACCATGCGCTCTCGTGCACCACAACCGAGCGACAGCGGGGTCGGCAGAAGCTATTTATAAGACGGGCTGAGATAACAGGGTTGAGTTACGCTACACTCGTGGTCCGGTGCGCTTCTGGGGGCCCAAGGAATGCTCGGAGCCATCTTAGTTAAATAGACCCAGCGGCCTTCTTAGGTCTGCAGGGTACCCACCATGTATCTCTTGCGCGCCGCCTGTCTTGTTCCCGTCGTACTTGCGTGCGCCGACCACGCCGATCATGTCCACGAACGGCGCATGCAGCCCGATGCAACAGCCAGTTCGTCTTGGCCCTCGGCTCCGCTGCAGTGGGGTGACATCAATTTTTTGCATACTACCGATAGTCATGGTGCGTCGGTTCCGACCCCCGCCCATTCTCTCCTTGACGTGTCCAACAGGATGGCTCCTTGGACACACCAAAAACTCACAACCAGAACCAAATTACTCTGGTGATTTCGGCGATTTCGCCTCCTTCGTCACCAATATGAAGCAAATTGCGGACAAAAAAGGAGTCGACCTTTTGCTCGTGGATTCTGGCGATCTTCATGACGGGACTGGCTTGACAGATGGCTTCCCTGTTGGGCAGGTCGATGGACAACAAGTACGTCGGCGTCAAGAAAACCTGAAATAACAAGTTATTCACCCAATCCAGGCAAACAAGTTCTTCTTTGACGTGCCATACGACGTGTTGGCTATTGGCAAGTAAGTAGCCGTAACATTTCCTGCTCAAACCCTGACGGGTCATCCATAGCCATGAGCTCTATCAGTATCCGATCACACTTGATATGCATCAAAACTTTGCGCCCCGCTGGAATGGCCGCTACTTGTCATCAAACGTGAATATCACATATACTGACAAAAGGGGACGACTCGTCAACACTCCCGTTGGCGACCGCTTTGTAAAATTTCGCACCAAGCAGTATGCCTGCTAACCTTGCTGATTAGACTCTTCTCTCATTTTGGTCTATTGTTACTAGTAAACGCAAAGTCACCGCCTTCGGCGTCTTGTTTGATTTCACCGGGAACGCCGCCAACACCACCGTGCAAAAGGTAGAAGCAATGGTCAACGAAACTTGGGTAGGATTATACATCTAGTCGTACAAACCGCCTTGACTTACTCTCCTCAGTTCAAGGATGCGATTCGAGAGGAACCCGACCTTTTCCTGCTTGTTGGACACATGCCTGTGCAAAAGTAGGATTCTGCCTTATATGCTTATGAGTTTATCTGATTTTTGCGCAGAGACAATTGGCCCATCGTTTTCAATGCCATACGGGCGGTGCATCCCACTGTTCCCATCTTTATTTTTGGGGGCACACTCACATCCGAGACTGTGTCCAGCTTGACCCCCGCAGTATGTCTCTCGAAAGCGGCAGGTACCTTGAAACAATTGGCTGGATGAGTGCCAAACTCCCCAAGGGGCAGAATACATCGGCCCCGCTATCGATTAGCAGGAAATACCTCGACCCCAACCGAAACACCTATACTTATCATACTCAAACCAAAAGGTTTGACACGGCCAAAGGCAAGCAGATCACGACCGGCATTAGCGCCTTGGCCAAAGCCTGGAACCTGACCGAAAAATATGGTACGGCTCCTCAGGATTACTATCTCAGTCGGTAGGCCCCATGATTCGACCATTCCGGTTCGAATCATGCTGACAGCTATGCAGAACGCCCTACCCTTCCAACTCTTCCGTCCTCTCACTCTTTGTCGAAAAAGTCATTCCGAAAGCTCTTGACATCGGCAATCCCGCACGAGCCGGTATTCCGAGGACCGTGATCGTCAATTCGGGATCTCAGCGATTTGATCTCTATGCCGGACCATTCACCCGCAATGACCAGTTCATTGTCTCGCCTTTCAACGATGCGTTCTTGTTCTTCCAAGTTCCAGCAGGAATTGCGAAGCAAGTCCTGGACAAACTCAATGCCAAGGGCGCCGCTAAGCGCGGCGAAGATCTGGCGGCTTATGCCAGAGGTGAGGTCGACTACCGTTTTAACGTGTGGCGAAGGGATCAATTCGAACGCGAGTACGTTGAACGCGCCACCCAAAACCTGACTCTAGGTTATGTAACCACGGATGTGAGTCCCCAGATTCCAACGCATTTCAATTTGTTGAAACATAGCAGAGCTGCCCTGGTATTGGTGATGACACTCTACACACTCCAATCCCATATTATGACGCGCCCGGGTACATCGCAAGCCCTCTCCCATCTGAGACTGCCGATGATACCCTCGTTGACCTGGTTTTTCTTGACTTTTTCGAGACAGATGTGCTCAGCATCGCGAATGCTCTGAGTACTGGCACTGGGAAGTCCTACGCTGCTTCAGATGTCAAGCAGTATGGATCTGGGGATTTATTGACCAACACAGTTTATGGGATTTTTGCCAAGGCTGCGTGGAACTAAGCGATGCGTATCAGAAGACTGATTTTTGTAGTATAATGATTCGCCTATCGTTTTTCTGTGATTGGGAGTGTTAGAAGACGCATATATGCGCTGTGATTCACGCTCATTAAATTAATTTCCGGGCATGATGGGATGAACATGTAATTCCACCAAAAAGAGTATTCGATGGTCGAAAAAAGGGAACCAAATCTAAATCCTTCGCTTGACAATAGTACGAACTGGATCGATGTATTCAGCCAACAGTTTCGCCATCAAGAATTGTCCGTAATCCTGATTTAATTGAATTACTACAGCTCGTAAAACATCTGCAAAACTCACTTTCGATGATATCCATATAAGCCTGTGTAGCTGGGCTGTCTGGATACTCGTCTAGGAAACTGACGCCGTAATCTGCGCTCTTGCCTATTCTAGGATCGAGCGGGACGCGGCCGAGGAGCTCGATGTCGGTGTCTTTGGCAAGTTGAGCGGCTCCACCTGTTGTCGGTTTGAATATCTGCGACTCGGTTTTGCACCCAGGGCAGACAAATCCGGACATGTTCTCCACAATGCCGAGGATCCGAATGCCGACTTTATGGCAAAAGCTGATCTCACGCCTGACATCTTGAAGAGCAACCTCTTGGGGGGTTGTCAGGAGGACCGCACCGTCGATACCACTCTCTTTGAGATACTGAACGATGCTGAGATGCTCGTCCGAGGTGCCTGGGGGGGTGTCGACAAGCAGATAGTCGAGGGCGCCCCAATCGACATCTTTGAGGAACTGTCCGATAAGACCGTTCTTTTTTGGGCCTCTCCACATAACGGCAGAAGACTCGGACGGAAGCATAAATCCGACCGACATTGTGCATAAGTTGTCTTGGACATACACTGGAGACCAGCCCGACGCCGAGTCGTGTATCTGTTCGTTTACGAGACCGAAGAGTGTTGGGATGGACGGGCCGCAAATATCGACGTCCATGATGCCGGTCTAGAGAGACGTTAGATCAGAAGAGGGGTAAGCAATGCGGCCATACCTGGGTGTGTTCGTCTGCGGCAAGAGCCCAGCCAAGTTGGGCGGTAAATGTGCTCTTGCCGACACCGCCCTTGCCGCTGAGCACGAGGATCTTGCGTCGGATGTCGGCCATGCGGTCTCTGATGAGCGGAAACGCTGGATCGGGGCCCGTGGTTACGCCCGCAGCGCATACGTCCTGGTTTGCGCAGCCATTGCATGCGTCTGCTTTGCCTGCTTGCTCCGACTCGGTGCCCTGCAGACATAAATACATCATTAATGATATCATTAATAATGTGAAGAGCGAGGACATACCGGGCAGTGTTCCGGCGCATTTGCCGGGATGGATGGAGGTTCGGGGAGCGCGACGGGGTGTTGGACGGCGATCATGACTGGTGGCGGACTGGCGGTGGCAGGATTGAGCGGCGGTGAGTCAGCGCTTACGGGAGCGCTTACGGAGTAATCACGCTCTGGCTGCCTTGCGACGTCTGCTCTCAACTCCATCTGCTGCTGCCCACCGCCGCCGACCACGATGGCGACCAGGCTGTACGAGACGCTTGATTTGCCCCGTGATGCCACTGTCGACGAGAGTGAGTACATGAGGCTGGCTGAGGACGAGTCTGACTAGTGTGTGCAGTACGTCGGGCGTACAAGAAGAAGGCGCTGAAGACACATCCCGACCGTGCGCCCCCAGAACGCAAGCTGGCTGCAGAGGAAGAGTTTCGCAAGGTCAACGCCGCATATGAGGTCCTCGTGGATGAGGACAAGCGCCGGCTGTACGACCGCCATGGTGCGTCCGCTGCTCATCTGCCGGCCCCTCGCTGACGTCGATCATAGGCATCTACCCGCCGCCAGAGCCCCAGGTCGAGGACATATACGCCAACCCGCACGCACGCGAGTATGCAAACAATATGCGCTTCTCCCCACCGCCCATGCCCTCTCACCCCAGCTTTGAGCGCCAGTCGCGCAGGAACGCTCCTCGCCCCGCCGACCCCTTTGTGCACATGTTCAACGAATCTCCCTTCCCGCCTGCTGCGCCACCCGGCTCGGGCCCCTTTGGCATGCACCACCCCCACTTCTCGTTTACAGATCCGTTCAAAGTCTTTGACCATGTATTCGCCGCAACACAGATCCCCTTTCCCCCACAACACTTTCTGCCCTTTCCAATGTCCATTCATCCGAGCCCGGCGATGCCCTTTGCCGGTGGTCCAGGTTTCATAGTCTTTCCTGAGGATACACCCGGCCACGGCAAACCCGTCTGGACAGAGGAAACCCACACTACCCGGATTGTCAATGGTCACGAGGAAAGGATATGGACACGCATCGATAGAGAGGTCAGTCGCTCGCCGACGGTTTCGATACATCCTAACAGTCACTTCAGGGCAACGTTAGGCGCACGTACGACGTAGACGGTCGCCATTGGGAGACCTTCAATGACCAGATCGTGCGGCCCTACGAGACTATTTACGAGGCGCACAAACAACCCATCGACTATCCTCCTGTTCCGCCGTCCCAAGCTCGCTCTCGCAAGTCATCTGTGGGCAAGAAGAGCCGATACCCTTCTCCTGGCAGGGGCTATGCCTATGTGTCCGCGGCACCCCAACCCCCTCCTCCACCCCAGCCACACCATCATACCCGCACCACATCACACCATGTTCCCAAGCCTCGTCGACGCCACCATCGCCGTATGACCTCTTTCTCCAACTCCCAAGAAGACCTGGGGTCTTCGATCAGCGACGTCGAGACTGCGCGCCCTTACTCGTATGAATTTGCTCATCAGGAGCCACCGTACTATGAGCACTACCAGCCCGCATCCTCGCGCGATTCGCATCCGAAGAAGCGTTATGACGATGCACGGCTGCCCACCCCTCCGCGTGACCCGGAGATGGCTCGTAGACGGGCTGGACGGGACGCCTCATATGCTATGCCATACGCGGAGCGTGAACGAGAGCCAGCATTCGTCCCGCCGAATCCAGGTAAGGCCTTGATCAAGCCCAAGCTCGCCATCGATATACACGAGTCTCACACACCCCGATCCTAACAGAGCATGAGGCCAAGGAGAAGCGATGGTGGCAGAAGTTTAGCAGAAATTAAATTCTAGTTTAATCTGATTGAAATGTTTGTATTTTTCGTCGTGTTCCAGATGGCCGAAGCCCAGCGTGTCACTCTGGCGCTATTCTATTTCCACTACGCCCACAGAGAAATGTCCTCTGCGATTCCCTGTGTCCAGTCTGCTGTATCAGTTTGTTGCGCCGAAGCTGTTTTAGTTTCGTGCCTTGCGTTTCGGTCTGTGTTTGCTATCCGGTCACAGCGACCCTTTGCATCTGTATGTACGTTTGAGAACGCCCAAATGACCCAAAGTCGTGAATAATTATTACGTCCATTGCACAATAGCCATCCGAGCGAGATCGGAAAGTCCAGTTGAGAGGGGGTGATTCAAATTGCACGAGGTGACAAGATGCTGACGGGATCAAAGGACATGCAGGTTACGAGGGTTCTGGATCTCGCGGGGGATGGAGTATAGGAATCGACAAAGGAGGCTATGGGTTTGTTGGCTGGCGCCGCAAACGGACGTACTCGGCACGGAGTCTGTCCATGTTCTCAGGACACGTACTGAGTGGGGTGTGAGAACGGCGGTGCGGGCAGGCGAGGGGACATACTATTTGTACATGCACGCCTGGAGCTGCTTGTGCTGGGTGCGACACGCCCATGCCACACTCACGGTCCGGCCGGTTGCGCACTCGGCAAAGCCTAGGACGGGTCAGTCGTCGTACGGGGACGGGGCATATGCGCACTTTTCACGAGCTCGTCGCAGTCCTTGAGCGCCTGGGCCTTGGTCGCCTTGAGCAGCGTGTCCTCTTCGCGGCGCGAGAGCGTGTCCATCGGGGTGGCGGTGTCGTCGCTCCCTTGTGTCGCTGCCACACACGTCCAAGCACAGGTAAACACGCCGCGCCCAAACAGACCCCATCTGGGGAAACGCACTCTTTTGTGCGGGCCCAGCCAGCATAAAGCCACGGCCCAGGTGCCAGACTCGCCATCCGCTTCTCTCTCTCGTCTCTTTACGAACTCACGCCGGCCGTATCTTTCTCTTCACTCCTCAGCCGGCTGAACGAACTTGTGCATACACCTTTAATTCGCCTCGCTATCCTTCGTTTGGTCTCGATCCATGTCCCAGCCCCAAGTCGAGCTGCTCTCGCCTGCGACAACCGCCAAGATGGCACGAATCCAGTCCTGGCAGCGCAGTGCCCAGCTCCAGGCGTCCGAACCCCACACTCCAGTCTCGGCCACATCCACCACCCGGCGCCACTCTGCACCGTCCCCCGTGTCCTCGGCGTTTGATGTCCGTGTCATGCCAGCCCCAGCAGTTCCCCAAGTCCAAGTGCACCTTGCCGAGCCCCGTCCAGTCCTCCACCACACCCACTCGCACGTCGCCTCTCTCCACTCTTGGGATGGCGCAAACGAGGATCTCGAGTCGCGCGCCGGGCTCCGCATGGGTGACCGGGATGCAGCAAGCTCCCTGGGACGCAACAAGAGCTGGCGTGCACGCGCAGCGCGAATGTCACGTGCAATCTTCGGGCCCTCTTCTGGGCCTCTGCTCCCCCCTTGGCGTGCTCTCAACGTAGAGAAACATAGCCAGGTCCAACCTGTTCACGACGACCAAACAATCAATGTCAACGTACGTGCCGGGAGCGACGCAGGACGCAACTCTCACAAATGTCCATGTCAACATCACAAGGCGCCGCAAAGGAAGCAAAAGCGCATGTTCTGGTGCATTCTGCTCATCCTCCTTATCTTGCTCGCCGTCGCGGATATCATCTTTCTCAATGTGCGCGTCTTCAACCCCAACTTCATTGTCGCCCAGCCTCTCGCACCCGCCCCAACCAGCCTGGTTAAAGAAACAGTCGCTCCGGTCGCTTCCACAGTGGTGATCACGAGCGCCGGATCGACCTTGATCTCGGTTACCACCGCCTCGATCACGACCACCATCTCCGCCTCTGCTACTCCCTCGGCTGCTCCATCGATCCTTCAGAATTGTTTGACCCAGTTTGAGCTCAATGCGCCTTCCAGCCCAACCTCGTACCCGTGCGACACTTGTTTCTCTGCCCTGAGCAACGCCCCTGCTAGTGCTGGTGCCGGACCCGCCACACAGTCAGTTGTCCCGCCACAGTTCAGCACACATGACTAATTACAATTGCCACAGGTTTTGTGCCATGAAGGCTATATTTGACTCGGCCGGGACCTCTAGCTCCACGAACAGCGGCGCTCTCGCAAGTGTTGGCTGGATGAAAGACGCCAAGCCATGCGGATGGAGTGGAGTAAATTGCGACTCTAATGGTAACATTATTGGCATGTGAGTGTCTCTATTCCGCTCAACCAAAGCGATCGTTGACAAAACATTGCAGAACCCTCACCTTCCCTGGTATCCCCGCTGCTATTCCCTCGGAGCTATCTTCTGTGTCCACCCTCACAAGCTTGAAGATCACCGGCGACGGCAATCTCCCTTCGGGCTCTTTACCTGCCCTTGGGACTTTGACCGGCCTAGATATCGAGAACACTGGTATCTCGGCTCTCTCTGACGGCGCACTCTCGAAATCGTTGACGTCGCTGACGTTGGTACGTAACTCCAAAATGGGATCTGCTTTGCCGAACGCCGTGGGCTCGTTATCCTTAAAGTCGCTGTAAGTAGATACTCGCGTTTGCTATAAACGCGGTCAGCTGACAGTGTCCACAGGATCATCAACGGCCAGTCAATTACTTCATTTGGACCTATTTTTACCTCTTCGAGCCTCTCCTCTTCGCTTCAGACTCTCGACCTCTCCTTTAACAGTATCACTGATTCTCTTCCCTCGGACCTTTCCTCTATGTCATCGCTCGTGGAGCTTAACCTGTCAGCCAACGACATTTCAGCTCCTTTCCCATCCGCGATGCCCAACCTACTCCAGGTCCTCATTCTCGAAGGGAACAGCAAGCTCAGTGGCACACTACCAAGTTCGATGTGTTCATCGACAGCCCTCGCTCAGTGTGACCTAAAGAGCACTGGCCTCGGAGCCTCTGGAACAAGTTGTGGATCCTGCACTTTCTGAACCATGGCTCGGTTGGATTACGATCTTTCATGATGTGCTATTTTTCGTTTTCGTCGGGCCCTCATTGGACATATCGTACATTTTACTGTATTTTATACTCTTGATGTTAATCTGTCGTTCCGGAGAACACCACCCTCCAGCCATCGTAGGCTACATACTACTTCATACGCCTGTATTTTTGCACAAATTTAAAACTCTCACGCATATATCTACGGAACTGAAATAAGCACATACTCTTTGCGTAGATTGGCGAGCTCTGGTCCTATATGTACTTTCGGGGCTCATTATAGTACCTCACGATTTACCGTTCGTATTAGATGGGGTAGATAATGATTAAGTCTCGCAATCGAGGTACACGTGACACTTTCTGAACACGTCAGGCGCCGGCTCTTTCGCGACGTGTCTTGCTGGCAGGCCACACGTTACATACCTGATCTCGACTGGGACATCACTCAGCGTCGACTTGACGAAATTTACTCAGAAGTAACTTCCGTAAACCTTCCGCATTTTCTTCTCTCCTAAAAGTTCGATCAACAAGTGAGTGACAATCGCCTGGCAGATCCTGTGTGCCTCTCACAATCTGCTACAGTGGCAGACCACGGTCACTCCCATGATGGACCAAACGCACACGGGCATTCCCATGATGGTCCCGGAGGACACAACCATTCGCACTCTCCCCAACCTGGCCCGCCTCAGCAACTCCTCAATCCAGACCCAATCGACCCTGCTCTCCAGGCAGACATGGATGCGAGTTTCAAGCCGCGGCCGGTCAAGTTAGTCGGGCCTGAAGGACATACAACATGCCAAGCAGTATGCATTGAGCACGGGCAGGACAAGTGCGATGACTGTGGGGTAGACTATTCCGACTTGAACCTCTTGGCCAGGATGCTAGTTCAGGCGCCGAACCTGATTGTGCCACCACCGCCACAAGTGACTGACAAGAGCAGGTCAGCCCACGTCGCCAAATTTAAGGACGAAGGCAATGTACGTTTTCAGGCTTTTCGCGCGTACATAGATCTAATTGCAATATCTAGACAGCGTACAAGGCAGGCAAATGGGCGCCAGCCATACAGAGTTATACCATGTCAGCTAATATTGCTGCTTCCCGACCCAACTGGGAGCCCCACAGCCTGGCCCGCGAAGAAATTTCAACGGTACTCTCGAATCGGTCTGCCGCACACCTCTCTGCTGGCGACTACATCCCGGCACTTGTAGATGCAGACGTCGTCATCGCGCTGCGAAAACCATGGACAAAGGGTCATTTCCGGAAAGCCAAAGCTTTGGTTGCTTTACAGTGTTATGAAGAGGCACGGGATGCGATCGCTGTGGGTTTGCAATTTGAACCAGACAACAAGGTCAGTCAGCGAATGCGTTATCACCAGGATTCCGACTCACCGGCTATCGAACAACAGGAGCTGCTTGATTTCATGAGCGAGGTTGACGGTAAAATCGCTGCCGCACACCCCCCTGTTAAAATCCCTGCATGACAAATTTGCTCTCTTATTGCACTGTGTTCATTAATTCGGGGGTGTTTATTCAATCATAAAGTCCATTTATATTTATAGTTGAAAATACGTGCTTATAACGCAACAATCTGGATTAGTACGCTCAGACCGCAATCCAGGTAATTAAAATCAACTGCCTCTAAACAGCAGCTCCCCGTTGGTGCTTCCAAGGTCTTATCATCTGCCCTGTAAGTCGTCCAGTACTTGCATGGCTTCAGCTTCGCATTCGTAAGGTTCCCTGAATATCCTCAATTTGATATGGACCGGAGTTCTCGCTCTCGCAGCCTCTATCCTTAAGCGTAACGCTTCCTTCTTAGCCAGGATCCCTGCGCGCGTATTATCGGCAACAGCGTCCGCGCTATGTCCTGTTCCGGCGGTGGCGGCAGCAGATACCAGCGCGCTGGCGGGATCCATACCAAGATCAAGGTTTGCTGAGGAGAATTGCCCAGGAATGGATGGCAACTCGGCTCGTTTGGCGGTTGGTGTGGGACCGTCAAAATATGATCCCGAAGACCCACGAGAGCGAGGTGTGTATACCCTGTATGCAGTGGAAACACTTGGAGACTGTATTGGGTCGGTAACAGAGCGGGTTGCCGATCGTGCTGTAACCGGACCAGCCGAGTTCGGCGCTGCACGCGGAATCTGAATTTTTGGCACCTCCTCTTTTGGTTTCTTGCCCCCACCTGTCAAGCTGCGAACGCTCCTGAGCGAGCTTGCTGAGCCTTTCTTTCTGAGTGAGCCGTCGGATATGGGGCCAAGTATCGGCGTTGATGGAGCGGTGGGAGGTGGGGTAGCGGGCGTGACGTCACGTAGAAACAGAGCGATGATTTGGTGAGGACGCTCCTGCGCGAGAGTGCTGTATAACTCAAGGTCCTGTTCGCCTGTGTCGCCTACGAGGATAAATTTTGACTCGGGAAAGCTATCGAGAACCTCGATCACATTCCCTCGTTTGCGATCCGCAGCGGATTCACCCCATAAGCCTAGGGCCGAAAAAAGTTAGTTTCAAGGACGGCCGACACCCTCCATACGCACCTTGGAAGAGATTCCGCCCTCCATACGATTTCAACTTGACCGAACCTAGCGCTTTTTTAACGAGGAATCGGGTCAAAGTGCATGTATCATACCTTTAGGCAGGTTGGATATCCCTAAAAAGTCAATAAGAACCGGCAACAACTCGAACGGACCATTTGACTGCGAATTAATGCAGCTTAGCTACCCAATCGGAGACACAACGTAGTACTTAAACTTACTACATAGTGGAATCTGACTCCGCGTTCAGAAAGTTTGCTGTAAAACTCTGGCATGCCTGGCACCACAAGCTCATCTAAATGTCGAACAAAAACCTAAACAACAAGCCAGGTCAACAATCCGTTTTCCTGAACCAGGCTTGACTTGCATTATGAAAAATTGCTCTCACACCCATCAGCACTTCGCTGATCTTGATTGTATCGTCAATGTCCGAAATGACGCGAACCCGAGCAGCAGACAGTATCCATTCTCCCCGTGCTTGCACGGAACCATCGGGTTGGGAAATCCTATCCTCCACGCCAATCCCCTGAGATGTTTCAGCTCCTAGTCCGTTGGACATTGGCGCATTCGGTACGGGCAGTAGTTCGGCATGTATATATAGTGGTTGCTCTTCCATGTGGCTACCAAATGCGATTTGCAACGCACGATCGTGCGTACACAATTGTTCGAATGATATATTGAACGTATGGGAAAAGTACCCTTGGGATCCAGTTTGGACTCGGATACGAGCAAGTGGCACATCGTCTTGAAGGATTCGTGGATCGGAACGGGGGGTAGTATCGACAGGGTGGGCATACACCGAAAGTTGAACAGTTCTGTTTTCGAGTTTGCTGCACCAGAAAGGTTGTAACCGAGCATCAAGGTTGGCATGGAGCTGGCGGAGGACGCCTGTATCCATATCGGAGCTCACTGAAGAAAAATCGGTGCCACTTCTCGATGATGTCGCTGAGAACACGGAAGAAACCGAATTCGCAGTGTTGCTGCTCCCAGCTTGAGATGACGACGGAGTAGGGGAGAGAGTTGGTCCTGTAATTGTTGGAGATCGTGCAGGAAGTGGGGGGGGCTGGGTACGGCCGCTTCTAGAGGAGCCTGATATATCGAGCTCGGATTGCGAAGATGCAACTCCAAAGTCCACAATACGACTATCACGGTTTGCTTCAACCCTGGGTTGGGGAAGTGTGGTTAGTAGGTGAGCCTCTGACTCCTCAGTAATCTCCTCAGGCCTAGGTGGAAGTACAATTCCCATCCGAGCCAGTTCTTCCGATAGATCATCGGTGGATGGATTAGGAGACTGCGTTAATGGGGTGACAGAGCCTGGGCCCGAAAGGATACTGTCGGGAGGTGGGGGCAACTTCGGGAGCGCAGAAAATCCTGTTCGAGTCGTTAGAGTTTGAGCTTACGGACGCGGACTGAATGCTTACCACGAGCGATCCTCATAAAAGCCTTTTGGGACCTCGTGGCCTGATCGGGTGTACGTAGACTGGACACAAATCCAGACACAAACAGGTCGATCGAAAACTGCTGAACGTCACCTGTGCTATTCGTAAGCCGAGCACTAGCACGTCGTCCGTGTGTTCAATACCATTTGCAACTCGTAGTCCGGTGTCTGGGTACCGCCTTACCGCCCACCCAGGAAACAATAATATTCTCTCTGTGCCCCTTTGCTCTTCTCTTCGCCTGGATCATATGAAGCGTCAGTGCGCTTGATCGGCGACCACACGCTTACCTCTGGCGTTTCTCCCTGGCCCATTCCTCCCAGGTTTGCCTCTTTTCTCCAGTGACAGGATCTATCCCAGTTCGGTATGCCACGACTCGGTTTGACACTGCATTGTATGCAGACTTGGAAACCTCTGATGAGGCGACATAGTCTCTGACCTTGGCCAGCTTGGAGAGGGCCGCATTGCGCCAACCTCCTCCGCTCATAGTAAACGACGATTGGGGGGTGCGAGGACCGGGGCGAGAGGGGCCACTCATGTTTATGACAGCATGTGGTCGCGCGCCAGAAAGTATGGGACAGCGTGAGATGACGGCATCCCACCCAAATAGAGTATGATTGTCTGCACCATCTGGTCACGTGCCCCCAATTGCTCTTGCATGTTCTCCATCGCCGCCTTCCCTCCACGGCATATCGCCTCTGGTTCTGACCATGCGGATAGATCGAGACTACACCTTGGACCCATGGAAATTGATCCAGAAACCGACGACGAGCTCAACTCTACTTCGTCGAGGCTGACGTCTCCTGGAGAAATGATTACGTCCAGCCAAGCATTCATGCGGTCAGCATCAACAACCGTGTACGTATTTGCACTCAAATATTTCGTCCAGCGGTCACGGCACTTTTGTCGAAAGCGAGCAGGTCATTGCATCGGTGGCCGGAACAGTGGAACGAGTCAACAAGCTTGTTTCCGTCAAGCCAGTGAAGTCCAGGTAAGTCATTCCCATGGCCATATTGAAACGTCCAAATGAACACAATCAGATACACGCCTGAAGTCGGAGACCTGGTGGTCGGTAGGATTGCAGAGGTTCAGTTCACCAGTTTCGGGTATGATCGAGAGAAAGAACTTATGCCATTCAAAGGTCCAGAATAAACGATGGAAAGTTGACGTCAACTCTCGCCAAGACGGGCTTCTCTTACTTTCGTCAGTGAATCTGCCTGGCGGAGTACAGGTACATCTATTGCCCTGTTATTAGATTAACATACATTGATCCCGGCCTAGCGACGCAAACTCGAGTCAGACGAGCTCCAAATGCGAACATTTTTCGAAGAAGGTGATTTGCTCGTGGCAGAAGTTCAATCCTTATTCGGTGATGGCAGTATATCTCTGCATACTCGTTCATTGCGTTATGGGAAGCTTCGGAACGGACAACTCGTCGTTGTAGCGCCAAGGCTTATACGACGTCTCAAGTCTCATTTCTTTACCTTGCCGTGTGGCGTAGATGTAATCATGGGTTTAAATGGTTACATATGGGTCAACAAGCATGTTAAAGAAATGAACCAAGCTGGGGAAGAAGGATTCGATGCGGAAGCGGTGTATTCCAACAAGAACGATGTGGGTCGCCAATACTTCTAACCTATTATGTTGGGCTAACTCAAAATAGCCAATTGATACGACAACCCTTCGAGCGATCGCGCGAGTATCCAATGTCATCCGGTCTCTGGCGCGGTCCCATATTCCACTCACAGACTGCCTCATTGAACAAGCATACGAGTGGGTGGTGGACCAAAACGTGGAGATTATGGATATATTGAGCGAAGAAGTCGCCGAGTCGATGGCCGCGAGCGTGCCTACGCTTGTACTTCGAGCATGAGGTACAATTGATCGTATGTGAGCTATATCGGTTAGCGCCTTTTGGATGAGCAGCTGATTCAGAGTCTACGTTGACTTGTATTCGACTAACCCAGTGGCGTACTTACGGCTATGTGTGTATGTGTTTTCTCAACAAATCTCGCGGAGTACAAAAATATAGTTCGGCTCTGAAGGAGTCTGCGGCTAGGCAAATATATCAATCCCAGATGTGACCTGATTTCCGTCATTTTGCAACGGACCGAGCCAGCTTCTTGGCTGGCAACGATATGTTTGGGAAACCAGCTTCCATGTTCTTCCTGTCTTGGTGCTTCCCTCTATAGCACCGGAAGCTGTTTGATTGCCGGTGGTTATTCGCTAGTCGATCTACCAGCAATCGGTGCTTGTTCCAAAGTTTGGCGAGACGATTCCTCTCAGCGTATCCTAAATCTTCCAAGAGTTTCCAGCGTCACGTTATTGCCAACGACCGCGCGAGTCCTTCTGGGATGCTTTATCGGCGTGGAGCATATGTTCAGAAAACATGGCCACTGCTACCAACTCCGGGAGCCACTCGACCGACCCAGGACTTGTTTGATGGATCGGGAATGGTCGCCTTCCACTGACCCTCTGACCCGGTCCGATACATCTAAACGGAGACATTGCTCTGACAGTTCTGATATGTGCCCCTGATCTCCGCCTTGACGTCCACACAAAATTGTCGTCGTTGGCTGCTATTTCTAGGATTCCGCCAGGAATAGCTCTTTGTTGTCCTTTTTTTAAATTTTTACTCGACCGCAATTTGTGCATACACGGACAGCGGAGCCGCTGGGAAAGGCTGGGCTTGAATCCCGTGTCCAAGGATGGTGTTGTGATTGGGAACTTGATCCCTTGCTGGCTGTCTTGAGCCCAAGAGCTTCTGTACTTCTGGTACTCGCCCGCCTTCTTCGCCACACGGGCTGTACATACATAACCTGACCACACTCGCTGCGACGGTACTAGAGCTACGATCCCCCTGAACGATACGACCGCGTCCAGGCTTTGTGCCCTCTCTCGATCATAGTCCTTCGCGACCCTGTACACAACACATAAGTATCACTTGGTGCTCAGGCACCTCGGTCGCCAGCGTTATACCCCCTCTCTGCGATGCTGCTTGTTGGGCTCTTCCTGGTCGTACTTTTGTCTCCAGCCCACGCGCTGCCGGTGTCCTGCAAGCTGAGGTCTTGGGCGGTGGAAAAACTGATGGGAGTTGTATGCGAGGTACGCAGTCTCCTAGTTGCATTCATGTAACATATAGGTGAGCTGATATTTTGCTGCAAGGCCAACGTCTCCCAGTGGCCATGCCCAAGGCGGTCTGATCTCGAAAACCCCACTGGGTAAGTGCAACAAAAGATGAGCTGGATTAACGGACCGCTAATATTGTCCTTTGTTGGCAGCAACGAACTAAACAAGATTCTCCCGTCGTATGTCTATTCAAATCATAAACGACAAGAGCCAACGGAATCGGGATCGGACGGACCCGCACTCGGCACGATCTTAGGTGGAGTGTTTGGCGCTGTCGGTGGGTTGGCGGTGATAGGTGCCATTTTCTATGCGTCAGTGTTGAACGGTCGAGCTTGGATCGAGTCGCTAACAGACCGCCGCTTCCAGCTGGTGGTCCATCCGGAGAGTTAAGCGGAACCACGCGGCCCACGACCGGAACGCGTCGTCTTCATTTGGAGGGGGTGTGACCCATTCGCAGCTTGTAGGACAACAGGCGTCCAAGGACTCGCGGGGAAGCAGCTCGAACAAGAGCCGACAGAGCAGGAAGAAGCCGGCTGGAACCAAGTGGCAGGACCCATGGCTGGCGACGCCCAAGCCACCACGCACGGTGCCCGTCGCCGTGAAGCTGGACCGGCCTGGCAATGCGATGACAGCGGGGTCCGGCAAGGCCGCGGGAGACGACCGGACATCAGAGTCGAGTGGGGTGCCCCTGGATGTGATCGTGTCCAACGTCGACGACGAACGCAAGGCCGTGCGCCACGGGCTATAGATGCGGGCTGTGTATGCACTGTATGCACTGTGTATATGTACATTATGTTGGCAGTGTTTGAAATGATTTGTCAGCGTGGGATTTGGCGTTGGCGATGGACAGCGAGCGTCTGGACCTGACCTCGACATGGCACACACGCTCTCCAACGGCCGACTGCGCGCGGGGTCTGTGCACCACCCGCGCCAGACACCGGGCTGGATGGTGGACAAGCCGCGGCGAGACACGATCGACTCGGGCGCTCTGCCGGCGCCGGCGATGGCAATGGCAACCCACTCCCACTCGCTCTTTTCCTCGGCCAAGAGCTCGCTCTCGCACCTCACCGCCCTCAAGCCAAACGTGCATGCCGCCCCCTCACTCACCCACAGCGCCCCGTCGGTCTCGACGCTGCGCTTCCTCGCCCTCTGCACGCTCTGGTACCTCAGCTCCGCCCTCTCGTCCAACACCGGAAAGTCGATCATGATCCAGTTCCGGTACCCAGTCACCCTCACATTCGTCCAGTTTGCGTTTGTCTCTGGCTACTGTGCCCTCTTCATGCACCCCCGTCTTGGCATGAGCACGCTGCGCTCCCCGACGCGCGCCATCATACGCAGCACGCTCCCCATGGCTGCCTTCCAGGTCGGCGGCCACATCTTCTCCAGCATGGCCATCAGCCGTGTCCCCGTCAGCACCGTGCACACCATAAAGGTACGCGCATCTACTTGATCCATACGCTCTTGCTCACCATGACTTCAAGGCACTTTCTCCATTGTTCACCGTCCTAGCCTATCGGCTTCTTTTTGGGGTTAGTTATTCAGTGCGCACGTACGCGTCCCTCCTTCCCCTCACCGTCGGGGTTATGCTGGCATGCACGTTCGATGTTGCTGGATCCAACGTCGTTGGCTTGATGTGCGCATTTGGCTCGGCCCTGGTCTTCGTTTCCTCAAACATCTTTTTCAAGAAGATTATGCCCTCGAATGGCGCCTCGACCGCGCACAAGCTAGACAAACTCAATCTGCTATTTTATTCATCCGGCCTCGCTTTTCTCCTGATGATACCCATCTGGCTGTATTATGATTTTGGCCACCTCTGGCGTCGTTGGCACGACGACTCGTTTTCAGAATCAACTAAGCCGACCGCCCACGGCGTCTTCTATTATTTCTTCCTCAACGGCACCGTTCACTGGGCGCAAAACATTATCGCTTTCGCCATCCTCGCTTCCACCTCCCCCGTCACCTATTCGATTGCATCGCTTATCAAACGAGTTGCAGTGATCTGCATCGCCATCGTGTGGTTCTCCCAGAGCGTCCACCCGATCCAGGCTCTTGGTATTATGCTCACGTTTGCCGGCCTCTGGTTGTACAATCAGGCTAAATCGGATGTCGAGCGCGGCGAGAACAAGGCCCGGCGGGTTGAGGCAAACAGGCAGCTCCAACTTCCGACAACCAAATCTGAACTCGTCACACCAAATGGCAGCCCTCGACCGGACCACCTTGAGCTTCATCCCTACCAGACAGCCACTGCTCCACCTCGCTCCCATCCTCCGATGCGTCAGACCAACGGAATGTCGATCAACATCCCAGCGTCAAAACCCAGGCAACCAATCTCACCAACCGAGTCCTATCCATCACCTCCGGCGTCGCTCGACTCGCCCCCTCATTCCGCTAGCGGTCGTACCAACAATTACCTCAGCCTCAAAAATCGAAAAGGCACGCACGATGAGACTCCGCAACACAACCTGGAGGCACCCGATGCGACGCCCAAAATGCATACCCAACCCCTTGCACAATTCTGATTATATTATGTTTCTTGCGAACTATGGACTTTTTGCTTGTTTGTTGACTTTCATAGACTTCGCATGTTTCATCCTGAGCACCTAGTAACTTGTAGACGTAGGATCGTATACTGTTTCGAGAATCAAGATCGATATTTATGTTGCTTAGTATATTAGCTTCGGGATTTGTTTGCTTCCGCGTGATTGATTGATTCCGTGGCTCAGTCCCCCAGTGGCCACTCCCCACGTCGACCACCAGGCTTGAGTTGAACTCCGTGCTCGGCGCAATCGAGAACCGACTTTGTGATTGCTCTGCCTCCGGGAAGACCACCTATTACCCGATTGAATATGTCGTCACCACCCCTTATCTCTACGAATGCCTCCCGCCCCCTACCCGCCAAGAAGACGTACGGTAGGAAGCGCTTTCCGGTGCGTCCTAGTGAGTCAGATTCAGGCGTCGCCGGAGCTCCTGCGAAGAGAAATAGTAAGTGATTGACTGTAGTAGGCATACATTTGCGAGACATCATTGAGGCATTACAGGGTTCACGTCCAGCCCCCGCCAGCCCTACTCTGGCACTGAAACTCCTCTACAAAATATACATATAAACTCCCCTAGCCCACTGAACTTCCCTCCACGTTCGCATCCTCCACCTCAACCAACATATCCTTCCAATCTTACAAGCCGACGCACCGCCGACCAAAATGCGCTGGACTCCCCGTTCACTGGACTACGGAACTCAAATGCGCCATATGGCGTTGATTTTCAATCTGGAATTCGTCGTCTTCCTTCCGCCCCGAAGTCAAGACTAACATCCGATGCCCGTTCGCGTCATCTCTCCCTCAATCGTCCTTACTCAAACAACCCAGTTCGTGATGGAAAAGAGACACCTGCTGAAACTCTCCGCCGCAAAACCTCCAAGGCAACTACGACGTCGGGTACAACAGCCAGCAAACATTCGTGGCTCATTCCTCCTCCACCACGCGCCAAGTTTAACAAGGACGCCCTTCGCGTGGCTACAGGCACACCCATGTTTGACTTTACGTTTGATCCTCCAGCCGAGTCAACCGTTGCCAACATACTCAGAGCTCCACGCACAACTCTTGCCGGGGCTGTTGGTGATCTCCTGGACATAGGTGGGAGTGACGAAGTACCCCTTGTTCAGCGCACTTTGCTTCGACGTGAAGTTTCACCGACTACTCCGCCGAAGGATCTTGGACGCCTCCAGAAACGGCACGACAGCATTCTTTCAAGTGATTCGGAAGACCTTGCAACTTCGTTTAGCATATTTGGACTGACTCCCAAACCCAAGCTGAACTATTTATTGATCGAGGACCCGGAAGTAACACCCCGGAATATTCCTCCGTTGATCGAACAGCTCTGTGGACACAGATCATGCTCTGGTTCTGTTTCTCTTCGTTCTTTGGACCAGAGTATTCCGGTTTCAGTTCCACATCTGAGCTCCGGTTCAGACGCTGGTGTCGAAAGAGCAGAAGCGTCTTTGCCACACCAAGACACGTCAGTTCATGTCTTGGTTGAGGATGGTGCCGAAATGGGTCAGTATCAGTGCTTGACTCTCCCATGATGTCATGTCCTGATACACTTGATCTAGATTTGGACAATGATTCCAGCCCTTCTCGGCTGATCAAGGCTGCCTCGAAGGACAAACGGGGAAGCGAGGATGATAAAAAGCAGCGAATCGGGCGAGTACAACATTCAAATATGCTATATCAGCTATCACCGCGTACTGTTTATCGCCTGTCTAAGCAACGGAGAGTTGGAATGCGGATCGACAATCAACCTCTAAGCCCCAACAACGACACCGATATGTTTGCTTCGTATGAATTCGACAGAGGCTCTGTCAAGGAGGCTGGTCATTAAACAAATTCAGAATTGTCGATTAAGTGTTCCTGTACTTGAACCAAAATGTGGCATATGCTCTTCTATGTTCACTTTGGGCGTGCTTGGACGTGTGCTGTATTGTTGTGGTTGCATTGAACTGGAAACCAGAGATTGAACCCTGAATACTTGAAGCGAACCTCCACAAGCTGCCCCCCCCCCCCTCGCGACCGTGTTATGTCGTCCTCCTTGATTGATGTCCTCAATCCCAAAGCCGCAACCAATACAAACCCACCCGAAATTGAGGATACGTATCAAGACATAAACAGCGATGAGTTTGACGAGCATTCAGACTATGAGCACGAAGCGGGGGAAGCACCTCCCAACCCGGCGCTTGAGAAACTTGCTGATGAAAGTATGCCATTTGAATTCACCCCGTCCCATAGACTTGACCAACTCCATTTATACAGTGCATGCAGTATTCTCCGAAGATGACATTGACGAGATGTATACATACTTGAAGGAGGCGGGTAAGAGCATCCGCTTGAAACTCGCACCAAGCTTGGTTCTTACAATGCCACCGTTCCTGTACAACATCAGGGATGCTAGCTTGGATTAGGTTATACGTCATTGAAAAAAAGACGCCCCTCTTAATATTGCTTGCGGCACTGGGATCTCATATTGTACGTTTTCGAACATCCGTTCGCCACCCCATGCTTACAAGGAAACCAGCCATTGAATATCAATAAGGAACCGCACACGGATCCCGCGTTACTTCAGCGTCTGCTCAAAGTAACACTTTCTCGTATGTACGTGCTTGTGATCGACCTGGACAGGCTCTAGGCTGAAAGTGGTGGTAGTTTACGTCGGCGGCAGAAATTGCATGATGTCAACACTCCGGATGATGTAGTCACGCTCATTCAACGGAGTAAGAAGATCATAGTTTTAACCGGAGCCGGGATTTCTGTATCTTGTGGGATACGTGAGCGGAAAATTCACGAGAGCGTTCGAGTTTGTAGCTCAACGAGCTGCTATCCGTAGCTGATTTCAGGTCATCTTCCGGGATTTACGCTCAAATCAACGAAAACAACAACTACGAGCTGGAAGATCCGCAACAAATGTAGGCCAGCTGCTGTAGTGTTATGCATATATTTATCATTTTCTAGGTTCGACATAGACTACTTTCGTGAAAAACCCTCGGTATTCTAGTATGTGTTGACTTGATGTCATTTACTATTTCACCTGCTGATCACCAGTGAAGTTCGTTTGCTAGGCAAGCAGGTCACTTAACTATGTGGCGAAAACTTGATCAATTTGAAACAGTCGAATATACCCTTCGAACTTCATACCTTCTCCTTGTCACCGATTCATCAAGCTACTTGAAGACAAAGACAAGGTGCGGAACAAGAGTTCAGCTTAACCTGCTACTTATCCCACCGAATTTAGCTTCTGCGAAATTATACCCAAGTAAGTCAAACTTCGGCCCCTTGGTTCTAATCTCATAATTGGGCTCAGAACATCGATACTCTCGAGACTGAAGTGGGAGTCACCCGAGTCCTCCAGTGCCATGGATCATTCGCTACCGCTACATGTATCCAATGCAAAACCAGGGTTAATGGTACAGAGCTCAAAGACGATATCTTTGCTCATCGGATTCCATTATGCAAAGCATGCAATAGAGAGACACCCGCCAAACCCCAGAGCAAGCCCAAGAAGAAAGACGTCTGGAATCCTCGACAAAAGACGAGGATGACGACTTGGATATTCCCACCCCCCCTCTCCCGAAAGGGATCATGAAGGTGAAGTTCGGTCTTCCCCTTGTCCCCGGTTGCTTAACTTAGCCGCTTCAATAGCCCGATATCGTGTTTTTTGGTGAACCACTGACAGACGATTTTGACCATTACCTATTCGAGGACCGAGAATCTGTCGATCTGCTGTTGGTTATTGGAACGTCATTGAAAGTAGGCTGTCTCGTTCTTCAGCGCGACTCGAGACAACTTTGAGTCTGAATTGCTTTCTGCCTTCAAGGTCGCTCCAGTTTCTGAGATTCTGAGTAAGTTCCAAAATTTCCTCCATTTCTTTTCCGCATCGCTAACCCATTCGTTTTTAGCACACGTCCCGCATTCTGTGCCCCAGGTACTATGATCCCTGGCGGTTGGAGCATGATACTCATTAATATTCATTTTCTAGATACTCATAAACAAGACGCCAGTCACACATGTGTCTCCGGATGTTCGTTTATGTTTAGCCATGCCGCGTTTCACTACTAATTGCTTCAAATCAAGGTTGTACTTCTTGGAGATGCTGACCGAGTCGTCGAGTATTTATGCGATCGGCTTGGATGGACACTCCCACCGGCATCAGCAAGTTCCACCAAGAGCTTGGAGAAGATGAACTGTCCGCCCGAGTCTAAAATTAAGCCGACCAAGGCATATAACCACGAGTGCGCTGCATATATATTTCAATTCGGCTTTGGTACTGATTTAACTTCGCAGACATGTTTGGATGTTCCCGGGGGCTGATGGTGGGAACTGGGCATTGCGAACCCCTCCGCCGGCTACTAAATCAACGCCCCCATTACGGTCCAACGGCTCCGGCGCATATGCCCGCAAACATTCCTCGGGCGAGCTATCCCCTGCCCCTCCGGATCGACATGACAGTGACCGAAGCATTAAGAAATCACGACTCCAGTAGACGACCGTTGTGTGCATATTGTTATTATCTCCTATATCTTAGCCTTAATGCGTTTTTGCATAGTTTCGATTGTTCGTCCAGATAGTCGTCATAGAATCCCATGACAAATTCCTCGGCCTTGAAGCCAAATCGGTTGTAAAGCAGCTGCATACAAACTGGTCGGAATGACTAGTAGGGCGGCGGAGCTATTTTCTCACCATAGCAGAATTGGTGGCTGATACATGCAACGAGATATCTCGGTTGGGATTTTGCTTGATCAAATGGTAAAGCATGAATCTTTCGCATCCTGATCAGCGGCGAAGGTGTGAGATCTGTGTGAGTACTTACGTCGCAATGCCCGCACCTTCCCATCCCGCACGCACTGCGATGTAAGTAACGTATGGTTCCACGGTTTCGCTGAGAAACGCGCAGCCAACAACCAGATTCTTGTACAAAGCAACAACACTGCATTGCTCTGGTTCCCATCTGACAGAGTCTGACACTGGAGAAAGAGTCGACCTCGTTTGGTGACAGGGGATGTTTACACCACATACCGTCAATGCCTGGCCAAAATACCCGTTCTAACAAGTCATGGACCTGGGTTAAATGCCAATCGTATAGAGGGGTATATGTGATTGGCGACCAAGTATAAGCGAAGACTTCATCTGAAGGGCTAACGTGGCTTGTATGAGTAGGTCATTCTAGAAACGTAATGGTAAAACTCGCTGAGAAAGGCGATGGTGGTCCATCACATCAGCCATAAGCTCCATCCACGGCGACATGGTCTCCCAATCTTGAAAGAATACGGTAGTTGACCGGAAAGGACAGCCGTACATGCGCGATGCAAAAGACGTCTGGAATGATGTGGTTTTAATCGCATACAGTGTCTCCAGCACACCGGGAGGCACAGATTGTTGTTCGGCTGCAAGCGGGAGCTGCTTTACAACACAAGCCTGGTTTGATGCAAAGACTGGTTCGGTGTAATGAAACGTCTGCTAAATTTTGTCTAGTTAGATGAATTTAGTTTATACTGCAAAGGCTGGCGACTCGTACCTTTCGAGTTAGCCGTCTCAGCAGGATGTTTTCAGCCCCAGTTGATATTTTCGAATTTTGTTTTCGAGCCAAGTCCCACACCAGCTGGTCCCTCTCCAAGTGAGATATGGGACGTACCAGATGGCCCTATTAGTACGAGTGAGGGTTAAATGGGATCAAGTACATGTGAAGCATTGGATACGACTTGCATGGTCGTTTTGAACCGCGTTGCTCGCGTCCATCTGATGCCGGCACCTCAGCAGGTCCTCTACAACAGGAGAAATGATTGCCTCGAACGTGAGAAGGCCAGACTCTGGCTCCGTTGCATTGGGTATATCCAATATGTCTGCAGACCGGAAAAACGAGTTGGCTTGTCTCAGCAGTCGGGTATCGGGGTCGTCTGCTTGGGCAGGCAGACTAGAAATGGGTTCTCTTTTTGCCCGCTTGGACCTCCGTTTAGGGTTATGCTGCTGTTTGTGGAAAAACCAATGGGTTTAAACTGGGACTAGATAAAAAGTGCTAGATGACTAACTACAGCTCCCTCATAGTCGTCATCGGAATCCATGATTCCACATGCAATAGACGTTCAATTCAAGTAAATGTAGATCGTGAGTCAAGTCTGGTAATGATAACAAGAGCAAAAAGAGAGCATAGGTGTGCAGGCGTAGAGTGGTCGAATATCAGAAACAAAGTAATTTGCAATCGCTCCTATGGCCTAGGGTCAATCCGGCTGAGCGCAGGCTTTACAAACAAAGGATTCGTTACAAAAAGTCATAAGATGAGGCCGAGAAGAAAAGAAACCGACTAGAAAACAATGAAATAAGTACATGGAGATCGTACACGAAGCAGGGACAAGTCCTGAGATAGCATATCACCAGTCCGCGCGAGGTCCCCACGTTCCTTCGGGACTCCTGTACATTCTTCCGAATAGGAACGATGGGCTTTGATCGTCTGTACTAGTAGTTGCAATAAGCGCACGGGCAGTCGGGCTCGCCATGAGCTCCTCTGCACATCCGGAATTAAGGTCGTTGATGTCACGAATGCCACCATATCCAAGTGGTGTACGCAGCATGGGTGATTCGCCAGACGTGCCGCGTATGGAGCCGCTCAATGAAGAGACGCGACTGGCCTGCCGCCCAAGAGGCGTACAGAATTCCATAAGGTGACTGGGTGAATCGCGGTACGTTGTCGAAGGTGGGTGCACCGAATTTTTGAAATGCGAGAGATCAGAGGGACGTGATGGTGACATGTGGAGAGCTGCATGAGACAGCGGAGTGCGCTCTGCAGACGTAGCCATGGTCAGCGGGGCTAAAGTGCGCGGCGGAGTGCTCGGAATGATATCTGAAGGTTTGACGACAAGCGGGCCAGATCGTTCCAAACTAGAAGCCTGGGTAGACGGATCCGAGCCATGTGGGGGTGTGATTGGTTCCGACTGTCTGCTTGAGCTGGTTCCAGAATGTTCAGTCCGGGTCGAGCCCGAAGCTCTGTTCTCGGGCGGTTCCTGGTCTGCTCTAGTTTTGACGATCGCACGTGGATTGATGTGTCGAGTCGGGGAACCAGGACGAGCCAACATCGAGGCGGGGTAAATCGTCTGCGGTTGCTCCTGTTGACAGATCAGCAAGCGAGTAAAACAAGGCTAGCTTCAACACATACCGCTTCTGCGTTTGGTCGCCGCATCATGACAGGTGAACCGTTGTCCAAAGTGCTAACGCGAACATGTCCTGTAGCCCCTCCTGAAACTCGCCGTTTCGAGGATGAGTTGTTGATAACCATGTCCATGAGCCCAGACTTCTTTGGATAATCTGCTGGCGCCTCATGAGCAGCCGAGTGCGACGCAGGAGGTGGGCTAGAAGAAATAGGCGATGATCCCGGCATGTCAGGACTCGAGCTCATGTTCGGCGTCAATTCAGGAGGAAGGCCTTCATAGTCATGGCCGTATCCACGTTTTCCACTATGGAGTCGAGAGGGAGAAGATGACGGAATCTGGCCTCCAACCGGAGAACGATACGACTTTGGGTTGACTGGTGCAGGAGCAGCAGTGCGACTGCGCTTGGCCGCAGGTTGAACGGCCGGGGCTTGTGGTTGCGCGGCGCGCGAGGTACCCGGCAAAGGTGGATATTGCGGTGGTTCATACACATAGTTTGCAGGTGCCGGGTTGCTCTTGAACCTCTTTGGAGGGTCTGCTGGCCGAGCCGGTGGTTCTTCACGGGTCGGGGTCGTGTCTTTTTTTCGCTTCTTGGCAGCAGAATTGCGGCGAACGAACCCTCCGTTTGCGAACATGTCTTCATCTCCCTCGCGAATGCTGCCAAACAAGATGACATTATTGCCACGCATCAGAGACCTGAAAAATGTGACTTGCCTCCAAAAACTTCCTTTACCCTTTTCGCGCCCATCTCGTTTAATTTTAACAAAGCAGTCGTTGAGACTGAGATTATGGCGAATCGAATTCATCCATCCTAGAGTCGAGAACGCGTGAGACAAGGTCAAGACATGAATTGATGATATATGCGAAGAGACGCACCTGCTTCGCCAGGTTTGTAGTAGGGCCAGGCAGCTGAGATCCATGCGTAGATGTGCGCAAGCGTGAGCTTCTTTCTGCCGTTGGAATCGGGAATGGCACTCATGATCGCCTGGCCAATGAGCGCCGCATACGAGGCCGACGGTTTTTCCGTGGTACGGGGGCCCGGAGGGAGGATGTACGGTACATCATTGTTGGTCGGATACTCGGTGGTCGTATATGTGCGGCTTGGACCTGCACGGGCCGGGGAGGCCAGAGGACTACGAACCGGTGACGAATTGAGGTCGTTGTGGTTGGACTCGTTTGAGCCCCCGTCCGGGCTGAACATTTCTGGGGGGGACGAGGGTGGGAGCGGTGGGAGGGCAGCCCGAGTACGGGGGGCGCGGCGTTCCTGGGAGGATGCATCTCCGGACGTGTTGGTAGATGGGCCGGCGGGATAGGCCGAGCTCGCACGCGATGTTGCAGTGGTTGTGCCGGTAGTGCAGACCGAGGAGGTGTAGGACACGACCGAGGCCTGCCTCCTTAAGCTCTAATGCGGAAACTGGTTTCAGCTTGACGAAACACGATGGCGCGTGAGATACTGACCGATGTTGATGATTGGGTGAGTGGGAGATCTGTGTCTGTCGCCTCGGACTTTACGTCTGCACTGGCGAGGTCAGCCGCAGAAGGGAAGCCGCGACGGCCGCCGGCGACGAGGAACGACTTCATGCGCTGTGCGTGTTGGGCGAGATCGGCACGAGTGAGACCGAGGCTGCGGAGAGCGCGCGTGGTGGGGGATGAGCCAACGTGGCCGCTGGCGGGCTGCTCGTCTGTGCTCAGGGGTGAGTCGCGGGTCGGGGTCAGGGGGCGCCCGAGGGTTTGTGCAGCACTATCGGCTGGAGATGGAGAAGGTCGGAGTGAGATAGGAGGCGAGCAAATTTCTGACTTGACCCGGATCGTCTTTGGGGTGGACGGGGGAGCAAGTGCTGGTTCTGGTTGCGGATGGTGGTCGACAGATGGGGGAGCGGCGGCGGGCCCAGGTGGTTGGTCGCCAAGTTCGGTGAGAGAAGAGTGTTGGTAGATTTGATGCGGAATTTTATACTGCTCGCACAAGGGCAGGCCGCTCGAGTCCTCGGACGAGCAGGGCGGCGAGAGCGGGAGGTGGCGCTCGTCGTGCAGGGAGGTGGTGGGAGGGAATCCGGAGGTCGTCGTCGTCGGAGAGCCGAGGGACATTTTGGCGCGGCAGAAAAACGCCCCGCCCGAGCGGTGTTTGTCGCGGGTGTGCGGTGGGAGGATGGGGGAGCAGATACGGAGCAGCAGCGGTAGCTATGGCGAGCACACGCGCACACGCAACTGGCCAGTCGAGGTGGCCGGGTGTTGGAACATTGTTTGCACACGGCCGCATTTGGACATATGCCGCCCCTTGGACCGCCAAACACCCCCGCATGACGCTGCTTGGGCCTCGCCAATCCATCCTCACCCCATCTCCCCCGCTCTGGCCGGCTACATGCGCGCCCACCCCAGTCGCTCGCTCGCGCCAGTCGGCCATGACCGCACCCTGGCAGGACACGTGCAGGAAGTCGCTCATGGTCAGGGCATTCGATTGATGCCCACCCAGAGGCGCATATACCCAGCCTATATTCACCCACACCCGCGTCCGTCCCAGCCTGTCTCTCTCGGTCTGGTTTGTTGTTCAACTAGACGCGTTTTAATTCGTACGCGATCACGTGATCCACCTGGACTCATTTTTGAGTGACTCCTCCACCCGCCCACGTTCACCCCACCCGGCCAGGCGTCTGATCCATGGCCGACGACACCCCATCGCCCGCCCAGTTTCTCGAGTTCCCAGCAGAGCCAGTGACTCGCACCAGTCGGGTGTGTCAGTCTCACGCATTCATTCCACGCCAACCCTCAATCGCGTCCTGACATCCAGTCAATCAGGTCGAAGAGTTGCTCGATTCGACACCTCTTCCCCCGCCCTCTAGGGTGGTGCTGCCACCCCGAAGCCTCGACGAGCTGCGCAATTTGCCGCTCCCGGCCAACCCGGATCGCAAGTGCCCATCTGTCCGGGCTATACATGCGTGACACTTATCGCCGTTTTGAATATAGTGATGCAAAGACTCCAGTCATTTCTTCCAGCCATGGAGCAATCGACCCAGGAACTCCAGCAGCGAGCACGCACAGACCCTTCCGGTTTCGATATCGAGCATCTGGCCCCGTCCACACACGAATATATCGAAATGGTCAGTACTCCCACCCAGCCCCACCAGTAAATCACTCATCATCTGCAGAACCTAGGCCTTGGCGTCTACGAATCGCGAGCAAACCGACAAAGCTCGCCGCATTCGTCCGACCCGTCCGACACCGATTCCTCAACGTCATCGTCATCTTCGGATTCCGACTCCGATTCTGAAGACTCGGACGCGAGCGACCGGCCAGACGTACTTTCCATTCTCATGAGTGCAGCTCCACCCGTCCCACGCATCCCACACCCCCCAGCTCGGCCCAATATTGTCATGATTCCCTCAAACGAACAACCAACGTCGTGTCAATCTCCATAAGCGCGGGCATTCCTTTTCTGTCTGTATTTTTCTGCGTACCGGAACCCCTCTGACGTCGTTGGTCGCATGACAGCACACGCTTCGGTTATGCATCATGAAAATCGTGTCACAGTCGGTGCACGATCCACCTGATATCCAATTTAAATGGTCATGCACTCCCCAATTGCATTGCTGCGGCTTATAGCCGAGTCGAAGTCTGCCCCCTGTACGAAAGCGCTGGGCGAATCAATATTTGCCTTTATCTCCATTGGTGCCACCCCGAATCCTCTCACCGAGCGAGGGGTGAACCCGAAAGAACCAACATCGATCTACGCCAGACCTAATACGTCTCGTTAACCCACAACCCTGGGGCCCACCGCGTGTTGCAATGTTCCTGATGGCAGATTACGACGTCGGTGGCATCAACAGGTGGATCTTTACCGATCTTGACACAAGATTAACTTTGTGCGGTTATCTTTGCGCCAAGCGCCATACTCTCACAGCTCGGTAAATGGTCAAGATTTGTACGTTTCATGGACATGTCCATACAGCTACACCACTTAGAGAAAGAAGAAATGCACAAAAAACAACGGAAAAATCTATCAAGCTCTCGACGCCGCAGCCCCAATCTGTATGTCATACATAGCAACGCAGTGAAAGAAAAAAAAACTATAGACAGGCAGAACATGACGAAAATCAGAACAAGGGACATTGAATGGTGTTGTGCTTGTAAAACAGTAGCCGACGGCAGAGTAAAACAAAGTAGTAGAGCAGAGCGCATAGGTGGCAAAAGCAGGCGCATAGTCAACCATCTATAAATCGTCAGACTACCGATCAACGTGCCAGGATGCAAGCACTCACATCGAATAAAAACATCCCTTTCTATTCACTCGCTGGGCACCGGGCCCCGCCCGCTCCACACCGCCCCCAGAATACCTCCCGCAGAACGAACAATGTCGACCGCACGTCCAACCAGCGTCCCATCATCTTCTCCGAGCTTCTCCTTTTCTCGCCCTTGCCCACCGAGCGAAATGCTCGCCGGCATATGCGGTGGATTTGGAGGAAGAGGTGTCGATATGTGTGGCAGACGACTCGCCATGTCACCCTCGGACGGCAACGGCCTCGAGCGAAGGGTAACGGGAGAGTTGTTTGGCGTCTTGTTCACAGGAGCGTTTGCCCCCTTTTCGTAACTGTACTGCATCCCATCACCGTCAATCTCGTCCTCGGCATGTGCCTTGTCATCAGCGGCCTTGCGAGGCTTCTCCTTGAGAGGCCGAGGACTCGGCAGAGGAGGCACAAACTCGGTGGAATCGGCCCAAAAGTCATCTCGCCTACGTTCTAGTTCCGCGCCGCTGATACCCTCGGTGCTCTCGTTGGTACCCTCTGGGCGATCTTTAGCGGTCACAGGCGAGTGGTCAATGACCAGACTCGGTCTCGCCGTTCCCTGGGCAAATTTTGGTTTCCGGCCGTTGACACAAGCCCTAGACGAACTCACGATCGCATTTGCCACCACTCCGATAGGCACCGTTCGACTCTCCTCGCCAGACACGGCCCCACCTCGCTCAGCACGCCTCCTCCCAAGAGCCGAACCTGGCCTGGAAGAGTTGGGTGAGACAGAGCCAATCGGACTGCTAGTCCCGCGACTCGAGCTCCGTTCTCGCTCCTCGATCGCAGGTGGGGTTCGCACATTGGACCGCCCGCGCTCTTCCCCGCCTGGTGACAGGGACCTCCCACGGAGGTCGGACGGCGAGAGGTAGGCGGGGTCTTGACTCGAGTCGTAAGAGGCGCGATATGCGACGGGGGTGCCGACCGCTGCGTCCGCGTTTTTAAGAATACTGCGGCCAGGGCGCGGGGGCGATCGCGCCGGAGGGGACTGGGAAGGAGCGGCCGGTAGCGAAACCCGAGGTCGGCCACTGGGAGAGGCCGGGGAACGGGGTCCGGTAACCGTGCCTTGTTGGGTGGGTTGGACGGTGGAATCAGATTGGTTGGACGAGTTTGAAGAGCTCGTGACCGAGGCACCTTCACAGTCTCCTTCCTGGCGACTGGCCAACACAGCCGCGGCGCCGTTTAACTGGGGATTGGATTGGGTAGGTGTGCTGGAGACGTCGTTTGGCCCAGAGGCAGCAGGATGGCGAGGCCGCTGTACACTGCGAGGCAAGTATGAGCCGGTCCGAGAGCGATCACGGGCATCGTATTCCTGGCCAACGCCAAGATCGGGGCCGCTGAAATAATCAAAACCAACACCATAATCCTCCTCTTCTTCCCAGTGTGACTGTGATGAGGAAGACGACGAGGCCGAAGAGGGCGATGCGTAATCAAGTATGCTGGCGGGAACCGGTGCAGTGTCTTCCGGTACCTTTTGGTTTTGTGCAGCGTGATATTGAAGCAAATGGTCCTCGCCTTCGTATAGTGAACCGGTGGGTGGCACAAACACCACTGCGGGACTTGGGGCTGGGTGGGACTCTGAAGACTTCAAGATTGTCGGAGCAATAGGAGCAATGCTAACCAAATCCTTTTCTCCAGAGTCACGGCGAGCGAATGAAGGCCGACTATACTGGGATACAGAGGTTGTGCTTGAGCCGCCGAGCGAGCGGATCTCCAACACGTCGTCCTCTTCTTCGTCCATCTCTGATTCATCACCGACACTTGGCGATCCCCGAGGCTTGTCGATTGAAATACATTGCTCGACAAAACTATTGAAATGAATATGCCTTCTGTGACTGCTTCCGCTGTTGCTTTCCAAATCGGAGGAGCCGCCTCGTGGAGAATTCGAAGAGTCGCTGCCTCGCGAATTGGTGGGTTGGAGCGTGTTTACTTGGATATCCGGCACCGAGGGGGGTTCGCTGCAAGTTACAGTACCCGCACCGACCACAACACGGGGCGGGGAGATTCTACGGTTGGTCGGGCGCCTGATGATGTTAGTATCCGACTTTGTGTGGAGCAAGCGAGGTCGGGCGCTGCTGTCATCCGATTCCATGCCCTGCTCCTCCGTAAACTCGGTTGTCTCGAGGATGGGTGAGGATGGGCGCGGGAGCGAGAGCATCTCGGTGATGGTACGGTGTTTGAGGATCGGCTTTTTGCCGGCAGCCTTGATAAGATCGAGTTTGTCAGAGAGCGTCGATTCCTTGTGAGGGGGAACTGGTTCTGCCGTGTGGAGAGGTCCGTAGAGCCAGGTGACATCACTGTCTTTGAGCCTGCAAACGGTGACGCGTTAATAAATGGAAGCGGGGAGGATCAAACGGTGGGAGGGCAAAGATAAGGCCGGTAACAAACCGGATTGTAACGAGAGACGCATCGAACGGCAGGCACGATCGAAGACAGAGCCCAGGCAGCACGGAAACAAAAAGGAGGGACGAAACCGGAAAGAGCACTGACCAGTTGAGCGTCTCGGGGCTGATGGTGCGCAACTTGTTGCGCTGCTTCCACCAGGTTCGCCAACTCGCGTTCTCGAGGCGGACTCCATTGGCAATCTCGTGTTTGTGCCTGGTCATGCTGCGCCAGCTCTTCCAGACGTCCTCCTCCTGCCAATTGTGGCTGAGATAATCGACGCATATCTGGGGGAGGTTGCTGACAACGTGCGCATCGTCGGCCACGGGCTGATGGGCGAGGGCGGAGAGGGAGGCCGAGATGGTGACGGAGCTGCCGGGGATGTACTGGGCCATGGAGGAGTGCAAGGGAGACGAGGGGGGATAGTACGGCTATGTTCGGGACGCGGTCGTGCTAGATGGGCAAGGCGCATGAGTGGGTGGGATCGGGGGCGGTTGCGGTGCGGTGGATGGGCGGTGATCATGTGGGGAAGCCGTACCTGCAGCGAACCACGCGACAGCGCAGCGGGTGATGCACCCAGGGGATGTACGGCAGATGCGGCTGCTCGGACACGCCGCAGGGACCGCAGGCTAGAGTGAGCGGCCGATGCTGCAGCGGCGGGGGCGGGCGGGGGCTGGGGGACGTACGTGGGGCCGAGGATGCTGCCGACGTCGGCGCGCGAGGTCGTTGCGGTGGTGAGGGGGAGCAGGCGGTGGAGTTGGGTCGGGCACAGACAAGCTGAGGATTTGGTCAGCGCGCCAAACACACACAGCCGCCTCCCAGGGTGTGACCAGGCCGCTTCCTCATTCAGCCGAGCCAACCACGGCCGGAGCTATCAGCTGCTACCACCCTATTTCTGCGATTTTCTCGCATTATCCCAGCCGAGACGGCGCTTCCACACCCTCTGATCACACTCTGTTGCTGCCGGCGCGGGTGGTGTCACAAGCGCCGGGTGGAGCGTGCAACCCACCTGACCCGGAGAATGCGACGCGTCTGGGTCCCAACTCTAACGCCTGCCTGCGTGACACGAGCCGATGCCCCGAAACGCACGATCGCCGACATGTGTTCCCTGCGGCGGCTGTCACTGCTGATGGCCACCGACGCTTGTCATGTGAACAAAATGCTCCATTTCCGGGCCCATCCCTGCACATCCCGGCGATCTCACGTCATAATTGGTCGCTGCAGCCTTCAGCACATCGGGCACATCATATCAGCTATGGCCCATGCCCCTGAACCACCCACCCCTGCACGCGTCTCGCACCGTGTTGTCGAGCCGGGCGCGGTCACATGAACAAACGGCCGGACCGAAAAGGCTACCAGTCCATCTTTAGCCTCGTTTCTATGCGCGCATCGGTCGGCGTCAGCTCTTGCGCCAAGCCACCTAGCAAGACAACGCACTGTGCAATGCGCAAGCATTCCTGTACAAACCCCTCCGAGATGAACCCATTCCACCGGAAACGCAAAACTGACCCGACCCGACAGCCCTCGGGTGGAGAATAGCAGGCGACATACGAACTAGCTTGGTCCTGGCATCGGATTCTAGACAGAGGTTTAGTCAGAACAACGCTACGACTTTTGCCGATATATACCCACCGAGGTGATCCTCGCGCACCAAGGCTACACAAACCCACCCATTCGAAGAGCTCGACCCATGCTTCGTCCTCCGCTTGGCCTCCAGGTAAGGTTGTTGGAACCAACACGTCTTCCAACACGAGAGCTTCGGCAGTAGCCTGCTTCGGTAACCTAGTCCTGCCCTTGAAAGCTAATCCGAAAACACACTTAGCCCCCGACCACGAGCATCACAATCTATGCTTACCATCCTCGGCTCCCAAGACCCAAACATCCCAAGCCTTGTCCCACTTGCCCAACAGGCTTTTCGCTCGTGCAAATCCGCTAGATGTCTTTGCTTGCAAATCTACATCGATAACTAACATCGAATTCAGTACGCAACCTGGGCGCGCTCACATCTCAGCACAATCAGAACCCACCGTACATGCCCCCTGTTGCTCTCCAACTATCCCAATCGTTTCGTATCGGTCCTTTGGGACATGCAGTGTCAATTTACCTGCAGCATATCTGTCAGATCGGCCTGCGACCCGCGGCGATCGTTCTCTGCGCCAATCGCCCGATCAAACCGAGTTGGCACAAAAAGAGTCCAGACTCGCTCGCTCGCTCCCGACGGTCCGAGCCGTCTGTATCTCCCGATCGCAGCTGCGCGACGATACCAAGCACGACGCGATCTCATCTCACCTCGTCCACCATCGATGAACCAAGCGCCTTCCCGCTCGTCCCGCAAAGTCATTACTTGCATGTCCGGGCTGTCAGCAGACAGGGGCAATCAAACCTTCGAATCTCGCATCGTCTCACGTCTTACTTTAGGCCGAACTCGTCCCCAAACAGATCCCCAAGCCGAACGCCCGATACCAGAGCATACTTTGCGACCTGGACGCCGAGTCGTTCTCCTCCCGCGTCCCCAGCTACGATCACATCGAGCTGCTCACAAGCGATCAATAGCCGATCGGAAGAGTTTCATAAACGCGTCGGAAGAAGTCGGACTGGTCGAGCAATTTTACAGACTTACCCTTTGATTGAATGCAATTGGTAGCGGCAATTGAAGTGGGTTTGTATTTGTGTAGAGCTTGATGGAACGGTTTGGTAATCCAGGAGGGTTCATCGGGACTGTTGGCAGTGTGTAGCAGGAAGAACGGTTGAATGGTGCGGTTGTATGATGGAAGCACAGGTGATACTCCAAAGGGTCCTGCTGATCAAGCAGACCTGGCGAAATACTCGTCTAAAGAAGAGGCGCCTAGAAATACACTACATACCCCCAAAGAAAGTGATTTAGTGGGCGATTCATCACCGAGCTCGTTCTGGGTTGAAATGTCCGTGACCGGGCGACGCACCTTGTTTGCCGAGCCAAGCCTTGGACTACACTCGTCGCTCATGCTAATACGAGTATTCTATCGTACCCTACTTGTATCGTGAACACAACTGTCGGCGCAATGAAGCTCTTCTTAATTGGGAGTTATGTTTGATACGTAATGCACGTTCGTCCATAAAAAGCCCCCCCTTTTTTTCGTGCATAACTCGTTGTATAGCCAGCGGCAGTTGGAATATGAGTAAAAGGATTGTTCATCACGAGCCATCTAGCTACCACCCCTGTTCTCCAATTCGGGGCTATTTTGAGGTGTGGGATCATTTCATTCTTCGTGCATCATTTCGCACATTTAGAACACTTGTCTATTTCTACTCTACTAGACTCGCGGTATATCTCAAACACTATATAAACTTAGGTCTAAGCTCGTGATGGGATTAGTAAAGATCAGGAGTGGCCCAGAAATAAGGTGAAAACCGTCCGCTCTGGCCTAGATACCCTCGTGCAAACCTAGGTCGCTCGTATTGCCATCGAAAATGGTGTCTGTTAGAGGATGGGCGTCGAAGGGTTAGCTACATTCTTGTGCGCAATTACCTATTGTTACTAGGTACTTTTATGCGTTTGTCCTACTTTATCATTGATTTATTGCGTAGCTGGCTTAGTTCTGAATACATTCGCTCCAGAATAGCCTTCCAATAGTATTGGCCGCACCTATGAGGCAGTCCGTGCCGGCGTTGCTATCGCCTTTCGAACCGCTAACAATAACTTCAATGCGAGGACTAGAGAAGAAATGCCACCACTATGCGCATACTACGAATGAGCTGCAACAATATATTTTCCTCCATTCAGCGGGATATAACCCCCGGGCTCGACCTGCAGGTGGGCAACGAACAGCTATTCTCTAAGTGAGCTTTATGGAAACCGTCAAATGCAAAAATGCCAGTGTTTTGAAGCTCATGTATCTAGTAGGGATTTCTTGAGCGGACAAATCGTTGACTGAGCTAACAATTAAGCTGGTGATGCAGTCGGTTCGCTATATGCACACTTTATCCGCAGCCGAATGGCATTATGACTCGACGGTTTTAGAGCTAGAGTGTGACTTCGGCCCCTTACTAGCATCCGAGTCCTATTTTCTTATTCTATTGCCTCTACTCAAACTTTTAAGACTTTCTTCATTTGTATAGTACACATTGGAATAGTATTTCTGCACAATCAAATTCAGGGGGGTCGTCTTGACCTCAAGATAAGTGCCTAATTCCGGGTTTCTATCCTAAAATACGGACACAAGATGGTTTTTGACATTAATTCGCCGTACCCATACCCTTGCGAGGTGTTTGATAACAGTTTTTATTGGAGATTGAGTTCTGAGTGGAATGCGTTCGCCACGACAATGATGCCATCTCCAGGCGATACCAGCCAACTACGATGGACGTTGTTAAGTATATATGCGTACCCAGAATGTGTCAAATAGCTAGTATTTTGGGTCTAGGATAATGATTTACCAGAGCTTTATCAACAACCGCAAGAATGCTCACTGGTAAGGCTAAGCGAGTACCTCGAAACCATGATGTTTGGCTCCGGAAACTGCGTGATCGAGAAAACTACCGGGCGGCGACAGCGTCATTTGAAGCAGACTTGCTGTTTAATCTCTTATATGATGACATCATTTATCTCGCCACTGCTCATAAGTTACTAGAGCCGGTACGCGGATAACTATTGACCACTGGTGGTTGTATTGACACATTCGGGGGGGGGGGGTTGAACTCCTTTCACGGGAAATCCAGGCACTCGTACTCGCATCAGGTCATGAAGTAGCAGATGGAAAGTGGGTGTGTGGTGCAAAACGTTCCTCTCTGTCGAGTAAGATGAGGACTCAAGCAGAGGGCACGATGGCCCGCCAGCCAGGGTTCTGAATCTGCTTAGATGGCGCAAGCGAGTTAGGGCGAGTTTTAGCGCTCTTTCAAAAAAAATGTTTACACTCAAATATAGACTAGCGTCTTGCAAAATTATTAGATACCGATATACAATAAGCCATTAATGATTAGAAAGGTGTTTTATCTATCATCAAAAGTATTACTGCTTGAGAGCCCACTCTCGCTCTTCTATCTTCACGACGGGATCCCTTGGTTGAGCTAGACGTTTGCGGGGTTGACGAGGGGGATACTTGGACGAGTTTCGGGTAAGTTCACAGACCTTTAAAGGCGGTGGAAGCAGAGTAGGTGCCAAGCTGACATTGCGTTTCGTCGCCTCTCCCTTGTCCAATGGAGGCCGCCAATCTTGCGCGCGTTCAGTATAATCGTATGTATCATAATTTTTAGCCAATACTGAGGCCCGTGCTATCGTTGGATATTGAAGATGAGCCGCATACAGGGAGGTAAAATAACTCCGCCTACCGGGTTCGTCTTTTTGGCCCTCGAGCTCCCATCCAGCATTTTTGAACTCGTATAAAGTGATTGCTTTGACAACCGAACTCTCAATATGCGCTTCCAACAAATATTGCCCAAGAATAGAAGCCTGACTTGGGCGCAAAGCCGGAGGCAAAGGCTGCATTCGGGCGTGAATGGACAGGTTCGAGATTGATTGCTGGTGCTTATGTGTAGGTTCTGGAAATGGAAATGGGGGCCACTCTTGGACTTGTGAAGACGCTGCAAAGCTTGAGTCGGGGACATGTTGGACAGGAGGTGTATGCGGGTCGATGACCAGAGGATCCGCAAAAGTGCCTATGCCTGATATACTTATTTCGGGAAACCTCGGAAGTAGTTGCTTTCCTGTCGATTTGTCTGGGGATGTACATATATTCGGAGATCCTAGAGGGGGCGCATGGTCGGGAGAAGAGGAAACGAAAATAATTTCATGCTGAGGGGTCGACGCGTTTGAGCAACCGGCCGGACCGTCCACGATCATCACATCGTCGTCTGAATCAGAATCTAGCGTAAGGTCAATCTCGACGGGGGCAGCTGGCCGTGCCGTGTTGGTGGTTGAACAAACTGCTGGTAGCCAAAATCATGTTTTCTAAGCTTACCTCTACTTGTTTGATGTTGTTCTCGAGACTGGCTGGGTCTATATCGATACTCCATTCCTTCGGGTCCCTCTCCGCGGCATTGCCGACATAGCCAATCTCTCCAGCTACCTTTATGAACTTTGGCAATTTCGTTGTTGTTCCTTGAGAATATCTCCCTACCATCGAGGGGTTGGTACAGACATGTGAGACCTACTGGCCTCGCTTTAGTGAAACCCGATAGAAACTAAGTGATAAACGCACCGTGCCAGGCCCGACTGCACTTACAACAGGGTACCATGAAATTCACGTGGTTGTTTTCGTGCCTCGTTCCTCGTACCAAGCAAGAAGAACAAGCCAATTTAGGCATTACTAAACCAAATTACAACACCGAGATAAATCAAAGAAGCGTGGCAAGGATAGGTGATCCACAAGAGCCAATGTCGATATTGGGTCAGCAAAAAGCCCAAGTTGAAAGTGTGCAACTGAAACCTCGAAATCACGTGACTACAGGGTCTGTGACCAGTGTCTATTGCATTCTTCAAATGGACCTTGTTTGGGTTATTGACAGGACAGACGTGCGATGATTCTACCAGTCTAGGTGTAATTCTATGAATTGGTGTAGAAGCACAAATAACAAACAAGCATCGCCAATTGGCGGAGAGATCCGACAACAATTAAGTAAGAATACTACAAACGTATAAAGTAGTGTGCATGTTTATGCAAGAGGGACACGAGCATAAGAACGACGGTACTTGTCGTCTATCCGCTCAAGGTAATAGCTGCCTGGCCAGAGATTGTCAAGAGACCCCTCCGGAGTGTAGTTCACCGCGTTGTGATTTTTCTCCCGGAGCTAGAGGAATACGTCAACAATGAACATCAGTGCAAACGATAAATAAGCTAACCTGCATCGCGGAAACGTATTCAGTAACCGGTACAACCTTCATCGCTTTTAGGCGGGCAAGGAGATCCATCTTCTCAGCAATCTCCTTTGGTGATGCGCGGATACGAAGAGCGTAGAAAGAGGCAGCACAACCAGACCCATACGCAAACATCGACACACGTTTATCTACGAGCTGCTCAGCTGGGACCGAGCTCAGTAAGCTGGCCAGACCACCGTAGAGCGAGCCAGTATACATATTACCGCAGCGCTTAGCGCACGCCATGGTTGGAGCCACAGATGTGGCATAGATGGACTTGGCGAGCCCAACAAATGTCTTTTCGACGGCCTTGTCGGTTAAAGATTTCTCATAGGGGATAGAGCTAATCGTCTCGGCATCAGGTACGTTGGCAAAAACAGGCTTGGACGGGTTAGACAAGAAGTCATTGAAGAGCTGTAAGCGAAATTAAAATTGAGATTATATATTTATATATGAAGGAGAAGCGGCGTACCAAGCGCGCATGACCCTTCTGAACAAGTTTGCCGTACGGAGAATGGAATACGGAGTAATCGAAGTCCTCAAGCGAGACCGCAGACTTGGCGTCGTCCGCGGGCGCTTTGAGAGAACGAGCCGACTTTTCGCGGAAGCGAGAGTAGCTGTTGTCCAAAGCGGTAAGGTAAGTGGTAATTGACTTGGGTCCGTCAACTTCTGGGTACTCCGAGGACAGATTCGGCTTGTAGAAGTCATACGTGTTAGCCATGTGAGTGCCATGGATCGCTGAAAGATTTATCAGACTAGGCTACGATAACGCGCAAGAAAGAAAGAAAAAACATACGCTCAAAAACGACGGGAGCGTCAGGTCCAATGAGCATTGCGCAAGCGCCGGCTCCACCAACTGGGCGTGCACCTCCCTCAGCATAGATGGCAATGTCTCCCGCAAAGACGATAGCATTACGGCCATCCCAGGAGCGCGACTCGATCCAGTTGATAGCATTGAACAGGGCAGCTGTGGAGCCATAACATGCGTTCTTTGAATCGATACCCTCGATATCAAAGTTACCCGAGGCGGCAAAGAGGTCCATCAGAGTGGTTTTAACCGACTTAGACTTGTCGATGATGGTCTCGGTGCCGACGTCAAGACGCCCTATCGACTTGGGGTCGATGTTGTATTTTTCAAGGAGCGAGGATACGGCTGTTATAGACATGGATCAGAGACGAGCCGAGAGGAGACGGACAAACAGGCTCACCGCTCAGAGCGAAGGAATTGATGTCCTCTCGGTCGTCTGTGCACGCCATGTACTCCTGGCCAAGGCCGATGGTGTATTTGCCCGAGGCAACGCCATCAAAGACCTCGAGGTCGACCTCGGAGATGCACTGTAAACGGGTGAGCTCATGCAATTGCAAGGACGTGGGGCAACACGCACACGCTTGGGGAAGTACATCTCCATGGCAAGGATGCCGACGTGCTTGGGGCGGGGTGTCTCGGTGGTGAAGTCGACGGTCATGGTGGTGTAGGAGCGGGTGGTGGTGGAGGAGATGGAGAGACCGACGCGTGCTGGAGCAATTTATATGCGGGTGGGGAACGTAAAAAACACGAAATGGGACAACACGCGACTCGTACGATCGGTGGACCCATGACACCCCGCTTCCTGATCCTACCCAAACGCATTTACCCTCCTATCCGCATCCGGCCCTCCACTACCAACACTCCTCTCACCCCGACAGTAGTACAATGCACGGTTTCAGTGGCCGCGTTCTTCTCGAGCTCGCTCTGATGCCCACATCGCATTGTCTGTACTGGGCTCATACTCCGCTCGTCCAATAGTCTAAATGCTTATCATCTTGCGTCCCGCCGAGGTTTGGGCTTCCCGCGACAACAAAAGGCACTCTCCAATGAGATTCACCTTGTCTGGGCCTGGCCAGCTCATCAGAAATCATATTGTGCCACTGGCCCGCTTAGACATCATCAGGTCATCATGCAGCCGACGAGTCTCTCCTTTTCTCACCAAACACGCCATACATAGCCGAGAAAATAGATGTCAGTGTACGGGTGCAGACCGGCCCCGCGCAGACCGGCCATGTCCGTCCAGATACAATCCTAATCACCAGGTTTACGGGACCGAGCACTTCAGCAAGACCTATTTGCTTAATGCTGTCCTCAGCCGGAAATAGGTCATAGTCAATGACCATCAAATCGTAATTAAATGACAATACGCTGAGACGCGAACCAACCTTTCAGCCATGCCAAGGAAATGTCGCAGCATTGTTAAAAGGTGGATCGCGCCTTGTGGCCGAAAACGAAAAAATACGACTGTGGTTTCATGAATACATGCGGTCGTATTTGGAATCGACCATATCTCACGCACCTGCTGTCCAGAATTCAGATAATCACTTCTAACCCTACTTGCCCATCACGGCTACAAGGCCGCGGAGCCATTTCTGTTCGTTTCGCAGCTAGTCGACGTCTGACCCCGCCTCTTCAGGCGCTAGCGTCTAAACGGTATCTTCTCCCTCGAGTGAGGCCCAATCAGATCGCAGAGGCTAAAAAGAAGTGAATGGCACAGCACGAAGACAGCATACAATCGATGGCGGCAAATCCCCCTCAAGGATCTACACGGGTCTCTCTTCCCGAGAGCGCTGATACGTTGATCACCTATTCTAGCACCTATGAGCTCTACAATATATGCCACGATACTCTTCAATCTCGCTTCAGGACCTTAGCAAACATATCAAAAATTAGGGGAATATTACAGGTCGATTCAGCAACTTTAACGGACATATGGAAGAGTCGGGAAATGCCAACATTCAACTGGAGCTCATCATGACTTGTTTGATTGTATCCTCAACCTCGGACAAATCTCCGTACATTTCTAGTCCACGTAATTTGGGCTCTCCGACTCTTTTGTGAATGATAGTAATGATAGGTGTAGCAATCGGTTTGGCGGTTGGATCCCCGTTGATAATGCTGGTGACCTTGGCGGTCTGGTAAATCAATCCTTGGGTGAGGTCGAAAGAGTGCCGTGTTAACCTGGATTATAAACTTTCACCACTGGCAGACCAATGTAGCGGTGAAACTTACTCATGCCTGCTAGATTTGAACAATTTGAGGTAAGTGTCAAAATGTCGAGTTAACGCCTCCCTCCCTTCAATTCGAACTTTATGGCCGAAAACAAGAAAGGCGTCTAGAATCACATAAGTTTATGTATTTGCTTTCAATTGAAACAGCACGTACCATCCGCCCAATACTCCTGCCATTTGCTCCAATTCAATTCATCCGAGACGTCGTTGAACCTTTGGATCCACTTTTGCTCGACGTCCAATTCGCTGGGGCTCAAACCGAGTTCCTCTGGTGACAAAGACCAGACGGTGCGATTTTGTTCGAGTGAGGCCAGAGGCATTGCGGGGAAGCGAGTAACAAGGAATGAAGAGCGAGATACGCTGGTTATATAGTGAAAAGGCACGTTGTAAGAACCGTGCGATCGATAACCATAGTGTCTAGCACGCGTGGCTATGATGTACAACTCCTGTCACATAAAGCGCCGGCCGTCTCCGTGTTTTCAAGTACTCTCCGTCAAACGAGATGGCCGTGCTGCATGGATTATTGGAATCGCGGTTAATTGTCTACTACTATTTAGGAAATGGCTGCCACGCCTGCCCTTCGGCGTCTGATAAACTTCGATTATCGTATCTATATCTCAATAAGATTAGTCTCTGAGAACGGTGCCGTTGGCTTCCGAGCCTGCTGTTCGGCGCATATTAGGTTCTTTGAGGATACATTGACGAGTTTGGCCGAGTTTGTTAGACATCGCATGCACGGGAATTTGAAAATATGCCGGCTCCATCAAACGCGTATCCTCAGAGGAAGCCCAGGAGTGTACGGGGGCCCGCGGTCTAATCTAATCTAATCTATAGATGATGGTAGGACCAGCCATAGGCAAGCGATTAAAAACACTAAGTATCTACACGAAGGGAGAAGCCCAGAGATAGACTGACGACAGCGTAAGGTGTAGGCGAGAAAGCATATACTATACATGAATTATTAGCAAACGATCAGGCAACAAAGGCGGTCTAGTGTAAAGCATGCGAGTTACTCTTCCTTTGCGCCTGGGCCAGCATGGATAAGGCGCTTTAGCCGCGCCAGGTCATCCGCAACATCCCTGATCACGCTTTAGTGTTTGTCCAAATGTAGTTAAGACCTCGACTTACTTGGCAGTCTGACCTGCAGCGTCGCATTCCCTCGAAGATAGATCAACTCTCTCCAAAGCCTTAGTCAATTGTGCCTGGAACTCCTTTGCAAACTCTTCTTGGATTGCTCGTTGTTCGGCCTGTAGTTTGTCCATGTTTTGTCGCTCGGCCCTGACATCGTTTTGGTATATGCAAGATAATTGTGTGGTTAGGCACTCACTTCTGCTCGTCGAGTAGTCTCAGCAACTCCTTTTGCCTGTCTGCAGCCTCTTGAGCTTCCGTTCTGGAAGCTTTCATTTGTTCCCGAAGGCTTTCGACCTCGGTACGCCAGCCCTCGCGCAAATGTGTCATGGCATCGCGCAATTGAACATACTCCCGCTCGCTTCGCTGAGCAACAGTCTTCGCTTCAGCCAAGGTGGTTTCCATTTCTCGAAGATTCTTTTTCGAGCTGCTAGCCTCCGACTTGAGTTGATGTTTGAGTAGCTGACACTCGTTTTCGGCCTTTCGGGCCCGCTCGAGCAACTGACTGAGGCTAAGCTTTGAACCCGGTCCAAAGTAGACTAGTGCGCACCTCTTGGAGCAATCTTTCCTTGCGTGAAACAACGTTGTTCAAGCTCTCGTTCTCTAGCCTCAATCGCTCTCGACCGTCTTTCAGGTCTTCGGTTTGACGAGTCAACTACTCAGTGTGTATATGAATGCGATATTGTAGATCAGAACCAAGGGGAGATCGTACCTGTGCGATGGTCCTCTGAGATGATCGAAGTTGAGATTTGGTATTCTCGAGCACACTCTTAACTTGAAGCGTATGGGCCTGCAAGTCGGCTAGTACTTTGGTTGTACCACCTCCCACGAGCGAGCGCCTGTATCCTGGAGTAGGACTCACAGGCATCGTCGTATTGGCGGACGAGTTTCCGTTCGGCGAGAGTCCGAGCATCGAAGTTGAAGTCATAGACGAGCGGAATGATGCATCTCCTAACAAGCTGGTGTCTCCGCCGGGAGTTGTGGGCGATGAGGCGCGTTGACGCTGACCCTCGTCAGCCAACGTCCGCGCATGCCCAACAGATGACACGGGGATTCCTACAAATCAAACCATTATGTCAGGGGAATGCTGAAATGCCCGCATCGCGCCAACTTACGCGACAAAGTGCGTGTCGGCGAGATGGAACGGGACGCACCGAGTGACGGACTAGCCACTCCAAATTCAATCGGCACGCCCTCTGGGATTCCAGAGGATCCATTGACCCCATTGGAATATCCATTTGCGGCTCCTCCATGCGTCGGCGAGCTCGCCCGTCGTGCAGGCGTGACTCTAACGGGCAGTGGGATCAGAGATTCCGTCCCGCCAGCAGCAGTAATGGCGGAAAGTTTGTCAAAAGACGAGGTCCTACGCGTTTTGTTGGCAATGGGCGTGGTCGGGGTCGATGAAGGGATAGGAATGGGAATGGCCGAAGGAGAGGTGATTCCTGGCGAAAAGGTTCGCTGCTGGGGAGTTGCGCCACGCGAAAGCTTCTCCAACGCGCTTGCCCGAGAACGCTCGACTGCACACGAATGAGCATGGTCTTCGTAGGCCACTGGGAAAAGGGACTTGCCTACAGAGTCCACGCTGCCCGACGGGCTTGGAGCCCGGTAGGACGAGCGAGACGACGAGCGAACAGCCGAGGCCATTGAACCGAAAAGAAAAATTAAATCGAACGAGCGGACTTGTTATTGATTGAGATCAGAAAACGGTGGCGTGCATCGAGCGGCGCAAGTTCGTGGTCGGACGTTGAACACTCACAAGCCAACGCCGCCGAGTCGAGAGCGCCCTGACTCAGCAGGGTCTTAGCCATATGAGGAGTTTCATTAGCCACAAGGTCAGGGATAATATCGTACAACGAGGAGAACGATATGAACAAAGTAAACGTGTGATACAAAACGGTACTACAATCCCATGGTCCATGTTATCCCTTCCGTTAAAACGTCCATGTCATGTTGCGAATCCGAATAGAAAGACCAGCTTTCTCTGTCTTCACCAAACTCCAATCTGAACGCAAATGAAATCAGCTCAAGCTCGTCGGCCGAGCGATTGATTCTAACTGCATCCTTGACGTTGACAATGTCCAGGGGCTTGACCCGGTCCGAGGCGTCGGACGATTTGTACAGAGATAACCGTCCACTCGCTGTGAGCTCATAAAATCGCCATTTCCAGGTCTCGGGTCTCGACTCAGTATTTGATTAAACGAAAAAGCGGGAACGCTCACCATCGCGTTCTCAGGTTGGATGTTCACATGTCCACTCAAGAACACTTCATCCGTCCCTCGTGCCTGCTGAAACTTTTCCCGGATCTGTACTTTTTCTCCGGCGCGTCGTTTATCCTGTTCCTCCTCCATAGCCCGCCTCTTGATCTCCGCCTCTTTCCGCTTCTCTTCCCGTTCAGACTTCTCCTTCTCCTCTTGTGCCTCTTTCTCTCTATCCAACTTCAACTGTTGTTCTGCCTCGATCCTTCGTCTTTCCTCGGCATTCTTCTTCTTTTCTTCCTCTTCTCGTCTTCGTTCTGCCTCTCGGCGCATCTTCTCAGCACCATCTCTTCGTACCCGTCCAGCTTCTTCTACGCTCAACGATCTTGGAGGACTCGTTGGTGGTGTCAAGGGCGGGCTTCGCGGAAGCGAACCGTTAGAAATAGGTTGTGGGGGTACAGTTATGCCTTGTTCCTCCGCAGCCCACTTGGCTCGGGACCGCGCGGCTTGCAGCTGAGCTTCGGTCATACCTTGCGTTTGCGCCTGCATTGGACGATGTGCAGTCGTAGAGGTAGAGGACGAGGTTACTCCGCTCGTAGTTGTGCTTGAACGCTCCAGTAGGCTAGTTGGGCTGGCAAGATTCATCTGCGCGAGTAAAGCCGAGCTCGGGTTCGGGTTCGGGCTTGTGCTTCCGTTCTGTTGAACGCTGGACACTGATGTCCGTCGTCCAAACGCACACAAAGTACCGCTTGGGACGTGCGTTTGCCCGGGCGTGGTTGATGCACTCGCATTCCGGGAATGTACGACAAGACCTGGTGTGTTGGAGGCGGCAGGACGAACTGAAAACGTACTCGGCGGCTGGGGAGGCAACGGGCGGTTGGAAAATCCAATTGTTGAGATTGTCGGGGGACCATATCTGGGGTGGACTGGAAACTGGGCAGAGACTGTGGACTGTTATGAAGGTTGTTGTTCACATTCGCATTAGGTATCGGTTGACCCGGTTGTGAGGCAGATTGCCACGTGATTGAAGAATTCAGTGAAGAGGACGCCACAACAGGAGGCGAAGATGAGCTGGAGACAGGCGGAACAGCAACCTCTTCCGGTATAGAAGACGTACTTGTTGTGCGTTGATACGCAGACATAACAGGGGCGGGGCGGCCATCCAGTGGCGCCTGCGCGGCTACAAGAGCATTCGGAGACGCATATGATAGTTGTGTTGTTTGGGTCGAAGGCCTGCTTAGTAGAGCGAAAGATAGGATCTGGTCAGTAGACTTGAGGGGATGATGATCGGGATGGGGATGGTCTTTTGGCGGCCCAGTAAAACGAATGTGAGATGTGCTAGGTACCGGAACGCCAGAATCCGGTCTCGGAGGAATGGGCGACGGATGTCGAAGAATCGATGGGCCTGGCGGTGGAGTAGGCCCCCGTGAAGATGGTCGAGAATCTGAAGAAACACACGTCGATTAAATTAATGCGCGTCGAAGAAAACTAAGCTTACGGGTTCGAAGAATGAGATTCTCTTGATCGGGGCTGTCATCGTCGTCTTCATTCTCATCATCATCTTCTTCATCCTGATCCCCGTCGTATTTCATGGGTTGCAATCCTCGTTCTCCACGAGGAGGCACCGCAACACTAAGTTGAGGCTTCCCCACTCGAGGACTGAGCGTTTTTGTGGTAGGATTCCCTCCAGCACCTGGGCTTGGCATGTGGGGCGTCCTAGCTTGTTTTTCCTTTGCTAGCTCCTCTTCTCGCGCTCTGTCTATCTCGTGCTGCCGCTCAGGATCCAACGGCTCAGGAAGATTGAGAGGAAGACCACGCTCTTGGGGCTGAAAGGGCGGTGGAGGTCGGGGCGATGCGCGGATGGAGTAGCCTTCTTCCGAGCTTCTTGGAGGAGACATCGGTCGGTTGATGTGTATCTGAGGATGTGAAGGGAGACCTGGCTGACGTGCTGGAAGAGCCGACGAATGCAAGACGCGCTCAAGGGCACCGGCCGTGATCTCTGCTTCGCTTGCAACGTTGAGTACAGCACGGCGGTCCTTTGCCAGATGGTATGTCAGTGATGAATGGGGGGGGGGGGGTTAACTGCGCCTACGGGAAAAACATCTTCAAGGGCCCTCTCATGAACAATGGCTCGCGCTGTCACAAGATAGCGCGTTAGTTGCTAGAATTTGGACGCGACAACAATAACACTCGCCTCGCTTGACGCCCCCTATCGCAGAGGGTATCAAACATACGAGCACCAACCCAGCTGTACTTTGATCTCGGACCAGCGCGAACGACACGTCCTTTGAGTATGGTATCAAATGGTCGCGCAGTGTGTCAGGACCTCCATCGCCGCTGTCGACGAGGCGCAGGGCATCGCGTGCCTAGAGAGGGAGCTGTTGAGCCAAAATGAAAACACAAAGTGTGTCAAATACCTTGGTATAAGCAAGTATGAGCCAATGCTTGGTGCCCTGTTTAATTTGGAGGTACGTGCCCAGTATCGCCGGGTCCGAAACGTCGATAATCATGATGGTCGTGGTCGAGGCCGAGACATGTATGCGAGGCCAATTAGCGCCGGTATAGTGACTAATCACTGGTCAGCTGACGTCATGTGATTAGCGCGATCCCTCGATGGGTCCTGCACGATGGCCGCCCGCCATGACACCATCCGCCACTCGCTCTATATAACTCCTTCCCGATTCCACGACAGTCCCTCAACTCTGCAACATGCCTGTTGACGTCCTCGACAAGCACTATCTTGCCATAACGCTGCTGGTCACCACCGCCTACCAGTTGCTGGGCTTCTTTATCGCATGGACGTAAGTCTTCGACTGCATGCCTCATTTTCGACATAACCCAACTTACTCTCATCCACAGCTTCCAATTCGACAAAATCACCGATTTCACGGGGGGTAGGACTCCCCGCCCTGTCCTTCTGCTATGATTCACACCAGATTCTAGGATCGAACTTTTTTATCCTTGCGATAATAACTCTGTGCATGAATGGGATCTACCATGCTCGCAACCTAGTAGCTTCTATTTTGTTATGGTCTGGGCCACGCGCCTTGCAGGTACGAATATCCCTTATTTCATCTTACTTCTATAACGCTTTTTAGGCTTCTTGTTATTCCGCGTACTCAAGACCGGCTCTGATACACGATTCGATGATATCCGCTCCCATTTCTTCAAATTCCTTGGCTTTTGGGTCGGACAGATTCTCTGGGTTTGGACTGTCTCGTTGCCAGTTACCATCCTGAATTCTCCGGCAGTAACGCCATCCCATGGAGCCCAACCAGGTTTTGGAACTGGTACAGACATTGCAGGCATTGTCATCTGGGTTATCGGCTGGCTTATTGAGAGTGTCGCGGATCTCCAAAAGGTAAACGGCATTTAGCCTATCTGGCTGTCGAGATCCTCATGTGCCCCTTCCCAGTTTCGTTACAAATCAACTCATCCTCCCAAAGATCAGCCCACTACTTATGGTGTCTGGAAATATAGCAGGCACCCACCCTACTTTGGAGAGTAAGCCCCGTTTTCCTTTAGGTTTGCGTATCTCCCTATCCATTCCCTCAAACGATAGAATTTTGTGCTGGTGGGGTATTTGGCTCATTGCACTGTCGGCTTCCGATGGACGAACCGGCCCGCGTCAAGCTCAGCTCGGCGCCCTAACCAGCCCTCTGTTCACGATGGTTCTACTGATCTTTGGCAGCGGAATGTGAGTGCAATACATCCCGTGTCCATTCGATGTCCGCGTAACCCGATATGCCCATAGTCCCACCGCCCAGAAGCCTACAGCCCAAAAGTTCTTCCTCCTTTCTCATGGACCCAAGGCGACGCACGCGAATGCCTGGCCCAATTACCAGCGATACCTGTCTCGTACTAGCGTATTGATCCCAATCCCTCCTCAGATTTACGAAAAGTAAGTATTTGGTTTCCATTGGACATTTCAATTAGTGACGCTATGGTTTCCTAGGCTGCCTCAGCTAGTTAAAACTGTATTTCTTTTAGACCTTCCGATCTATCGGTTTGATGAAGAGAGGGACGGTAAAAAAGCTATCACGGAAGCAAGACAGAAGATGAACAATGACAACGCTTAAATGAGAATACAGGACTGCCTCGATTTCATTCTTAGTTCATACGACTGTATCAATAATGCCGCGTCTTATGCTATTTTCTTACAACCCGCGAGCCCAAACCGGGTTTACTGCAGCTGTCACACCACTAAAGACTCTTCCAGAATGTACCAGCATAAACACGAACAAACCTCGTACGTCTATAAAGTCGTCCCATCTCGGCCATGACCCCTCATGAGTATAATGTCTTTTGAAGAAAAACACACGCCTTTACTCCTGCCTGCGCCGGGCGAAGGGACTTCTGGTGATTCCGATATTACAACCCTTGAGGTGGGAGGAAAATCCATTAGCTTCGACAAACTGGGTCCGATGGTACGTCAGCTCATCCCATTTGCCTTTTTGCACACTGATCGACCAAACGCTTGTAGATTGTCAATTCTGATGGAGTAAGCTCGGTGTAATCCTGTTATCAGCCTGCACCAACTAACCATGCAGCGTTTCAGACACTGTCTAGGATATCTAACTGGCAGGAACTTACACCTGCCGAACAAACGAACACCGTCCGAGTTCTCTCAAAGCGGAATCAGTAGGCCACTTGCCGTTTTGCGAACCAATATGGAACCTAATACTCGCTCCCTTTCAGGTTGAGAATGGCCTCGGTTTCGAAGAAGCAAGAACACGGCCAAGCGGAACCGGTAGAGTCGAAGGAACCTACTGAGTAGGGCTTCCGACTGATTTAATATACAGCTTGGATTAGTATGAATCGAAGGATTCGATGAATACCATCTGTCGTAAGAAACTGGGAGTAAATCACAATAGTCGGTGCTGAGAATGCTCAAAGTGCATGTACTCTGATTAGAGTGTAAAAATATTGCACATTATTTTTTCAAAACCACGAGCGGAAGCAGCCCTCATCTTTCCCTTGACCTACGTACAACCCAGATTGTATACATGTTCGTAAAACACAGGCATTAGTCCATAAAGAAAACCCAACGCGTCTAAAGCGTACACAAGGTACAGAACGTAAAGAAACAATAGCCACAAGACCGAGTCCTAGTCCAGTCAACTTGGTTTAAGTAACAGTGTCCATCTATCTATGATTTGAAGACTAAAAAGTCCTGTTCAATTCAAAAAAGTTCGCAAAGCCGAGAGAAAAAAGTCTATTCGTAAACGTATTTAGAGCCCGCGCACTAGAGCTCAGGTTCATTATCTATGTCCGTATTAGATCGAAACGTCTCGTGAATGTGATTGTTGTGCTGGTTTGTAGCTGCCTACGGACTCGACAGGGGATGCTGCCCCAGGAGGCAGGCTATTCTTTGGTGACGTGCTACCCTTCCGGTGATGAGACGAGGATGACGCAGTTCCGGCACCGGCCCTCTGGGAATGGGCGTCAAAGGGGACAAATGTCAAGCTCGGTTCCGGATGTGCGCTTGATTCCGGCCGACCGGGGCTTGCTAGGGGAGGTGGGTGGAACGGGATGTGCGGCAGCGGTTTATCTCCAAGTGGCGAACGTGTTCTAGCATATTCGGACGGGATGTCTCCAAAATGCTCAGTAAATTGGGAGCCGCTGCTTGTGCGAACTTCGTTGCCGCGGTCGATCCGTTGTAAGCGGAGAGGTGCGGGCGGCTGTGGCAGAGAGCCGGCGGTTGAGTACGTAGATCTGACGTTGGGAGAAGCAACAGGTTGGAGAGGGATCGACACGTCGGGAGAACGGGACGAGGAGGCATGAATTGAGGAAGGATTTGACGGACGTGGTCCTATAGATTTGTCAGTTGGTTGTCGCGACTGGTGCTCTGGGGGCTGAATAGACTCGATGCTTCGCGAGGGGATATCTCCACGTTGCCTGACACCTCCACCTCGACGCAGACGAAACAGGAGGAACGCGCCCACAGCCAGGAAGGCGGCTCCCGCTACCCCACCAATAGTGCCACCGATAACTGCCTTCTTCCAGCGACTGTCACGATCATTGTACAACCTAGAGTGGCGCTTGTCGAATTCGGTTGCGGCGAAACAATCATGAGAGTTACTGGTACCGAAAGTGGAGCGGGGTTAGAATACGATCTCCCGTACGTGGAGGATTGAAAACTACGCACACGTGTGTAGTGTGCGTGAATAAAGAACCGAGGACGAGCGAACTCTCATTCGGATTGAGCCATGTATGCAAATTACTGATACACGTCCCTGACTGGGCGCTATTCCTGTGCTTGGGGACAAGGTCTTGGGGAGGAATTGTCCAGTTCATGCCGTTGAGTTGGAGGGATATGGCAAGCAAGTATGAACATGGGAACGCATAGGGTGTCGAAGTACCTCTAGGGCCGAGGACGGCGTGTAGGGGAACGGTGTTTGGGGCAAGAGAGTCTTTGTACGATAAGATTAGTATCGGTTTATCGACATTCTGCCCGCTCACAAAGTGAATTGGCCAGTGACTGAGGCATGACGAGCCATGGCGTCGAAGGGTCGATGATTACCGTGTTTGCGAGTGAGACCGATAGAGCGAGAGATGCAGTGTGCAAGGTGATTCTGTCACAGGAAACGTGTTGTAGACATCTTTTTAGTGGGACCGAGCTGCGAAAAATGCGTTTGAGGACGCGTGTGGAAGTATGAAATAGTGTATACTGACCGTTTGTCCTCTGTGCAGAGAAAACGAACAGGATTAGGGATGATTTCAGTGATGATCAGGACTGAGACATGCCTGAACTCGAGTCGCAGAGTGAATCTAAATGCTGGCGGCGAGTTGGGCGAATGCAGCCCGACCGGCTGGTTTGTGCAGAGCTCGGACTAAGGAACGGTCCACAACTAACGCGCTATGGGATAGGAAGAAGATCGCTCACCTGGGATAACTCATAATGGAAGCGCAGGATCTTCCCGCATAGTTTGTGTGTCGTGTGGTGCGGCAGATGAGCGGCGAGTGAAGGCGTCTGGAAAAAAGTCTAAAAGACGGGTCCGCGCACGGCAGGCTAGGCACGCGATCGTCACTGTTCTGGCTGGCGATTATGTATTCGAAACTGTAGTGTAGAATATTTATTAGAGCGGGCGGGAATTAGTTGCGGCTGACTAGGCACGGATCGCGTCATTGCTGCAGACACGGGCAAAAGAAACACGCACGAAGCGAGCAGTGGCAGGCTGCGGGGACCGGGGCAACGTCATGCACCTGCGTTCCGACGGTCTCGACGGTCTCGGCTGGGCCGGTCGTCGCCGTGAGGGGATCGATGGCTGTTGCAAATTCACAAGCGCCGGATCGCCGGGGATCGTCACTTGCGCCGCACGGCCCAAGCACATGGGGCATGCCGAGAGCGCCACTGATTGGCCCCATGTTTCAGGACAATCGCAAAAAATCGCGGGAAAAGCGGCGGGATGTGCGGGCACCGCGCCAGAGGCCCCTGCGACGACGTGCCGGACAGCTGGGCAGCAGGGCAGGCAGCGGTGGCGGGGATAGCGGCGGGCGGGCGGGACGTTGGCAATGGATGGAATGCGGTGGGTGTGGATCAATTAGCGTGTCCGTTGTTCTGGCCCCGGTGCATCTCGCGACGTCTGTGGCACCTCTCTCTCTCGCCCACCACCGACGCTGGCCTCTGCATGCCGCGGCAGCATCTGCATCGTCCCCCGCTGCCTCACCCCCTGCCCGCACCTCCGCCAGCGTCCCCCGTGCCGAGCCCGTCGTCTGCCGCGTTCTGAACTCACTCATCCCTCATCAGGACAAACACAAGTATAATAGCCCGGATCAACTCGTACCTCCGCCATGCTCGACGATGCATCTCCTCGCGGCTGGTCCTTCCACGAATCGTTTGCTGCCTACCACGAGCCTGCCAGCACACGTATACCCCTTCACGAAGACGTATTCACAGGTACGCAACAGCCCCCCGCGGCGTCACTCCCAACATATTTGTGGCGCGTTTCCCAAACTCAACCATTCATCTCGCCAGTCCGCACCTCCCGCCCCTCTCGCCCCTCTGCCGCCGCCGCTGCAAGTGCCAGGCTGGACCGCATCTCGCCGCCTGCGCTGCGACACCCTCCGGCTCCGCCCCCAGCCGGCTCCGCTCCTGCCCGCCGGGCCATGTACGACCCGTGAGTGTGCAGCTCGTTTGCTCGTCCTGCCCCCCACTCATCTTGTTCCCAGTGTCCGCGACTCGGCATGCTCGCGTCCCTCAAACTCGCCGGCCCACGCTCGCCCGGCTGCAGACTCGCCACGCCCCCAATATGCTTCCGAAGATGAAGATCGCAAACCCTCCCTGGCCTGTCAGACATGCAGCGTCCCCCACGACGGTGACTGCATCCCCACCGGTCTCTGGCTTCCCTCGCGCGTCTACGAGGGCGAGGTGCGTGCCCCTGCCCGTCGCGGGCTCCATGTGTTTTGGCGTTGCAAATGACTTACCTATCTTGCCTTTTTTTCCTGCCTCTTTTCCAATCGTGCCACATCCGTCAATTTGAAAGCAGGACCGCACTCTAATTGTCCGAAGTTCATCCCGCCGCCAGGCTCGCGACCATTTGGCTGCGCCAGGCATGTCCGTTCCGCCTGGCCTCAGTCACCACTAACATCTCTGCAGAACCAGCCCGCACAGCTTATGCTCGACGCCCGTTTACTGCTGAAGAGCTTGAGGCGCTTCGACTTCCTCCCATATCCACGCCTCAGCACCAAGCTGGCATAGCTGCACCAGAGGTATGCGCTAATATAGTCACCCCTGCTATTCAACTCATCCCTCAACTCTATCAGCTCCGGCCGAAGCTCCCTAGAGGCCGGCATCCGTGGGAACATGATCGTCGATCCAACAAGCGGGCCGTTGCAGAGGTGGAGAGCCCCCAGGACCGTCGTTCTCCGCCGTGCACGGATTCGGTTCAGCCATCCCCGTACCTCGACATCAAGGGAAAGCGAAAGATGATGTCATTGCAGTCTCCCGCGTTCCGTCTGGACAATCTACTCGAGCCCAGTCCTTTGGAAGCTTCCCAGCCACCTGCTTTGCCTAGCCCGGCTATCGGCGGTTCCCATGAACCTCTTTCTGAACCGGTGTACACACGGGCCCCTTCGATGCCAGTGTTTGCAGGAAAGCTTCCTCCTACCCCCTTTACCGGTAGCTCTGCGCTCGGGTCTGCTACGCATACATCCATAGGCGACTTGAGTCTTGGCATAACGGTCTCCAAGTATGTTACGTTATTTGTTATCTATATTCTCAAGCTAATCGGGCAATCCCAGGGACGTAAATCTCGATGCGTTTGCAGTACCAGACGATTTCGAGCGAGATGCGCTTACCAGTGCCGGTGTTCCGAGCAGCAACCCAGCATCTTTCCAGCCTGGCTCATTTGCGAGCAGTTCGCGTCTCCCTGCACCGGCTCCCAATGCCAAACCGCCTCGCAAACTTCATGCGACGTCTCAGCGACGCAAGTCACGAGGTCTGTTCCCCCATGATGATGTGCCTCTTGTGTATGTCCAAATCTGTCGAGTATATGCTTATCGCTTACTGATGTTGCTTCCGAGACAGCATCTCCTCGTCTACGACTAAACAATCACGTTACCGGCCCTCTGGAGACAGACAACCCGTCGCTTGTGGTTACAAAGACCCCATAACCCAAGTACAATGCGACGAGCCCTTCAACAGGCCGGTAGAACTGCGGCGGCATGTTCGCGCCGTCCATGTGCCCGCCGAGGCACTGGCGGTAACGATGGGTCAGCTCAGCCGGTCTCAAGCGACCCTGCTTCCCAACGACTGGAAACCAGGGGATGGGGACGTCCTTCGGCCAACATGTGTGTGTGGCAAGGTGTTTTCGCGCTTGGACGCGTTGCGCAGACACTGGACCGGGTCAATGCCAAAGTCGTGGATGGGAAATGTGTGGAATGCCCTTCAAGCCTTGCGAAAAAGAAGTGAGTCATTGTATTTTCTTTTAGCTTTAGGATAGTCTTTTGATGCGGCATGCTCGTAGGGATCGTTACGGTTCGGATCAGGTTCTTGAGCAGGGTAGTGAGAGTATTTACGGGACCCCTGGGTATTGATGATTCTTGGCTTTTTGGACTCTAGTACTATCATGGCCGATTCACTTTTCTGCTAGCGTTTGCGTTTTCGCGTTTTGTGGTCTGAATCCTGTGTAATCCCTACTGTTGACGTTTGCAGAACAGCCTTATGCCGCTCTTTTGATGTGATACCCTACTTTGACTGGAAATTACAGTGTTGGTGTTTTTGACACTTTTGTGTGCGTAACGATCGCAGCTGCGAGTTTGGCTCGGCACGTCGCTTACTTACCTGGTGGCTATATTATAACATTCAGCCCCTGGCGAACGCGTCCATTGTCTTTGTTCGGCAGTTATGCGCGACCCTGTGGCCAAGCAGACACGCTATGCCCATCAGGTTTTAGCTTGTCACGAGATTTATTTTCTTTTGCCGTATTTGCCGCGCAATGCGACTCGTGACTTGGCTTTGAACAGCCCTATCTCTCATGAGTTGTGGTCGGTCTGCTTTGCTGCCCCAATGCTGCCTCTAGAGCAAATTCGGTTCGTCTGATAGGAGCTCGCTGGTGCTGGATGTCGGCCTTGGGACATACCCGCTCCTGCATGGCATATGGTGCGCGAATTCCGCGTAACCCAAACGTCGCCAGTCTGATATAAAGGGGCCCGAGGCTTGGTATGCTCCGCGATCGATCGCAATTCAATTGCACCAAGGCACCCAGAAGCCCCCTATTATGCACCCGAGCCCTTTTGGGCGCTTCGAACCTGGCGCTTCGCCCGAGTGGCTATGCACAGCCACGTACCAGTCATGTGATCCTAGGTGGCAACATCCAAATACGTACACACAACCCAATTTTTTCATATGGATATTGATTGACCGGATTTTTCTCTCTCCACCACGACGTCCTCTGGACACCACACCGCGCTCCTATTTGCTCTTTTCATAGAAGAAACTCGTCTCTAGACTCGCATTACTATACGTATGCCTATCAACCCCAATGGACCTGTAAATGGCTCTCTCGAGGGCCAGCTTGGTACGCCACGAGACCGACATTTTCAGTGCATCACAGCTCATCTCGGTCTTTTTTGTTTAGCCTCGATGGCACTGGATCGTGCAGCTTATGTCCCCCCTCATCTACGTGCCCGTGCGGCCCAGACTGGGGATCAGTACGTGCTATCGTCTCTCACGCCGCGATCGTGCTCATTTCGCGTTTTCTTTCCAGAAATAACGGCTGGTCCGAGTCCCCCAACGCAGCCCCACCTCGCCGTCCAGACTCGTTTGGTGGAAGCATGCGCACCAGTAGCGGAAGCTCATGGGCACCGCGCGGTGGCTCTGGCGGTGGCTTTGGTGGAGGTCGCTCTGCAAGCTCCAGCTGGGCTAATCCTCCCTCGCGTGACAGCGGTACCGGCGCGCGCCGTGGCGGCGATGGATACGGCTATTGGAAGGACGGGAAGCATATCACCGCCCCTCGTAATCCCACAACGGAGCGTGAGCTCTATGGCGATGCTGAGGACCCGCTCAAGCAGCATACTGGCATCAACTTCGACAAGTACGAAGACATCCCAGTTGAAGCCACCGGTGCTGGGGTTCCGGAGCCAGTTACCCAGTTCACAAACCCGCCGCTCGACCCTGTCCTATTAGAAAACATCCAGTACGCTCGTTACACCACACCCACTCCGGTGCAAAAGTACTCTATTCCTATTGTCGCCGCCGGTCGCGATCTCATGGCTTGCGCTCAAACTGGTTCCGGCAAGACCGGCGGGTTCCTATTCCCCATCTTGTCTGCATCTTTCGCCGCTGGTCCGCGCGCTCCCCCAGCAGATCCCAACTCAAACTACGGTCGTCGCCGTGCCTACCCCACTGCCTTGATCCTCGCTCCCACTCGCGAGCTCGTCAGCCAGATTCATGATGAAGCTCGCAAATTCGCGTATCGCTCCTGGGTTCGTCCGGCTGTCGTGTACGGTGGAGCCGATATCAATCAGCAGCTGCGCCAAATCGAGCGTGGTTGCGATTTGCTCAGTGCTACTCCCGGGCGCTTGGTTGACCTAATCGAGCGTGGTCGCATTAGTCTGGCTAATATCCAATATCTTGTTCTTGATGAAGCCGATCGCATGTTGGACATGGGTTTTGAGCCACAGATTCGCCGGATCGTTCAAGGGGAAGATATGCCCGACGTGATGCAACGACAGACCCTCATGTTCAGTGCTACCTTCCCGCGCGACATTCAGCTCCTTGCCAAAGACTTCCTGAAAGAGTACATCTTTCTCTCTGTAGGCCGAGTTGGTTCCACATCTGAAAACATTACTCAAAAGATTGAGTACGTCGAGGACAACGACAAGAGGTCGGTCCTTCTTGACATCCTCCACTCGGAGCCGCAAGGTGGCCTCACCCTGGTGTTTGTTGAGACCAAGCGTATGGCTGACATGCTGTCCGAGTACTTAATGAACAAGTGAGTCCAGGTGCAACATGACCGAATACATTTCACTGACAAGCGAACCAGCCGTTTTCCCGCCACTTCTATTCATGGAGATCGTACCCAACGCGAACGAGAACTCGCCTTGACTACCTTCCGTTCCGGACGCACACCCATCATGGTCGCTACTGCGGTCGCCGCTCGCGGTCTTGACATCCCGAACGTGACCCACGTTATTAATTATGATTTGCCATCCGATATCGACGATTATGTTCACCGCATCGGCCGCACTGGCCGTGCAGGCAACACGGGTACTTCTACTGCCTTCTTCAATCGTGGTAACAAGAACATCGTACGCGAGCTGATTGGGCTTTTGCGCGAGGCCAACCAGGAAGTGCCCGGCTGGCTCGATACAGTGGCTGCCGAATCTTCGTTTGGCGGAGGTGGCCGCGGCGGCCGTGGTGGAGGGCGTGGTGGACGCGGCGGCGGTGGAAATCGTGACTTCCGCTCTGCTGGCGGAGGATTCAGCTCTGGTGGCGGCAGAGGTGGGGGACGTGGCGGTTACTCCAACGGTCCCAGTTATTCCGGAGGGGATATGGTGGAAGTGGCGGAGGCGCATGGTCCAACGGAGGAAGTGGCGGAGGGGGAGGCTGGTGGTGAGCACCAGGGCCTCGGACCCGAACTTTGGAATCATCTATGCAATCCTTTTCCCTATGCTTTATTCCGTCTCGACAACACGCACTCTCTGGTTCGACGTGCTTTGGACAACGACTATGACGACATGACATGACGCTCGCTTAACGCGCTTAACCTAATTTTTCTCAGCGCGTTGTAATTGTGGAAATTCTCCCTGGTGATACCGTGTGTTTTATTTTCGTGCGCCTGCGATTTATCATTATTCGTCTTTGCTTATCGATTCGTCGCTTCCTAGACGAAAGGGCGCATTCCTTTCTACGCTTCTGTTTCGTTTCATCGTGCATCGTAGAATCCATCCTCATCTGCACACATTGTCACCATCTGCCACACATTTGTACCTCAACCATTCATGTTGCAATTGTTGTGGTTCATTCCGGATTTTCTATTTGCGAGTACTATGTCTACTTGTTTCTTAATTCACCACCAAAGCGTTTAGGACGTGTAGAGTGCTAGAAATCTGTAATCCAATTGTGTTTGCGTTTAATTTTTAGGGCATAGTCAAAGCAAAAACATGAGAAGCAATTCACGCAATAATCTTCCATAAAGATCCATCACGAAATGTACATCTTTCTCGCCTGGGTGAAGACGAAAGTCTCTCCTGTTTTCGGACATGTCACTTGACCATTGTTTTGTGCTGCTTGCTCCTTCAATGCCTTGAACAATGTTAGCCATTATTACGCAAATCGGAGCAAGTATACCTTTTGAGAATAAACTTGGCCGTTAGGCAAACACAAAGGGGGGTTGTCCTCATCCATAATTTTTCCAGTAATCCGGCAGACGATAACCGAGTTCACATGATGGCTCCACGGAACTTCCTTGGCTAGAATACCAAGCCCGTCCGTATCGCACACGGGACAATCAACATTGCGCTGGTCCGGGTCATAGCAAGCTGGAAGCTTTAGTGATGCCAAACCCGCTGATAGGCCCAGCGCTAGGAGGGAAGTGGTGGGGATGTTGTGCAATGCGTAAACAGCGTGGCGAAATGTGCGAATCAAAAAATGCCACCGGTGGGGATCATAAAGCTCCTGCGGTGAATGAAGAGCCAGGGTTGGACTTGTGGGGTTAGAAATGGGGCGGCGGCTTAACCGACCTTGTATGTTGACATACCCATCGACGGAGGGCAAACGAGCAGGGCTGCAGCCTGTTTGCATTGCCGCGGATGGCTCTCGTACCATGTAATCAGGTATTTTTTCAAGTACACCATTGCCTCCGCCGTTTTTCCCTGCTGAATGATTTCAATGTATTCTTGTAAACGGAGTTCGAACTCTAACGAGTTCTAGAGCGATTTAATTAGGTGTTACGTGGCAAACGATCCAGACCCATGCGCACCTTCATTTTCTTAAGTGCCGCTTTGTTTTCGCTACACCAGGCCAGGGCCACCGCACATTTTTGGTCTCTCAGTGCATCTTCTACTCGACGTATCTCGGCGAACAGTTCTGTGTCCACAAGTGCCTGAGAGGTTTAGGGGTTTGCTGTTGTAGAGAGTAACAATAAATCCACATACCTCGAGACCTTTCTCTTGAGCAAGAGTGAGTGCTGTTTCCTCCCGGGAGTTCCGAAGAGCCCAGTCGACCAGCCATCTATCAGTCCGGGTGTTGGTCCATTGGATATAATCGGGTTGGTCCGTTGTTGTAGCAGCTTCAAGAATCGCAATATGATCCAGTCGCTGCCTGAAAGAATTCTGAGTAGGTGCCACGGAACTGGTTTGGAGATCTTGAAGCTAGCAACCGAAATACCAGTGATCAGTGCGAAATATGGTACTAAGTATGTATCACACGTGTAGAGTTATATACATGTTTGTTACCTACTTTCTTCTTGAGGCCTTCAACACGGCTGATCATACCGTCAAGCGCTTTCGCCGTTTCGACAGCGTTTCGGCCATCCGGTCTAGGCCTCGCGAGCTCAGCAGATACAGTCTGAATGGAGCCAAACTCGCGCTCGATATGTTTCTGTGAATTCCTGAAATGCTTGCGGAGGGTTTCGTAGGGCACCTTCAGATTACGGATTAGGGATTGAGACTCCTACATACAGAGTGTCTACATACCCTAAGAAAAGGCTGTTCAAATAAGATTGTTCCCTCTGCGTTGACTTTGTTCATGCTCGTGGTGATCGTCAAGGGTAGAATTAGCCTTTGCCGTGGTGCACCGGCAAGCTCCGGATTATGTTATAAAAGCATGTCCCTCTGACCGGAATTACACTGGCCGTTTTAGTTAGGACTCGGAGCTCGATCTATGCATGTCCAATTCGCGGGCCGAAGAAAATTTTTCAAAGAAACGAGAAGAATGTAGTTCAACAAGCGCAATAAATACTGCAGAAGTAAAGAAATAGTCCAATTAACAATCATGTTAATGTTATCCAACTGGTCTCATCATTTCGCTGACTGCAGAGCGATTATAACTAAAGTTATTCACGCTCTCATATAGGAGCGAGTAGAACCAAAAGAGGGACACCCGAAACGATTTGGAAGCACAACCACTATGGAGGATAGCCAGGCTCTGCGCCCTTGGATGTGCCAACTGTGGGCGGCATGGCCTCGTCACTGCCCTGGTCTGCTCCATGGTCCCCCTCGCTCTCCTCTGTTGCCTGACGAGACCGTCCTCCAGAACGAGCTCTACGCGGTGGATCAACCGATAGCCTATCTTCGTCTTTGGCGCGTTTTTTCATCTGATAGAGCTAAATGAGGGGTTATCCACATGGGCAATTGTCATAACGCTCACAAGCTTCGCATATACTAACCCACAAGCATTACAAAGGGTGCGTGGGCCTAATAAGACAGCAATCATCGAGCGGCGTTTAGTCAATCGGCCCAAACGGGGTTGGAATACCTCACTCACCAAGAGGACCACGCCTCCACTCCGGAGTGGATGTTGCGTGGCAACTAGCGCATTGGGTAGTGCCTTTTCGCTCGCGCTTCTACAACTTCCTAACGTCAATGGCTTTCTGGTGCGCGGGTTTGATAAACACGCAAATATGAGATCCAGCGAACCTTTTTCTTTGTTGGATTAACATCAGACCTTCCATCTTCGTAGTACTGAACAAACACAGTCTCTGCAGGTGCCTCGGTGACAACTCCGGACGGTAATTCGGATGTTGGGTCGTAAGAATATGAGTATCGCTCTGCTCTCGACGGATCGAGGTGCCGTAGCCCTTCCACAGCTCGGTGCAACATATCATCGACAACGGGCCGTTCAAAAGAATGACTCGAGGAATCAGTTGAGGGGGAAGGAGAAGCCTGTGATACAGTAGTGATAATGTGTCGGTAGTTGTTTGCTATCTGTGATTAAGGTGGAAGCGATGAGCGGACTATTAAACTACTAAATAGAGTACCCACAGAACCATATCTTGCTTCGTCAACTCTGCGAGACTGGTGGTCGTTACCTCTTTGATCGGGCGAATTCGGCCGTTGGGATGTCGAAGAGCCTGTAGATGGATGAGGAGAAGGAGGCTGTCCAACTTCCGTGTACGAGAGACCCAGTTGAGTCTGTCGGAAGGGCATGTACTGGTGGGCGTAGGACGTTTCGGATATCGGAGGCTGCGGATAATAGTAACCGTCGCCGCGATGTATACCTGGTCCCCCAAAAGCTCCAACATATTGCGGTGACGAATGAGAGCCTTCAGGTGGCGGAGGAGCGGATGGACCAGGCATTGTAGAAGAGTAGTTGAAGGAGTAACTTGGAGCTGGAGCCAGAACGCGTGAAGGCATTGATTGCGGGTAGGAAGGTGTACCGGGATAGTACGACGATGGAGTGCCATATGTCATAGATGCGGAATAGTCGGACTGAGAAGAACTAGGGTGTGTAGGCGGCGTTTGATAGTTGCCGGAAAAGTCTCTCTCTTCATTAGGATGATTAGGATCTTTTACGGGGTTCAGCTTTCAGACAGAAGAGACATTTAATCGGTGCAACTGACCTGGTAGATGACTGGAGGACGGCGACATCGAGATGGCTATTGGGGGTGGGGGTCGTATACCAGTTCAGAGCTAGTCTATTATGGCCGAAAAAATGGTGTAAAACTCGTCATTATATGGCATCGAGGCACGAATGAAACACGGTCAAGACTAGGTGCATGTTCGCCTGTCTTTGATCGATAGTTCTCATCAAGAGATGATGCTCCAGTCAAACATTGGAAAGACAGCGTGGTGTATTCAAGAAAGTGGCGTTTGTTTAGGGGCCAGAGAGCAACACGCCAAACCTACCCAGCCTAAACGCTGGAACTAGGTTGGCTTGTGATTGACGTCAACCAGAAATGAGCCCCCAAGCTCACCGCGATGGGTTACAGGTAATTAGCATGAGAAAACAAAACATTGGTAAGTAGGCATACCGGGTGACTGGAGGTCGAACGACAGGAATGGAAGCGGGACTAGGAGAGACCCAAAGATTAGGCGTGTGCTCATGCGCCGCGAACAACCACGCTAGGGATCATGAAGCCAAACCCCTTCATCCACCTGGCAAACGAACGTGCCCCTGCCGTATTCATCTGGAGCCTTGTGCCAAAAGGGGTAGAGTGCAGCTCATGGCCAAAAACCTGGGTCTTCCCTGAATTTACTGCGATCTATCGGGTTCTACCTACACCCAGGGTACGATTTGTCCAGCAACGTGTTTCGGGGTGAAAGGTCAACAACGTGCGCAACGCGTAGAACAGCTGCTAAGATATCTTGTACAGTAGCGCTATAAATACGTTTACTGCTTGATTGACGAAACCCCCATACCCTTGGCGGTTAATTTGCCTAACTAAATACGTAAAGTCCTGTAGCGATAAAACGCTAACAGAGTTACCGTAGGTTCTAAAGCACCATCCTTGGCTAACTGTATGCGTAGCTCAAGCGAAAGAGGGAACCGAATGATCGCATGACACTTTGTACACCTGAAGACATAGGGGCTTCGGCTTTCGCCCAAATCAATTGGATACTCTGTTTATGTACAAATCAAGTGTGCTGAAATACAACCATACCTAGACAGTAATCGGTTACGAGCCCTTGATTACACCAACGCATGGAGTATATGCGTCATCACTATGTTCTAGACTACCGCAAGGCCAATAAAACTCAAAAGCTCCTATTTCTGATCGGTAGAGATGCATATGCACACAGTCGTTTCTCAGCAAGCCACATGGCTGATATAATTTGATATAGGATCGTCGCATTGGAGGTGACCTCGGTCTGTTGGGCAAGATTGGTTTCCGATTGCGACTAAACCATGCGCAATATCGGATTGTCGAGTGGACTATCTGCCAGAAGCCAGCGGCATGGCGCCTGATATATCGTGTCATCCAGTCGGGAACAATATCATGATTTAGACTACGGATTTCAAACTAAGATCCTTCTACTGATTCTCAAATTACACCGGATTTATGAGCCAACTAGTGATGAGATAATCTTGCTATTGTGCGAATCATAAGTCCAGTATTCACCAAGAATGGGTCATCTTGCCACTAATCACCCCACCCCCGTTAATTAGTCAGCATTTTGAGGGCGGAAAATGTGTGGTACAGAACTTGTCTCATCACGTGTGTCACTTGAGCGCCCGATCGCCAACCGCCCTGCTCTCGCCTATCTCCTCTCATAGTGTCTGGAGCAAGGCGGAGCGAGCAACAAAGGCCCACCCATGACACACTGTTCGCATTGTACAATGAGAGACATTCAGGCAGAAAGTTGATATCCTATTTGACCGCGGCAAGGTCAGTAGCCGACTACGGCCACTTCTAGTAGTATTGCTTGTGCGAAACGTGATATGTGTAAATACAAATGAGAGAAGTCCGAATAGCCGCGGTAATTTGACAGGGTGTTAAATGAAAGGCAGGGAACCCGAAACAAGGCTGTATGCATGAGTGCAACAGTAAACAAATCGCGAAAGGCGAGGGATGTAGCGTGAACCAAAGCTAACCTCCAGGATGCGGTCCTGGGTTATCTCGGCGTACACCAGAACTACCCTTTTGGAGAGGAATTGGTGTGGGGATGACGTCTCCAGCGTAGTCAAGCAAATCTTCGTCCTGTTCACTCTCACTTTCGGAAGCGGGTTGACTTGCAGATAAAGCTGCTCCATTTGCTGCAGCAGCTGCTCGTGCCCTGGCTTTACGCCTCCTCCTCAACATTTTCCTCCTGTTCTTTACAGCACGCTGCATGGCTGCCTCATCTCCGTAGAATAGGTTGTATTCACAGAAAGGACAAATCCATTCGCTTTCGGGGAGGATTAGACTTAAGCCGGTAGTCTCGCTCCCGATAGGGTGCCCTTTTCTGCGAGGCGGAAGAGTGGCAGATAAGAATTTCAATGCCAGAGGGCCGAGCCCCGCGTTCGAGGACTGTCCATACGCTGAGGCCGACGCTGGACATCCATTTGGTTGTGGTACGCGCGACGGAACATAGTTTCGAAGATGATGAGGATTGGAAGCGTTTGCAAGAGTGGACCGCTTCTTCTTCTTCGGTTTGGCTGGTTTCGTAGGTGGTCGGGCTCCCTCGGGTTGGGGAATAGTGGCTGGAATGATCTGAGTGGTGCTTGGTTCTACGGTTGTCCGTTGCCCCACATTAGGCCCGGTCGAGGACTGCAACAATTTTTTTGGGAGAGGATTGGTAGAGGCTGCGTTTTGATGCCTAAGCTCGGCTTGAAAACGCAACCGAAGATCAGCAACCGCCTTCTTGACGAGAACATATTTCGTACTAGCTGGAGTGGCCGTCGGGAGTTAGGTGAGAGTGCCAGTACAGGAGTAAACACTCACCAGGGCAAAGACAGGAAAAGGAAAAGGAAAATTGGCTGGATAGCCAGTCCGGCTGAGACGATAAAGTTACCTGTTTCCTAGAGCGGTGGCGGTACCTTGGACCATGAGACCATGAGCGAGACGGCTGATCCGAGAGCGAGCGCACAAACGCAGACGACAACGCGAGTTCCAGGGCCAGAGGGTCGATGGATTCTTCTATAACACTAGACATCATTTTTCGATGCGCGGCTAGTTGATCCTTGAGTCGAAGTGTAGCTGATGTTATAGGAGAACCTTTCTTTTGATGAGGTGAGAGGACTGGAGAAGTACGTGATTGCTGCGTATCCGATGTTGCGCCCCAGCTCGTGCCCAGGATAGAGCCAGATAGGTTCACGCGCGCATGGTCAAATTTATCATTGCCCGACCTATCCGAATCAGCAAGAGTCGAAGATCCGCGACGCGTGATACCGATTATGGTTGTCACCGGAACCTTTCTCTTTTTGGTATTATTAGGTTGTTGTAAGTGATCAGAGTAATCGCCTTCGCCATCACCATCATCTGCAGTACGAGGCCTTGCTGGAAACGAGAGTGCCTTCGTAGTCAAACTGGATTGGGGGGTGGCATTGGATTCTCGTTTGAGCGCGTCGACTCTGCCGCTGTGGATCGGGTGATAGTACGCTGACGGCACGTAAGAAACATCATAGCCGTCGCCGTCAGAGTCGGCACCCGAATTTCGTCTTCGTTTCGGGAGAGGTTTAACTCTCCGAGCGAAGGAGGCGTCTGAAGTGGAGAGAGACGGGGTAGAGAAGCCGGACATGGTTGATGTTTCCAACCAGGCTACTTGACCACCCAACAGCTATGTTCACAGTTAGCAAACCAACCGGCGGTTTCAATAGCTGTTGCCTACGTCTCTCGACTATGTATGTCACTTGCTCAGTATGTGGGACCTCACGGCCGAAGTGTCGATGTGTCTGTATCAAAGAGGACCGCACGCCTCTCCCTGGCCCAAAGTGATAACTGATAAGCGCCTCACCGCGGACTCACCAGCGCCAATTGCTGCAGCCGCAGGTTGAAATGGTATTTTATGCACACTGCTCCTGGTCAGATGCACATCCGTGGCTTCCGGCTTGCAGTTTCTGGACCGTTCTACTTGCTTCCACGCGGTGCCTGCTTTTGGATTGGCTGGCGTCAGCCAATTAGTAAGGCTCGGTAACCAGTGTTGGATGATTCATTGGCACGCCACCCCGAAAAGGTTATATATACCATTCGACTACCCCTCAAGACCGCATATCATTTCACCCTCTCCTTCTGGGCTCCTATAATCTCCTGATGGCTGAACACCCGACAGTTGAAGAAGCTCATAACACCTTGGCTCTGCCACAAGACACACCGGCTATCGATGTCCTCTTGCGCGTAAATCATGGATCCACCATGCTTGAGGTAGTAATGCCATCAAACAGCAGCATCGACGACCTGAAACGACGCCTCTATGAACTGACGTATGTTCCTGCTAGCAAGCAAAAGCTCTTGTGGAAAGGGATGAAACGCGGGGCAGCAACACTTCAAGGGTCAGGCCTCCAGAACGGATCGAAAATCACAATGGTGGGAACACCACAGAGCGCTATTGAAGCAATGCACCATGCAGAAGCGGAGGCATCGCGACGTTTAGACATCATGCGAAAAAGAGAGGCCCGTGGTCCTACTAAAGTTAGTGCACTTAGTTTCCGGTCCGTTGTTGATTTCCTCAGAAATTTTCCATTTCTTAGGTTCGAGATACCTCTGGATCGAGCACGAGTAGCACGCAAATTCTATTTTACCGAACTGAGCCCCTATCATACCTACCCAATCCAATTCAAGCCCAGAGTATATTGAACAAACTCGCAAACGATCCGGCAATATTGCATGTCATGCGCCTACACAAATTCACAGTTGGCCTCCTGACCGAGCTTGCACCTCACGAACACCCGAACTTACTCGGCCTTAACGTGAACGGTGGCCAGTCAATTCTCTTGCGTATTCGAACAGATTCATACGATGGATTTCGGAGTTACGGGGAAGTTCGTCGCGTTTTATGCCACGAGCTAACTCACAACGTTTACGGCGGACACGGGGATGATGTATGTCTATTCGAGCAAATCCTGGAATAAAACTTACTAAATGCGCTATAGTTCAAAACGTTGAACTCGAGGTTGAACCGCGAGGTGGCGGAGGTTGGGTTGCTTTAATGCCCTAAGCATACATATATGCTAACCTCCCGTTTATAGTTTGAACAGGCAGCCAAGGCCGGGTCGCATACGCTATCTGGTTCTGATGCCCGTGACGACTACGGTGTCAATGTTCAAAAGGAAGCCGCCCTTCAAACATTTACTCTGGGCGGCTCCGCCAACGTCGGACAGGATCAACTGTCGGATGACCGGGAAGAACGTCGACAGCGAATTTTAGCAGCTGCAATGGCAAGGCTGGAACGAGAGGAGCGAGAAATTGAGGACCGCTGTGGTGGCTAATGCCTAGAGCGGCCAACTAATATGTATCTATTATCTATCTGTTCGTATAGTTTTTGTTAATTTTAGCTACACTGCGATACAGGGTGCATCTCGTCAAAAGTGTAATACATTAGTGGTTGGAGAAACATTTTTAATCAGAAATCAAACGTATGAGGCACGCAGTATATGGGAAACTCGTAGACTGACCAGCAGCGGGGGGGGGGACATGCGAGAAGAAACGTATGAGCAAATAGAACCACTATCCTTCCTTTTGCAAATATTCATAGTATAGCTCTATTCAAAATGACCTCGATCACTGGATATCAGCCTGAATGACCTCAATGACTGCCTGGATATTCTCCGTCCCGTCAGACTGTCTAGGCAAAGTCATACAGCACTCGTCAAATGCGTTTAATTGTTTGGCGCTTTTCTGATGGCACCGCGACTGCTTGATGTTTATTCAGCTCTCCACCACCAATCAGCACCACAAACCGAGCGCCCAGGAGCCTCATGTAAACCGACCCTTCGGGCACACAACACGGCAACAAAAGGACAGGGTTGTGTCACAATTGTACGTACTGAGCATGGAACGCTCTCTAACCCTGGGGCTCACAGTAACTCAGATTTTAGCTTGACAGCTGTGAAAGAGCATTACCAAAGCGGCGCAGAGCTAGGGGTTTCTTTGAGTGATCAAACATGCTCATGCCCACCCAATCGGTTTCGGACTTGACCTTAAAGGTCATAATTTGCATTGCCTCAAACGGATACCAAACCACCAAACGTCATGCAAACCACATTGGTTCGCAGTCGGTGGTAGAAGATGAATGTTTAAACGCCTGAAGACAATACATGACCAGTGGTAGAATGCTCCCGGCAGAGACAACGCTGTAACCCCAACGTCGTCGCTCGAAAAAAAAACACATCCTGCATTGGCAACCCTGACATAACTCTGGTGTTTCAGCAATGGCAACAGCAGAGGGGCTGTTAGAAATAAACTGACCTATGGACCTCTCATATAAATTGGGGTTAGACATCGCATGTAACCATCCAGTCTTCGTATGACCCGGCTTGGTATCGAATTGGTACCGTATCAGGTTATGCGGGATTGGCTGACAAACGCTGTTGAATTGGTGCGTTCAAGAAACTCATGAAACAAGCCAACATTTCCGTACGCCGGTTACGATCAAGCATTTAGCTATTTCGTTTTTGATAGAAGGAGTCACGGAGAGTGAATTTACAACGAAACACGGTCCTCGTGGGACTATTTAGTGTACGTGGCTTTGTAAACGTGAGCTGATGGACACATATGGCTGAGACACGAATCCACGATCCATTGATTACTATACGATTGCTGTACAACATCATGTGGAATTAATGTAGTTCAACTCAGACGGCTTCTAGACTCAGATAACGAGCCCTTTGTGAAGCCGAATGTCGTAAAGTATACTTGTAGAGGTGCGGTGCGGCTGGCTCTTAGGAGCCATGAAGCGGTCTGTAAGTGGGTGGGTGATTCAAACGGGGAATTTGAGTTATTTGGGTGCAGATGATATCTCGTCCGTCGTAAGTAGGTAACACATGTACGGATCTCTTGCAAAGGATCCCAGAAGCATAAATATGACAACCGGGTGTTGAGATCTCGCACGATGTCGAGTAAAAGTTCATGGTTACTGTGCGAGATTCTGGAGTTTTGGAATGTATGGCATCACTAGAGCTAACTGCGTGGTTGACTTAGGTCACATCTATTATGCCAATGGTATGTAAAATACCGAATCGGCCATTACCGTGGCGCGATCGGGCGCGAGGCAGTCACCGCAAGGCACCAGGGTTAACGACCCGGACGGGCGGTTTGGTTCGTGTGATGCATCGGCGCAGATCATTGAGGGGAATTTGCCCTGGTGCGTGAGGTCCTCGTTTAGGTCACCGAGTTAGTCAAGACGGAGAATTAGAGAACTGAGATATGGTGTGTCGCACAAGCTATTGTGAGAACGCGATAAGAAATAATCAGTATGTATCTTTTGGATCCCCTAGAATCAAAATTTTCAAGGTCACAGTGAGATTACCGCAAACGAGTTAAGATGTATATCACTCCAATGTTCATGATGGTCGGATTACCAAGTACATGCGGCAGCAACTGACGTAGCTATGAAGGTCAGATCTAGGAGTTGACTAGTCCGTGATGGCTGTAAGATACGTATAGAACCGGAACTTCAGAGCCATATCAGTGTTAGCGCACCATAATCGAGATACAAGGAGGTAGATCGCGGCTGAAAGCGTGGCGAGCGCAGGTCTGGCGCTTATGATCGAGCACACTAATTGGAAATTAAAAGGTTTGCTGACTGCTAGCCGCCAATATGCCACCAACTCGTTTTGCGCCCTCTCTGATAAAAAACAAAGAGAAGAGAGAAGAGATACATCAATCTAGGAAGAAATCCAAGGGCCAAGAAAAGCTCAGACGAAGATTGGCTCTTGCTGAGGCCGAACGGAAGAATCCTTCCCTGAAGCAGGTGAGTCTGTAGAATGAAGTACGGTAGTTATCTGGCACTGATTCGAATACTCAAGAAACGGATTTCGGAGAACGTCCCGCGCACTCTTGACAACACTCGGGAGTTCAACGCTTCAATAATTCCGGTTGTTGCTCCCCTCCATAAAACTGGGGATGAATCAACTGACCTGATTGTCGACCAAGAGGATTTGGAGACCACTCTGGACATTGCGAATGACACTTTTACAAAACATTTCGATAAACCCAACAACGTCGAATCTGATCAAACCGACGTACCTAAAATTTGATAACAACCTCGCAAAAGGCGACCAGGTCGAGCTTCCAGTTTTGCGAAGAGCTGGTTAGTGTTTTCCCAGGGGCTGAGTTTGTACGTAGGAAGCGGGGGCATGGTTTCGAAATGGGACGCATCGCTAGCTGGGCTGGGAAGCGCGGCTATGGTGCCATGGTGGTGATAAATGAAGATTCGAAGAAACCAAGTGAGTATACGTGCATTTACCTGAAGTACTTGACTCAACGCCAAAGAACAGATGCTATGACAATCATCAGATTGCCAAGCGGTCCAACCGCTTATTTCAAACTTACATCCATAAAAACAAGTGCGGAGATATCTGGCCATGCGCGGCCAGATCCATATTATCCTGAGCTCGTGCTCAATGGGTTTGTGACCCGCCTTGGGCTCACGGTTGGGCGGCTCTTCCAGACGTTGTTTCCAGTAACGCCCGAGTTTGAGGGACGGCAGGTTGTTACCCTTCATAATCAACGAGATTTTCTGTTTTTCCGCAGGCACAGGTATGTACGATCCGACCGAGTTTCGTGAAAATAATGACAACAAAATCGGAATCCTTAGGTATGCATTCAGGTCTACCGAAAAGGCTGCACTTCAAGAAATCGGCCCTCGCTTTACCCTAAAGCTCCGGTCTCTCAAGAAAGGCATTCCAGTCGTTGAGCAGAGTTCAACTCCTCCTCCACCTCTGGAATTTGCTGAAGAAGGGGACTCGAATGGCCTACGGTCTTTGAACTCCATTGGCGGATCAGATGAATCCAATAATTTCGACAAGGCATATAAGCCTGCAGACGTTGGCGATTTTGAGTGGGTGTGGAAGGTATGTATACTGGAATCTGTACTCAATTCATATCTAACACACAACGTCTCAGCCGGAGCTTGAGACGACAAGACGGACGTTTTTCATGTAGCATGGTTGGGAGCGTTCTCTGGATTTAATTGATTTTTAAAAATATATTTGTCTGTTATGCCTAAGCAGCAATTGCCAATCAACACGTACGCCAACTTAACGACCATGAGACGAGCGCCCAGCATCCTCCTCCTCTGTTTCACTTTGTTCACATCTGTCAGCGCCTTGCATTTCTATCTTGATTCGAACGAAAGGAGGTGTTTCATTGAAGAGCTTCCGACTGATACGATTGTAGAGGGTAAGTTGTACTACTTGGATCATTTTGTAGTGCCGAATCAAACTTGACTGAAGGGCACTACCGGGCTCTTGAGTGGGACGACAAAGTGAACAACTATGCGGCGCATGACTCGCTAGGTATTCAGGTTGATATCGAGGCAAGGGCGTCCCACTATGATTGATACTTAGCTAACTCCCACCGAAGGAGGTACAAACTGGTCATCGTGTTACGCGCACCAGAGGCCCATCCGAGGGCCGGTTCACGTTTACTTCTCATGAATCGGGCGATCACTCCATTTGCCTCTCCACCAACTACACATCCGGATGGTTCTCCAACACACACATCCGAATGTATCTGGACATTAATGTCGGCGCAGCGAAAGCTAATGTCGAACACGACCGGGACCACGTCACAGAAATGGCCGACAAGATACGGGAGCTAAACCACAAACTAGCAGAGATTCGGCGAGAGCAACAATATCAACGGGAGCGTGAGGCAGATTTCAGAGACCTCAGTGAAGCGACCAATGCTCGTGCCGTCTGGTACATTATTGCCCAAATTGGTGTTTTATTGGCAACGTGCGCGTGGCAGCTACGTCATTTAAAGGTATGCGACATTCTATTTCAGGTGTGCCAATCTAATCTGTTCCGTACAGCACTTTTTCGAGGACCACAAGCTTTGAGTAGGCTATGTGCTCTCATCGTGGGATAAGCCTCCAGATTATGAAAAAACTACAACAGGGGACCTTGGGCTGGCTGTAAGGCTTACTCTCATGCCGTCTCGTCGTATAATTGCGTGTATACTCGCTTATGCTATATATTGGTTCGAGGGTGGGCTACGAACAGAAAAACGAGACATAATACAAAAGTATTTACGCTCATACACTATTAGTTATCGTCACTGTCTTCGTCAATATCTCCATTCTCTGAATCTCCCCCTTCCCTATTGCATTCGTACAATCTAACGTTCAACCGGTTTGTGTCGACCCACTCCGTGAACTCTTTCTGTACCATCGATGGTTGTGCAATGGGTTGCAGCACCGCGGATACCCTGCCTGATTGGAGACTAGTTTTAGCTTGAATTGTGGCTTGAAGCTGAACTAGGCCTCCTTCGTCCAAGTCACCAACTACGAGGTGGGACAATTCTGGGCAACATGGTTTTTTGGTTTTCGATAATAGTTGCAACAAGTCGTTCGCACTTCTTGCTACGCGTTTCGGTGACAATAGTTCGCAGAAGATGATCGTTAACGAAGTTAAGCTAGATAGATCCTCCAGCCAACGAAGTAGATATTTTGTAGCGTAGGATGTGACGTTACGCAACCTGAGTGTAGATAGGGTTAGGTAGCGAATTCGCACCGTTCCCCAGTCCAGGATCGGCGACGGCGTTTCTAAGGCACGAGAGTACCAACCAAACTTCTTGAGATTAGGGGCATGTATTCCCAAAAATATGAGGTTGGCGGTTTCGTCCGGTATATAGGACATCTCAAGTGTCTCTAGCTCTACAAGAATAATGTCTAAGTCTGACCTCGCTGCAGGTTGCGGGACTATGAATGTGCATTGATCTAATATCAAACTTGCTAGATTGGGCATACTGGATAGCGCGCCAAAAAGGTGAGTGTCCAGATGCATGTTTTCGACGCTACTCAATGAAAGAGTACGCATTTGGTGGAACACAGAAGGGCGAACCCCTGGTGTACAGACAAGGTTGACATCTAGTAGCTCGATAGCCTGCAAAGATCCAATCGGAGGTATTGCAAAAAAAGAGTGATAAACGTTGGATATAAGACCTGGAGTATATGGCACCCCAAATCGAATAGTTTTGAGTTGACCGTAATGTGGCTCCTCGCAAATGCGTTTGCACAGGCCTTCAAGAGGTCCAATAATAAGCTGGGCTTGCTCATGTTCTTCGAGCAAAACCTTGACGTCTCGCCAGCGGTCCATGTGCTGTTCCAACAACTCGATTGACTGACGAATCGTGAAGATGCTTACTTTATAAGTTCGCGCATCAACTTCAATATCTATTGGGGTTATTCCACTCCGGCCAAGGTAGGTTGATACTCGAGCGAGACCCGTCAAAGGTATACGGTTCCAAAGTTCTGGTGTCGACAATGCGACATCTCGCCAGCGTTTAGCGACCCAAGACATACGAGCACAAAAGTTAATTTCAAGATGTTTGCCAGCTATGAATATTCGAGCGAGTACTTCGGTAGGAAATCTATTAATTGGCGCAAGAGCTGCGACAGCTTTTTGATAATAGCCTTTTGCTTGTTGTATGCGGTCTTGAAGTCTGGCATGGAGGGCTAGTATCATGGTGGCGTCCTCGTCGAGTTGCTGGATTGTAGTTTGAAGGGACTTCACATGAGCTGGCCTGAGATTATCAAAAGAGACATGAAAAGCATCGGTTGGCGACTTAGAAGTTTGTAAGGCCGCCAGCTGTCTAAATACGACTGGTATGAGTAGTCCATTAGAGGTCTGCAATCAGTCTACAAACTCACAGCTCTGACGATGGTGCACCGTACGTAGGTGACTGTAAACGATCCAAAACACGATGTAGTCTCTCCTTGTCAAGCATGGGATAAGATTGCGGTGAAGCAAATTTGCGGGCGATGATCTCAGGCGGTATTTAAGACGAAATGTAACTTTGGTCGTGAGAGCGAGGAACCGCACGTGGTTTTCCTACACCCTGTTCCGTTCCTTGTGTCCGGTTCCATTATCCGTGTTGCTGTCATTCCCATGCGTATATCAATGGAACACGTTGAAAAAATATCGAAGAGATTTGTACGCGAGGAACATGTATACAGACGCTACTCTTCAGACTTTAGCCCACCTTCCTCAGGACTGAAGAATCCGCATGGGATACGCAATTTCGAGTCCGCATGAATTCTGGGGATTACAGCTCTCCACCATCCGAATACATGACGTTCTCGATAAATAAGACGAGAGATGTATAATAATATATCGAAGGCATAGCTCGTGAAGTCAGGACGCCTAACTGGACTGGGCGGGGCCGTTGCCATCCAGTCCCTCGGGTTCCTCGGCTTGCAGTACTGTAGGTGTCGACACTTTTGCCTTTTCCGCCTCTTCCGGAGTCTCCATATCGTTCAAGGCCAGGCTGAAGATAGATTAGGGGAATGTTCAATTAAAGCTGGTCAAGACGTACTCGTATGCGCGCTGAATCTCTCCCTTTTTGACATTCTTGCCAACTTGATGTAGATACTTCTGGTCAATATCTGTATAAGATGGCGGGTAGAATAAGCAAATTGCGCGCTCCAGTGGGATTGCAATTACGCACCAGGAATTTCCCCAAGCATGGTAAGTTTGTCTAAGCCTGCCCAAGTCCTGCACGTAATATGAGTGTCAGATTTCGCATTTCGCGTTTCGCCAACTCAGGCTCCAAACACTTGCCATGTTCGTTTGTCATCGTAAAACTGGGCTAGGTACATTGGCCCAGGCACTTTTGATTTCTCCAAGGCCTTCTCGAAGAGCTTGGATACTGCTGGAGGAACGATGTCCTCTGAAGGATCTACGATGACTGCGGGATACCAGGGGAATCCAACTATGCCAGTATGTCAGACTTATGTTCAAACAACAGGATCAGAATCAAAACTTACGGTGTTTTGCCCAAACGAGAGTTCCTGATTCGTAGTGGATCGGTTCTCCCTCGAGGTCCCGATGAACCCCGCTAGGTTCAAGCGGTAAATCCGCTGTGACTAACTCATCGACTTTCGCCTCGTCTACCTCGGCATCGGCATCGGCATCGGCATCGGCATCGGCATCGGCATCGGCATCGGCATCGGCATCGGCATCGGCGTCAGCGTCTGCGTCGGCATCGACTTCAGCGTCTACCTCTGCGCTCGTCTTTTCTACCGCTTCCTCTTCTCCCAATTCTGCTTCTGCCTCCGAGAGCTCGCTGAGTTCACTCGACGAATCACCGTTTCCTTTAGGTTTAGATCGGGATTTCTTGACTCTTTCACCTGGCAGCCTAAGCTTTAGACGTGGCGGGCCTGATGGAGCCGGTTGTGCAGTGGGGAGAGACGGGTTGGAATCTTCAGCTGATGGAATAGGTATATTGTCGTTAGGTTCCATTGACGTGGTTGTCTCAGCAAACGGTATTTGTGACGGCTGCCTTGACGCATTGCCAGGGGTCGTTGTACGAACCCGTTTCGGCTCTGCAGACAAGTTTAATCAGTGTGCTCTTGATTCCATACCAAGAGTGGTCACCTTTCGAAGACTTGCGAGTGTTACTTTGTACTGATGGAAGGGTCGAACGCCGTAACCTGGTAGTACCCGGCGGGAACATCCAGCCGGAGTCGAACATCTAAGTAAAGGGTCAAGACATGGCAAGTGAGTTTACATTCAGGACTTGCTTTGAACGAGTCATGTGCGTCCACGTTCTCCACTACTTGACCCCAGGCTGGCTCAGAATCTTGTCGTTTCCGCTTGACGCCGCCTCTACCCGTAGGGGTTGAGGCCGAGCCGGGCTCTAGTTCTAGCTCCGCGTCTGCTGAAGGCGGCACCTGCATTTCTCCCTCAATGAACTGAGCCTGTAACGGGTCGCGAACCAAGAGCACGACACGTTGGGGGTGCATATGTTGCGGAGATACCGGGTCGGTTCGTGCGGTAGCCCTCGTTGCTCGAGCTGATGCCGGATCCCCGCGGGGCGCTGATGCCTTTTTCTTGGATTTGCGTGATGATTTTGGAGGTGGCCGGGGAGCAGGGGGAGGAGGCTTGAGGATCGGTCGATCAAAAGTAAAGAACGTGCCAAGTGGATCGTCGTTCAGGATATAAGGTATCTCTTCAGCAACAGCTGACTGGTCTTGAAGCATACGCAGTACTGGCGGGAAAGGTTCCATGTCTCCGATTAAAGATACTAGAGAGGTTGTCGGATTAGCCAGTGATTCTGAGGCCACCGGGGTTTCCAATCGTAAATTAGTGGTTGACTCCAGTTTATCAGCGAGTAACTCTGGTTTGGCCAGCTCTTGATCAGGTGTCTCGGGAACAACGTCTTCCTCGAGTGAAGGATTTGCTGGATCGCAAAGTGATGTGGGGGCAACTAGCATAGTGTCCTCCATAGACTGCTGTGATATGGCATTCGAGACGCTGGTATCGATAGGGTGAACATTCGACACCCCAGTTTCTACGCCGTTTATTGGCTGATGCTCCGATGAACAAGGTTCGACTGCCGTTCCTTCTTCCTCCCAATGGTCATAGGCTTTCCACAAGGCGATCTTTTCCCTCACATTGTTCTGGAACTGAGCTAGTATGGGCTGGATATTATTTTTGATGCGGACGGCTGCCTTGTAATTGGTTTCTCCTTTTTTGATCCAGGTGATTGCGTTATCTAAAACCAGGTTGATATCGTCCTGTTTGAACAATTGAATGATCATGGGGTGCAAATAAATCAGTGACGAGTCTTACCACAAAAGTTTGAGTGTCGAGATATTCGTGCTGCTCGATTTTGGCAAATATTTCCAGCCAATGCATCGGCTTTGTTATAACTGTGTAGTAATCCGTTTCGGTACGAGGCACAGGGTTCATGAAAGCTTTGTTGCGATCCAGTCTACCTGGAATCAGAACAAGCAGTAGGGAGACGATAGTCAAACTCACGCAACAACGGTATCCCATGTTTTTCTGAGCTCGCCATCAAAAGGCAGGAAATGTTCCACCAAAAGGGATTCAGTCGTTTGGGCTTGAATTTGTTTTTGCTCCTCGCGCCGCCGAATGAGATCTACGACTATCCGAACTCTTTCCAAGTCAGCGCGTAGGCGATGGAGATTCTGGTTGCACGCATAAGACACAAGTTTCTTACACAATGTGGATGATCTGGGAACAACTTACATGGAGGTATTTGAGTTTCTCCTCATCGGCCTGCAGCTTACCGGCTGTGGAGGTCGCCCAGGGCTATTAGCGGACGCAGAGGTCAGCACGATTGAATCTGTCGCAATGTTGGTTAAACTACCTCGAGATGTAGACGCTTCAACAGTGGTGCGCCTCTCCTCGCCTCTCTCTTCAGGCTCCAATACTTACAAACCGCTAACAAGAATTGGTACTTCTTTCGGAACTTGATGCGCGCTGTATATTGCATGATGTTTTCAACAATGATTGCTGGAACCAGCGGGGGGCCTGTAGACTGAACTTGAACACGAGGGGCCTTTTTGGGTGATCGAACTGGGCTGGCAGGGGTAGTTGAGACCAGAGGAGAAGAAGGGACGACTCGGTTCACGCGCATATCGGCCTTTATAAAGGTCGTCAAATATCAGTGACCGATGTTTCATCCAATACTTACCGGTAGGTGCTTTTCACAGAAAGCCTGAAGCTCGCCTTCGCCATGACTTTTCATGGGCGAAAGCAGCTTTTGTCGCCGAGCACACGAAACATGGAAAGCTGTGACACAGGTGTTCTTGTTGCATTGGATGCACGCCCCTTGCTTGACTTTACAGATGGAGCAAACCTGGCATCAGGGAATAGGTTAAGAGGAACGAAACGGTAGTAATAATAAAAATAACCAACCAGCTTCCACCGTTGCTTTGGAATCTTGTCGGAGTTTTCAATGGGCTCCATGAATGTAGGGTTCCCAAGAATACACTCCGGTACCCATATCGCACACAACAAATGCGCCCACTTGCCGTTTGAAGTTTGTTTGAACGCTCCACCCTCGTTGGGGCACAGTATACATTCTACGCGACTTTCTGGGGCCACGGTGCATTTTCGACATAGCCATTGACCCTCGGGGATGTAAGGAACGCCATAGCAGTCTTGGTGTACCGCTAGATTGCAGCCATCGCAAAAAACAATCGCGTTTGCGTTTTCACCTTCGCCATCGTCGCACACAGCACAAGTTGAGTCCTCTGAAGGAAGCGCCTGATCCGGTTTTGGAACTCGTTTCATCTAAGTATAGGCCGTTTATTGGTGCAGGTGGAGGAAGGGACATTATACTAACTAGATCATACCACTCTTTCTCAAGGCGATCGACTATTATTTCAAAAGTCTCCGAGGAGACACGCTCATCCTGGTCCTTGGTTCGCTCGAGGTTTATCGCGTTCAGCCATTCGTCGTCTTGGAGATGGTAAGTACCTTGTGGAAAGTGCAAGATGCGATATAGATACCTTGCTCGTCCATGTCATATTCAACTTGTGTCGATAGGTCGGCTTCTACCGGTTCTGTGGCTACGGTTGAGACTCAGGTGTCGGGTCATCCGCAACCGGACTTACCAACGTATCGTATGTAGTGATCCGGACGCTCAAACGTAACCTCTGAGACCTCATTGTCTAGCGAAATGCATCCGTTTTTTATTGTTTTATTGGCTGTATTAGCGATGGGACGTACATCCGTAGTGTTGGGCGATCTTGTCATCCACACCGTCATATTCTTTCTTGGGAGGTATGATCGTCCGAAAGGAGACCTATGCACGGGTTAGACAGCCCCGGGTTTCAGTGAACAGACCGACCTTTGGAACGCCGACGTTGGGGGTGATGGTTGGGCGTGGTGGCGCCATGGTGGTGGCTGAGCGTGAGGAGGCGGCAGGGCCACGTGACTGGCCAAACAGACTTCGTGCATCATCTGCGGATCGGGCCAAATGAAGTGAAGTGTCTGGTGGGTGGTGGCTTCGAGCGTGCTGGACACCGCGCTTGGACCTTTGTGGCTGTCTATTATATCCCCCCCTCACGCAGCGTCGCCCGGCCATCATAGACCCTCCCACCACATCCGCCCGTCATGGCAGACTACCAGTGCCCGACATGTTACGAGACGATGGACAAGCCAAAACACGCCCCGGTTGCTCTCAAGTGTGGTGAGTTCCGGTCCACTTCACTCTATAAAACACCCGCTCTCTCGGCATCCCCGGTCTAACAATCTTTTCCAGGCCATATCATGTGTAGTGTTTGCCTCCCTAGAACCATCAAGCGTGGCCAGTCCAATCATGTCTGTGGAATTTGCCGCACTGAGTGCGCCCCCCAAGATGTCTACCGGGTCTACCTTCCTATGCCAGCTCGCTCTCAGGCCTCGAGCTCATCTTCAGCCAGCGTTGCGAGCGGGAGCTCCGGTGTATCCCTGTCAGACGCTCAGCTCAACCAAGCACAGGCTATCGCCCAGGCCGCCTCTGTCCTGGGCGTAGAGAGCACCGAGGCAGAACTCAAGAAGGTTGTGACTTCCGCGGAGCAATGGTTTGTTGGTATCGATCAACGGTCGGTACAATCGAGCGTGAGTAATCTGCATATGTCGCGTCGCAACCATTACTAAAAAAAATCTCCAGGAGGCGCTGGACGTATTATTAACAGCGATTACCGACCTTCGTCGTAAACTTGTCTACGCTGTCCGTCTCGACAGCGCGAAAGAATTGCAGCGTGAAACCCGTATGGAAGTTGATATGTATCGCAATGAATTGGCAGGCTATGAAGCTCGGCTCCGGCAGACCGAGTTAGAAGTGGCCGAGGCCCAACGAGAAGCCACCCGCTGGGAGAAGCATGCCAAACGAGCTGAAGCTAGGGCCGCCCAATGGGAGCAGCAAGCCAACGCACTCGAGGAGCGCCGTTATACCGAGTCGATCCGTGCAGAGGGTGCAGTCAGTATTTTGCGGTCTCAAATCTCAGTCTTGCAAAAAGAAGTGCGAGAGCAAACACAGCGAAAGCTCAAGTACAAAAAAAAGGTGTGAAATTTAGTTGGAGTTGTCTGTGCTTTATCTGAAATCATCATTAGTATTATGCCAACAGGCAATCCTCGTCTAGCAACGAGCGCCCCTCCTGCTGCTGCGTCCAGTCCGACGACTCTCTGGAGATATTTTCCGCTACTAGCACTGCCGATGAGGCCGAAGTTTCCACGGCGTTCTCCGTTCCGACCGTTGTCTATCCCGATTCCTCCAAGCACACTTCAACCTCGCAAGCCCAAACATCTACGCCGCCTCACAATGCGGACAGCGATGACGACGATTCCCAGACTGTGATCTACGGGCCACCACCTTCCCAACCACTACTTCGCGTCCCTTCCTTCAAAAAACGAAAACTATCCGACGCCTCCGATTCTACTACCACCTCCACAGCAAGCATTCCCCCGCCTCTCCGGCCAGAGGAACAGGCAGCACGCGAGGGAGCGCTCGACAACCGGTTCTCGAAGCGACTCAGAACTGCACGACAGCAAGGTGTCAAGGAAGGCTGGGTACCTCCTGACTGGAAAGCGCGGGTGGTCATGGCGGATAGGATCAAGGAGATGAAGAATAGTCGGAAGAGACCGCTGGACTCGGACGCTGAGAGGACGCCGAACGTCACGAGTACGTCTAGTACCCTCGTGTCCTCCCGTGTTCCTACAAATCCATCCAGAGGCACTACACGCTCGTCCAGGCCGAGACAATAGATTATTTCTGTATCATTATCTTCGTTCTATTTTTATGCCTTTGATTTGTACTACAGTCTTTCGCTCGATGTACTTTATAATAATTTCGTTGATCATCTTAAACAACAGATTCCCTTGCTGGGCCTTTCAATGCTGTCCTTCCTAAAAGGGACAAGGCTCCCCGATCTAACAGTTCAAGTACTACACAAGCTCTCAATGTTGAAATCCGCATCCATCACGGTAACTAGGCATCTTTGCAATCTCGTTTACTGTCTACGTGACTTCGAGCTATGATATAAAATATCGACTTCTGGAGGTCTCGTTGCGATCCTTTATCCGAACGCGGTCCTTTCTTCGATCCGTGACATCAACCATCAGCTCCGGTACAATCGGTTTCCCGGCAATGGCGTAGCCTAAACTCCTACATAATTCCTTGCCTTCAATCTTGCTGTCCAGCTCTCATGCCTGTTCCGCAAATACGAGTTTCTAGCCAAATTTTGCTTTGATGGATACCTCGGCGCTTCCCTGTATACCCTCCTCGGCGCGTGACAGGGGGTCGGCCCCTATCTTAAGCCTCTCCATCACAGGGTCATCGGCCCTTGTTTGGCGCATTGCATCTCCAACACCTCCTCCGTTTCAGTGGCCACTCGTATACTGCATTTAACGTGGTTCGAATCCCATTTCATTAACAGACGAGGCTCGCTTTTGTAGGAAAATGACAGATCGAGTTCCTGCAGATGCAGTCGCTTTGGCAGCTAGGATTCAGGGCGAATTGCCTAGCGGGAGTGGGCAACACTATGCCGCCATGGTAGTTCTCAATAGCCTCGTGCTATACGTGTGTGGTTCTTTCGGTTCTTTCATCGCTTTATTGGATCAGCAGCTAACTACAATATATAGTCGGAACAGCATGGACTACTTCTGGAACGAGACGATCGTGCAGTGGTTACCTCCCTTTCCGTAGAGTATCTATATCTGGCTTGGTACTATGGCGTTGAGATTAAACTCAACCAAGGCCAGACCAAAGTACGTTCGCGGTGCACGATACAATCATCTACTTACCAATTGGACCGCAGTACTGGCCGCACCAAGTCTGGAAGGACTCTGCGAATCTGGGTATAAACCTGAAAGAGATGGTTGAAACACAACAGGCAAGGACAATGCGTTGAGACGGCTCTGTGGCCTACCTGGCCTAACTCTTTCGGGAAACAGAAAACAGACCACGATAAGTTGCGCAACGCTCGAACGCTGCTTAGTTTTGGAGCAATAGTAAGCCATTATTCTGGTATGATACGATCGCAAAAGGTAGGAGTTTGCCCTGTCTATGCGTTCGTCGAAGCCCCTAACAGTGGCCATCAGGACGGGTTGGAACTATTCAAACAATCATACCGTCCGGTCGTGCCAGGTCACTCACCCACTTCCCTACATGCCTGGGACACACCAAGTTCTCGATATAAGCCAGTCAAGCTAAGCTGGAGCTGGGCGAGTCTCTGGGGCCGATCAAGTCCTCAACCCCCCAAATCGCAGTCAATCTCACCTCCTACAGCAGCACTCTCGGTTACTAAATCTATACTCATTCCACAAACCAGTGTATCACCTGGTTCCATTCCGAGTTCACCGCTGTCTCCTCTAGGGGTGGAATCGTTACTTTCTGTTTCAGCGTCAATCGACTCAACCACTGCATCCGCCTTTTCACCAGACTCAGTCTCATCCAATTCGACTAGGACAACTGCGAGCATAGAGGACTCGGTAGTGAGCGCACTGGATCGCCTCGAGGCGTATTTGAGCGTCATTGGAACCCCAGATTGTGAGGACATTGGACTTATCCCTGTGAGGCAGAAGCATCTAGTTTCGCTCGAAGAGGCAGAGAAATCGCTTGAAAGACGTACATTACTGGAACCGATTCGAGCGGAGAAAGGAACCAAAAGTGGACCAATCCTGAGTCACCAGAAGCACCCATGGAATTGGAGCACCAACAAACCTTGCGGCATACGCTGGATGTCAGGGCAGGAGATAAAAGCGCGTCGGCAGAAGATCGATGCGCAAAAGGCACAGCAGAATATCAAAGAGCTAAAAAAGATCAAATGGAAGGGCGCCAAGTCTGTTCAGTTGATGCCACGGAGAGCGGAGCTGCTGGAGTTTCGATCGGGGATAGGGAGCTCGCCACTTGGCAAAGAAGCGGCATGCGGAGTGCCTGTTATTCATGTAAAGGCCGAGTAGTATGACATATAATAAGTTTCTTCAAACTGCTTTACGGTTTCGTGCTTTTTTAAAATCTGCGAAACGCATATTATACTTTATGTATATGCGAGCAAACCAATCAAACTCGGCTATTAGAACCTCGCTACATGCGCACTAGGGAACAGTTGGTTTGAGCCAAGATTGCCTATCACTAACATCATGTTTACATAAACTCATTTTACATCTCAAACTCCTCGTCGGCAAATGGATCAACTGCTGGAAAGTCTCCAACTACAACACGATCTGGTCGCACAAACACACCGTGTTTGTCTTTGCATGTGAAATAGCGTTCACCTTGTACCCTACGACCCAGAGTCCCTGAGACAGAATGACACTGGAATAGCGGAGACAAGACTTACGACCCATCATTTTTGCCTAAAGGTTCATCATATTCTACACCAACCCAATCTCCGGTTCCTATACAATACGTGAGCTCTACTACAACGTGTAGCCGCCACATACGTACCTGCTTTCCCAAACTGAGTTGGCCCAACAAACCTGACGGTACCTCTCTTAGCGTCTTTATCGCCTGGTTCGGATTCAACTTTGCAACGTGCACCGGGTTGAACCTCGGGTGGAGCCTTGTAAACTTGCGATGCAGGTGTTTGGGCAGCGTCTGCAAAACGACCAATTTTATGTGTTTGTTTGTACGCGAGGACAGTGTCTATTGAGAAGCAGGAAGTTAGTAGGAGTACTTGCATTGGTCCAGCAAGCAAAGTTAGAAGCTGGCACAGCAGGCATGCCTTTTCGCTTTTGGTACTCCTCATCAGTCAGCTCAAACTTCTCTACTCCGGACACGTCTGTAAATTGGCCAGTAAGAGAATGGATGTTGGTATCCGCGACCTAGAAGATATTCTCTTGATATATGCATGGGTATGAACTGGTGAAGATGGATTGATTACGTACCTTCAGCAGCATCATGTCAGATAGACTGTAGAAACCGAGAGGGCGACTATCGTCATCAAGAACGTGAAGCGGTGCTGAGTCTGACGCGTCTCCAGAACGGTGAACCGTCAGACGTTGCGAGTCTGGCGCTATTCCGGTGACAGACTCGAGCTTGCCCTAACGAGATTTGTATTGTTTGAGAGCTTAGGCAAGGTGGTTCAAGTAACACACCTTGAGCTGTCCGATAGTCAGATGTAGGTCATATTTGCGCTCCGAATAGGTGTCTGGGGACGAGACGAAGAGTGTTACAGTAGACATAGTAGGAATCACAAGGTCGCCACGCGAATGGAGTGCGCGTGAAGTATGTACGAAAAGGCGATTAGCGCTTGGCGGTTGACTGTGCCTAGTGCATCATCTACTCGACTCAGCCGTTCCGTACACATACGTGTCCATCCCTACCCCATCAACCGTTCCGCAACCTTTGCATCAAACCAGTAACAGAATGGTAAAGCCACACTCGAGATGAATTCATATCTATGACTACTGACAGCTCATCACAGGATGCTGAGAAGGAAGGCGCACTCAAGAGTCTGAGGCTTGCACAAAAACACCTGGAGGGCGGAAACATCTCAGAAGCTCGTCGCTTGGCCGACAAGTCCCTTCGAATCCATCCGACACCTGAGGCCAAATCATTTCTTGAATCTCTACCAGAAGGCACCTCCAGCGGACCAAGTGCAAGCACCTCCGGCGCAGAGACCCATCCGTCTGCCGCTGGTACACACCACCGAAAGGGAAAGGAAAAGGCAGACACCGGTCCTGACACTTCGAGTGGGGAAAAGAAATGGACAACAGAGCAGGCTGCGATTGTGAAGCGGGTCAGGTCGTGTGGTACGACGGCGTATTATGAGATTCTTGCAGTATCCAAGGAAGCAGATGATGCAGAGGTCAAGAAGGCTTATCGAAAGGCGAGTGTGCATATCCATTAAACTTTAGAATTTCCGCTTATGTGGCTTGAATTAGCTTGCTTTGCAACTACATCCCGATAAAAACAACGCCCCCGGCGCTGACGAGGCATTCAAACGTATGTCGTAGGATCCATTACAGGTTCATAGACTAAAAGTTTGGGTCTAGTCGTTTCCAAGGCCTTCACAATCCTATCTGATCCACAAAAACGAAGCGTGTACGATCAAGTTGGCGGAGACCCAGAGCAAAGGGGAGGAGGCGGCCGTTCACCTACAAGCGGCATGAGTGGAATGAACATGCGGCCAGGATACAACCATATGTTCTTCGAGGAGGAAATCAACCCTGAAGGTATGTCCGCTTTCAAAAGTTTTGAAAAGGTGACTCACGTCGTTGGTCAGACGTGTTTAACATGTTCTTTGGTGGTGGGTTTGGCCCGGGTTTCCAAGCCGGGTTCGGGAATGGGTTTGGTGGAGGTCCCAGTACGTGTTCGTCCTCGTGCTTATACGTGTGCTCATACGCGGTGCAGTGTTCACAGCTTCATTCGGAGGCCCAGGCATCCGTATGCGACGCTTCCCCCAGCGACCACAACCTCAGGAGACTAGGCGCGGCCCGGAACTGGCCGACGGGAAATCACTCTTCGTTCAGCTACTGCCATTAATCGCGCTACTTGCAATCTCTTTATTCTCAAGCCTTATTTCGATTGTTACGGATAGCGGACCTAGCACCCCTGCCTTCCGATGGGACAATGTCGGTAACTTCAACGTCAAGCGGACCACATCACGCTTGGATGTTCCATACTTCGTCTCGGCCGATTGGACGCAACACCCCGTGGGCAAAGCAGCCGAGCGTGTTCAAACTGGGGGCAACGAGAAGAGTCAAAAAGACACGGCTCAGTTGCGCAATTTCGAGCGGGTGGTCGAACGACAGTATGAAGAGCATTTATACAACCTCTGTCGGATGGACATGGAGCATCAGGACGACCAAGTTCGGCAACAGCACGGCTTTTTAGGATTCGGTGCAGACTGGGAAAAGATTCGCGAGATACGAAAGCAGCCATTGCCTAACTGCGAACAGCTCCAGCTGTTACGGCTGAGGGACAAAACCATTCGGAATTAGAGTTTTATCGGTGTTTTTTTCATTTGCCTATCACATCATTAGTATTTCGCCATCATGGATCTTTTGTATGTATTACTTGTCGATTTGGCCATAAATTTGACCGGACATTCACGGATGACGATGATATGCGATAACACAATGATACGATTGGGATTTTAAAGCAGGGTACATGACTCCTGTTCACCAGCTTCCGGCAACAACCTATGCTTCTTCTTTGGCTTGCTGAGCGAGCTTGACATAGAACTGCTCGCGGTGACGGACTGATTGTATGACAATTGTTAGCACGCAGTTTGCTGTTACATATTATACCAGCGCATAGACCGTACCTGACGGGAGGTGGACGCCATACCTGCAGAGGGCGGTGAGAAGAAACCACGCAGATCATGCAACAAACTCACCAGTAGCCGTAGCCAGCAGCGACGCCGAGGCCAAGGGCGGCCGAGAGGTCAAGAATAAGACGCTTGCGCAGCTTTCCGGTGATGGGAGCGATGGCCATGGCGGTGTGGGTGCAGCGGTGGTCGTCGAGATGAGCGGATCCGGAAGCCGCCGGTCGAGAGTGGTGTATTACATAAGAACAAGCCCTAAGCCGACACGCTCGCTCGACTGGACCTAGACCTGCACTTCTCTACGACCACAACACTACCATGGACGGCGCCGACAACGCTTCTGGCTCGGGCCCGTGGCGATTCGCTCAATGCTTCGGCGACAAGGGCGAAGTCGAGGACATTACCGAAGGTATATATCATATCATTAACGCGCAAGTGACGTCTGACCATCATTTCCCCCGCTCTAGCGGACATCATCTCCACTGTCGAGTTTGACCACACCGGCGATTATCTTGCCACGGGTGACAAGGGCGGTCGAGTAGTCTTGTTTGAGCGAAACACCCAGGTTAGTCACGATCCCCGTATTCACGGCTATATATATTTTCTCCGCTATACACGCGTCGCCTAGAAGCTGTGGTCCTTCGCCTGAAGCCTGAGAAAAAGCGCTAACTCGTTTCGCGTTTGCTTTCCTCAGAAACGAGGATGCGAATACAAGTTCTACACCGAGTTCCAGTCTCACGAACCCGAGTTTGACTACCTCAAGTCTCTTGAGATCGAGGAAAAGATCAACAGGATAAAGTGGTGTAAACGGCAAAACGCCGCTCATTTCTTGCTTTCTACCAATGGTATGGATACCCCTTCTTATCTGGTCGGCGACCAGCCACCCGCTTACACATCGTGCGATCGGTTTAAGACAAGACGATCAAGTTGTGGAAGGTACACGAAAAGACGATCAAACAGGTCTCCGAATCTAACCTGCACAATGGCCAACGAGCAACTCCTCCACCAACCAGCGCGGCGGGACTGAAACTGCCGAAAATGACAGCGGGTGACGCCGTTGTCGCAGCAATTCCGCGAAAGATCTACGCCAACGCGCACGCGTACCATATCAACTCGATCTCGATCAATTCTGACGGCGAGACGTATATTAGCGCAGATGATTTGCGCGTTAACCTCTGGAACCTTGGTATTCATGATCAGAGCTTCAGTGAGCTTAGTAGAAACTTGGCTTTTCTGAACCCCCTCTGAACGCAGTGTGCAGACATCGTTGACATCAAACCCGTCAATATGGAAGAACTGACTGAGGTTATCACCGCGGCGGAGTTCCACCCCATTGACTGCAATACTTTTATGTACTCGAGCTCCAAGGGAACGATCAAACTTGCCGATATGCGAGACCAGGCATTATGTGACCGACACGCAAAGCGTGCGTGATATTGTTTTCCGTTTCTTTTGCATACGCGTAACTTACTATCCGCTCCGCCGCTTAGAATTTGAGGAAGAAGAAGACCCCTCGAACCGATCGTTCTTTTCTGAGATCATATCCTCCATCTCGGATGTCAAGTTTAGTCGAGACGGAAGGTATATCCTCTCTCGCGATTACTTGAGTCTCAAGGTTTGGGACATGAACATGGATCGTCGACCGGTCAAGACGATCAATATTCACGATCATCTCCGTGGGAAGCTCTGCGACCTGTACGAGAACGACTGTATTTTTGACAAGTTTGAATGCTCGTTCAGTGGGGATGGCTCGTAAGCTCGCTTGGTTCAACTGCGCATAACAGCTACTAATTTACGTATTCAGGCAAGTGATGACGGGGTCATATCATAACTACTTCCGGATATATGATGTCGAAGGAAACAACGATGTGTTATTGCAAGCGGACAAGTCAGCGTTCAGGGCAAACCGGATGGGAGGAGCACGCACGCCTGTACGAGGTGCACCAGGACGCCAGGGCATGAACGTAGACACGATCGACTTTAACAAGAAGATCCTCCACGGAAGCTGGCATCCGCGAGAGAACACGATTGCGGTGAGTTGAACCGAATCGACCCTGATCACAGTGCTTATTAGTCCCCCGTTAGATTGCTGCAACGAACAATTTGTTCTTGTACAGTGCCGCGTAAGCACTCCTGATCTGGCTTCAACCGTACCACCCGACCCCTGGACATTATCACCCTTTAACCCTCTGACCTTTCCTCCTTCCTCCACACTTGCATCACCCTACCCATCATCTGTCTTGTTACGCTTCGCTGGCCGCGTCACATGCCGGAAATCCCTAGTCGTGTATTGCATACATAAAGATGAGAAGATGTTGCTCAGAAGCGATGTAGTAAAGTTTAAGAATTCATGTGAATATTGGATACGTGCTATTCTGATTGCGTCGAGTGCAAGGGACGTTTGTACGTCAGATTGAGGTACAGCGGCCAATCGGCAGGGTCATCACAAGTCGGAGTCTATGCGCAATTGTGATTGAGTTTGCGAAAGAAAGTCGCAGCGGAAATACATGAAAGGCGATAAATAGACTTGAAAGCAGAGTTCTACTAAGGTTTAGGCCGTAACCTCGATCTCTCCGATACGAAGACGAGTGTAGGTCTGTTTGTGCTTGATCGTTTTCTCGTAACCTTTTCTTCTTTTCTTTTTGAATATCTCGAGCATAGGCCCCTTTGTATGCTCCAGGACGGTCGCGTTTACGCGAACTGGCAGAGTACCTCGGAGAGCGTACTCGCGTGAACCAAACTCGTGGACGGCATCGAGATGAAGCGAGTCGCCAACCCGGACATCGCGTAAACGCGGGACTGTTAAAAGGTCGCGTGGTGCGAGCAGGTACTTGCGACCGGCGACGGTGGCCACCGCATAGTGTGAAGGCTGAGACTGGATCAATCCAAGTGCGCTCTTGAGGTCTGCTGCCGGGGGAGCTCCCAAGTTCGAGACGGAAAGATGTCTGGCTGCAGCTAAATGCAAATTGACATCTCGGCTGGATCAAGTATGCTCGAGACTCACCCGAACCCTCTGCCCGCAGTAGCGTCAATAGGCCTGAATAATTATACAGAATTAATCTTCAGACGCTGCACGTCGCACTCCAAGACTCAACATACGCTTGACTAGCATGAGTGGAGGAATGTCGTCGGAGTAGTCCGGGGCGGATCGGGTCGGATGTTTACTTCCGAGCCGCTTCCTTGAAATCGTTCCCACCGTTTCTTTCGCCCGCTCTCCCAACACAATCGCAGTGATGCACTCCATCGCCCTCCGTAACTCTGCGAAGCGCGCCGCAGCGATCGCCTCGCGCAACGCCCGCCCGCTGGTATGCATATTTACGTATTAACTACGCAATCTGCCGACTTTTTCTGATTTTTTGGCACATCATTCTGTGTATGCAGCTCCGTGAGCAGCTCGCTGCGCCCGCGTTCACCCGCACGTATGCGACCCCCAAGGCCGGTGAGCAACGGAGTTTTGAGCAAATAAACAACACTCGCTCATTAATCGCACTGCATCTGCCCAAATGATCTTCACTTTACAGCTGCTTCCGAGGTCAGCTCCATCCTCGAATCGCGCATTGCAGGCAGCTCGTTTGGCGGTGATGTTCAGGAGACCGGCCGTGTCTTGACTATTGGTAAGCTTGGCGAGCATTTATGCGCACCAAAATCCCCTAATCCAACTTTGCAGGTGATGGTATCGCCCGTGTCTATGGTTTGGTATGATGATTATTTGCGAATGATCTGCAGCACACTGACGCATAATTACAACGTTATCCAGAGGAACGTCCAAGGTGAGCAATTCAACCCTATTCTACCGAGTTCAATTTCTCACAGAACTTTACAGCCGAGGAGATGGTGGAATTCTCGTCTGGTATTCGCGGCATGTGTCTTAACTTGGAGGCCGACAACGTCGGTGTCTCCATCTTTGGTAACGATCGTCAGATCAAGGAAGGCGATACCGTCAAGCGTACTGGCCAGATTGTCGACGTTCCTGTCGGCCCCAAGCTGCTCGGCCGTGTCGTTGATGCCCTCGGTAACCCTATTGACGGGAAGGGCCCCATCGAGGCTGCTGAACGTCGTCGTGCTTCGCTCAAAGCTCCTGGCATTCTGCCCCGTCGCTCCGTCAACCAGCCCATGCAAACTGGTCTGAAGCCCATCGACGCCATGGTGCCTATCGGACGTGGCCAACGTGAGCTGATTATTGGTGATCGTCAAACCGGAAAGACTGCTGTTGCCATCGACACTATCCTCAACCAGAAGCGTTGGAACGACGGCCAGGAAGAGGACAAGAAACTCTACTGTGTCTACGTCGCCGTTGGTCAGAAGCGTTCTACCGTCGCTCAGCTCGTGCAGACCCTTGAGGAGAATGATGCGATGAAGTACACTATCATCGTCGCTGCTACCGCTTCCGAGGCCGCCCCTCTCCAATACCTTGCCCCCTTTTCTGGGTGTGCCATGGGCGAGTGGTTCCGTGACAATGGCATGTTTTGATTTGCAATTTTTTGAACCACCACTAATTAGTTAATCATTCCAGGCAAGCACGCCTTGATCATCTACGACGATCTTTCCAAGCAAGCCGTCGCTTATCGTCAAATGTCTCTGCTCCTCCGCCGTCCGCCCGGTCGTGAGGCTTACCCCGGTGACGTTTTCTACCTACACTCGCGTCTACTCGAGCGCGCTGCCAAGATGAGCGATAAGTTCGGCGGTGGATCCTTGACTGCCCTCCCTATCATTGAGACCCAGGGCGGTGATGTGTCTGCCTACATCCCCACCAACGTCATTTCTATCACCGATGGCCAGATCTTCTTGGAGGCTGAGCTGTTCTTCCGTGGTGTTCGCCCTGCTATTAACGTCGGTCTCTCCGTTTCTCGCGTCGGTTCCGCCGCTCAGACGTGAGTGCATTTGTTTAATTTACGGCCCAGGGTTCAACTGACGTCATCATGGTTTAACAGCAAGATCATGAAGAAGTTCGCCGGTTCGCTCAAGCTTTATCTTGCGCAGTATCGTGAAGTCGCTGCTTTCGCTCAATTCGGTTCCGATCTCGACGCGTCCACTCGGTTCTTGCTCAGCCGTGGTGCACGTCTTACCGAGCTCCTCAAGCAAGGCCAGTACCAGCCTCTCCCCACTGAGGTCCAGGTCCCGATCATCTACGCTGGTGTCAACGGTTTGGTGAGCACAAGCATTGAGACATCAGCAGCTAGATTACTAATATTTCTCGTAGCTTGATCCTATCCCAGTTGACCAAATTGTTCGCTGGGAAGGCGAGTTCCGTCAACACCTCGCCAGCTCTCAGCAGGCTTTGCTCGCCGAGATCTCCAAGGGTACCGTTACCCCCGAGACGGAGAAAGAGATCAAGCGTGTCGTTGAGGAGCACGTTGCTGCTTTCAACGCATAAATTCGGACTGACGGATGTGCGTCTGGCTGGCAGAAAATAAACTGATTGGAGAGCAATGTTCAAGAAGCCAGCCCAGATGTGCGTGTGTTGGATGCGCTCCAGTGTTACATACTTTTCTCCAAAATATCTTCGCTGTTCCTTCTGAAATGAACCGCGTATAGAACAAATAGTTGTTTGATACACGTTAGAAATCGGGTGGTATTATTTGGACCAAGAGTGCTTGCTATGCGAGCCGAATTTGGTAAACATCATGTTATTACATACTATGGTTCAATCATTTGGTTGGGTCCACATACATCCAAGCGAAAACATGGGTTGGGAAACAGGAGAGAAGGCTTATGGGTGAGATGCAGGTGCATGAGAGGTATCAAGTGTTTGGGGAAATCGGAAGTACTTTACTGACCAGGCGGGATTCTTTTGTAGAACAGAATGTAGGCCGGCTTTCCCTGTGTAATGTGTGAGAGCTAGGATGGAGCGTAAATGTGTAGAACCTACTACTACGTCTTTTGGGTCGGCTGTGGTAATCCGGCTGTCATCGCAGTACATCCACTTGCCTCGAGATTTGACGAACGCAGTGTCTATGCTCACTTGGTCAACGAAGGGTTACACCAACATTTCTTGGACTCACAGTGCCCGCTGCTCAGGCTTCCAAAATGGTTGGTGACCCCATAAAGCTCGTATTTATACTGTGGCATCTGGCACCTTGGATCTGTTTGCGGTGAATACGACTCAAGCGTCTTAAGCTCCTCCCTGTCCCGACCAGGAGGAAGGGGCGAGGGCATGTAGTTCGTGAAGTCAAGGTTCTGTAGTGGGAACTCGACAAGTGTCTCAAGTTTGTCGGTAAAGGGGCCCTTGAACGAGAATCGTTTGAGGTGAATAATAAGCACGGGTGGCATGCGAGATAAAGTCAGCTGCTTTGCGGCCTTGCGAGCTTTCTTACAACGCGGGCAGTGCCTGGGAGTGAGATTCTGAGTACCAAGTATTCAAGATAGTGCAAGGTGCATACCAGGCGTCGGCATTGTCCATAACCTCTCGGTTCACCAGCGCGTCAATACACTGATTCAATGAAACCTTGGATACGCCTTTGCCAGCTGGGATAGGTACTGAAAGGTTCAAAAACGCATTGTATGTCGTCGAAGTCTGCAGCCCAAATCAGATCTTCGTTCTATCATATTAATATCGGGTGAACTCACCTCATTACACGTCAGACACTGCATCTGATTGCAAAACTGGCCCTGGAAATAGTCCACAACGATACTATCGTTTCGCCTTCGATATCTTGCCCATTCGTATGCACCTGCGAGTTGCTTTGGCATGCGTTCCAATTCAGCCTCGCGTTCGGGTGTAAGTTCCTCGAAAGTGGGTTTGACGAATATTCGATTGAGGTCCTCATGTAGGCCATCCAGGAAAAATATCAGAAACTCTTGTGAGTCATGTTGTTCCGTTCCAGCAAATTGACGAGCATGCTGGCAGATGGATTTCTAGATGGCCGGTTGTGAGATTGAGTTCGATTTCCTTGGAGTGTAACTTACTCGGAAGGGAATAGGCGTAAGGTATGGCAGTTCCGCTTGCCACATGTCTCTCAATAGATGATAAAACGCTCCAGCAAGCTCGCCTTTTGTCCCGAGTGCGTTCAGCATATTTACCTCGCGATGCCACCGCCCGTCAGTAAAAAATCTCGTGAACGGTACCGTTCCGCTTAAACACTGCAACACTGAGTTCATATAACACGTATTCCCCAGATTCCGCAGCCCGGACATTCCAAGTTGCTCATCTCGCCAATAGACGACCTCGTATGTTGGACTGAACTTGGGCGGTTTGGGCGGCTGGGGTATGCGGGGTCGGCTATCGACTCGTTCCATAGCGGGAGTCGCTGCGGCTGGCGGGGGACGAAGGAGGCTAGGGTAGTCGATCGAAGGTCCGCGAGTGCTGCTCAACGAGACCGAACCTGAGTAGGCATGGTGTGGGGGTTCAAAGTATCCTGCAGCCGGCGGAGGGGGAGACATAATGTCCTCGATCGACCGGTGGGAATGGTTCGGCGTGCCGGTTAGTGCAGGGGGGGAGACAGCCCTCTCTGGATATGTGATTGGCGCGCGTGGTACAGTTGCGTATGTTCCAAAAGATGACCCAGACAAGCCCTGTAGACACCTTTAGCCCCTCGCATGTAGGCTATAGTATATCACTGCTTACCGCATCCTGGGGCATTCTCATATGATGCGATTGGGATTGTGGTTGTGGTTGTGGTTGTGGTTGTGGTTGGGACACGCCCCCTAGCGGCGGACGAGACGAGACTGCTGGTTTCCGTGACAAGCGCTTGGACGACTCGGGCGTGGGTGCAACAACGATATCCTCCTTTGCCTGTGTACCAACCAGTTCTCCGACGTCGTTCGTCCAAGCTTTAATTCCTCCCTGCAGGAATACAGGGGAACGCCTGAGTGGTTTGAGAAACTCGTTCTCGTAGATCATTGTGAAGAGCATTCGAATGGGTGTGCTATGGTCACTAAATTGGTCACTATGGGCGTCAGTTAGAACCACAAGGTCAAAGGTGTTTCGCCGTTCGAAGAGTGTGCGCTCTGTTCTGGACGAGAGAACGAGCGCCTCTTGTAACTCCTTGGCCGACATCCTACAATTCACTTTATTAGTTGGCTAAATAAAAACCGAGCTAGGACTTGCCCCTTGCGATTTAAGACAATGGGTTCTATACACACTGAATCCTCAACTGGGATCCGCCGCGCATCGAAATCTTCTCGCGGACGCACATCGAGCACCAGAATTGTCAAAGCGGTAGCAAGGTACGCTTTGAGTGTGCGTGGACTGACTACGTTCGTGATTGGCAGATCTGGTTTAGGCATCTTGAGGTCCTTGCTCGATTTACGATCATGTTTGGACGCCGATGGCGGTGGAGGTGCAGGTTTTTGTTGGCTGGGCTTTCCATTGCCGTTACCATTGATGTCGACATTAGTTGCCGGCGTTGAGGCTGGGCGGGGCGAGTCCAAATCGGGTCGGATATTGGGAAACGAACGCGGGATAGGTGATACGTTTTCTCCTTCAATCTCCTGTACGAACCCGTTTCCTCGGCTAAAATCAGGAGGAGCAGGCGGGGTCCCAGCTTTACCGTTCACTTTGGTGCCTGGCATAGAGGTAGGTACATTCGCACTCAGCAGTTTACTTTCCACATCATCCAATGACGGAAACTTGGCTTCGAGCTCGTCAAGCGAAGGGAACGCGGCAGAGAACTCATCGGTCGTGTCTGATCGCGGGTGCGCTGGTTTAAATAATTCGTCAGATTCGGACACTTGATTCAGAGAAAGATCGCTCGGTCTCGGCGAGTGAGTGAGCCCGAGTCCTGAGAACGAAATCGATGGGCCGTTGAGACCAAGCCCGAGGCCAAGTCCTGATGATGCATCGTCTCCAAGGCCAGATCCCGTACCAGTGCCGTTAGGTGACATGCCGTAGCGAGGAGACCATGCTCCACCACCGGTCGCAAGGGGTGAAACCGGGTGGGTTCGACTACCTGAACTCGTCCCACCCGTGGTAGTTGGTACAATCCCATTTGTGTTCGCACTGGGGCCGGCTCCGTTCACCAACGAATCTCCCAATCCTATCCCCGTAGTCTGAGGGCTCGTCCAAAGTGCACTCCGGGAAAGTGGTGGGGTATTCATGCCTGTGCGAGACGAAAGAGGAGGTGTACGATCGCCCCCACCTGTATTCGATGGCGTGAGTCTAGGCGGGATGGGCGGTCGAGGCGATCTCGTGGGTGACATAGGATTATTTCCACTGATCGGGCTAGGAGAAGGAAAGCTCAAAGACATACTACGGGGGCTGCGGGATTGAGAGATAGACGGTGCAGAGGGTGTGAGAGGTTGTTGTGTTATAATCGGTGGGGGAGGTGGCGGTTGAGTGGTTGTGATAATCGTGCTCGGCGGGGGCGGAGGCTGGGACTGGCTGTGCGACCGTGCGGGTTTTGAACTAGATCCTGAGCCAGAAGACGCGACCAACGGAGGCGGGGATGTGTGCGTCGCTGAAGGTGGGGCAGGTGATAATCCAAACATTCCAGCCCCTGTCGATGGCGCAGAACTGAGCGCGGAACCAAACATGCCAGCCCCAGGCGGAGGCGGGGGTGAAAATGCCCCACTAGGGATTGGAGATGGAGAGAAGGTCGGGATTGAAGGTGGAGGCGGAGGAGAAAAGGTTGAGCCTAGTTGTGGTGAGGTCGTACCATTGGATCCGTTGGACGCAATATTCGCCAAATAACCTAGATCGTGCTGGATGTTGCTCGCCCCGCCCCCACTCCCACCTGTTGGGTTGAGAGGCATTGGGTTAAGACCTTCGAGAGATGGAGCAGGAATCGGTGCTGGTGGTTTCGCTCGAGCAGGTTGGGCTGATTTTGTATTACCGACATTCAATCCAGCCTGGCCGAGCATCCGCATACGGTCTGCAATAGAGCCCATTGGACGTGCGTCTGTCTCGGATGGACCAGGAGACGCAGGAGATGGCGTGGACTGTGTAGCAGCAGCCTCGATCTCTCGTAGTCTCTCTTCGATCTTCTTCGCACGCGGGAGCATCTGAAGAGTGATATGCTGCGAAAGGGGACCAGAGTTGAGAGTACATCCAGACAACAGGGTGGGCAGATAGAAAGCGAACCTCGCTAAGTTTGGATGCCTGGTGGTACAACGCCCCACGCTGGCCTTTGGGTTGCTCACGCTTGTATTCAGGCATCCCAAGAACATGGTCAAGTAGACTACTGCAGTATGAGCACAGCTAGGTGTATGTGGGGGATGACGTACCTCGCAGCCTGGGAATACTTGAACAGCGCGCCGCTCAGATCCGCAGCATCCTCAAGCGCATATCCGGCGTCGGCGAGGGCGCGTGCAGATGAGAGGATAGAGAAGGCCGATGCGCCATGCACGGCTTGCAGAGACGAAGTTCTGGCCTGTTCGCGGATGTCCTTGACGTGTACCACCTTAGCCATCGTCGTAGGGAGCAAGTTTGAGTTTAGGATCCGGATGTGTCATCCTGCCTTGCTAATACCCACCACACACCCCCACTTATGGCCGAAGATGAGCTTGCACGATTCAGAGAGCAATGGAAGGAGGAGGTCAGGGCCAGAACTACTGGCGAACCCGTCGCATCGACGTCGGAGGGTGGCCCATCGACATCGCAGCCGTCACGTCGTCGTTCCCCAGTGGAGATCTATGCCGAGGCAGGTGAGTCATGTCTGCAGCTGACTCTATTCATACCTGACCTCTCCTCTAGTTGAGAAGGAGCAAAGGGGGCAACTTGACGAAGCGTTGACGCTCTATCGTGAGCCATATCATTGTTATGAATTAGCCCACCTCACAGTTAGAACAGGTCGCGCGTTCAGGTTGGATGCCAATGTCGACAAAGCCTGGGAGCTCCAGAACACAACAAAAGCACTTCATTCTCTTACATTGGCGCCCGTCGAATCTACTACAACCATTAAGCACCCCGTCCAACTCCACATAAACGTCCCTCAAACCTCATCTCACTCCATTCGCACACTTATCACCAACTTCCCGCCGACTTCCGAGCTCCTATTCGCTCCCGAAATCGAACAAGAACCGGTTCACCTTACACGCATCCCTGATGAACTGCTATTACACATCCTCAAGCTGTCAGACGTTCCGACCATTGAGCGATTCGCGCTAGTTTGTCGACGAGCCCGAGTGCTGACGCTTGATCCTGATTTATGGCGGTAAACATTTCGCTAGTGACTCTAACTAGGAATACCACTAACGTGCGATTAGAGATTTTGTAACAAACACTTACATTACTCCTCAAATTCCTGAAGATGCGCTCTTAGGAGACGCTATAACGCGTTTTGGAGGCGATCTACGCAGGCTCTATATCGAACTTCCTCGTGTCCGTATTGACGGCGTTTACATCGCCGTGTGCCATTGTACGTTGCCTTTCTAGCCTTGAGAACCAGTACGTGACCCGGAGTTTGCAGATGTGTGCGTTTGTTAAATTACGTCTTTCGATTGCTTCAATATGCTCATTCCTCGATAGCCGCGCGGGTCAAAGCGAAAACGCTTGGGTAAACGTCGGTTACGTCCTTGTCCTCCTGTATTCGCATATCTAACTCCATCAATAACCAGGTGGACCATTTAGTCACATACCACCGATATCTTCGCTTCCTCCCCGATGGCCGCGTCCTCTCATTACTTGACCAAAACCTCGAACCACAAGAGGCAGTCAACAGACTTGAACCAGGGCTCCGAATCAAAGTAGGTCTCTGTCCTCTATGTGCAGATCATCCTGCCTTTTCTATTACGCCTGCTTCTGTTTCAGCCTTTTTTCGTTTCCGTTTCATCGTATTATTCTAAATGGCTAATAAATCTATGCACCAGGGTTTCTTCATCGGCACATGGACGCTCAATACAGAAACTGACCACCCGCACGTAACCCTCAATAATCTCTCAGACCCAACCGGCAAGTTTGGGCACTCGTTCAAGATGGACCTCACGTTGGGCAGCCGGCCACTCGGGCGGTGAGTTTTCCTTTCCTCTGCGCTCCAATCGCTCCAGTCTAGTGGATATATACTGGACACTAGCATCCGGGATACTCGGTTCCGAGTGAGTCGAGGGCATGGGTTAGAATGGGGATGGGTTTAGGCGCATACATCGAACCGATCTACCGTGACCACTTTAGGTATCACACGTGCTAGCAGACCACCGACACGCATGTTCTAGGCCGAGTTAAACTTCACACGCGGTCGGACCACCCACCCGACATGTACTCTAGCCCCCACTCAATTCATTCCAGCCCCGCCTCCGGCCCCATCTCGTCTCTTCCAACCCCATCTCAGTCTTTCCATATTCATGATCCCCTCGTTCTCTGATATTCAATTTCTGCCCGTGTCACCTGCCCTTTTTCCATACTGATTTCCGCTTGCCTTCCAGATGGAACAGACTGACCCTCGACTCTTACACATCCCTTGACTCAGAGGGTACACCTTCGGCCTTGCCCATCCGCAATGAACGTCCATTTTGGTTCTCCAAGGTCAGAAGTTGGACATAGGGCACTAGCGAGCAAAGGGTAGGTAGAATGGCGTGCTTAGGGGGTTGCGAGTCGTGCGACGGTGATAGGGTATAGAGGAATTCTAAACAGCATGTTTTCTTTCTTGGATCAAACATAAATAATATTTCTTGGTATCACAGGCAATGGCCAGCAATAAATAACACACTACATGCACCAGATCCTAGAGTGACAATTGTACAACAAACATATACTTATGCAACGACGTGGGAGAGCCAGAGTAGGAAAAGGTGAAAATACGAGAACAGCAGAGAGCAGCGACATCTATGATACAAGAGAAAAGACAGCGCCAACAATACGATGTGCTCGTTATCCAAGGAAACGGAGCTCTCGACCCCACCTATATATATAATCGCATCCAAAAAAACTAAATCAACCCGCAGCGAGCTCAACAATCAAGCGACACGCGCATTCAAGAAACAAGAAAGGGCTGCAGACGTCTGCCCGCAAAACCGCACCCTCAGTGAGGGTTGGCGATCGAGGTGCAGATGAAACGGAGCCGTTAGCAGACCAGGATGCGTCAGTAAATTTGGAAGGGGCATTTGGGTCCGTCGACGCATGGTGGCAACCCAAGTTTCTAAACCAAAAAATCCAAGGCTCAGTCGAAGTAGTCAAGCTAGCACCGAAACGAAATACCTAAAATCGACCAGATAATTCAGGGGGTCTACCTGATACAACTGCAGATCCATGCGAACCTAATATGGTAAAAGCATCAGCTCTACAGACAACTCATCACTGTGGAGCAAACCTACCACAACATCTCGGATTCGGCATCGAGTCTCTACATAATAGATGTCCTTTCCATCTTTTCCTGTACCCTCATCTTCGGGGCGCCCAAGAATGTTCAGCCCAGGCTTCTCACGCCATTCCATACCAAGAGTCTTGAGCGTTTGATAGATCTCAAGCATTACCTCCATCGGCGGCGAGCGGGATCGGATGCCAAAGTGCCATCGGGGAGACTTTGACTTTTGGCCGTTGGTATGCGAACGGTGGTGGTGCCGATGTCCATGTCCATCATCTCGACGATGATGATGTCGACCATTACTAGGTGGACGCGCTATGAAGCCCACCTGATATCAGGGATGTTCTGCAAGTGTCAAATGAGACACATACCGTCAATTGGAGTTGGTAGACTCGAGTCAAGAACAGTGAAGTGGCTGGCGTTCTGGTTCTCCCACTCGGCCTCATCAAATTCATCATCATCCGTGTCAAATTCGTAAGCTTCGTCGTCGTCATAGTCGTAATCGGCAATCGGTCGCATCCCTGCCTGTTGTGGGGAAAGTGGCTGGGAAAGAGAAGGCATTTGAGGGGTAAGTGGGGTCGCGGGAGTCGCTGGAGTCGCCGGGGTTGCGATCTGCGACTGATAACAATGATGTGACTAAAGTGGCTCATATCAAAGAGGTGTGCCTACGTTGTAGTTTGGACTCCAGAAGATTTGATTCTCATCTGTTGGGTGCCCTCTAGGCGAATCGTCAGAATCTTCGTCGAGGGCTACTTTAATCGGCGAATCAATTTCACGGGTATAGAAAGCGAAAACGACAATCTTACACCCGTTCCGACTACGGTCTCTCGCGAGCATATAGGCGACTTTGACTGCATTGTCCTCATCCCGTAGAAGAGCCAGCTTGACTTCGTCTGCTGAGACCCCACATCGCTCTGCGAGCTCTCCCACAATCCCTTCGTCGATTTTACCTAGGCCTTTGATATATCTCAATGCACTGATAGCGGCGATGGGAGTTCCTTGCTCGCTCCCGTTCCCATTTGCTGAGTTGTTGCTATTCACGAGCGAAGATAACGTTCCAAGCATGTGCGTTGAGGTATCGATCGTAGGGGATGTTACCTCAGACGCGGGCGTGACAGGTGTAGCTCCACCGTTTGCATGTCCATTCCGAGTCGAGGGCTCGCTTCCAGAGCTCGATACAGCAGGAGTATTTCCATTTGAGGGAAGCGGAGTGCCGTTTGTAGTTCCAGCAACACTCGTGCCCTTGCCAATAACAGGGGGGTGATGAGGGTATGCAGGGTGGAGCGTGCCCATGCCAGGCGTGACTGGGCGCTTGGGTTGCAGATAGCGCGGCATATCGGCAGCTACCCATGGTACAGCAAGTACCTCGGGAACAGTCAGCCGCTTAACGGGATCGACCGCGAGCATCCCTCGAATCAAATCTTGCGCTTCGCGAGAAAGGTAAGAAGGGATGTGATAGATGCCCTCTGTTGCGGAGACAAGGTTGGGGGTTTTTCCATAACAGGCGCGCAACAAGGTAAGGAACACGATGGCGGGGTAGATAACATTCAGAATGCATAGTCGACGGGATAACGAATACCACCCACCCGTAATTTTTCGGAACAATGCCGGTACATGTTCATCCTCGAATGGAAGTCGACCACAGAGCATCACATACAAGATAACCCCGCAAGACCAGACATCGATCTCGGGGCCTGCATACAATCTAAGTTGCATGTCAGCTGTGGGGAAAACGTGGACGAGTAGTGTGGAGATGATCGCTATGGATGACGTGAACGTGGCTCTGGTACTCACTTTCCTCCTATAACCTCTGGGGCTGCATAGTTCGGGCTCCCGCAGCTGGTTCGTAGAAAGTCTCCATCGGTCATGACATTGGAAAGGCCAAAATCGGCAATTTTGACGTTGTTTTGGGCATCGAGTAGAACATTCTCTGGTTTGAGGTCGCTAAGATAATGGGAACATCAGTCACGAGGAATCGCGAAGGCAAGACGATCGTGGGGAATAAAGTTGTGAAATACGGGGGACTGGATTGCATATTGCCGGGAGATCGAGGGAACCTGTGGCTAATCATGCGATGCAGTTGCCCAGGAAAGACAACAGAGAGGGAATAAAGCAACTGAGCGAGACATGAGGACTCTCGGCAGAGCAAATTAGAAGTGGGGCGGGTGTGCGTTGGGTGTATCTGATTATAGGACGTACCGATGCACAACCTTCAATCGATGCGAATAGTCGATCGCACACATCATCTGCTGGAAGAATCGGCGAGCAGCAGACTCGTTCATACGGCCGTTGTCGACGATATAATTGAAAAGCTCTCCTTCGGCGTACTCGATGACCATAACAATATCTGTTGGAGTTGTTATTATCTCATAGCTGGGGAGCCAGTGGTCAGAACTCGCCCTGTTGGGCACGTGAAACCGGCCGGGGCTCACAGCTTTATGATATGGGGATGGCGCAGCAGGCGAAGGTACGAGACCTCGCGACCAACACGAGTGCGCATGTTGAGGGCATGGATTCTTTCTCTCGAGATGAACTTGAGGGCAACTTTTGCCTGTGTGAGCGTGTGGACGGCGACTGGGGAGACCGATGAGCAGGGCGGCAACCGAGGCAGACACAACTTACGCTTGACTTTTCCAAACGTGCCCTCGCCAATATCCTTCACGATCGAATACTCGCCCAAACTCCCTGGAGGGAGGGATGTAATGTGCGCCATGACATCCAGAGGCGGCTGGTGTTCGAGCGCGGGCGCCATCGCCGACAAAGAGAAGCACAGATAGCACACTCGACGACGTTGAGCACGGAAGTTTAGAGGTCTCGGGCCGCGGCCGGCTTCGCAGCTTTATACTTGCCCAGGGCTGCTGCCTGTGATTGTCCTCTGATCAAAGTCCAATCCAGGACACTGCGAACATTTCCGGAATTACACCGTAGCCGCCGGGCGATAAATCCATCCAATAACCCATACCGTCCACCTGGCCGCTCGTTACGTGGCCAAGCACTCTGCGATAGGCTGTTGTAGATCACACAAGATAACTGTTTCCCCATCCAAGCGTGCAACTCCCTTTGTCTATCGGTACATCTATCTCTCGAGCGTATCGGGCCTCGCGTCCCCTCTCCAAAGAACCTTCAGAAGCCACCTGTGCAAGAAGTGCACGGAAATTTTCTGGCTCCAGGGCATTTTATTTTCCCCATTTCTGCCAGTTTTACAATACAGGCTGAGATACAGGGAATGCCAGTGACGTGATGGATGATAGCAAATAAATCCCGCCCCCGGCGCTAGCTATGATACCTACGACCCATGTGGTCAGCACCAAATCGCCATACGCGATTTCACTTCTGGAGATTGAACGTGTAGTCGAATAGTTCTAACGCTACAGCTAATTCCACACGAGACCTCTTGATGCACATGCGACGCGGCCGCGGTTTTCAGCTCGGTATGACCTCAATTCTGAGTAGACCAGGCCACACTGGGCCATTTTTAGTGTAACGGAACCAATGAACCCCGCTCCGCGCGCTCCATCATGATGAATTCTGATTGAAACCAGATCCCCGATCATCTACAATCGATCCACAGCAAGTTTTCAGAACATTGATTCTAAAAGGTAAATGACACGATTTTGACCGTTTGACAAGTTCTGGGCGCCTCCTATGGGGGTTTGATATAAGCATATACACATACGGAGGCTAAAAAGACTCAGCATACCTCGAATACAACGACTAAATTTCGAGGGTCATTCCCCGTTTAGTATGCAGAATAAACCGGGCGATCAACAACTTACTGTGCTCATCATCCATATATACCTTCCAGTGCTGAATCTGCGCCAACACGTTGTCAAAATACTCGTGCCTAAGCTTGCACCAGGCATAAGGGGCGACTGCCTTGTCTGCTCCACACTCCCCCAGCCAGCTCTGTCTTTCGTCCACATAAGGGGCGACAGGCGACATGTGATTGTTTGTCGCAGTCTGGTAGACCCATCCTTCGAGTTCGCCCCCCACCACGTTTTCGTTCTCAGATCGGTCTCCGTTTGCCTGGCGCGCCACCTCCTTTACGAATTCCGGATCAAAATCCAGCAGCCACACGTCGAGGTCGTGTTTTACGTCCGGGTTAAAAAAATAGCCGACGGCATCGTGTTGCTTGGGTGCGTCGTGCCAAGTCAGTATAGCTCGCGCACTCGCAGGCGCGCGGGGACTATACCCTTCCCAAAATCCAGTTGGAAGATGAATCCACCGTGTCTGCGGACCCCAGTCGTCCCACTGCACGCGTTTGACCGAAGAACCATCATGCACAGATTGGATAGCATCAAATATGACATGTAGTGGGACGTATAGCGAAGTGCTGCGGGGCTGGGCCTTGTCGCGACCGAATATTGGGAACTCAAATTCGGGCTCTGGCAAAGTGATATGGACTCGCAGCCACTGGCTGTATTTTGGTGAAGTGAAAACTTGAGGTCGGCCACGGGTATATGCGCTCCGATATCCAGAGTGAGAACTGGAATAGAACGCACAACTACAGGTAATGGCCAATTTAGAAAGGTCGGGCTGAGGAGCGGGTATCTCTATAAAGCCTTGTGCACCTAGAGTGACGTGGGTGCGTCCAGCTGGAGGCGCGGGGGGCTGAGGCACGGAATGAACGACAGGAAGCTCGAGTATCGCAACAAAGGTCAAGCTCGGGCCCGAAGGGTCAGACCAATTGATGCGATATAAGTCTAGCCTCCCCATGGGCTTATCCCGCGACTCATATGTAAAAATAGAGCGTGGAAAGACCATGACTTCCTTTGTCAAGACTACAAAATCACGTCGATATACCTCATCTCTTTGATCCTGCGTGCACAATTGAGACGGATCTTGAAGTATCAGGTACGGTTCACTCACTAATACGGTTCCTGTAACCCAATTGTATATAATCAGCCCGCACTCCCACTCTTTGTGATGGCCTTTTTGGGGACGAGTAATAATCAAGTCTCCCAGGCAGTCCAGAGGAAACCCCCAGGCACTCTTGGTCCGTAATCCACAATCAAGAGTTGACTGGTAAGCGTTAGGATGGGGCTCATTTGTTGACAAGGTTCGGAAGTGAAACAAGAATGGCTGAGGCTGGCCGTGACCTAATCCAGAAGGATCAATGTTGTTGGGGTCAATACGGTTGAGACCCAGATGGCGCGGAAAAGGATCAATGTAGGGACCGGTATACTCTAGCAGAACCAACAAATCAGCGGCTGGTTCAAAGGCAGATCCTCTGATGTTCAAGTCATTTTGCTCGAGTCGCCATTGTTTGAAGCCAGTCCCAGTATTCAGCGACGGAAGTTGAACAACGTCCAGTTGGAGATTCATAAATGAGTCTTCGCGCACTAGAGACCATTCTGCAAGAACCCCGTCCTTCAATGGTGTTATCGAAGGTAGCCACCTCGAGGTAAAACCACCGTTTGCAACACCTATCTTGAATGTGTTGACGTTGCTAACAGTACGGTTCTTGCGCCGCTCTCTATGAAGTCGTAAGATGTTGCATTTCTCTTTCAGAGTGAGATCCTTCCGTGGTTGGGGAAATTCGACGAAACCGTGTATAAAAAACTGAAGATCAGAAGACGACTGGACGATCCCGTGGAAGCGTCGGCAAACCTTTAGGGCAATTGTTTTAGATGGTGTTTACACCGCTTCAACAAACAACGCACCAGCTGACATGCTCTTATGTCACTTCCTACGAGGTACTGAAAGATGAGAAGAATAACTTCGTCCGAGAGATCGTCCAGCCTCAGAGACATGTCTGCACTCGGGACCTGAAAAATTGAATCACTGTACCACTTTACAGCAGCGTAAGTTTGGAGCTCAGATGGACACACTCCCAGCAAGTTCCACACACAGTAATATACTCGCCAAGTTGGCAGTAATGTAACGTGGGTAACTCGCATCACATGGCAGAAGGGGCAAAGCTATGCGTACGAACACATTCAAATCAAAGATAAGTCGGGCCTACTGCCTTTTAAACTCTGCCGTATCGGTTACGACCAATCGAAGGAAGGGACGATCTTTTGTAAGGATGTAACATGTGAGGTCGTGATGCGGAGCCGGCGGAGCTGCACGGCAAGTACCGAGGCAGGAAAGGCGCTTGCCCATATCACGTGAGGCAACCGAGGCGCACCTCCTTGTCTTCGACCACGACCAGCACTATCGTGCGTCGAGCCTCACGTTTTTGAGTCCCACCCGCCATCCCTGTTCACCTATAGGCGAACAGCTTTTTGTTGATTTGTCTCCCAGCCCAGCCCAGCGAGTCGTTCTCCTGGTCTGGGTGTCTGGTCACACCCGTGCGCGCCTGCGGCGCGCGGGCATCCCCTACCCTCACGGGAAGCCAGGTCAGCGTAGGCAGCCAACTATAGATTATATGCGCGATTATATCTACCACCGTACTAATACGTACACATATCGCGCCTCACTCAGAGCGACGACCGTACATCAGTATGGATATTGGTTCTTGGATCAGATGTTCGCAAGACTAAATACGAAGGTGTACTGAAATATTGATCCGGGAGCGGCTTATATATCCCAAACCGACGATTCGTTAAAAGAGTGCATACAGGCACCGAAAACACCTCAAACAAACGTCTTCTCTTCCCCTTCGTGGCTATGTTTGCCATATGTAAGTGTTTGAGTGGGTAACCAGTTGAACTACTAGCCACGGCGGCCATCGAGCACATGGCTTGTTGCAAACCACAAGCTGCGTGTCCAAAGAAGTTTTCCGAATCAGTTTGAGATATATACATTTTTGTGGCACATTCTAATGACCATAGAGCTTTGTTTTCAAGAAAAAAGATTATCAGTAGTACCTAGTTTTTCTAGCCTAACCGCTAAGCATATATCCACCTTTCCATGAATGAGCGATCATATAGATAATACGACTGTTTCCTCGTTCGTATTACCCTGTGGTAATCGATGTTAATCTACACGACCCCGATACTGTGAAATGGATGTATTTACCTGTAACATCACAACTAAATAGAAGGTCGGGTTCAGAACCTTAAACCAACCACCGGCAATTTTCAAGCTTACTATGTTCAGCATCCCATACCAAGCGCATACTACGGTCCGCTTGTTTCATGACACGATGCAAGTCCTCGTTTTCCACTAATGACCACGCATATGGCGCGACAGCTTGATCTGCCCCGGAACCTTTAAGCCAGGTGTGTGGTGGTACACAGGAATCTGTAGGGGTCTCGTAGTTGGGTTCTGCTGGTTGATACACCCATCCTGAATAACTACGAGCGGGCTCCGCCGCATCTGAAGCTTGTTGACTGTGCCAATGCTTGAGTTGCTCTAAAAGATGGGGGTTGAAATCAAGGATGTGAACCCTCATATTAGAGGTTTGGCTAATTCCCTTTACTTGAATACACTTCGACCCCGAAGGAAGAGCTTGAAAGTTCAGAACCTCAGCCAAGTGACCATGGATCCACCGTGTTCTAAGGCCCCATTGCTCCCACGAGATTATGTTTGATTGATTTGCAGCAGGAGAATTTTGGTATGAGCCTAGGATATCATAGATGATCGCAGCCGGAATATATATGTATGACGATATTTTTTGATATGATACTCCAGGGGGTCTTGCCAGGTGAGGCAAACCAATATGCAGAACAAGGATTTGACTTGATCTATTCTGTTCAAATATTTGAGCAGGCCCTCGAGCGTGAACTCCTGAGTTAGACAAACTAGAGCTATTACCAGTTCTTAGAAAAAGAACAAGTGCCGTATGGCTAGATGAAAGTCCGTGGAGGCCTGGTGGAGGAACTGGTATTGTGTCAATAATCGGGAGTTGAAGAGCAGCGACGAAGTTTATCGAAGGATTATCTGACCAATCGACTTCGTAGATATCGAGTTGCCCTATTGGACTATTCCGGAGACCATAAGTGAAGGTGCTCCTTGGTGCAATTAAAAGCTCTTTTGATACGACAGTAATGAACCTTGGAAGTTGCATAGTGCTCAAATCCTGGATACCATGCAAAGCAAATGATTATCGATGTCTGAACTGAGCAATGTACTTACCAATAGGGCTCCAGTAGTCCAATTGTAGAGTAGCAGACCAGTTGTGTCCTCTTGACCAAAGATGAGTCCGTTATTGGACCCATTAGGAATGTAAGAAACCACTGCATCGCCGAAGCACTGAACTCTCAATCCCAAGTCAAATATTGTAGAGATATCGTAGTCTATATGTCCTATAGCTGCATCAGGATGTTCGTCATTTGTAGATAGTGTGCGAAAATGAAGCCGGCATCGATTTGCTGGACCCACAGCGTCACCCAAGTCGTATTCAAGCAGAACAAGCAAATCATAAGCCGGTTCAATGTCAAATTCGCGAACACGTATGGTAGGTTCTGCAAGGCGCCATTGTTTGAATTCTTGCCCAGTGTTGCACGAAGGCAGCAAGACAAGGTCAAGTTGTAGGGGCATATAGGAATCTGGCAAGACGGACGACCATTGGGCAAGGACTCCGTCCTTAAACAACTGTTTCCAGGGAGCGGTAAGAGCTTCGGTTTCAAGCGAAAACCCATCGCCCATTGGCCCTAGCTTAAGCTTGTAAGTTACACGGTACTTGTGGTTTCGCCGCCGGTAATTGTGCTCTTTCAGAATCGAGTACTTTTCCTCTATAGACATGTCGGTGCGAGGATTGGACGCTTCGGTGTAGCCAGCATCGTCAAGTTCGATAAGAAATAAAAGTAGTAGGGATGATTTCACAGCATCAGCAAAGCGCTGACATGTCTGCGGACGGATTAGAGTTAATGAAAGTATGTAAAACGTAAATAGATTTGAACAAGTGATCACCGATCGGCATCTCCTAATGTCAGGCCCTGTCAGATGCACCAGGATTGAGACGATAAGCTCATCGGGCAACTCCAGTACGTTCAATGTCATCGCTGCGCTCCTGGTTATATTTGTTTATGATCGACACTGCAGGTAGGTGGATGTGACGTGTATCAAAATCAAAATATGTAGTAGAGTTGGTGGTTAGAGGACGTGGCAATGCTTAATAATAAGATCCATGTCAAGTTCCGTTGCGTGGCTTCGGGTAGAGTACGTTTTGAGGACCTATGCGATACATTGACTCGATACCAGAGACATCCAGTATTCGATCACATTTTTCTCAAGATGGCTAATCTACAACTATTGGCTATCTTTACCAACTCAATGATCAACGACAGCACCTGTTCCTAAGTCCCCCACCGGAAAGGCGCTCCTGCTGCACTTGTCACTTGGGGCTTTGACGTCTAGCGATGGATTGTTTCGGAAGAATCCAACCGGCTTGAGAACAACACGGAGATGTTCAGCTGGCATTCTAGGAGCCGTTAAGTCTCATTATTAGCTGACATTTGCTGGACTCACACTGGCCAGTCTTCAGGTCGGGGTATGTGGTTCGTTCCTAAGCAAACAATTCAGCACTACAGTCGAAAGTAAGAACGATTACCGATGGCACTTACCTATTGTCAAGAACAACAAAATATCCGTGTCTTCAACCTTTTCTTGAAGTTTTGTCCACTCCGCTACCGAATCGCTTGGGCAACCACGCCTACGGTCCGGTTAACGCTGGTTTCGGTTCGCTAACTTAAACTTACGATTGAGGAACATGTCTACCAGCAGGCCATCGCCTCCCACCTAACGCTGATTCGTCTTCGGGCACAATCCAAAGAGCCTTGTCACAAAACACAGCACGTTGGCGGATCCAACTTCCTTCAGCTGCAAGCGCTGTCCGCGCAACACTACCTACGCCCACAGAATACGCTACAGGCAAGCCGGAAGAGTAATGCAATTTGGAAGGGTTGATTATACGCCAGCGTCGATCTGTTTCGTGATTGTAGTCACGTCCACTTGCTTTGAGTATGGGTTTATCTAGTGAAACAAAGCCATTTCCTGCATAGTTTTCAGGTGAACCAGCGGCGTGCGGATAAGGAACAATGTCAGACTCGATCACGGTGTTGTTAATGCCGTCCACCATTGGATCGATCCTACGAACGGAGTGAGCCAAACTAACAATGGAGGAATTTAGAGCCCACCTGATCGAGAATAAATGCTGATGATTATGCGCGTTTATACGCGGCGCAACTTGCGTTCCAAACGTCGCATTCTCGTCCTCAGCGAGCATATACCTGAATCTCTTAAGCCGGCCTATTTTCAATGGGAAGGGAAGTCACTTACACACTAAGGATACCTGTAAGGCGAATTTCCATCTCAACGGTGCCATCGAGGTAAAAATTCCAATAAAATACTCCACATTACATTAGCTGCCAGTCGGTTCGAGAGTGTGCAGGCCTACCGTATTCATAGTTTCCAACAGTGCAAACCATGGATACAACTAGTTTGCGGGACCTTACCGAGTGCGAACGTCCGCCTGGGCGAAAATCGGTGTGCTTCCATAGTAACCCTGGCTGCAACTGAGACATACTATTAGATAAACGTTCATCGCAACATACCAGCGTCTTCTTCGTGAATGCATATGGCATTTTTTATGGTCAAGGGGTTTCCGTCGTGTCCTATGAAACTTCCCGACTGAACGGAGCGTTAGCGTGCACTCGGGATTGTATGCAGCCTACCCACCAAGTAATGTATACATCCGAGACAATCGCACCCGAGTGAAAGCTCGTTTGCCTGCAGCCCGATCCCGTATTCACCACTATAGTGGGAGAGATATTAACAGCGGCATCCAAGGTGTTAACATCACCAAGCTTACACGTCGAAGGCGAATTTTCGTGGATGCGGGTGATCGGGTGATCCGTATGGGACCAACATTTCTGCACATGACATACGATAAAATATGGGCCGGATGTCTCCCCCGTCATTATAAGTAACGGTAGAAATTACGATTCCTTCACGTGGGCTAAAACCTTCAAATTCATTATAGCTAACCATCAGTTTCACCAACTCTGACGTCGACAGGCCCACCAATGTGCATCTTCCATTGTTGCCATTCGAGTACTCGCCCAGTCATTCGAAAGCTGACACCTTCAGGTTGGACGACATGTAAGGGCTTGAGTGATTCGCGTGGAACTTTTGATTCTTCAATGCGATCCGGGAGGTATTCATGCTTCATCATTGGCGGCGGGATGCGCTTGCGTTGGAGAGCTGGATCGTCCGTTAAAGGAGGGGGCTTAGTGGAGTAAGGAAGCGAGGAATTATGCACGTTTGAGGTTGGATGTGAAGGGAAATCGATGTGTATGACTTTCTGGGCATTTGCATCAATGATGGGGACAAAGTCGAGCGGATGTGCATAGAGGTTTTCGTCCTTCTCAAATCGTGCAAACAAGATGCATTGCTGAAGGCGGAGCTTCTGAGGAAAGCGTTCATCATAGCCCAGTGACCACCCGTCCGCAAATATTTGGTCTGGGGCAACTCCTAGTTACGACGTAAGTCAGCGAACTCGTGTATGCCATATTCGCATTGGAAAGAGGGACATACCCACGTCAGCAGCTAGTTTCTGAACCCGCTCATCTGCACGAACCACGTCCGCAGCTTGAACGAGTTCGTTGATACTGATCTGCGGTTGTCGACCTTCAGGTAGCTTTTCTGCGTTATCAACGCTCCATTTGCCCTCCAATAACGACAAATGCACAAGCCAACAGAATCTTCGTGAACCGAAGCGCTTGGTTACAGCATTCTTGAGTCCAATTCGTTTGCATATGACTTACCCTGAGACCACATCGATTATGTCAACGTGCGCCTTCCTTGTAATATGCATAGGAGGCCCAGGGTGTGCATCTGGCGTGCTACGAATCCCAAGTTGCGCAAGAACGTCCCGTTTAGGAGGTAATACCAATTCCGCGCCCAAAAACTTGAAAGCTTGAACCGGAGTTTCAGTCGCAAGGAAATAGCGAACAGTGGTCGATATGTCGGAGATCTGAAATAGCATATAAGCCAGTATCCGGCTCTCCTATCAACATCACAAAGCACACCTCGGTAGCGCTCAGTGGGTCTAAAGGATGCCCTTGAGCTACGCCTTTGGCCGGTGCGGGATGTGCGGGGATTGTCAACTCTGTCTTCGTACCAGCGGGAGTCATTCTGTCTGATGGTGGTGAAGGTGAGCTGGGGTACCTCCGAAGTTGAGATCGAAGCTGATTTCCTCGGCGACATCGGCTAGTCCGGCGCCTGTTCTCAGCAGAACGAGATCCAACACAAGCATATATTCAGTACAAACATCGGCCGACCATTGTCCCTGGTGGTATATGAATTTAACATTTCCAGTCGGTACATTCGTAGCGCAAGTGTTCTATTTGGGCCTTAAGAGATAATCTGGCACACTTATAATATTCGTTTCGTTGGCGGGTTGCCAAGTCCGATTTTAACGAACCGAGACCAAACTCATGACAATATTCAAGCATATCTAACTTCGTCCCACAGCGGTTCCGCTGTGTAAGTCACAGCTTGTGGTTGCGGTTATGAGATCAAAAGTTTGGAGGATTGATGCGTCTTCATTTAGTCCTAGGACGCGGAGTAAATATACGGTAAATATACGTATGGAGGCCTTTTTGAACTAGACCGGACAAATGCAACACCATTCACAGCTCCTTGAAATCACCCGGTTGACGCTGACTTCCAAATCACTATAGGTCCATCAACAACTCAGTAGTTAATATGGTAAAACTACTTGTGAGAGAGCAACATATATAACGTTGTACTCATCTAAAATGTAACGTAGGAAAAGCTCTATAAATCTATCCAACAGCAGACATCTCATCAAAGTAGGGGCAGGGAAAAGGCAGACCCGCGTACAAACATTTTTAGGATCAGCGCAGCGTCGGTCTCGAATCAATGCTCTCCTTTGACAGCCTTTTCAACCTCGCTCTGTGCAACCATACTCACTACTTTGACCTGAGAAGCAACATCGGCTAGAACTCCTAGCACCTCACAATTACCTGCTGTAAAGCCAAATTCTGCATATTCGAGTCCTTGGGCCGCGGCAAATCGCTTTACGAGCAGCGAGGCGGCAGCAAGGTTATGGCGCGGTAGCTGAAAAGGACAAGAAATAAATAGTGGTGGTGTTATAGCCTTTCACTCGTGATATCCGGCAGTCACAAAGACTTACGCGAGGAAACAGGTGATGTGTGACTTGCAAGTGTAGACCGCCATGCAAGAAAGCTAAATGCGGCGGGCAAATAACATCCGTTGTAGTCCGAAGTTGTCGTGCAACAAACGATTCTGTAGGCCCTAGATCTTCAGTTGATCGACTGAAATGCGAAAGTACGATCTAATGTCATGTCAATCGCCTAATTCAAGCAGATCAATGCAAGGGCTTACCTGGACATGAAGAGGGCTTGGCACAACATGACTAATGAGCAAATATGCAAGACCGGTTTTCCAGCTACCACACCCGCGTAAAACAGCCGTGTACCACGTCCAGTAAAAGGCTATCCCAATGATCTCCATCCACCAAAACCCCCCACGTCGTCCTTCTAACCCGCTCTTGGCCAAAAATATATACGAGTTGGCGTAAAGGTTGAAGCGTGCAAGGGACATGACCAAATAAAACAGTTTGTGTTGGACTGACAGAAAGACCCGAGAGAAGGCGTCGTGAGTCATAACGCGCTTATAGTATGACGACCATAGAGAACTAAGAAACCTAGGAGAGATGGCAAAGAACGGGATATGCTGGATGTCGGGATCGTGAGAAGGATGGTTCGTTACAACTGTGGAAGTCAGTTGGATCAGGGCAGGTTTCGAACAGTTACCCAGAAATACTTACGGTGGTGTACATTGTGATTCTATCGAGGCTGAAATTTAGCGATGGCAAGTAAATTTATAAATGCATTGGCTCACATCAACCCACCACCCGGTGCTTAGTCCACCAATGAAATCTGAAATTAGGATAGAAAGCGTTCTATCTATAACTCGAACGTGTGTGACACCATTGTGCGCCAAGTCGTGGACAGTGAAAACCAGCTGATGAAACAAGCAGCCTAGGAACAGCGCACTCGTCAAGAACCACTTGTGTCGGTATGCCAGAATTGACGCAATAGCCAATAGAGTATAGCGAGCAACCTCAGGGCCGTATCCAGTCAGGTAAGGTGTTTTGTACAAACCGGCCTTGGTAATTTCTGCATGAAGTGCGCGGTATGCTTTGATGTGCTGTTGCTGAACTTTTGCCGACAGTGAGGTTGGTGGAGGGGTAATGCTGCCTAATGTTGGTTTCGAGCCAGCGTCCAGAGCACCCTTTTTGACGAGCAGAATTTCAGAGGTCGGAGCTAGTCCATCTCTGCCTGTAGGGTCGACATGCCAAGATTCCGCCTCGTGTACCCAACCTTCGTTTCCAGCCTCATCTTTTTTTCGTACCCAACCAGTCATGACAGGGGGCACGAGTGGCTGCCATCCATTTTGCGAGACCTCGACACGCCCAATCGAATACCGGAGCAATTTCTTGAGAATGTCACCCGGGTGAAACGCGTCAACTTCGTCTGTGGCATCGCGACCGACAAAATGGAGGATGGCGAGTCGACCACCAGGATGCTTTGCGAGCCAGGAGGGAGGGACACGGATAAGCTTGCCATGATATATAAAGAGAGTTTCACCGGCGAGAATGCGCGCACAAACTTCCTCCCTCGTCCACACCTTTTCGTTTGTACCCATTGTCAAGTTCAGAGCGAGCAGGGGTGAGGAGGTCGAGATCGTACGCGAAAAGCAAGGGTCCTGCCATGCGAGACGTGCCCTGTCAGGGTCCGCGCCAGGTCGCCCTATTTCAGATTGTTTGTCAAGTGAGGAGCAGAGCGCAGAGAAAATTGCTGAATATATTAAACACACAGAACGATGTTTACACTTCAAAAGATAGCAATATTGAAACATAACCACAGTCAGAGGGCCTCTTGTCTATGATAAGTGGAAGCTTCCAACCCCCTCCATCATTGCCGTCTTCAACCGGGCTTCCATCACGCCCTTGGCACTGTACTCGGGCAACTTGAGGTAATTTACACAAGTCATGACACTTGGCAAGTAGTCATCTGCTTTGAGAGGCGCTTCATGAGGCTTGCGCACAACCGTCAGTTGTGGGCTTAGCCCACGGAAACCTGCAAGTATGGTGAATACACTTATAATATTACTTCTAGGTTCAAAACTCACCTCCAATGGGTAGTTTTGGACTTCCTGTAATAAATTGCAAAAACGCTCGCCGGGCTGAGTCGTCATAAGAGGACATGATGGAGATCAAGTCCCGGATCGCGAGACTGTCGATATTGAAACCATGATCAGCTTTGAGGGCTTCGGTCAAGGCTAAAGCATGCTAGTTAGTCGTCACCCGAGTGTCAATCGCAGAAATGACTCACTGTCAGTCGACCAATCTTCCTCAGCATTGCCGAACAACAGATCCAACTCGTCTGACGAGAAACTCTGGAGGTCGGTAACTGGGAAGACTTTGGAGAATCCCGTGCGGAACGCCTGAGCCTGCGTTTGAATGCCACGTCCAATAACAGCGTCGATAACCTCTCGGACGTATTCCTCAACGTTGTCGTCGTTGACAGCAACGTCTTTTCCTCCAGGCTAATTATAGTTCCGTTAGGAATCCGATTACCATTTTAGATCAGGGCTGCACGTACTACAAGCTCCATGTCGTACCCGGGGACTGTGAAATCAAGCGCAAGATCCTCTAGATGAGCGCCGTGAATGGTGAGGTCGGCATACGCGGCATTCTTTTCGGCCTGTGACATGCTCGGGCTGGCTTGAATCTCTCGTCGCGCTACTCCATATGCTTGAAGTTTGGAGAGCGAGTTGGCAAGAGCTGGATCGACCATCTGATGCCAAAGTGTTTAGCACAACAGTCCGAACTAGCTTAACCCTAATAACTTGCCTTCAGGCTACCTAAAGTCAGTGGGACTTCTTCGTTCAGGATGTACTTGAGGAAAAGAGGATTGAACGAAATATCAATGATTCTCGAGTCGAGTAAAGCCTTGCCAACAAATTGGCCTAGCATCGTGAATAATCTTGTTCGCGACCTGTGTATATACGATGTTAGCTTCCTCACAGTGAGTTTCAGAAGGTACACATACTTGGCACCCTCCTTTGCTTCAGGCGCAGGGAATAATCCTAGAGGCCGCTGGACATAAGGACCCTCTACACTTGCGTCTGCGTCCCTCCACATCTTCAGATCGCGCCTCGCAAACTCTTTGGATACAAGCGAATAGAACTCTAGGGTTGGACCAAGACCGGTGCCAACTTCTTCAAAGTATTCCACTTCGAGGACGCTCGAGCTGGATCCGTACAGTTCGAGAACCTTGGCAGCTGATTCGAGAATGTGATGTCGCGAGATGCGAACTTTTTGACGTTGGAGACGACCGAGATACCCGAAGGCGTCATCCCGGCGAGACGAATCAGAAGAGCGTTGCTGCTGAGATTGCCATTTGGTGATAAGGCGGGCATAGCCAAATGAAGTAGACTGAAGGAAAGAGAATCGTGTAGAGAACGGGAATAGGAAGTAGTATTGCTGCGGCAGTTCCATCGCCCAATCAGGCAGACATTGACTAGAGTATAAAGTGTCAAACCATAGGCTGATGAGCACCTCAATGTACACTTACCTTGCCACGATCATCGGTTCCTCGAGCTGTCTTGTTAACTTGGCTGTCAGCTTGTTGTTGACAAACGCGCTCTCAGATAAAACCACTCCAGGTGAATCAACTGAGACTCTGTCCTTTGCCATTAAGTTCATCTTGTGCAAGACCCTCAACAAGCGAAGGATTTGTATATGAGCAGAATCACTGCTCAAAGCACTCTCGGATGTTGGCACAGATTCGACGCGGCCTGAAGTGATTATAAATCCCGGCGAAAAGCTCTGCCCACTAATAGTACTTACTTCCGCTTTGCGCAGGGGGCGGTCCAGGGACTTTTTTGTACTTGACAGTATAAACTCCTTGCCAAAGTGATGGCGCGCCGAGGGCAGCTATTCCGGCACTTGGGCCAGAGGTTGAGCCTGATGCAGCGGCACGTCGAGATTCGTGATGGTGCACAGCGCCATAAATCGTCATATCGAGGGGCAGAACGCGGTCGTCCATCGAAAATTCCAAGTGCCAATCGGTCGGCTTTGACTTGAGGGCTGCAGCATACGAGAACTTGGATCCCGAAGATGATGGGGTACCTGCGGGTTGGCGCTCGAGTGCTTGGCCTGGGTTAGGAGTAGCGACGCGAGTGCCGTCCGGCGTTTGTGCTTCAACTTTAGTGCCATCTAGTCAGGAGATAAGCTTGAGAAAAATCAAGGCAGTTAGACCAACTCACCATCAGTTAACGCCACCGATACTGTCTTATCAGGCGTCGCATGTTGGGGCTCCATATCCTCTTCGTAAAACTGATCCAGGAGATAAGCAGGCATACACCTGCGATGTTCAAGATAGACCCACCTCGGCCTCAAAGTCTTCATTTAGCATATCCTCAGCATGCTCCATATCATAATCTTCGCTCGACATCATTGGAATCCCAGGATCACCGCCAGCGGCCAGAGCAGCTAGCATCGCCGAAGGTGGCGGAAGGCCCAGGTCTGGCGTGCTGGTTGCAGGCGGGGCTGGAGGGGCGCCTGAAGTAGCCGTTGCGCTAGATGAAGTTGCAGGCACCTCTGTAGTTGGGGAAGTGCTTTCCTCCCCGTCGGCAGAAGTAGTATTGTCCTTTGCTTTTAGTCGCTGGCTTCTCCTTCGTCCGATGGTTGGAGCGGAAGAGCTGCCGGTGGCACCAGAACTGGCGCCAGGGCCACTAGCCGAAGCGCTGGCACTGGCACCAGATGCAACTCTTCCGAGTGCGCCAGCTGGAAGTCCTGCCGCAGCAGCAAATGCCGCCAAAACGCCGGAAAGCCTCGACCCTCCAAGACCCATGCCCGCCGAAGCACCCGCTACGCGAGGCCGAAGATAGTCGTTTAGCGCTTGGAATGTCGCAATGGCGTGAATGGAGACAACGATATTAGTGCAGGAACGCGGAGCATCCGTGCCTTCCTCCGCAACGATGCGCAGACGAAGTTGACGGGCGAGCATCGAAGCAGAGTTTCGTCGAGACGCTAAAAAATATTATCAAACTCAGTGGCTGGTCTAGCATGAAGACAACATATGCTTGTACCTTCTGCGCCGGGTGAGACTGTCACAACCTCGAAATTTTCAATCCTCGTTAAGCTATCTTGCAACTTCTTCACCAGGACCGCAAACGGAGACATCGACGATGGCGAGTCGGATCCTTTTCCGGAGCGTACAGCGAAGGCTTGCAAGACCATGAGTTGCCGCGCTGTAATGTCCACTAATCATAGATTAGTCCTGACTTTGGTATCATGGCCAAGAACATTAGACTCACAAGAGAGTGATGGGTCAGTCGTGAACTGCAAAAGTCCGTCGACTAGTCCACTCTTCAACAGCTCATAACTAGATACACTCGCTCCGGTTCCGCCCGTAAACAGGCTTGCGATCCCCTTCACAGCATCCTTCAGCTCAGCTTCTCCAGCTGATGAATCGCGTAGAGTCCCCAGGAGACCTCGCAAACGTTCAAGCACTGGATCAGCCGCGCTGTCCTCACCGCTTGACATATACTTGAATCGCACAACTTTTGCACGAAGTGTAATTGCATCTTGAGGATCGAGCACCGCGCTGGAAGACCGCTTCACAGGGATCGGAATAACTGGACGCTCTTTTTCTCGTTCTCGTTCCTCCCTCTCTCGATCGGCCTGTGGAGATTCCTCGCGCTCGGGTGTAGCCTCTGGGGCAGGAGACGAGCTTGTTCCGGTCTTGGATGTATCCTCCACCTTGTTACGCGCTTGAGTACCTTCTTCCTGTTTCGCGCGAACCTCCTCAACTTTCCCGCGTGACGGCCCTTCTTCTGGTTTCACATCTTTGATCTTGGAAGCGAGAGGTCTCTCAGTCAAAACCTCGATTTCGTGCAGGACTCCTTCGCGCCGTAAAGCTGGCCGATAAATAGTTGGGTCCTTGATCAACAAGAGCTCTACCAGTTGGAGCGCACAGATAGTGAGCGCAGGATAGTCTCGCGACGAAAGAATGGATCCAACGAAAGTTGCAACAGGAACACTCTAAATAGGTCTGGTCAGGTTGCCGCTTTCAGTCAACCAGAAACAAGCGCACCTTTAATACGGAGTTGAGTTCCTCGCCTTCAGCAAAGCTCACAGCCTTCAAGATACCGGCCAATGACTTGCTCCTTGTTTGAGTCGACACACTAGCGGCGTACACATCGACAAGTACGGGTACCATCAAACGCAGATATCGGCCCACGAGGTCAGGCCTTGAACGTAGCAAATCCGTGCGAGACAGCGCTGGAGCAACAGCAGCAACCGGGGATCCGGGACGAACAGGGGAGCCAGGGTGGCTAGTAGTGCCTGCATTGATAGCTGGGGAGCTGGGTCGAGCAACGGGCGTGGCTGAGCCGGGGCCTGCAATAGGCGTTGCTACATTAGGGTCCTCTGCTCCAGTATCAATAGAGATTGAAGTATCTGCAGAATTGCTGGGTCCAGCGCTTGCGCCAGGACTTTTGTTGCGTGCGCTCTTGAGAGCCTTGATCTTGGCTTTGACCATGCGAGCCAGGGCCTTTTCTGAATACGCTCGGTGATCGAATACGCCGTCTACAAAAAACAGTTAGCCACATGATTGCATGGTAAGATAATTGAGACACACCTCGAGGCAGAGGTGGCATCAGTTCTGATACTAGACTAAGCGCTTCGTCCACTTGATCTTTCGGACGATGAGCCAGATTTTGCATCACGGCCATATCAGTCAACCCTCCTGCGCCGGCTGCACCAGTGACGACATTTTCGCCTCCTGCACACCCAGCTCCCCCATCAGTCGGCGGCAGCACTCCTGTAAGAATTTGATACAGTGTACCCGCCACATCTGCCTCTAGCAAAGCCACAGTGATTTTGGGGCTCGCCTTGGTAGCGCTAGACAAGGCACGTAGAATGAGAGTGAATGTCCCAGGACTGACTGAAGCCGAAGCCAATGCACGGAGCAGAGCGGTATCAACCAATCCTTCGAGGAGCTCAGGGTGCCCACGGAAACTTTCGATAGTGCGAATGACACACAGAGACGCGTGCTCGACCAATCGTGGATCAGCATAACCAAGAACCGTTCGGATGATAGGGAAGACATCTTTAACCATGGCGTAATTATCCACGCTAATGTTGCGGCAGCAATTGGCAGCAGCCTGGAGCGCAGTTCGCTGGACGTTTGTCGAAAAGAAATCGAGGAAGTTGAGAAGCGCCGCAAGCCCGCCTTCACGGACGATTGCACCAGAGTCGTCTTGGGATATTTTTTCAAGAGTCTAGAGGAGGACTAAGTAGAAGTAAAGTATATAAACAAGCGCCACTCACACTGAGGGTCTGTTCGGCAAGATCGATGTATTGAATATCGATTAGCTTGCTGCACAGAACGGGGACGGCGCCATGATAAACAACTGTGTGGGCACAGCCGGGAAGTGCCTCCATAAGGTTTGCGAGACAGCGACAGGCAAGCACCTGCGCCTCGAGGTTCTCATCGCCCGGGAAGCCACCGGCGCTGAGAGCGAGAGCTGCAGCCAGCGAAGCATCTTCGTCATCCTCGTTTGGTTCGTCATCGTCATCGCTGGAACCCTTGCCTCCCATGATGCGAACCAACTCGGCCACAAACGAGTCGACTTGGAAATATCCAGCCAGGGTGTCCTCTGTGCTCATGCTAAGGATCTCGCTGAGCTCTTGGAGGGCCATGAGCCGAGTGGTTGGGTTAGCTGCGGGTTTGATATTGTTGAGAATCGTCTTGAGACGAGACGAGAGAGAGAGCATGTAGGACCCCAGCGCGCGGAAGTCAGCGCCAAAGAGCGCAGATACTGCAGATTCGTCTAATCCGGACGGAGGCAAGCCGGAAGACGGAGGCTCCTGTTCCTGATCTTCGTCCTCATCATCACTATCTTCCTCGTCATCCTCTTCGTCGCTCTCGTGGCGTTCCGGAGCCTTGTCTTTTCGGGAGCCCTCGGCGGGATTAGCGTCGCCTTCGGGTCGGGTGTCGGTACCAAAATCGATCATATCGTCATCTGGAAGAGGCGTGAGCACGATCAGCAGAAACCTACTCAGGGCAATCCTACCGGCACGGGATTGAGATTTGGATAAAGAAGACTTGCGTGCAGTAGTCCTACAACAAATCAGCGCCAATCAGACGGTACCGATCAAGCGTACGCACTTGTTCTTGCGAGGCATGGTGGTGGACGTCTTGGAGATGTTGGGGAGAGAGGTGCGGGTGCGGAGAGAATAGGGAGACTTGTGTTTCTTTGAGGAGGTGGCTGCGTCGTCCGAGTCAGGATCGGGGGCGGCACGCTTCTTGCCCTTGGGGTCGCGCTTGGGCTCGTTGATGGCAAGCGAGGTGGTGGTGGTCGCGGCTGGAGCGCTGCGTCTCGGGCTGGGGCGGCATTAACGCGCGAACACGGGCCGCTGAGCTAAGACGTACCGCTTGGCAGGTCGGGTGTCAGCGTCGGTCTGCTTGTGCTTTCCCTTGTCTTTGCGGCGGGCGGGGGTGCTGGTGCTCGGGGCAGGGGCAGAGGGTGGCGGCGCTGTCTGGACAGCGGAGGTCGTTGCGGCGGCGCGGGCGCGGGTGCGTGGACCAGGCTCGTCGATGCTCTCGGAGTCGGGCTGAGTGTCGTGCTGGCTGCGGGTGCGCGGTTTCTCGTTCGTCATTCTCCCGCTCACTTGCGCATCGTGCTCAGGCCGTGAGCAGATATCGTGGTCGGCGAGCGTCTCCTAGAGCCAACCCCGCCCCTTGTCAGCCAGACCCATGACTAAGCATGACTAAGAACTGTGCAGCTCCATATCGGGTCTTGTGCGCCTCCCACCGCATCGCACATCGTCATTCGGTGCTTCATCGTCCTAGCGCATGTATCAGCTCGGATCGCTACATCGCTCCCAGGCGCAACCTCCCCGCTTCTTCAACGTAAGGCGCCTAGCCGGACTATGTTCTAATTCAGAGTCCTCGTACTTGTAATCATGATTTGTACGCTAGCTGTCTTTAAGCCGAAAAGCAATCGCTCCACATAAAGCAGAATCCAGCGCATATATAGCTACAATAATCGGGGCTGTGGTTGTTCATAGCGATAGAGATGGTTCAAACCAACACCGTGCGCAAGATTCCAGCCAATTCCTCGTTGTCCTCGTCTTGATACTTCCTTTATCCCGTCTCCCGTCACTGAGTAAACCGGTATCTTATCGTGTCGATTAGGACTTGCCAGAAATGATTCCAGACAAATTCATCCGCTCTCGGTCACCCCAGACACAACTGGCATATCCAAAAAATTTTAATAAGGACCTCAAAGCATACAGGCATATGTAAAACAAAGAGGGCAGCAACACATTGATTGTCATACAAAGCGAACAGAATAAGTTCAGGTGCAAAGGACAAAATGGGCGAACCAATCCATGCGAAAAATGAAATGTTTGGGGCTACAACAAAAATTTTACCAAAAAAAATAAAACAATAATTAGACTTTTCGTGACGGCGGTGGCGTAATAAACGACTTGGTCGGCATGGCCGCAGCTTGTTTCTTACGTCTCCGCCGCTCCTTGCGCGAAACGGCTTTTTCAAATCCTCCAGTGGTGCCGACGTTGCCTAGACTGTCCTCGTTCCCGGCCGCGACAGAACCCAGCAACGCCTTCTCCTCGCCCAATGTGCTCAGTCCGCCTCCCCAGAGCACGCCGCCTTCCCATGTGTTCCTCGAGACGGCGCCGTATGAGAACCCGTCCGAGGTGCTTGCACCAGGGACGACGCCTGTGTCGTGTGCCTCTCGGGTGCGTCGGAAGGTCCCCATAGGCACACGATCCCAGCGGTCTAGACTACGGAGATGCTCCTCATTCTGGAGATCTATCCCTTGTCCCTGGCCGTGCGAGTTGTGATGGGAATGCTCGTCCGAGACATTCGAAAAGTCGAGGACATCGTCCAACTCAAACGGCTCTGTCGACGACTCCATATCCATATCCATGTCCATGTCCATCTCTGGCTCGGTAGGGAAATGGAACGACGAACGGCCCGAACCCTGGGTAGTAATCGAGTTTTGCCTCGCTCGGCGCGCAAGCATTGGGAAAATATCGCTCTATTCGATCGATCAATTTTGGATATCAAAATGGCCTAATCGCATATACTCGCCTTGCTCCCAAAGTGCTTCCTTCCGCTCTTCCAGCTATCCGAGCGCCTCCTGCGAGCTGCAAATGGACTTGGAACGGTACCGCTACCATCGATGATAGCTGCACGCCTGCGGTCACCTGCTCGGCCAAACGACCCCATCACAGGGGGGCGACTGCTAACCTCGGATATGGACCCGTCAGATCCATTCAAATTGGGACCGGGTGTGCCGTTTGCAGCTCCAGCACTAATCGTCCGTCCACGAATCATGCCCAGCGCGACAAAGCCGTCGAAAGAGGCCGCGCGTGTATGCGGGGCGCGGCGAATGGAAGGGGAAGGCCGGAAATGCGTTGGCGTGAAATCACGCCATCCAACAGGGCTCGTGGCTGGACTAGGCGTAAACGTCGCGAGGGGATTGATCGTTGGAGGGGTTGGGAAACGGAACCGCGAGGGAGTGCGTCCGCGCTCCATTTCGTCAGCAGTGGTATCACCATCCATATCGGAGTCTTCGTATTCGGTGGCGTCCGTATCTGCCTCATCGATTTCCATTTCTAGCTCATTGATTGCATCCATGGCCTCTTTGGTGTAGTCGTATTCTGCGCTAAAGATATCGGTAGCGGAAGGCTCTGGGCTGCGTTTCTCCTCGGCGAGCTGTGCTCGTGCGCGCTGCTCGAACTCGAGGTCGAGGTCGGTCACGTCCAGCACGTTGCCCAGGCCCATTCCGAGACCAAGGTTCGCACCGAAATCCTCCATTACAACCATGGGCATTCCCATTCCACTCATTCCCGACAAAAAACCTGCATTGGCCGCCTCAGCAAGATCAGCAGTTGAGGATACGGTTTCGCTGTCATCGTCGTCCTCGTCGTCTTGATCTGCTGAAAGAGACATGGTCGAATCGGAGAGGTTAGCAAAGAACAAGTCGTCCTCATCGTCTGTCGACCACGACGCGGCCGGTTCGTCTCCATCTGCTTCGTCTTCGTCGGGGTCGTCGTCGTCTTCCTCCTCCTCCTCTCCAGCGCCCGAATCGGAGCTCGTCTCGTCCCCGTCGGATTCTTGGCCATCAACACTCTTGCGGCGAGGTTTGATGTGCCACTGCTGTCCTCCGCCTCCGCCTCCGTTGTGATTTTGACGATTGGAGCCCATGAGCAGCTCTCGTAGTTTGCGTTGGCGCCGCTCTTCTTCGGCTTCGGCGAGAATCAGCCGCTCCTCCTCGGCCTCGATCTCGCTATCCCCACTCAAGTCAAGGCCGCTTGTCTGTGACTCTGAACCAGACTCGGTCCCGGACCCCTCAAATGCGCTTGCGCTTACGAAAGTAGGGAACCCGGTGTCGGGATCGACGCTCTGCTTCCGCTCGATGGTCTGCGATTTGGGGTTACGAGCGGAGCCGGGGTAAGGCAAAAAGTCGTCCTCGTCAAAGTCATCGAAATCGCTCAGACTTGACTCGCTCGTGGTTTCTCGTACGCGCTTCTTGTGTGGGCGGCCGAGTTTGCGCTTTTTCGTGGCGGCTAAGACAGGTTTTTTGGGATTTCCTTGAGCTGCTTTTTTGACAGCCGGTGCCGATTTACGGTCGACAGGGACTTTGCCTTTGCCTTTTGTCTTGGCTATGACTTTGGGTGGGACGGTCTTGGGCGGGTGAGCGGGCGGTATTCGGTCGTCGAGCGCGTTTCTTGGAGTAGCCGTGCCCGAGCTGGGACTAGGAGCATGTTTCGGTAAAGGAAAGCGTGCGAGCTGTGGAGCAGATGGTTGGTTATGCGGCGCGTCGATGGTAGAACTAGACGAATCAGAGATTGTGCCATCCGAGTTTTTGGCAGGAGCGTTCAGACGAAGTTTGAGCGACTGGAGGCGAGGCGCAATATTCGAGGGTGATGGTGACGAAGAGGCGGCGGCAGTGGCGTATGACGAGGGAGGGCGAGGCAGGCCCTTGGTCGATGAGGGTCTGAACCCCGCGGGAAGCGCCGAGATAAATTTTGACGGATTTGAGGCCGTTGGTGCATTTGTGTTCGTACTCGCATTAGTGTTGCTGTTCGTGCTGGTATGGGACGGGGGCTTGGATGTGTTCGATTTGTGTTGTACTTTTCTACTAAATTCGGCGAAATTGCTGGCGGTGACGGACTCGACGACGTTGTTGCACGTGCATTCGACTTCGCATACGGGACAGATGTCCTCTTCATCTTCGGCGGCGTCATACATGGTGTGTGCGCGCGGTGCGGCTACGGTATGGGTACGAGCAGGCGGCATTGGCTGAGACGTCTTCGGGCGGTCTAGAGACGCACGCGACAACAACGCGAGCGGCGGGCGATGCACGCAGAGACAGAAACAAAACAGACACAAGACTCGTCAGCACGGCGCTGTGGATGCACGATGCGGCTGCAGAGAGCTGCGCCGCGACGGATGCACACGAGGCTCAGTTGCTGCACGCACTGGCACAAGTGATGTCCGTCCCGCCCAGCACGCTCAACTCACTCTGTATCTTTTTTGACTTTCCCATCTGTGCGGGGAGTACATATGTGTTCGCGAGCAGGTCGAGGGGCAGCCGCTTGGGCAGCTTGTGGATGGCAGGTTCAAAAGAGATCGCATTTCTCCAGTCCAATTTACAAATAGCCCGCGGTGTGCGGGGGCCACGGTGATCCTCTTCATTTCGTCCCCCCCTGTTTGGCCCCTGTCGTCTGAGATTCTCATGTGCGTCGCGGCGTGTATAGGCAGCCTACAAGTGCTACAACCGATGGGCATAAATTCTGCATTTAATCCCTATTTTAGGCTGTATGCGGTGCCACGGGTCCCAGCGCATGGAGCCCGCCCCGCTCTCGGGACCGCAGATGTGACTGAGCTCGCTTGTCGGACCACCTGCGATCCGCATCCGAATCCGACTAGCTGTCGCACCATATACACATGCTTCACCGCGCGCATCTCGTCGTCTCGCATACAGCTACCGCTCCCTGAGGACCCGGTACGAATACGCTTCACACGCATCGCTAGGAGACTCCTTGGTTGCCTTCTCCTTTCCCCCAACCGTGCCTAGGATCGGTGCACCCGGCCGTAGATGAACACTGTCATGTGCTGATTTCGCTGCCCTTTGGCTTAGTTTGGGAAGCATATAGACTCCTTCAGATATCAGACCCTCTCCTTCAGGCTGAATGACGCATTTGCTTCGTGCATTGCCAGCTCTGTTGCGCCGACAGGCCGACCTTGCGCACAGACGCATGTCTAGCCTATGACCAAATGACCTCTTCGAGTCGTTCCATCGCGATCACCCACGCGCCGGCCTCGCTTTCGCAAGTGGCCCAGCCAGCTCTCTGGACTCACTTCAAATCGGGCTTGCCTCGAAATGCAAATTCAACAATGATCATCGCTGGGTAAAGCTTATTTAATGAATCTCGATTATTTATCGTAAAATCACACGCAAAATGGTAAATTTTCTATTTGACACAGCACTCGACTCCGAAAGTTACGACGTTTGGTACCGACGGCTGGCTTGGGGACAACTGACTCGCCAGCCATCAGGCGCCCATCGACTCGGGCAGCGCAACTCTTATCGCAACACAAGCGAGTCACCCTACACCCATCACCCTCGTTTTGAGGGGGAGGGGTAACACCGACAGCCATGGCTCGTGTGCACCACCAATCAATATTGGAGCGGGATATCCCCTCTCCCTTCTGGCCAAATGGCAAGTGGGGCGGCTCACCTCGGTCAGGCGGGCTTCTAAAGCTGAACCCGCATGGTCTGGTGTCGGTTGTCGCTATGTAGACATGCCGACTCCCCCTGGTCGCCGCTCTCACGTCAATCGACTTCGCAACGAATGAGACAAAATTTGGGCACGTGATCAAGAGCCACCAATTACGGACCTTGATGCGTTGATCGGCGGATCGGGTCGTGCGACAGCATTTGAGTTCGCTTGGCAGCACACGACCTCACGCGACATTTATTGGGGGCAAAACGCCAGTAGTGTAGCGTCGGCCGTAGCTCAAAGTAACCTTCTCACACCGCAGCATTCCCTCTCTTGAGTTCGAACGACAGGATTGCCTTCTCGATAATCGAAGGTTTGCGAAGACAATGGGCCGCACTATGCCGGCACTGAGTATACATAGCAACTCTCCACCTTTGAGACGGGAAGCTTACCCGAGTGTCTTCTGTGGATCATCGATGGAGATCTCCTTGATAGTCTGCTGCAGCGAGGTGTAATGACCCATGCCTCCTATCCAGTTGCATAGAGTTTGAATTCGGACCTGCGAGCCGCTCGACAGACAACACCACGCGCCAACATACGGTCAGGTGGTACGTCGGAAAGAACGAATACACTGGCAGACTTTCAGACGCAATGGCTTTCAACTCCAGGTCGAAAGGGTTCGATCTCCCTGAGAAGAACTCACATGCCTGGCCTCGTGCCCATTAGTAACGGCCGATGGGGTATTGCACTGTTGGAGCTCGTGGCATCATGGTTCTCACCAAATGTCCCAGACTGCCCGTTGATAGTTTTGCTTTTTTATTCAGTACACGACGAGCTCTAGAACCATAGATCCAAGCCTACACACATTTCCCCATGAATATGGATATCTATATTCCATTAATGGTCGTGCATGAGCTTCGTACTCCTGACGAGTTGCTGCTCAGCACCTAGATCCCCCTAGCCCCTATCTTTGGCGACCATGTCGGATCTCCGATCGTAGTTCCATGTAGAAAATAAGGTGCCGACTCAGCAATCCCTCGTCGACTTCCAGGGGCTAATGGTGCCGGGAGATACGAGATCGAGTCATCTGTTGTAGTGGAGAATGAATTGTGTGAGGGATACCCATCACGTGGTCTAACAAGATATCGGGATCACTCCGATTAGCGCCAGGCGTTTGTCTGGATCAAGTCACTCCTGACCTCAGCCGCAAATCTTCGTCATTGTGATCCGTGGTCATTAGGCCAGTGACTGAGTTGAATTTGATCGCTGATAAGGCTCGCTATTGAATAGGAAAGTCCATTAATATGGACAAATGTCAAGAGCTTGTGCGGACATATATCGCTGCTGAGACAGAGGATGCTTTTATAGAACTGGTAGATAGTACGCCCCAACAATCGCACACCAGCTCCTCAGCGAGCTAAGTATTGAATTAGATGTCAACTCCCAAAGCATCACTCTTCTCCATGTTGTCAAGTCACTTGGAGAATACCTAACAAGTGATGATGGGAAGATCAGAGAAAAGGGTACGTCTGTCATAACTGGTCTCTTGCGGCCGTTAAAGCCGAACGATTAATCCAGACGATGTCGTTCAATAGGAGTGAAGCTCTTGTCGAACATACTTGCTCGGTGTCAGCCAGAACGAGTAAACAAGCAGTCAAGTAAGCATAGCATCTAGCTTGATTCACCCGAGTTCCCCTGATAGCACTGACTACTTCTACCATAGCCAGAGTCCTGGTGATATTTTATCGTGAAAAACTCCAAGACTCTGAGGTCACCATTCCTGCACTCGAAGGCCTTCTTACGTTGTGTTCGTTACCTACGTTCGGTCCAAGTGAGGCTAGCGACACAGCACTCTCGTGAGTCCCTTCTTGGTGACTCGCTTCGAGTTTGACCATGATTCTTATCCTTTTCTCAGCATTATTCAACACGTTGCTATGAAGGTGCACATCCAGTCTACCCGTTATGTTGTCTTCAGGATTATCGATACGCTGCTGGCGAATCATCTAGAAGGTATGTGGCGCACCAATTTCTTATTCATTGAGGCGATAAAATCGACTCCTTTGCGTACAGCCTTGAAAGAGACTCCGAGCTTCCTGCCTGGATACATAAAGCTTGCTGAAGGAGAAAAAGATCCTCGAAACTTGCTCGTTGCCTTCAATATAGCCAAAGTCATAATTCTCGAATTTGACATTAGCCCACATATTGACGTAGGTCTAATTCCATTGCTATGGCTTCACATTAAGTAACCGGACTACATACCAGGATTTATTTGATATCACTTTCTGCTATTTTCCTATTACATTTAAACCTCCACCAAATGATCCGTATGGAATCACAAGCGAGGACTTGAAGTCAGCTTTGCGGTGAGCGCAACGCCTCCCTTATCAATAGTGCAATGAGACTAAGTTCTCAATGAAGTTCATGTCTGTCCGCTACTCCTCGATTTGGACCCTTGGCACTTCCCCTCTTCCTGGAAAAGCTTTCTGCGACTTCGCCTCAGACCAAGGTCAAGCAACCAATTTCGATCGTCTTCTCGTACTGATAAATCATTAGCGCGACACTCTAAAAACTTTGAGTTTCTGTCTACCTGTATACGGACCCACCGTGGCTAGAAGTTTCGCATCTCAGATGTGGTCGGCTTTTAAGCTAGAGGTACTATTGTATTGTCGTTTATACTTAACTGGCCTCACTGTTCCCCTAAGATTTTTCAGCCACTTGACTCGGATACCGCAACCAAGGCCGTCAATGCCCTCACGACTCTTCTTCGTATCTTATACCAAGACAAAGATCAGGCAGGGAAGCCTGAAGCAGATTCGTTTGAAGGTTTGGCCGAGGAAGTGATAACGGAGTGTATACGGCTCCTGAGGGAGCCCGAAAAAAATCAAGCCCAACATGCTATTAAGATTGTGAATGCTTGTCTCGCTACGACTCGTAAGTTTTGCACGCATTCATTTACCGCAGCGTCTAATTTTAGTTATAGCAAAAATATGCTCCTACACGCTCAAGCGCACAATCCCCTTCTTGATCAGTCAATTCAATAATCCAGACGAGGCTTCGCACCGAGATCCTATCCTCGCTGCCCTACGTGACATTTTGCACGCAATAAACGAGCTGCCAGATGACCCCTGCAGAAGTTCAGCAGCTTCATTCCTAGAAGCAAACAAAGACGCTACTCTTGGTGCCCTTACTGCTGGTCTCAGAGCCAAAGTGTCTAGGGGATCTGCTCTCAGTGGACTCCTACAAATTTCATCTGTGAAGGGCGTTTTATCTCCAGAAGAGATGTCGTTCATAGTACATAATATCAATGAGTTACTTGGTGCTGGAGAGGACGAATTAGGAGATCTGAGGTGAGTCAATTCCGGCGCATATATGCAACTGGAACTCAATACGTTCTAGACCGATTGCACTGGAGGTCTTGAATGCCATCGCTCTTGTCATCCCTAAGCCGATCGAAGAAACAACGCTACCTATGCTTTTTGCGGCTCTCCCGGACCATGCACCCGCCCGAGATGCGGATGAGGAACGTGCGAAATATTGGGCTATCCTAGGATCCCTTTCAGCCCTTTCAATGCCTTCCACGCTCTTTGAGGTTCTTGTGATTCGGCTATCAACCAAACTTGACATCATATGCGCTACGCCGCCCGCAGATAGGGAAAGTGAAGCCGCATACGCACTCGCACTACTCAACACCATCTCAAATGTACTGTCGAGGAAGGTAGAGGCAGGCCATGCGGATGTCCCAAAGTACATCGACCGACTTCTTCCGGCATTGTTTAGCTTGGTAATCAAGGCAGCGACGGCCACCGACCCTGGAGGTGAAGTAGCAACGCATCCTCGCTTAATACCTGCCATTTCGACAATAGTCATACTGGTAGTAAGATCTTCACCAGCAACGTGAGTCAAAATTCACCGAACGGCTGAGTTTTTGTTTTTGTTTATGAAACTTGCTGTCAGTAAGCAAGCAGAGTTTGCGATGGCGGTGTCAAATTTATTCTATCACGGGCAGGTCAATGATCTACTTGGCCCCCGAATTGCTCTTGGGCAACAATTTCAGCCCTTTAATGTACGATGAGAAAACGTATGTGGAAAACGTTTTACTGACAGTATGTAGGAGAATGCTTCTCCACCACAGCGCAACTTGGTTGGCCTATTCACAGCGTCGCTGCTGCCTTTGCGCTTGGAGGTAGGACTTTTCATTGGTCAAAATACTTCAGATCTGACCTATTTAATAGGCAAAGCTCCCCTTTGACGACTTGAATCGGACGCTGAGCAGCTTGATAGAGTGGTGCATTAGCGATTCAACGACCGATTTACAGTCGACATCCGGGATACAGCTGCTCTCGTCATTGATAAACAAGCACGCAAAAGGTAAGTTAAGGTTAAGGTTTGACCGGGTATATGCTAAGCGAATGGCAGATGCTCATACGCTATTTGAGAACTACCTACCGAATCTGTGGCAAGAGACCGCGTATAATCCTCGCCAAGTAAACAAGCTCCGGATTCGGGCGCTAAAAGTTTGGGCTGCGGTAAGCTTATGCATAGAATGGCCCTGAGATTTCTTACTATTCCTCTGATAGGTTGCTCGAGCTCTTGTCGTCCGTAATCACCCCAAGGGCGAAGAGTACACTGAGGATATATTTAAGCTACTAGAAGACTATCAGATTGGAAAAGAGGCAGGCAAGGCCATTGGTAGTATTGCTTCGAACGACGATGGTGTTCTCACGAAACAGAACTACTCTGCGGTCCGGGTGGGTTTGATTTAAGTGCCTTGCTGACACCCATACTAAAAATACGGTTTCAGCTCTTTGCGCTCCAAAGGTTTTGTTCTCAAGTGTTACCCCGAGTCATTACTGGGTACAAAGAATCAAACGGTAACTTGGACTTCCGTCGTCCTTTTGGCCGACTGCTGAAAGCCCTTAGATGCATACCTTCGAGAATCATATCTCGTGGCGCTGGCTGCGCTGATCCGAGCTGTGCCCAAGGCAAGCTACACGCACCTTCTGCCAACGGTAGACTTCGACATCATGTCATCTATAGCTCCCCACTAATATACCCCTGCGTAGCTCGTGCCTATTCTCCTTCTTGGATTAGGCTTGTCAGACGCCGACCTGAGGATTAACGTGTTGGAAACCCTGCTTCAGTTCGCCAAGGACTCTGCAGACGTTGTGGGGAGCAGCGGCTCCGGTCCTTTGGTCGAGCACGCCGGCTCGCTTGTCAAGGCTTCTCTGGCCAACATCCAGTTCCTCGAGACGGGAAATCCAGTGCGGCATGATCTCTCGGTCTTCTGACCGCCTAGATACTGAGATATCCCCCTTAGCGAGTCCAGATTTGTGCGCTCCAGCTGCTTGCTGCGTTGCCCAGCACGATGCGCTACGATCTACTTCACCCCTATAAAGCTCAAGTTCTCCGGCAGCTTGGTGTAGCCCTAGATGACCGCAAGAGAGCCGTTCGCAAAGAGGCAGTAGACTGTCGGTATGTACTCCGATTTTGGTCGCCTGTTCTCTTACTGAACCTGCAACTTGACAGCGCCATATGGTACGTTTATTCTAAATTTATAATTTCAACATATTGCTCAATTTGGCTTTGTGCCAGGTATCAATTCAACGGTTAAGACATGAATGCGCATACAACTAACGACAAACTACGTGCTCATTGATCCTTTGTCATCACATAGAGATAATAGTGAAATGCTTCTCCCAGTTCTTGGATTTCTAGTGAGCATCCGGGACGAGTAAGATATCGGCGTCGGAAATGGGGCTGCCCAAAGGTTAGGTAAATGAACTTGCCCCCTGGCCGTAGTACCCTATATACACAAACGTGCAGCCTTAGATGGAGAATCGAGGGCGAAAGCATGATATCCAGCCTACCTAATAGCCTCGGATATCTCTTTCTCGCAATTTTCCACAATCTCTGGGGCAGGGTTCTGAATGGCCAAGTTCAAGATCGTGTTCATCACCTGGGTGTCCGGAGATAACCCACCCAAACGTCCGAGATACCGGTGAGCATTGCGTCCATTGTGCCTACAAAACGCGTTAGTATACTTAAGGAAAGGTGGCACCGGCTTTTTGACCTTTATCAATGAGGACATCAAACGAGCCGTCTTCAAACTTAAGGTCTCGAATATCCATCTCGATCCCTTCTCGCATCAGTGTGCGTACGTTAACTACCGAAGGTTATACGTACATTGCATATGTGGGTGTACGGCACGCATGTGCTCAATCACGACCGAGGAGAACTACGAACGGCAAATTTTAGCGGTATTTTCGCCAGGCTGCCGGCGGGGGCTCACATCAATATTGACCATCTCGTGATATCCATCTTGATACATCTACCGGGTCCAGCCTGTCAAGCATAGAAAAGCACCAAAAGACTGCGCATACGTCCTCTGATAGAGTTGAGTTGCCACATCCCAGCATCAAGATTCGAACGCTTCGACCCGGGATATATGCTCCAAGGACATCCTTAATGTCTGCATAGGACTTGAACCAATCGAATGGCTCTCGGCCCTCGTCGCTTTTATACCTCTGATCCCTGTATGATGAACCTGGGCGTAAGTTTGCAAAGCGGCAGGCGACTCGGATGGACTAACCAATATTGCTTTGTTTGATAGACTTTGTTGTCTTTTGGGATGATATCCATCTATATACTGCAAGACGAGGCGATGGATCCAATCACAGCGTCTAGTTGGGACAAGAGAGATGGGTCTGAAGCGCACGTGACGAGTCTAGGCGGGGAAGCTGACGAAATGGCGCTAGAGCTGTTTACGGCTCGGGTCGCGACTTGAAATTGACTTGTTTCTACCGGATGTTCCATGGTAGCGAAATGCCAACGCCGAGTAAGCTGGGCCCCACCAGTTTGGGCTGCTGTCGGCACCTGTGACGTGAAGGTGAACAGGCCAAGGCTCAAGATCCCCTCAATCACGTTAGGCCGATCGCGTTCTGTCCCTTTAGGCTGCCTCGTCTGGGAGAGTTCAGGTGGGAACCATAGGTGGAAATCATGATTATATATAGCTTTTCTGACAACCCCTCCGGGATAGTGGCGGATCGAACCCCAGTTTACGGAATGAAGCCAATTTAAGGTCGCTCCTCACGTAAACCCATTACGGCTTCACCTAGCGTCGGAATTCGTACAAATGTGCTCGCGATCGCTTGGGTCTGCAAACACCCGTCTGTTTCACCCTCCATCATGCCTGTAAATGAGGTCGCAGAAAACATCCTCGCCACCATAGGCGAGTTCATTTTTTCCCGACGAGTGCGGCGGCTGACACGGCTTGGTTTGCAGGCACCGTTCTGTGGACGGCACAACTAGGCAAGTGATCATCATCTGTGACTCAAATGCGGTCCTCGTTTTGATCGGTATCGAATGCAGTGCCGCAGGTCGTGAAGAGCTTTCGCGAAAAGTCGACCGAGGGCCTTTCGCCATGGTTAATGTGAGCTCGGGTGGCACTGCACTTGGGCATGACGCACTAATTCGGCTCCTTTTGGACAGGTTCATCTGGGCGCTCTCCGCGCCGTTCCTCGGAGTTTACGCTATTGTGCAGAACATCAGTATTCCCATCATACTGCAGCCTCAGCTCTTCGGCGCACTGGCAGCTCTCTCATGGATACAAGTGAGCCCGAGGCGCCACGGCCCTGAAACTGATTTGACATTGCCTTGCAGTGTTTGTATTATGGCTGTGGGAAATCCAGGACGTATTGTGCGATACTCTATGTGACTTTCATGTCGGCCGTGGGCGGGTTCGAGGCAGGCCTCTCGCTAGTTGTCCGGGCAAGTGTCATTTTCCCCGGCGCTGAACGCGCGATCCTAGATTCACCCGCTTTCCTACTAACTAGCGAACCGATAGAGCTGGCGATGAGTGGCCGACTCGGGTGTTTGGCATCATGAGTGCTCTGCTCATCGCTTTGGGCTTGCTGTACGTGTGGAGCCTGATCTCTGCCCGCTGATCACCGCTGACCAAATCTTAGACCGCAATACTGGGAAATATGGAGGCGCAAAGAGGTTGTTGGTTGGTAGCTTGGTTTAGTGAAAAGGTACATGCTCAAATCGTTGGCAGGAATATCGATGCTGTTCATGACAACCGACATGCTGGGAGGTGTATTCAGTGTGCTCTCGCTGATCTTTCAGGCGCAGTTTGACGCTGTGGTCGCTGTGTCGTACATTCTCGTCGTGGTGAGTGTTTACGAATCGCTCTTGAGCTTGTCTCACGCTCGTGTCAGGTTCTCGACGGTGTGGTTGTTATTGCAGCGCTCATTCTGAACCCGATTGCCAAGCGACGCCGACGTCGCGAAGCGGAAGCGGCTGCAGCGCGAAGTGCGTCGGGAGATTTAGAAGCCGGTGCAACACCCCATGAAGGTCAGATTGCACTCGCCGAGGCGGTCGCTGCTGTCCAATCCCGACAAAATAGTACGAGATGTGTTGATCAGCAAGCTCGGTCATCGCCTGCGCCGGTGATGAAAGAGGTGGACCGTGATGAATAACGTAGACGCGCGTCGCATATAACATAATGTATTGTAACAAACGAGAATCTATCCGTCTACTTGGGTTATCCGAACTGGTAGAGTGGCGAGCGACTTTGATGGCGGGACTAGTCCGAAACAAGACGCCTTGGGGGATCACCGGGCCCGTAAGCGACTGCCCGAATTGGCATCCGGCGGGCGAGTCGCGCGCCTAAGAGATGCACCGGAGCGACGCTGACGACAGGAGCGTTCGGCGAACAGTTCGGAGTATGCTTTGTGCGGGGGCTCGGTAGGAGCAGAGTAAATGAGGGGGGCGTACGAGTCGAGCAGAGTGTGGAACGTGAGTAGGTACGCGTCGCATTCTGTGGAATTCCCAGGCCGCCGCGGACACTTGCGGTGGACGGCGCGAGTGACTTTCGCTGATTGTTTATTGCTCTCGTGGGCACTGCGATCGTCTGGGCGAGCACAGCCAGCGGGGGCGGTGCGGGGCAGAGTGCTCGGGCATCTAAGCGCCGACGTCTGATTGGCTGGTGCGTGATCGTGATGTCCGATTGCACTGTCGCACCTCTAGGGACCGTTTCGCGTGTCTCAAGCTGAACAACATAGCCCGGAGTCGTATAAATACAAGTGACGACCACCATGTCCTCCATCATCTTCTCCTTCTCTTCGGGTTTCGGTTCTCATTTCTCTCGGTCTCGGTTCATTTATTATTTAGACAGCACTAGACGGCACTAGACAGCACAAGACAGCACACGTATTTACACACCAACCACCTTACGAACCAACTATGCCTACCGCGTCCATCTATCACTTTTGCTGGTGTGGAGCCCTCTGCGACTTGTGGTGCACCAGGCAAGTCTCTCTTCTCCAACTCGCACCCCACAATACTAACCTCCCACAGATGCGAGAACGAGTGGTTCTGCAGCGAAGAGCACATGAGACTCGCCTGGCCCCAGCACCGTCTCCAGTGCGTCTCGAAACACAGCCGGTCTCGCTCCTCGTCCAGCACCACCACCACACCCTCGCCTCCTATGCCATCGTGCGTAGCACCGCTCGAACTCCACACTCCTTCCAAGCCAGTCCAGACAACTCGGGCCACCCTCCACGGCATGCTCTTCCCCGTCGACTCGGACCGCCCACGCTTGATCCAGATCAACATTCTGGGTGTCGTCCATCAATCAGGCGTCATTGATTGGCAGCCTGTCCTTTCTCAGATACTCGGTGCCGACACCGACGTTGCGAGCCTCCCCGTTTCGACTGGTGTCGGCGGCGAGGCTCTCCGCTTCCCCCTCCAAGTCTTCTTCCGGGCCAACTTTCTCACCGACGGCTCCCGCACCAACCAATCCATCAACGCGCTGACTTATGGCAAGTCGCGGCACGAGTGGCGCGGGCCTGTCATTGCCCTCAAGTACTCGGGGTATGTTCATTCAGCACTCTTGTCATCGATCCGCTCCTGACTGTCTCTCTTTTAGTTCTCGCTTGTCGAGTTACACCAACATCACCATGTCCGATCTTCCTCCCCTTGTTTATTACCTAACTTATCTCAACGGCAAGCACTGAGGCGCCAGAGGCGTGTGTTATCTATCTCTATTTATATTTCGCCTGTGGTGATTTATCGACTTATTGGCTTATTTGCCTATTTATATATTTATTTCAGACTGTATTCGTAGATACACTTGCTTCATTTGTAGTTCTAGTCACTTGCATTATCAATCACACACATTCAGAAAATAGAGTCACCTGAGGAATGTTCAAAGTTCGGCCAACAAGCGCATATAGTTCCCGCCTGTTTGTAATTCGATCACCAAAACTTGTACCCGACCGACCACGTGACGTCCCGCCACCAAGATTCCGCTCTTTCCTCAATGTTTGTGACGGCTACTCTGAAAGTAGGTGGGTAGTTTGAAATCCAGCAAAGTCGGGTATTCAAAAAGCTTTGCCCAGGACAATGTTGCGGTCACTCCTTCACAGTTTTCCGCGCCACCCCAGGAAGCCATTACCAACGAACTCAACAAAAAATATGCCAACCGAGTCTTGCTAGACGTTGGACTGTGCATATGTGTATTTGATTTGATCTGGGTGGGAGAGGGGCTTGTGAAATATGGAGATGGGTGCTATTGGTACAAAGGTATGCACAAGTTAGCGTATTCATAAATTTATCTTGTAATGGTGCTCCGAGGTTCCTAGTGACTTTCCGAATGGTTGTGTTTCGTCCATCTCGCTCCCAGGTCATTTTTGGGAAAATAAAATCTTCCACCGAAGAGAGCATTCGAGGCGAGTTGCTCCACCAGGTTGCTCGCCAGATTTGATTAAACTCGTTGGCGTATCTAGTGACTCTTGGGTTCTTTGACGACATTTACATCCCACAAGAGTACCTGCCTATTGCGTCTGTTTTGTGAGCCAAATTGTTATCTATCATATGCTCTTCTAACTCTCCAAATAGCGATCTCAATGAGCAAGCATTTTTCTGGATTCCTGTGGACGGTGAGAACGACATCTTTGGCAAGCTATTTTTTCTTAAATTATCGCCCTCTAGCTGAAAGCCCAATACCTACCCCCTCACAACTACTCGACACTGATGTCAGTAATCGAAGGTACCTCGACCGTGGCGACATTATTCGACTCCGAGTTGAGCGAGACGAGTTTTACGACAACGAGCCTGGTCCAAGAAAGGGAGAATCGATTCTGGAGGAGCGGGCTGAGGATGACGTGGATAGAAAAGCGCCATATACAATTATTGTAGGTCGTTTGAGCCACGTCTTTATATGCACCTGTTATATTGATATACTCTGTTCGTCTCAGGCGTCCATCCAACAACTCGGGCTAGGTCCATTTTCCTGGTGGGAGGGCTCAGAAGAAACCATGGAGGCAAGTGCTTCTGTGTACCCAGTCTGTGAATCGTTTTGACCCATGTTTTGTCGAATACAGGTGGTCCGAGATTAAATTTGCTCGTTCAACAAGGGTGCAACCATCTTGTCTTTGTTCCAATTCAACTGTAACTTATTCCTGCCAAATGGTTTGAACAAGATGATTGACAGCTACTTCACTCCCCACCGGGACAAAATCTGCGTCACGAGACTCACTGAAATAGGGGGGCCGTGTTTACAAGTCGTAAATAAACAAGGCCGCAAATATAAGGAGGGTCGATGGGAGGTCTTTGCGAACCTCTGCCTCTCCCCTCCCTATCCTCATCCCCCTGCTCCTTTTCCTCTACCGCCCACCGACAGGCCCATTATTTGACTACATTCTGTTAGAGATGGTATATCTTACTCCTCATTTCGCTTTCCTCTTGACCTTCATAGTCTCGAGCTCCATGGTCGTAAACCGGGTCAATGCGCTTCCCCAGGATCACCATGTTGTGGTAAAAGTATATAAAATGTCTTGCAAACGTGGATGCTTACTCGACCCTCCCAAGATGATTGGCCGTGACCACCATCACCACCACCACGGGCATCATCACCATCATGGCCATAAATCTGGTAGCACCAAAGTTTACGCAGATGACCCGCTCATCATATCAGGAAATGGTAATCATGTGCACGCCCATCTGGGCAAACGCGGCCACGAACACCACCATCATGGAGGCCACCGCGGTCAACACAAAACCAAAGTATATGCCAAGGATCCTCTTGTTGTCTCCGGAAACAACAACCATGTCCATTCGCATTCACATAAGCGTGGTATTGTCGACCCATTGATTCCGTTGCTAAACTCTGTTCCCGGCATTCCCGGTGTCATTGATTTGGTCAATGTAGTTTCGCATGCAGTTTTGAACGAGAAACTGGCTTCTTTGGTATGTTTAACTTCGACTCGTACTCACGGTGTGTTCTTAACACGTTGGTAGATTATTTCTTCTCGATCCGACGGTTCCAGTGCACAATCTATTGCAGAAGCGAGCAGCAACTCTGGCTTTATTATAAGTGCTAGCAACAGCCCGTCTTCTATTATGTACTTGCTTCCTCAAAACCTTTCGACTTCGCTGGCTCCCCCGGAGAAACCTGTCTTTATCACCATGCCAATGTTCGACGAAAAGGAAAAGGGGCTCAAGGCAAGTCAGCCCGTTTGTTATTGACTCTATTTTTCTCATCTAAGGTCGCATAGATGTACTGCGCAGGCTATGACTCAAATCCTTCAACAGCCATTCAGATGTCTTCAGGGCCATGCGTAGACGGTGTCACAGCACCTGGCACTGATGAAGCGTCAGCAGGCATATCCCAACTCTTCTCTTGGAATACACAGAGCGGTGAAATCTCCCCTTTGTGGAACAAGGATTCTGCTCGGCCGCTTGTGGACACTACCAGCGCTCCTGGGGGTGCATCGGCCCCGGTCGGCGTAGGAGACGGCTTCGTGGTTGGACAGTCAGCGGCTGCAAGCAATGGTCAGGGATCTGCTGGTTCTGTGTCAATGATCTTTCGTGCGGTCGACCCTCTTTACGACCCAAACGCAGCCACCCCGGAAAATTCTGAGCCCCAGCCTACTTCGGAGACGTCTACAACAACGTTTCTGGCTGAAGCTACTGGAGTCGTTTCTGGGACCAATCCTGTCGCTCTTTGAGCCACTACATTACAGCATATATTTCATCGTACCATCATCCATTGTACCATATAGATAGAGTTATGCATATTATATGTTTGCATCTGCTTGTGTGAGATTCGCAAGCGCTAGCGAGAACCACTGGCCATTCGGCTCCATGACTCCTGTCTCGCCCACTCGTACTATTGCTGGATATGCGCGTCTCGAACTCTATCGTGTCATTCGATACGGTGTTCAGACTCCCTGAACTTCTAGATTCAGTGTTTTTCCACTTGACAAAGTCCGATCTTGCAAAACTAATGCGTGTGTGCCGTTTTTTCTTCGCCTGTGCTGGGGCCTTAGTTTGGAAGGATTTGAATGGCGTCGTAAAATTGCTCTCTCTTATCCGTGGCACTCGAGTAAAGTATAGCCGGTGCCAGGTCACGACGACGGCGTGGTCATATGTGATCGTAAGTTTCTCTACCGTTATCAAGGTGTCTAGCCCTTAGCTGCCGTCATAGAAAATCAAACTTCCAAAGTCGTTAAAGACCGAACGTTTTGAAAAGTATGCACCCTTTGTTCGAACTTTAGACATTCCCGATTGCTATCAACTTGGTGGGATGGAAAAACTGCAAGCGTACCGAGGAACACGCCCAGGTGGACTCCTGCCTAATCTTTCTAACCTGACGTGCCAGTATGGGGAGGTTCATGATTCTGGTGCCTTGTTCTCATGGATCGAGCTATTTCTTTGTTCGTCGTTGCGCGGGTTGTTTGCTACGCCAACGATGAAGGAGGGCCATTTCATGCGCCGTAAGGAACTTGCAGCCGCTCAGTACGTCAATCTGTTGCGCAATCTCTCACGGCAATGTCCCAACCTTCACGAACTGCACGTTTTAGCTGCTGATAACTTCTCTGGCCCTTTCGAGAGCGACAAGCCTAGCATATACAGCCCTCTAACCTCATTGTCTAACCTAAGACGAATCAACGGACATTGCACACTTTTGGAACCGAGTAACATGAGGATGTTGGGGGCGTTGCCGAACCTCGAGCGTCTTGGCATTTACTCAAACATGCAGGAGAGCATCGCCAAAGGACACGAGACCCTCCCTTCAAACTCTTTTTCCAAATTAGTTTGCTTAAGTCTTGATGATTTGCATCCCGAGAGTATATCATACATTTGGAAAGTCAATGTTCTTACTCGGAGGTTGGCCGAGCTGGGTCTCACGTTTTCAAGAAGTGTCTCTGGGCATACATGCGATATATCAACCTGGACTTCTGACTTCATCCGTAACCTTCCACTGCATTCTTCGAACATCGGTGTCTTGAAGATTATAATAGATAATCATGTCTGCTCTCCTCTCAAGCTTGCGCTTCCTGAATTGCGGTCACTGAGAGAATTACCCTTGCACGATCTACATCTACAACACGTGTTGTTAGGTCAAGGCATCAGCCATTCGGATTTGCTTAAAGCTCTCCCCAGCGTGCGCGTTCTTCGGCTTTCGCCTCTTAAGCTTGAATCTTCCGATCTACCTTGCTATGCCGCGAGCCTACCAAAGCTGGCGTTCATATCAATCAGAATCGATTTTGATGTTAATTACCAGGTGAAACCAGAGCCACATAGACCAAATGCGCAGAGCATTATCTTCGAGGACTTGGATTTCACGAGATACACAAGTAGTATGCACCAAGTAGCCAGGTTAGACTATCTTTATATTCGTCGAGTACGATCAGCTCAGAGTAGTTTAGACAGCTTTATGCAATATGGCCAGGTGTATATTGCGCAGTCTCTAACAAAAAACTGCATTTAATGAGACTTTGCAACGAGATGAACAATATCATTGCCAGCCAAAAGGAATAGATAATCCTGCTAGTTGTTCGTCCAGCTTGCGCCGCATTACGTTCGCTTTTGTTGATATAGCTTTCTAATTTGGAGGGGCACACGAAAGTGTGATAAATTACTACTATTAGAAATCATGTGTGTTATTTTATTTGGCCTTTTATATACTCAGCGGCGTTACGTATCGGACAGAGCCGTTCCGTTGTCGGTGCAAACAATATCACGTGGTTGACTTGTTCACGACTCAGTTCACTTTATCTTTATCAGTCTATACACCAACGTAATAAGTCCACAACTTCTAATAATACGCAACGGCGATGGTACGTGCCTCGTGAATGTGAATCAACTAACCTCCTACTCACGGACCGAGGTAGAGCTTCGGGCAATCAAAAGACACGGTGTGCAAGTACTACCTACAAGGTCAATGTAGGTTTGGTGCAAACTGTCGATTCGCGCACCCCGCTGGACAAGGACCCAGTACAAACTCGGGGCCTTCCGCATTCAGAAGTGAGCTTCCTACACGCGTTTGCCATGAGTTTGTACTCAGAGCATCCTCGTGGCACAGATCAATCATGGACAGCAAATAAAGAGCCCAAGTCGGCTGGGTTTGAGTAAGCCCTGCTCTCCGCTCCTGCCACTATGAATACTAATTTGTTTAGTGCTGAATCCATTCTCAAAGATCTAACTCAGGGACAAGATCGACCATTATATCCGTTGTCATCCTATGGCCCAGGAAAATTCGTCCCATGTGTGATCGATGGTCTTGATCAAAGTCCAGAAGAACTGCGTGTTGCAGCTTGGACAGCCGTACGAGATAACACTGGTCTTGACGCTTATGTGAGTTACTTAAACGTCCGCAGAACATTTTGTGAACAATCTTTCATCAGAAAGCGCATGAAAAACAACTAATTGACGCAGCTCAAGCACTGTTAAACTCAGCACTAGCAACCGGTCCAATTACACTTGATGAGGCGAAGCGAGTGTGGAATGCTGTGGATGAGCATGGCATCCCGCCGGTAGGTATTAGTACGTTGGAGCAATTCCTACTCTCTCAAAGTTAATTATATAGGCGAATGGAACAACCGAAGCTAAATCTCGCCTTCGAGAGCGCTTGCAACCTTCGTCATCCAAGCCTGCATTTGGCACCGCTCCGAATGCCTCAGCTTTCGGGGCTGGCTCTGCGTTTGGATCAACGCAACCCCCACAGTCGTCGGCGTTTGGCAGCACTGGGTTTGTTAAACCTGGCACGGGGGCTTTTGGCTCGAATGCAGGGACAGGAGCCTTTGGCGGCACCACTAGCACGTTCGGAAGCAGCGCTTTTGGGACCACCTCTCAGCCGAGTGCGTTTGGAAACACACAGACTGGCGCCTTTGGGACCAATGCTTCAGCTCCGGCGGCTTTCGGGCAACCCGCGTTTGGTTCCAAACCGGCTTTCGGGCAGCCAGGTTTTGGAAACGCCTCTACTCCTGCTACTCCTGCTTTTGGGGCCGCTACTCCTGCTTTCGGTCAACCAGCTTTCGGGTCTTCTACGGGCGCCACATCGGCATTCGGTCAAAGTAGTTTCGGGGCTAAACCAACAACCTCGGCGTTTGGTACAAACGCCACCAGTGCAGGATTTGGGGCGTTTTCTAACAAGTCAGCCTCTTTTGGAGGCACTAGCACTAGTGCTACTCCCGCATTTGGCGCACCCGCCGCTGGATCTTCGGCGTTTGGGAGCACAACAAGCGGGGCGCCTGCATTTGGCACGAGCGGGGGAACAGGTGGCGGGTTTGGGACATTCGCGAATAAATCCACTTCATTCGGTGGACAGCCCAGCTCCGGTTCTGCATTTGGGTCAACTACGGCTACAAGTGGTGGATTCGGACAGCCCGCCCTTGTCACAGCAACTACAGCATCAGATACAGGAATGGAAGCGGACACGCCTACCACTTCTGCCCCACCCTCAGTTTTTGGTCAATTGCAACCTGCAACCACCTCTGCGTTTGGGCAAACTCAACCCGCTACACCTACATCCGCATTTGGCCAGGCCCAGACTAATACACCATCCGTGTTTGGTCAAGGCTCCACGCCTGGGGCAGCCAGTTCAGCATTTGGTGCATCTAAACCCTCGGCGTTCGGTACATCTACTCCAGTAACAAGTGCTTTTGGTGTGTCGACGGCTACAACCTCCGCGTTTGGTGCACCGAGCAAGCCTTCTGCGTTTGGTGCACCAGCCACTACGTCGTCCTTCGGCACAACATCCAAGCCATCCGCATTCGGGGGGTCTTCTGTTTTCGGGACTTCTGGTGCTGCCTCTGTATTTGGCAAGCCAGCAGCTGCTCTTTCAAATCCGTTTGGACCAAAAAGCGCAAAAGATCGAGATCCTTACGCTGCATTACTACCGCCAGATTACGCCGAGACATTGTCCGAGAGTATCATGAACGCCTTTAAAGCAGACAAGTTTGAATTGGGTTCGATTCCTGAATGTGTTCCCCCGTTTGAAGTACGATAACGGAGGTGATATTGTGTATTTACCGCTCCCATAATTTATACAACAGAGAACCAATATAACTTTAGATTCGGTCAGATCGTTCCTTCTGGTATGAACGCGGCGTGGAAGAGAGTGTCCGTGTTGGCCGCAAGGCCACGAGTAATACAAGAAAGACATCAAAAACGGCAGATATACGCATATACTGTAGGAATGCTTCGATCTAATGCACCCACCAAATGTTTATTACACTCGAAGCGGTCCACATAAAGAAGCCAAAGAAACGATTTACTTGGTCATCACATAGGTCGCCATACCTTGAAGGTTGAGTGGGGAGGTAGTGACACGCGAGCCGCTGGAAGCGATGGCCGACCGAATATTCAGCCTCTGCATATGAGACGCCTTTCCCGGCCCTTTCAGCGCCAAAACGTCTACCGAGGTCGCGTTTGCTGACAACACGTATAAGAAACTGGCGATGCGAATGATCAACGATTTGAAACGGTAGTCTGTCAAAAGGACTCACTCGTTCCCTTTGATTGATCCAACAGCACTATCGATGGTCACGGACTCGGGGCCAAGGGGGTATTGTTTGACGATGCTCGCGTTCAGACTGGGGCTCACGTATACTTCCGTCACGGTTGATGTGCCAGCATCCGTGAGATACAAATTGCCAGTCTTACGGCTCAAGGAACTCCAACAGGTTGCTCCCTGGTTTTTTATAGGATGGATGGTCGAGTTAGCTGGAGAGCCGTGGGTAAAGTCGAAGATCGCAAATCCAGCAGCAGGGTCGGTGGCTAAGACTGCGTTGCTGTGGGGAAGGAGCGTCATGGAAAATGGCTAAGGAGCAAGTCAGGTTTTGAATAACGCGAGTAAAGAGACACGTACCAAGCCGCCGCCAGCTGCGGGCGTGGTCTTGACAGGTTCATTTGACAGTGAGCCATCTGATTTATTGACTTTGTAGGTGGCAATGAACCCTGGTTATATGCGTTCAAGCTCAAAAAACTTCGTAAAGATACGTTATCCATACCTGGTGTGGGCGGAATTCCTTTGACACTCGCGTATAATTCTTCTCCGTTTGCACTGAAAATGAGGTCGGACACAGTCCCGGGAGGCCCAGACGGAGGGGTGGTTTGATTAAGGCCAAGGTGACGGATGGTGTTTGAGATAGGGACGAGACCTTTGGCCATGTCCGTCTGGTAGCACCTTGAGACAGCGTAAGTTTGAGGATAGAAAGGAAAAGGTATTACCAACTTACTGGACTCCATTGACACGACCTCCATTCAGGACGCAAACCTCCCCGGTCTTGTCAGAGAACGCAACCGAAACAGGGAAATCTCCTCCCGAATAAACAGGCTGGCGGAGAATGACAATTAAAAGGCGCTGCACACCATGTATGCGTGTACTCACCTTGCCAACCATACGGATTTGACTGGGATTCCAACGGTTGATCTTGAACATGGTGACAGTGTTGGAGCCAGCGTTAACAGCGAATAGCATCTATTTGCACAATCCCTCGATTAGCATACGTGTTTAAAATAAACAAATTAGAAACGACTGGCTCACGTTCTTGCCAACTTTGACTGAGTCTTGACTAACTAGCCCATCTGAGGTATTATTATTGTCCGCATGACCTCCCTTTCCGCCCGTGTAGACGGCGTGAGAGAAGGAGAGTCGGCCGGAGCTGTCAATGGCGTTAACGAGGATATTATTGCCAGAAGCCTCGTTCGTCATGACTGAATGTTGTTAGCCAATGATAAGATAGCCATCTCTGCCAAACTTACGGTACGCCGCTCCCGCGATCTTGGGGTTTCTCTCAACAGGGAGAGCCAAAGTCAATCCTGAAACCAGCAGGAGTGTGGAGCTCAAGTACGAGTAAAACATTATATATGAATGTGATCTGGGATGAGAAGGAGTAGTGGAAGGTTGTGAGATTAATATGAGCAACTCGAGCCAACATTTATACATCCTCAGGTTCGTTCCAGTGCCAGTGAGCTTGAACCGCTCGGGTTGACATCGCCGTCCTATTTTGATCACTGTTCCTTGTTCTGAACGTCTGAGCAACTCGATTCTTGATGCATGTATGACGACCGGCGAGTGGCCCCCGTTTGAAATTGCCCAAGCCAAGAAAAGTTTGAAATATAAAGTAGCACACCATGCTGTACCACTCAGAGAACTTCTTCATCAGTCATGTTACACAGCCTAGAAGCTGGGCGACGAAGAACAGTAGGAATGACCTGCCCGCCCCTGCATACACGGTTGCACGGTTACGAGATTCTAACAGGCACATGCATTAATTTGACCATACGTACAGAAATACAAGGCAATGGTGATGACACAATCGAGCAAGGTATTCCAAATCCGCCACAAAACATGTAGACTGCCGAGAACATCAGTTCAGATCTAGTAAAAATCACAGCTAAACACGTGGCAATCATCTACTGGTTTTTCTTCTCTTCTGGAGAAGTGGGAGGAACGCCTGCAACGGTGGCAGCCTCTTTGCGCTCTTGCTCCTGGATTCTGGCAAGCTCACGTGCTTCGTAGCGCCTAGCATATTCTTGTCCACCCTGCAAAACAGTTAGACTGATGGGCTGAACCCCTTGGGTATTAAACTATTTACCTGGAGGAATAGTACCGCAACAAGGCAAATGATAATTAGGGTGTTTCCTGCCGCCAGGATTCTGAGGGATTCAATTTGCTCGTTGCGGCTGTCGGTCGAAAGGGGCGTTACGATAATCTTCAGCGCCGGAATAACAACCGACGCATAGAGAATGACACCAAAGACGAATGCGGCTAGTTCACATAGTCAGTCGTGATGCTAAGGCATGTGTGTGGCAGATGTGCTCACCCAAGCTACTTCCATCGAAGAAGAGTGCGCTTTCGTCCCATACGTGGAGCTTGGCGATAAGGCTGACAATGCCTAGAGCCATCATCGCATGTAGGAGTGCCTAGATTGCAGTCAGCTATGGGATCCAGAGTTATGCTGTGGATAGCTCGCCTTGACAGCGCCCGGTGCATTGAAGAATGTCGTATAGAATTCGAACCCGTCATCGACAATCTTGTCCGTGAGCGGTGCGGCATAGAGGATCTTGTGGTCCACGTTGAAGCAGATGAAAAGAATGCCTGGAGGCTGGGTATGAGCGAGGGATCACGTACTAGTGGGTAAAAATAACGTACCAAGGAAGAACGAGACTGAACTGAGTACTGCGGCGTGTCTGAACCCCATCTTAGTGTCAATACCTGTCGTTGAACAAGAATAGAGGCACCAGGTCACACGAGACACCGCCACGGGCGCCAATCACCTTGGGTGAAATTCACAGGATCCCAAATATGATTGTTACATGCATAGTTCGTGCGTGGGTTTTGCCAAGGCGAAGACGAAAGATACTACATAACAGCTCAAGACTACCATCCTATGTGTGTATTATACGAGACTCAATCAAACCAACGCGCACTGGGAGAGGGACAAATACTCAAAACAAAAAGAGCTCCGCTCAAAGGGGTATGGGGGCAACCAGCCAGAGACCGAAGCCAAACACGTTGTACACAAGAAAAAACCAAACCCAGAGAGCGATCACATGTAGGATGGAAAGGAGGGGGAGGTCATACTCGCGGAGTGGCAGGTGATGCGCTGCCTGTGGCCGGCGAACCAGGCAGTCTACCGACTGGACGTGGAGATTGGGGTAGACCCGGCCCGCCAGATCCTGGTCCCAGTCCAGAGAATGATCGTTGATGCTGGCCAGATGTGGAGACTTGAAGACCACGGGCGGCAGCTACCGTAGCTGAATGACCTCTATGCAAAGGCTCGGTCGCAGGATCAAGTCGTTGCTGGAAAGAGGCCGTCATGCCGGGAGTTTCTGGTGGGGATTGACTGAGCGGAATAGAATTATTGTCCGTCTCGTCCTCCGAGTCGCTATGCTCTTCAATCACGTTGTCCTCTTCGTCAGATTCTTCGTCAACTAAAATGCAAAGTAGGTCAGGCGGGCAGCCAGTCTTGATATTTTCGGCACGTACCTTTCAGAGTTCGGCCGCCAAGGCCCAACAGTTTGTCCGCATGAGCATCGTTGTAGCTTCGACTGTTCCTCCGGCTGGGGTCGGACAGGGTACGCTTTGGCCGCGGGCTTACACCAGTAGCGTCAGTCGATGGTGCGGCCAGTACTGCATCTGGTTCTACGGGCGCTGCTACGTCTGTCTGGGCAGCTTCCGCCTCAACACTAAACACACGGTTGAACTCGTTGAGCATCAAGCTGAACACTCCTGCCGGGATCCCCAACGTAGGGCTAAAAACGATCCCGACGTTACGCATCGTCATCTTGTTGACGTTTGAGTTCTGTACGATGAGGATGAGATGTGCAGTCAACGCTCGTAGAAGACTGTAGTTGGCCAAAGGTAGCTGGGAGATGAGGGATGCTAGCTCCGATACTCGTTCTTGCGGATCAGCCAAGTCTACAGCGGTAAAATTAGCTTAAACCAAAGTACGCCCACCATCGAGTAACATACCAATGACTGCCAAGAATAGTAGATGCAAGTCTCTTGTCAAGATACTTGATGGCAACTCTCGTAGATACGACTTGAGCAAACCAGCAACAGCATGTGGGTCCCAATAGTCCTCACTCTCGAGCAGATTCACGTCGCCCTCTGATGATACATAACGTCAACAACTTATTGACGGAAACACATGACGAGACTCACCGGTATTGAATCTGTCTTTCAAACTCTTAATGACCGCCGAACTCCCGCTCAACCTGTAGATCCCCTCCTCCTGATCAGCCTTTTTGGCTTCCAAGTATTCAATACACCTGAACACGATCGCAGGCAAGTTTGCAATTTGTGCAATTGCCAAAGACTCTTGCAACGGAATACCAAATACAGCCCGTGTAACTGGTGGAGAAGGATGAGCACTCGCGGGAGGCTTGTCTCCTACACACGACACTGTTAATTTCATCCACAAACTTTAAACAATGAGACCAAAACTCACCACCCGCCTTCCCGAATCCCCAAAACCTGCCCGACTTGGCTTTCCGTTCACGGTCGTTGCCAGCAGGCGCAGGTAGATTCGTGTCCGGATCCTTGCCTCCGAACCGATAACCAGCAGGGATCGGCACGCCATTCATCGGTCCAGAAATCTTGACCTTGTCGGGCGATGGCGCTCGTTGTGGCTGCTGCTGTTGTGTCGGACCACCAGCTGACGGATGGAACGACGAACGGTTCGTTTTACGAGGCGCAGGCATATCTGGATAATGACCCAGTTCCGAGTTGGATCGCTGTCCGGGTACGCCAGACCCTCCGGGCGCATTAGCGGTCATCGCGACATCTAGGTGCGACGGCAGCGAACTCGAGAGAGGGACCTCTTGAGCTGGTTGCCCTTGATTGATCACATGCTTCGCCGCATTGTCGATCGGAATCGGCTGCGAAGGTTCGGGAGGTGGGGGAGCAGATTGGAACAGTTTAGCATTGGACGCGTCCTGAGCAAGCTGCGAGATGGGTAGCGCGTTGCCCTTGAGAATCTCGTCTTTGGACATCGCCCGATTTCGCCTTGGCTGTTCTTGGAAGGAGCTCGTTGACGCGCGCGACTGCGAGGTCGAAACCTGGGACTGTGTCTCGGACGGCCTATCGTATTCCCCAACGACATATCGAACGAGGACCTCGACCCAGCTATCCCGCTCCTCGTCACTCTCCGCACAGAGCACATGCCTATTGAGCGCGCCCGACGGACCGCGTTTGCCTTCAATAATGAGGAACGCGTGCCGGTACGCGTTTTCATCGTCCTGGTCGCGTGATCCCTGTCTCTGTTGCCGCCCAATCTGGGACCCAACGAGCGAAATCGAACCAAGGTGAGCCCCGCCGCGCTGTAACCCATTACCAATCAGTCGATGTTCAACAAAACAATGCCCAAAACCCTCACGCTTTCATAGTACTCCAAAATAGGACTCTGCAGAACGAAATACCTGGTCTTCCATCCCCCAAAGTTCTTGCCCCGCTTGGTCAGATACCCTTCTTTGTATCCAGGATGGGATACTGGTGCACGCGCATGCGAGATCACGTCCGACGTGAAAAAGCCGATAATGTCGTTCGGGTTCCTCCACGGCGCTTGCAGCACAGTCTGCAAATATGCTTGTAACATTGCCTATTCAAGACATTCCGTCAAGATCAGATCACAATCATCAGACAAACCATCAACGTCACCGACGTACCTTGCGCTGATCAACCTTGGATGGCGCATTGTCCTTGAACAGTTTCGCGTCCGGTAAAGGCGCAATCCTTTTCAACGCACTTCGTCCAAGCGACTGCCGAACTCTAACATCCAACGCCAACACGTCCGAATATAGTTTTTCGATTTTCCACCCCTCGCGTTCAACACTCGGATCCAACACGATCTCGATCACAAAACTCAACACCTCTTTGCCGCGGTCGTTGGCTCGGATATGAGAAATGGGCACAGTGATGGCTGCACTACCAATGTCAAACGGTGTCAGATGCGGCGCAGACATGGTTGTCGTCGTCGTTTGCGAAGACTGGGTTCGGGCCATCTTGGGTGGCTGTGCCTGTGACGGGTGGGTGGCGCCCTGCAACTGATGTGGCGGAGGCGTCGAAGTTGGGGACGTGGGAGAGGTCGCGGCCGGACTCGAATCAAACGATGCGGCGTCATCTTGAGTCGACGAACGGAGAGAGGCTGTTTGGACTGAACTCGCGTTGACGAGTGTGTTCATGGACGGAATGGAAGGCGCGTTTCGGATGATCATGGGTACACCTTGTCTTGATGATTCAGCGGGGGAATATACGGTCGAACTGTGCCCATCAGCACTGAAATCATCGTCGGTATCGATAAATACATCAGCTGGCGTCCTCGAATGAGTGCTTGGCAGTGGCGGGGGCGGAGGAGGAGCTTGGAACCCAGAAACGTTGGTCTGCGTCGGAGTCTTGGGATAATGCGGAGCTTGGTCCGCTACCGGTTGGATTTGTTGAGGTGGGGGAGGCGGAGGGCCCATGCGTTGAGCAAATGTCCCATCAAAATTCATGGGAGACACTGTGGCAACATTCGGCAAGGTAGCAAGGGATGGCTGAGGGGGCGGATGCGATTGCTGGGGCGCGAGCGCGGGTGGAGCAAAGCTGGCAGCGGGTTCGGGGACTGGAGGTGTGTGCGCTGTCGATTCGGTCATGTTCGTAATATACCGCTGTGCTTCGTCAGGCATGTCGATTCGCGACTCGCGATTGCGCCTTTTCTGTGCGTTTACGCTGAGAGCCGCTTGGTCTGTTGGGGGTGGAGGCTGAAGTGAAGGCGGAGCGGCGGCTAACGGCTCATTCTCTGGCGGAAGGTGCAAGTTAGGCGCAACCGAATTCTCAGCAATAGCAGGTGTGGAATCAGCAGACAGAAGATTCCTCAACGAGCCATCCGCCGCATGGCCGTTTGTGCTGGCGGGTAGGGATCCTGACCTAGCCGGCGGCCGATTCGCTTGCTCACGATTGACCGACGAAGACGAGACGGACGGCTCAAGTGCACCAGGATCGACAGGGACAGACGGTGAAACTTCTGTCAACTCTCCCGCGTGGCCATTCGGCTGAGACGGCTCGTCGCGCCCGGGCCCTCGATGGACTGAGCAAGGCGAGAAAGGGCAGAGCGCAAAAAGTAAGCCATATGGGGCATGTGTGAGAATAATTGCGGCCAAACTCACCCACGTCGTCGCTCTGGTGCCTGGACATGGGCGCCCGGCTCTGGGAGACTGCCCGCATGCCGGGATGAGCGCGCGGCCGGCGTTCGCGCTCGGAGCCGCTCCCACTCGCCGCCGTCTCCTCCAACAGCCGGCGGTAGCGCTCTCGCTCGCCGCGAATTCGTTCCAAATCCTTGGAAGCGGTAGCCAAACTCAGTTTGTGCTTCTCGATAACTCGCCATAGTTGTGCGTTTTGCTGCACGACGTTGTTGCGTTCTTCGAGGAGGTTCACGAGCGCGCTCTGCAGATCCCCGGGCGGGGATGCTCCTGCGAGGATCTGGTCGAGCGTTTTTTGAGACGACTGGTTCGCCGACGGATTCGACGACACGGAGGACACGGACTGGGCCGACTGGCGGGGGGCAACGGACCGGGACGAGGGGGTTTTGCTTGGCGTGGTATTTGCTAATGCCGAGGGAGGGGGTGGGGCTGGGACAAGGGTGGAGGATGAGGCGTCGGCGATGAGGGAGGGGTCAAAGTTGGTGGTGTTCATCACGGTCCGCCGTCGCTCGGCCTTGGTCGTCGCCATCGTGGGCCCAGGCAGAGGAGGTGGTGCGAGCAGCACTGCAGACGGCATGGGTCAGCACGACCGGGTATAAATAGCAGAAAAGACAGGATAAAACGCGCAGAGATCAAACGAAAAGAGCGGGGTGTGTCAGGCCAAAAGAGGGGGAGAGGGAAGAGAATGCGAGCGAGCACCGACCTTGGGGATTATATTGCTGAGGACAAACTCTATCCACGCGTGCGGGAGCGCGTCAGGTCCGGTCGTTGCAGGGCGCAAAGTTGGCGGAACGACAGGAGGGAGAAGTCGCAATGTGATGGGTTCTGCTCCCGCTTCAGACCCCAACGAGGAAGGCACGCTCGCGTGACTGGTCCCCTCGCACAAAATAAATATCGAGGGGCGTCGGTGGCCAAAAGAGCGGTTACTCCCCCAACGCGTGCTAGATGCAAGACGGGCGGCTGTCGTTGCGCGGCGCAACCCTCTCGCTCGTACCACCGCTCCCAAGCGCGAGACGATCCAGCCAGGGTCCCACGTGCTCAATTCAATCACCGCAAACACACCACAACACCTTTTCTTTTCCGCGTGATTCGCATATACCGGCATTCATCTTTTAAAACTTTCAGTTGTACATGCACTTATCGTTCCCACTGCACAAACACCTCTTCTTCCCGCCAGCATTCGCGCCCGTCGCAGCAGTCGGCCTCGCATACAAACACCATACAGGTCCCCCACTCCATCCCAACACCCCCCTGCCCGCCCAGAGCCGCGGCAACAAGCTTCTTGCGACCCTCCTCTGAATCGTCCGACCCTATCCCGTCTGGCTGGCGCTTGAGCAAATTGATAACGTTGGGCATCAACTGACACTCGAATACTCGGCGACCGCCGCAATGTCCGCATGACGGGACGATCGAAGGGTCATATGTCGGTCGAGGGGCAGCAGGTGATGACACTGCGTGGGACGCGTTGGTGACCGCGATAGCCGTCCCTGGTGTGATTGGCCCAGTCGGAAACAGCTTTTTGTAGACATCGTCCGTGTGGAAAGCCAAGGGTGTGCCCCCGAGCTCATATCTACGTAGACCAGCAGTGAAACTCGCATATTACCCGGCACAAAAGGAGAACTTGCCTGATACACTGCATGCCCTCCTCGGCAACTCTGGTCGCAAACCGCTGAAACACCTCGTCCACATCCTTTGCCCGCTCGTACCGTTCCAAGTCCCACATGTCCCCTCCTGACCCTCCTCCGCCTTCCTTTTTAGCCTTCTTCTCGAGCTCGGGCTTGGGCGGAGAGATGTACTCGTACACGGTGTTCAAGTACATCGCGGGGTACGCAGGCGTAGCGCTCCAATCAGAACCCGAGGTTGGGGCAATCGTCGCGTTCGTCAGGGCTGTGGCCAGGGCATCGACTTCCGCGCTAGCTTTTTTGTTTGCCTCTTTAGCGTTCGGTTCGGTTTCGTCTTCCTCATAATCATAGTCGTCTTCGCTCCCACCACTCGCCAATTCGTCATTGTCTTCTTTAGTCGATAATTCGCCGAATCCACCACCGAATACGTTGCTCATCCCCCCAATATTCGCATTGGCCATCTGTAATAATCTATTAATATATGTGAAGCATCAACAATAGGGATAGCAAAATGAACGTACAGAAAACGGGTTAGCCTTGGGATCCTGCCCCAAACCAAGCTTTGCCTTTTCCTTTTCCTCCTTCTCTTTAGCTCTCTGCTTCCTCTTCTCTAATTTCGCAGCATATTTGTCGTTGAATCTCAACTGGCGAAACGCACGAACGCTTCAAGAATATGAGCTATATCATAACCCTTAAACATACTTCTACTCACCTTCCCGGTCTCCTCTGACACCCGGCAGTCGCACATCCAAACACATATAGCACCCGATCCATGGGACTATTCTCAAACGGGCACCAAATGTGCAACAGCACCTCGCAGGGTTTGTTGCAGACCTTGCACATCGCGGATTCTGCCGGCGGACGCTTCACTCCAGGGATAAAGCACTAATCGTATTCGTATGTATACAAACAAGGCAAATGATACAACCGAAAAAAGAAACAGTAAGTACGTACCCCCTAGAAATGGGCAAACACAGCACGCACAGGCTTCCCGCCGAGGCGCGAGACATTGGGATCACGTAGATCCTTGGGGTCTTTGATCTCTCCGTCTGGTATACCGAGCAAGACACTTGTCTGCTGCTGGTCGACGCTACCTTCAGAGTCTGACCAGTCGGATTCGTCTGACATCTATATGGAACGTTTGGGTTAGTACAACAAGTTACGACTGGACAGATTAGGGTAGAGGAGAATCAGGAAAGCATGAATGGTATTTTTAGTTGGAGTCGTCAACGACAAGGCACAGAGGAAGCCTCTGGCCTCGAGCTCAGACTCGTCATCTAATAATCTCATCCCAGTAGATAGCGAATAGGATGCTAGCTACTCACGCTGCGGTGGTTGTGACTGGAGGATACACAGAAAATTAAATTTCGCTGATCAAGCCATCCCAGGGTCCTGTATCCAACCACGCGGGTCGTTCAGGTTCTCCATTGGCGACCGCGACGCCAGCAAGGCAACTCGCTCGTTCGACATCTCTACTCTTTCCTCGGACTTAGACTTGTATTTGATTTAGAAAAGATCCTCATCTTGCTTGGACCAACATGGTCGACTTGCGCATGCGCTCAAAAACATCTTTGAACCCGAGAAGCGATGGGTTTGGGTACGCCAAATCTTATCTCTTATCCTGACCTTGGGCTAAATATAACGTGAATATACAGCAACAGAGCTCGTACATCCGACCACGCTGCGCGCGTCTTGTCGAGTGTCGTACTCGCATGTGGAACATTTGCCGCCAAGAATTGGTTGTTTGAGCGCGGAGTTGGGTCGGTCTGGCTGGCCGAGCGCGTCATATTCTGTGCAGGCATTGGAGTAGCAGTCAAGATGGTACTGGGCGGAGGTGTGAACATGCGAAGGATAGAGGTGTGTATTATCCGACTAGCAGGCTGGGTGGTTCAAACTGCCTGCATTTCGCTCAACTTGCCAGCTCGGAATGAACAACTAAACTATGCCTAGTGGCCTCTTTTAGGACTCTCTGCGTTTCTCAACTTTGTTCGAATAGCATCGTTTTGCGCAGCGTTGCCTCGCCTGGGCGCTCTCCGGTTAGTCCTTACCCGATCGCACTCCGAACCAATTACCCATGTGGACAATGTAGATTAATCATATTCGCGTTATTCACACCCACATGGATACGATCACTCCTAGCGCCCCACTCGGTACGTCACCATGTGCTCTTAAATACCTAACTAACAACCAAATCTAGACACGCGCCTCAATATCAGCAGTGCTTGCAATCGCTCTCTCCGCCTTGTCAGACGCCCAATGGTCAACCCACCAACTACATACTCCAGCCCCAGCTTATGGATTTCTCGTTCTATATGCTTTCGCTTCTTGGGCACATGAACATACTACGCATGCACTCGCACCCAGTGGCCCAGGGGCTGGCGGGTTGAGTCTGGTAGGCGCCTTGGTATGTGCTGTGCCAGCTCATTTTATCGCAGTGGGAATGGTGCGTTTTGCAAACTACTGGAGAGGCTGAACTCTAACAGGTATGCCGTGTCTACAGGGCGCAGTCCATCCTACGCCAGCTCTTCCGGTAGCCTCCCTATTAGCAATCGTCATTCTGGCAACGGCCTTATTTCTGCATTCTTCACTCAGTGTCACAGAGTCCCGTCCGGCGGCTCTGCCACTGATAGTCTCATTCGTCATGGGCCTAGTCTTGTTTCGTTCAGCTCCATCCTGGGCTGATTTTGGCGTTGCGGGCCTAATGACGTACAGTGCGTTCTCCCCCATATTTCACCTGGCCTACGAGTGTAACAATCTTATGTTTCTGCCATACAGGTGCATCGCACACTCGCGCAGCGATAGGTCCAGACGGTGAGAAACCACAACCAAAGTCTAGGCTGTTGCGCTCCTACCTGAAAACGATCCTCGAAAATCCCGAGTCACGCAAGATTTTCTACTTTTTGATGCTGAATCTGTGCTATATGCTGGTACAAATGCTGTATGGAGTCTGGACGAATAGCTTGGGGCTGATTTCGGATGGTGAGCACAGTTTGGGGTATTGAAGGCGAGCAAATGCTAATCCATTTTTCTAGCTATTCATATGGCGTTTGATTGTATGGCAATTGGGATGGGCCTTTTTGCATCGGTTATGGCGACTTGGTCTCCCAATGAACGGTTTACATATGGGTGAGTGTTGCCTCTATGTGTGGTTGAAGCAACCAATCCTAATATCTTGTCAGGTATGGCCGAGTTGAAACACTTTCTGGATTCGCAAATGGGATTTTCCTCATTCTCATATCTATTTTCATCGTATTCGAGGCAATTCAGCGAATGCGAGTGTCCTTTAGACCATTCAAGCGGATACCTGACTGAACTTGGTTCCTTTTTTGTAGTCTGGATCCGCCTGAAATGAACACAAACCAGCTTTTACTGGTTAGCGGGTTAGGGTTGGGAGTAAATTTGTTTGGAATGTTTGCGATGGGCGGTCATCACCATGGTGTATGTGTTTCTTACGTGGACATACCAGTAGGGCGTAGGTACTAACACCAGGTTTGGTCGTGATTTAGCATAGCCACGGCGGACACTCTCATGGCGGCGGGCACGGACATTCGCATGCTTCAAGCTCGCATTCGCATTCGCAAGATCACGGTCACGACGATCATGGTCATTCTCATGGCAGAAGAGACAGCGCGCCTCAGCCTACAGTCCGTGTCAATGGAATTGGAGGTTTGAATGGGCATGGCTCGCATGCTGGTCATTCGCACGATCATTCTGAACACGGAGACCATGGTCACTCACACGACGATGACCACGGTCACTCTCATTCTGGCGATCACGGGCACTCACACGACAATGATCACGGACATTCGCACAACGGAGATCATGGACATTCGCATGACGAGGATCATGGCCATTCTCATGACGATCACGATCATAATCATAGCCACAACCACTCACATGCCCACCTCCCAGTTCACACTTCGCGCGACACCCCAGTAGCGCCCGAGGGACTACTGTCTCCAACCCTTCCGTATATTCCAGCTGGGATGCGTTCAAGCCCGATCCAGATCCAGAGCTCGAACGATACAGCAACATCCCCGATTACGCCTGCCTACCCATACTACAATGATCCTCATGACGCCCACCACCATGGCGGAGGGAACAGTACTAGTCATGCGCACGCGCACGAGCATGGGCAGAGTCATAACATGCGCGGCGTGTTTTTACACGTCATGGCCGTGAGTAATAGGATTGAGTTTAGCTTGGGTGTAGAACTAATTACCTCCTCTGCTCGGCTTTTAGGATACGCTTGGCTCGGTTGGAGTTATCATATCGACGCTTCTCATCCAGTGGTACGGATGGACGGGATTTGATCCGATTGCGTCACTGTTTATTGCAGTGCTCATTGCTGCAAGCGTCATTCCATTGGTAATAGACTGTGCCAAGGTTTTGAGCCTTGACGTGGGCGACCGCGAGACGACGATTCGCCAGGCGCTCATCGAGGTAAGCTCCTCTCCTGTTTTGCCATACCGGTCCGAGCTGAGAATTCTCGGGACTGTAGTTGTCAAGTGTAGAAGGGCTAGCGTCATATACGGCACCGCGTTTTTGGCCAAAGGACGGGGAATCCATGGCTGGCTCCATCCACATTCAACTTGCGCCCTCTGCTTCATCATATGACCCAGCGGGAGCTCACAGGGCACAACACGTCACGTACGTGAACGCAGAGCGAGTCGTAGATCGAGTCGAACAATTGCTGCGGAGCCGCATACACGGACTCGACGAACTTGCCATACAGGTCGAAGGAAGCAGGGATCAGCCTTGGTGTTCGTGTTTGAACGACGTTGGGCCGGGCCGGGGAGGGGTATGATGTTGATCTTTGAGTCTTTTCGATTGATTTTCTCGTGAGTGGCGTTTGCGCGTGGCGTGGAGCCATTTTAAACTCTTTTACATTACTCAGGCGCTTTCGCACACAGTAGTTTTGAATTCAAAGGCTTTTTGATATTTTAATAACAATGAAAGCAAGACGGAAATCAGGAAAGAACCAGTAAGATACATAGGGAGAGCAAGATCTAATCACTAGAGATACATCGAATAGCCGCCTGAAACGAAACCGAAGCCCATTATTCAAACGTGGCTCCACAACCTCGTGTTCCGGTGTGAGCTCTACTCATCGTTCTCCGATAACCAGGCGCCCTTGTCCGACTTGACGTACGGCGTCGGCACGCGAGTCTTGCATTTCCCACTTGGTGTCGAGCCAGCAGATCCGGTGGCCGGGTGCTCCACCCCTTCGGCCAACTGGATTCGAGCGATCGCACTGCTCGGAAGACGCTCTAATTTCATATTCGGCCGGCGTCGCGAAGCACTCGCGCCGTTTTTTGAGGGGGGTGGGGTAGGAGTCGGATCACGATACGCATCGGGGGTGACAGTGAACTCCTTGGTGGGAGCCTTGAGGCAGCCCCGTGCGGGAGTGCTCGGCGCAGGCTCGACGCGAGGGGAGCTATACCCTGGGGTGGATGGGTTTGAGCTAGACGACATCGGCGGCTGCGAGAAAGGATAAGACTGCGAGAGAGGTTCTCCAGGAGTAGAGAGCGATTGTGTCGCTGTATAGGCAGCTGGCGACGCGTGATGGTGGTATGAATGATAGGTATGTTGCATCGGAGATGGAGAGGATGCACGAGCGACCGTATGCATAATGAATTTAGGTTGGCTAATGTAAGGGGTGCAAGCGGTGCGGGGTGGTGGGTTTACTCAGGAGGTACCCCTCCCTGCCGTCTTATATCTCTGCCAACTAGGTTGCCGCTGAAAAATATCTGCACGAGATGTGCCGTTTTGGGGTGATCAGCACCATCTCGAGCGTGCTTTCCAAACGTCATTTGTACTTCATAGGGCATCTCAGATGCGATACATGACATCTCTCATCACGCCGAAGGAAAGGGTCTTTTACCAGACTTGACTTCTCGAACACGTTTAGAAGACGCATATACCCATGTTGGTTGGAAAAATCATTCAATTTTATATTTCAACGAAGTTGGGGTTTAACACATCGTTTTCGGTTAGTCACTAGTTTGCCCTATCGAGTAGACCCCGGAGGAGACACCGCACTCCCCATGCTCCTGGGTCACAAACACCCTTGACGGTCTCTGCCTCGACGTATGCAGCACGACCCGCGCGTGCCGCCAACTGCTTTGTATTTTCTGCCGCGTGGTGGGCTGCATCGAACGCTTGACCGAGGTCGAGGTTTTCGTCATTAAGTGACTTGATAAATGCTTCCAGGGGGTCGACAAGAGTCCGGCTAGGAGGCCGAGCTCGAGTGTACGTGTACAACCTATCAAGAGCAAACACAGCTGCCGAGGCGTACTCGGCACGAGTTGGTTTGGCAGAAACACTCTGAAGGCCTTGTGCTAGGGCGGAGAGGTAGATACTGCGTGTGGATCGAGTTTCAGCGAGCAACGTATTCGCGTAAACATGCTTGCCTATACAACGCGCCAGATGTCCCTCCCATCGCGTCCCCCACCACGGCACTGATTTGACTGATAGAGCCTGCGACGCCCGACAATGTGAAACTCTGGCTTTCTAGTGTGCCCAGCACAGCTTTGTGGCCCGCATATACCTAAGTCTAGACGCTGGAGGCGTGAAGCCCAAACACGCACCTTCAGCTCCCGACTTGAGCGTTGTCCCACAGTCCCCATCTCCCGCGATCTAGGCTGAGGTTGTGAGTCTAGGCAAGGATATATCAAGCGAACGAGTCTAATACCTGATCCATCTGTGTGATCTCCGGCTCCGCGCGAATCAACGCCTCGCACGCACGTCGGATCGCGCTTACAAATTCGGCTGGGACGTTGCCACCGCCTTCGTTGGTACCAGCAGGCTCAGATTTGGCCGGGGCCGAAGGCTGTTTAGTGTTTCCTGGCGGAGTACTACTCGTCCAGGCCCAGGCGGGGGTTTTGGCAGGAGCGTCGAGCGAGCTGAGCAGCACATCCGTCGTGGCCGGTCCTTGATCATCGAATGGGAGAAGAAGCAACGTTATTGAAAACCCTGGCATGTTGAGCGACGTCTTCGCAAATTCTACTGTCAGGCGTGTCCGTATACCCGAGCAAGTATATACGTACCATATACGTCCCAACCAATATCCGCTCCACCCCGACTCCAGCTTCCCTGACCTTCTCCAATACACAGTTTGCCACACTTCCAAGCTCCAACGAACTCAGGCCTCCAAGATTGTTGACTAGCAGCACACACTTTGCTGTTGATTTGTCGTTTGGCCACGGGAGAAAGGCGCGATCCGGATCAGACTCGGGCGTTGCAAAGAGATACCCGAGCAGCTTGTCGACGAGAGAAGAAAGACTGGGGATGGGTCGGAGACGGCTATGACCGGGCTCATTGTGGATGCCTGATCTAACCCATGAGGCCAAAAAACAAATTAATTATACACCGACTGACCCATTCCAACCTCGATTTCGTCGTTTTTGAGATGACTCTCGGCATGCCCTGATCCTGGTACCTGGACAAAATACCCCAAAGTTACACGTCGGTTTTGGCTCGGCACGGAGGCTTGGCGTTCAGGACATACGTGACAATGTTCCAGCCCGACGGCGATCGTGCCCGTCCGATCAGCCACAAATTGAGCAACGGTATGTACTTGGTCGAGGCTTGCACCCTTGTTTGCGAGTGCGCCTGCTATCTTGTACACCAAAACCGTGCCAGCCAGACCTCTTTCATGCAGCCAAAATTAGAACCGGTGGGATGTATTGTATGCGTTGGCGCACCTCCGTCCAACGATCTCGCCTTGAGTTTTACCAACGCTAACGTCGTCGCCGACAATGACGAATTTGAGTGATTTTGCTTTGGATGGGTTTGACGCGCAGTACTGTTCGCGAGCTAGACCAAAGTTTAAGATGTCGCCAGTATAAGATCTGTGATATGTGTTGATACCCTGAGGGCCAAGTTGACAGGACGTCCGTCTTACTTTACGACCATAAGTATTCTGGCAGCACGATAACCATTCAGTGTCTTTGTATGATTAGATATCGGCAATAGAAACATACCCCTTATCGTTTTCTACCAACTGGAGTGCCCGCTTTACTTGGTTTGCATTCGGCGAAGCAAATACATCACCACAAACCGCGGCTGGGTGTATGCACGACTTGTTTCAACAGTTGTGGTCAGGTGTACTATCCATCCCACGTACCTGTTAGCATCCCTTCCCCTGTTCAAGTCAAGTTGGTTGATAAGAAGAATGAGATAATATCCAAGATAAACCGGATTACCAACAAACCCGGAGTGAGCGGGCTCGTGTCCTGCACCACCCCCGCTGATCAACGCGACTTTGGACCTATCCGGTTGAGCGATATAGATCACTACCAGATGCGACCACGTTAATTCAATAGACATATGCGAGACTGCACTTGATCACACCTTTATGCTGATCGTCGATCGAGGCATTGGGGTTGGCGCTCGCCACTCCGTGAAGGGCTTCAAGAACGAGGGTGCCAGGTGACGAAACAATATGCTTATCTAGATGCTGATTTACTGGATTGAATGGACTACAGAAAAGGTTTGTACTCACGAAGCGAGGTCATCTCGTCGTTGGGTGTCGAGTGTGCATTTGAATGGGAACCTCCTTGTATGACGTGTTAGCCGAGATGGTACTACATAGGATCAAGCTTCCGGCCAAGGGGAGCATTCTTGGTTCAATACCGTATACAGACTTTTCAATAGATTAATAAATGCGTCAAGTACAGGAGGTAAAACAGGTGTCAAGAGAGATCCATAGCACACTAATAATGCGTTTGTCCAAGATTTAAAACGGGAAACCATCTACGAGACTACCACTTATTACTACTTTATTCATTCGTGCTGAGCAGGCAGAAACCTACATCACTAGCGGTAGCTATCTCTCGAATAGGCATACCGCCTCTCCCTCTTCCACTCCTCGTGCTCAGTCATTTCTGCCCGGTCGCGTCTGACTTGCTGCAATATCAAACCAAACTTGACAAATCCAACGATCAGACCGCCTAATACGACCCCGGTGAGAATTGCCGCGCCACCGAGGACGTAGATGGGATAGAGTGCGCGAAGCATAGCTGCCAGCACACGCAATGGAAAGTAAACTACCGCGAGCACGGCATCTAGGACAACCAGAGCAGGCGCGGCAATCAGAATGATATAGTAGGTAGCGAATCCTATTGGCTTGGCTGGGATTGCAATAATAGCGCGGGGCACTGCGAGAAGGTATGGTACTAGCGCGCGCACGGGAATGGGTTTGGCCGGTGTGAGCGGTGCCGACATGTTGGGGTCTGGGTTTGGGGACTGGGCGAGTGGATTGACTGGCGGTGCATTTGTGTGTGCATACGAGAAGAAGAGCGGAAACAGGGCGGCTAGGGCGGCGAGTGCGCTGACCAAAAAGTACGTTTCGCGGTGGGTCGTCATGGCGCTTACCACGCATAGGGAACGCACGTGACGCGTTCGTGGACATGTCTTGGCCAATTGCCAATTCACAGGGACTATGGAAACGACTTTGCTCGGCGTTGTCTGCAAGAGCAGCTGTAGTAGCAATGAGACCTGTGCTTGGCACTTGATATGCACCAGATCTTGCTCGCAGTCTCTGGATACCATGCTACGACTCGCGGGACTGAGCGCCGGGCTGTTGCTGGCGGGACTAGCGCTTGAATGCGAACTGCCCTGTCGCCAAGACTGATGGACCGCCGGTTGGACTTGGCCAAGACGCGCCCAGACAAAGCATGAGGCACAGAAAAGCCGTGCAGAGGACATTGTTCCCCATTCGTCCCCTTTTTATCCTCCGGTCGTCGTCGACTTGGTCTCCACTCTCGTTCCTCTCACTACACACACTCTCCACTAATCACCATGCGCACTACTGTCTCACTTGCCCTTCTCGCTGGCTATGTCGCCGCCCACTCGGTCAGCCATAGCGACCACGAAAACTTTTTGCGGTCCTTGCACTCGTCCAACTTTCCCCCAACCCGCGTTGTCAAGCGCCAAAACGACATCCCGCCCCTTGAGAGCATCGGGCCCGCGCTCCCCTCTGAGCCCCCTGTTCCTCTCCGAGCAACTCCGACTGCTGGTTCCAAGGCACCAGTCGACGGTGCTCCTCCTCTGCCAACTGGTAAGCCTATCTTTCTGTAGGTATTACCACTTATTCACGTTGATTTTGCTTGCGACAGCCGCCGTCAATGTTGCGTCGTTCCCGGCCTTTATGACGGCTCCGGACGTCAACTCTCCCGAGGTCAAGCAGTGGATTGCTGAAGTCGCCGCCTCTGGCGTCCAGATCCCTGACATCCCGCGCAACGTCGCTGCCCCGGCTGGAAGCGGTCAGTCTCTCTGCCAGGTTAACCCCGAAGCTGCTGCCAAGGCCAGCGCAGCTGGAACATGCTGGTGGTCCTGCGGCAGCTGCACCCGTGACACCGACATTTCCACTTGCCCGGACAAGATGACTTGGGGTTTGACTTTCGATGACGGTCCTTCGCCTTACACTCCCAAGGTCCTGAACTATCTCGAGGACAAGAAGCTCAAGGCGACGTTCTATGTCATTGGCTCAAACGTGATCGACAAGCCCGCGATTCTTCAAGCGACATACATGGCGGGTCACGAGATCGCGCTTCATACCTGGTCTCACCGCGCCCTCACCACTCTCTCCAACGAGGAGATCATCGCTGAGCTGGGCTGGAACCGCAAGGCTATCAAAGACGTGCTCGGCGTCTCACCCAAGACGATGCGTCCTCCTTATGGTGATATGGACGATCGTGTTCGGGCCATCTGCAAGGCGATGGGTCTCACTCCCTCGTTCTGGACTACCGAGGGCGAGCTTCAATATGACTCCAACGACTGGAGGGTCAATGATGGAAGCGCCAGTGGTCCCAAACTCTTGGCCGATTTCAATGCTCTATTGGATCGTGCTTCTTCGTTGAACACAGGATTCATCAGCTTGAATCACGATTTGTACGCACAGACCGTCAACATGGCCGTCGGATACTTCCTGCCCGCTGGTACCAGCCACAACCCGCCCTTTACTGTATGTGTTGTCGGTTTCCTTCAAAAGCCTTGAACTAACATTTGCCTCTTCGTAGCTCCAATCTGTCAACCAGTGCCTGAAGAAGAGCCTGGCCGAGATGTACATCGAGACCTCGTCGAGCGCTCCTGTCGTTGGTGGCGGCGGCGCTCCTGCTCCTGCAACCGGCTCCGCCTCTGGCTCCAGCTCGGGTACTGCCACACGTACCGGCTCTGCATCGAGTACCGCAACCTCTGGTGCCGCCAGCGGATCGTCCACCAGCGGCGCGTCGTCTATGAACATCGGGCTCAGCAGTCTGGTCATGATGGGTGCGATTGTCGGAGGCCTGGTTGCAATGCTCTGAGAGAAAATAGAGATAGTTTCGGTGATCCATGTGAATCTGTCATAACCGTTTTTGTCGAGTTACCCCGTCTTGCTTTCAAGGACAGTTTTTTCGTTTTCTGGTTTTTGAGGCACTTGTTCCGCACACTTTTTGACGACCAGTATTCATATGTTTAATAACACGGATGTTCCTATCATTGTTTGACGCGGGTCGAGTGCGAGTTCTGCTGGTCTCGAGCATATTTAGCTGGATTTGCGCCACTGTCAGCTTGGAGCATATTCCTAGACAGTGATGTCCTGACAGACAACCCTAGCCTCGTGAAGTAGAAATGCGACAAGTAGATTGTGGTGAAAGATCGCAATAGGTAGGTTCTATGCGCCTAAACTTTCGTGTGCCGGCCCGGCCTTTATTCACGCGTCGATCTTCCTGGTTTTACGGTACACGTATATGCCTGGGGTCGAGAGCATGGCGTCCCTAACCCTGGTAGTAAAGACGAAAGGACAATTTGGATACCACCGTAAAGGCTGGCGAACTTTATAAGGACGCGAACGGGACAATAAATCATAGGCATGGGCGCTGGGTGCTCTGATCAAATCTAACTAGTGAACTTGCGATAGAGACGGCTGAGTGCTCGAGCTGGAGGGGCTGTCAGCAAACGGCGGGCTCAACTTCATTCATAAATACACGTGATGGATTAGTACATTGCGCTAGCTATAAGATCTATAATACATCGCAAAGTACAAACTAATTCATACATAATTTAATTAGCAAGTTTTCAAATGGACCCTTCAACAACTCTCTCGTCTTTGCCATCTTTGGCCCACTCTCTCCGGTTCCAACAAACAGCCTAGGTCTCTCATCTTCCCCTTGCTCGCCGTCATCCTTGCTACTCGCGTCTTGTACGCTCGCAGTCGTCCCATAGCGGACCGAACCTTCCATCTCTGCGGGTGTAACGCCTGTTGATGCTATCATATCTTCCCATATTGCCAAATATACGCCTGGGCCGACAGAGGGTTTATTCTTCGTCGTAGGGTCAAGTAATTGTGAAGTGCGTTCGCTCGACTTGGCAACCAGAATACCCAGCCATGCCATATATTCGTCGACCTCAGCGATGACTGCAGCCCGGTCGGTTTCAGACAGTGCTTCAACAAGTTTCGAGATTTCGGGCGTCAGTGCACCCGCGCTATCGACTTCGTTCAGCCCGGTATCGGCCGCCGGAGGTGTATATGCACCTTCTGGTCGAGCATAGACCCGCATACACTCCTTGTACCAGTCAAGATATGCCTCCTTGATTTCAGGCGCATTCGCTGCCAGTGAGTGTAAAAACTTGTGCAGGTTCTTCTGATGCTCTTGACATAGTGCAATATACTTGTCTGGGCCAGCGGTAGGATCCTCGGCAACAGCGAGTACTGCGTCGAGGAATATCTGGATATCAGACACGGCGCCTGCAAAGTCGGTTGCGCGATGTACACCTCGGAGAATAGGATCGAAAGCACTGCCCACAGCGCGGACGAGAGTTGCCAAATGGTCGTCGTTTGAAGAATCGGTATCACAGAGAACAGAGACCAGACGTTGTCGATCGCGTGCAGCTAGAGAAAGGGACAGTCGATCTAGCAAGTTAGTATGAACTGCTTCAGAAGTAGGCAACGGGACATTGGCGAGTGATAATATAACGACAACGATCGACCGAGCTTGTACGGCTAACATGGAGTATTCGTTAGTTTGATATGTTATATAGAAAAATAAACATACCGCTATGTTCACGTATAGCAAGCTTTTCTTCGCGTGTAGCATTCTTGACATAGTTTTCAATTGCAGCAATCTGTTCAGGAGTTCCAGAGGTGTCACTCGCATCCATTTCCTGAATGCGTTTCAGGATTCTGGTCTCATCCCCACCGAGAATCGAGGAAATGATTCTAGAAAGGTCCGTTAGGCATTAGCCCCTGCTGGTTCAAAGTCGATACCTACGTTTGGAGAAGATTTTGACCTCGTCTGCCACTAAACCACCCTCGGACGCTTGGTGCATGTTGCAAAAATATCCGGAGGACGGCACTAAGCAACGTCGCAGCATTGCTTACGCGCAAGGTTTGTCGGATGAGCCCATAAGGGAGTAGCCCATGAACTCGTTTGATCAGAGTTACGAGGGTAGGCCCGGCTGGGTTCACAGCGAAAAGATAATGCATGAACGAGGCGCAACTACGTCGGATTATTACGCATACACTACAAAATGGTGGAACCACTCACGTCATGGTGGCAAACTGATGGGCGGCCTGTAATGACGGTGGTAACTCGGTTAAATCGTCGGTCTTCACCACCCACTCGACGAGCTCCTCCATTTGCGTTCCATATGCAAAGCCGTAGATGAGTTCATCCCATGCAGCTAGCACATCCTGAGGGTTGTTGGGATCCCACTCGGCTTTTTGCGCTGGTTTATGACGATCACGACCAGGAACGCCACCCAAGGCACCCCGTATTGCGTATTCTGCGATAATGACTACTGCGAACCCCAAGATTTTCCGCTTGCTAATAGATCCCTTGTCAAAGCTATCGCTTAAATCCTGGGCTGCAAGACCTTCAAGGATTATCTGGGCATGCTGAGACCAGACGTTTAGGGGCACGTCTTGGAATCCGGGAAGAGTGAGAGCGAGCCTACGGAGCAGGTAGTTTAAGATAGGCAGAGGGGGTACCCCTTCTACCTTGGGACCGAGCGCCGGGTCAAAAGGCGGTCCAGAATTGGATACTCGTCCTGGGACCTTGAGAGATTGCATTTCTCCCAGCGTCTGTGTGTGGGTGAGAAAGTTGAACAAGGCATGAGCCTGGGATGGAGTAAGTGCGGCTGGGAATGGAGCTGTCATGGTAGGAAGGATGGGGTTGGGAGTAGGTCAGGCTGGCCCGGTGGTCTGTTATTGTACTGGGCGTTTGTCACCACAGCGTATGTATGTGCCTCAGCGATGCAGAGTTTACGGCACTGGGCTGTTTGGACCTTGCAGTTAGAATACACAGCCTAACATAGGATTTGGCTGATCCAGTGACGAGATCGTAGTACGTCATCCTGGTGGGGCGCCCGCACGTGAGCCCGGGTGATGATATGGATGACTAAGTTATGGTTGTTAAGCACGGCGAGTAACTAACTACAGGGGTAAGCTTGTGCAACCGGTCAAATAGCACCCTAATACACTCCGGGCATGAACTTCCAGCGAACAGTTTCACAGTAGGTCTCCCAGTCTCTCCCGTACTTTCGTGCGCAGCGCTCAAAATCACGGCCACAGCGGTGCACGAGCACAACAAAGAAAAACACAGGGTAGAAATAGGGAATGGCCGAACCAAAGCCAGCACTCAAGCTCCACGTGAAGGCTTGAATCCAGTCAGCCATATAGTTCTATTATTGGCCCATTAGTTTGAGATTAATACGAGACTGAAACACGAGGCGAATCATACCGGCTTGCGCGCATACGCCCACCACCCGGAAATCAAAAGCTTATTTCCATGCGCAGTCTCGATGTATTTCGGGTTTGAAATAGTGCCATAAGGGAGCTGTGGGAAAGTCCAGCGAGGCGTATATGTGCCTTGCATTTGCATCTTGAACCGCGACTTTTGAGACATTGAGGTATCAAAGCTACATACGGTCGTAGTTGAGGCACGGCCAGGAGAAACTTGTCAACAATACACTTACAAATAGTAGGCTGTAAGCAAAGTCGCATAGAGCAACACATAAGCAGGCGTTGAAAATCGGTATGTTTCCGGATCTTGAGACGCCATGTAGACCACAGGATAACAATAGGTCTGAAATATTTCATTAGGGAGTATCGGCACGAGATGCAGGAAAACTTACAAATGGTACACCTGGTTAACGCAGGATCAGCTAATTGTACCACAAAAACTTTAATCTTGATTCCTACCTGCAAAGTTCCAGAAGATAACCATAAATCCCCACCTAGCTTCTGATCAGCATCGGTCAGATAACGGGAGTATTGTGACCCTTCTTACTTCTCATAGAACATGTCCCAGGTCTGAGGTATGCATTCTTCTCCTTTTGCACACGCATTGATGTACAACCCTGTTGCGAGTATCATAAAGGCCATGTTCTATTGGAAGCCATGTGAGAACTAGAAAGGATATTCATCGGAATTATACTTACAGGGGTCACGTATCCATAGGTTTCGTATTGCTGGCATCCACCAGAGACGGCAATCATGAAAAGCAAAACCCAAGGGATCCGAACTTCAGCCCACATCTTCAAATCGACGCTCCCGATACGTGGATTAAGACAGGCACCCCTATTGGTAAATAATTAGCTGATTTGCCACGTGAAGCAAGAACGTGGACCTACATCCAAAAATCATACGCAAAGCTACCCGACATGCGCATTTGCTTGCCCATCAACACGGTAATAAAGTACGTAGCAAGCGAGATGAGGAAACCATAAATTATAGCCACCGTCATGAGCTCTCCAAAGTGATTGATGATCTCGGTAAGCCGGAAGACATGCGTTATATGTAGAACGGCGCTAACCGCGATGGTCGCATAGAAAGATGCAAGGGCATTGCAGTGGTATGTCAAAGTCTTGTATCCAAGGGAAGGTACGGGGAGGCCTTCCTGTTTGTAACCCGGCATGACGAATGCTAACGCGAGCTCAAAGGCCATCAAACCCGTGTATATGCACCACGCTGTCAGCGAAGGATATGCGTGCTAAAATAAAAGCAAAAAGTGAGTTACGGCTGAGCTTAGTATAGATTCAGTACGAACCTCGCGAACGTGGATCCACATCCGACCGAAGAAAGGTCCAATGTCGCAGAAAGAGTTTGGGTGAACCAGCGAGCCATTGTAAAAACGCAAGCAAATCCAAAAGTAGTACATCAAAATGGGAAAGATGAGGATCATGGAAGTGACCCCAGCCGGCCCTCCAAACTCATAGCTACCGCCGAACCTATAAGTAAGAAAACGACTGGGGACTGGTGTACACTCACTGCTCATGCACATCAAGCCGAGCATCAGTCTTCTGCCCCTCAGAGCTCGGCTGTTGCTTGAGCGGAGTACGCTCAGTAGGTGTCGGCATCGGATGGAACGAGACGGCCTTTTTTATGTGTGTATTTCCTATAAACGGAGCCGCCTTTTATGTATACGCGTACCGCGCACGAAGGAAGGCGCGAGACGCGTATCATGTAAGCAAGGCGGGTGGCTAGGCGCCGTGGCGGGAAACAGATGACCTCACCCACGGTCCTAGAGTACGTCATCATCTCACCATAGTCAATTGGTTTATAAATCTTAACCGATTGCGGAAGACAAGAGACCAGTGTGATCGCCTGATGATGTATTAGACGTATAGTATGTCGTGCTCCCTTGTGTTCCCTTGTGGCTTGGCAATAAACGTACTAGTTTCAGTTAGGCCTGGGATATGAGCTACCACGTTAAATGTAGCCTGATGAATGTAATCGTAAATATGATTGACGCGCGACACAAGATGAAAAACTGAGCCCCCCAAACGGATCAGGCTTATCTTATCTTATCCAATTTGATCTTAAACTTTCCCGCCGATCACTGAAGCCTGATAAATTACGCCCAAGCCAAACCTGCCCATCACATCCCCGACGTCAGTCAATTCAGTTGCGGTAATATTAGGCGCGGCTAATGCGTTGATCTTTAGGCAAATGTCTTCGGATCCGTTCTTCCAGCCAATCGGCGCACTTGCGCAAAAGGCAGACGATCTACCCGATGAGCCACAGAAAGCAGAGGAAGAGGAAGAGCGACCTTTGCAGGAAATCGAGAGTCTATGCATGTCATGTGGTGAACAAGTTCGTTCTCAGCTCCTTCTTCATCTAATTGACAAGAACTGACTAGCTCGATTCATTTGTCCTAGGGCACAACACGCATGATGCTGACCCAGATACCCTACTTTAAAGAAGTCATTGTGATGTCGTTTAGATGCGAGCATTGTGGGAATCAGAATAATGAGATTCAGTCGGCTGGAGCTATTCGAGGTAAGCCTAGCCTCTCTCGAATGACATCATCCGACTTTGATCTCCCTAACCCTACGCAGAGCAAGGCACACTCTACACAGCTCGTATCCTCGCTCGATCCGATCTCGACCGTCAGCTGGTTAAATCTGCCTCTTGCACACTCGTCATCCCCGAGCTCGAATTGACGATTCCGGCCTCGCGTGGACAGCTGACCACAGTGGAAGGGATCTTGAGAGATACAGTTCGAGATCTTGAACTCGATCAGCCGTTGCGGAGGATACAGCAACCAGATGCGTATGAGAAGATTGAGGTATTGCTGGGAAAGATGAAGGAAATCATTGGAGACGACGAAGACGAGGACGACAATGCTACAGGACCGGTGGAGCCCAAGAGCGCAACCAAGGCGGACAAGCCCATGGCCGCGTTCACGGTTCAGCTCGACGACCCGGCTGGCAATTCGTGGATCGAATTTATAGGCTCGATGGACGACCCCAAGTGGAGTATGCGACTGTACGAGCGTACGCCGGAGCAAAACGCATCGCTCGGGATTGGTGGAGACGCCAAACCGGTCGAAGTCAAGCATATCACGGACCCAAAGGCAGTAATTGATGGCAAAAATGCCGAGGACGACGGTATGCCCAACGAGGAAATCTACGTGTTCCCAGGGTCGTGTTCGAGCTGCAGCGCGCCGCTTGATACGATGATGAAGCGCGTTACAATTCCGTATTTCAAGGTACGCGTATATTCAACCTTTGCGTGTCCACATGTGCAGCTCACACACGTCACCACCGCAAGGACATATTCATCATGTCAACTAATTGCGCAGAATGCGGGTACCGCGACAACGAAATCAAATCTGGTGCTGCCATTAGCGAAAAAGGCAAACGCATCACGCTGAAAGTTGAAGACGCTGAGGACCTCTCACGCGACATTCTCAAATCTGAAACCTGCGGTCTTGAGATTCCAGAGATCGAGCTGCACCTTCAGCCCGGTACACTTGGCGGGCGTTTCACGACGCTCGAGGGTCTGTTGACGCAGGTTTATGAAGAGCTGGGTGAAAAGGTATTTGTACATGGCGACGCGGGTGCGACAAACGAGGACCGGTCGGCGTTTGAAACGTTTTTGTCGAACCTCAAGGAGGTAAGCCATTACGTGCATCGTTCAAGGAAAAACGGCGGACTGAGTTTGGGGGGTTGCGATGTGACAGGTTATGCAGGCCAAGCGGCCGTTTACGGTTATCCTGGACGACCCACTCGCAAACTCGTACCTGCAGAACCTGTTTGCACCCGATCCGGACCCGGCCATGACGATCGAGACGTACGAACGGTCATGGGAGCAAAACGAGGAGCTCGGACTGAACGACATGAAGGTAGAGGGGTACAATGAAGACAGCGGAGGAGAGGAGGTACCCGAGCCCGGTAGAGAAGGTCCGACCCAGAAACCCGTGGCCGAAAGTCTGAAGGAGGGATTCAAGGAGGCGTACGAAGAGGTCAAGGCTGGGAGCACGGGGATAGCATAGAGCCTCTGTGATAGGTTGTAGATAGTACTGAAACAAATTGTATAATTGGGGTGGGTTTTGCGGTGTTCCCCGCGGGGGTCGAGCGGACGAGGTGGCGGCTTCGTACTCGCGGGTGTGTAATGTTCGGGTGGGGACTATATGCGCCCCTTTTTCGTTGAGATAGATCCCGAATTGAATGGCGCGGAAGAGCAGTTCCGCTCGCAAGTAGCCGTATTTCATTTCATGTCTCTTTCCTGAGCAACCAAGCGTCCGAGCTCAACACGTTCTGGGGATCAGAGAGCGCCGCGTAACGCCGCGGTGGCCGATCATGGGTTGGTGCGCTTGATCCATTGGCAGGATCGATAGCATATACCAAGTCTCTGCGGGGCGACGATCAAACGTGGTTGTTGTTGGGGAAGACGACGCGGGGAAAGAAATCTAGAAAAAGTCTCCACAGGCATAGATTGACGTCCAGTTGGCCGGTGGAGGTTCGGCGTTGACTGGAAGCTCGGAGGCGAGCGCCGGGTGTTAGGGCCAGAGCATCGATCGCGACGGTCTGATCGAGTATATGCAGACGGATCGTTCCTGCGGAGTGTTTGGACGAGACCAGATCGAGCGACTTGCCCTGAGGTGAACAAGTTGAGCAAGTTTATGCGTTGTGGTCCCCAATGGGTCACGGAACAAGTCGGCGATGGTGGGGTGTGGCGTCTGGGCTGAAGTGGGTCGAGCACAGCACTATACACAAGCACGAAACAGATGTGACGGATGCGGTCGCGTGCTGCGACACGAGCGCGAGCAGCCAGGGCGAATTTTTTGTTTTCGTTCGACGTAGAAAAAGATGACGTGCGAACAAGCGTGGCCCGTTCCGGATTTGGACACGGACTGCAGATCAGTGCGCGATCAGTGCGCGAAAAGGAGCGATATGGGCAAGGCGGGCGGGTGCGTGTCGGCTTCGAGAACGGTAGGGGTTGCCATGAGACAGCGATCAGAAAGTGTTTAGGTGGGAGAGGATCGGCACGATGTCGACACGACATTAGCTGCAAATAATGGGCTCAGGAGGCCGATTGGGCAATAGTTAATTTGCAGAAGCGCATGACCAAGACACGCGGGGGGGCATGTGAATACGCCAGCCATCGCCCAGTACCAGTCCTCAGCTGGGGCTGGGGCACAACGAGCCAGCTAACGGGGCTGTCAAGGCGTCGGACGGTGGTCGAATTGGGCGGGATTTGTGGGGGCGGAGGGCGCTCCGAATTTAGTGCCCCGGCTGCTTACGGAACGCGATTGACCGGCGCAAGGCTGTGCATCGAGGCCAGGAACGCCAGAATCCCGTGCCATTCCCGAGCGATTTTCCGGAAACATTCGGGATTTCGCTAGGGCGCACCACAAGGGAGCCCGCGCTAGAGGCAAAGTGAGCGAGAAGTGAGCGTCGACGGCGCGTACAAATAACTTCGCTCGGCGAGCCACACCACACAACCCACCAGCCCAGACAGCGTGCACACATCCCTCGGCAGTGTGCACCCCGTCTTCCGTGTCGCCACCACTGCCCGCCCAGCGCTCCTCCACACCGCTCTGCCCATCGGCTGCCTCTCTGGTGGGCCCCCCTCTGTATTGTCACCCCACGGGGCGCTTAGCTAACATCGGTTTAAAAGTAGCTGCGCATGATCCAGACAGCGCTCGTCTCTGGCACGACATCGACGACGACGAAGACCGCACTCTGAGAGCAAGTCCAGGAGCACACTCGGGTATCCGCCCGCTCGTCTGGCCCGTCAGCCCGGCCGCTTGCTACAGCCTAGCCGCCATTCCACACTGCCAATTCCCGGGTCTCCACTTGCGGTATGTGTCTCTGGCTATTTAATTCCCAGTTCGCGATTGACAGTCGCCCCTTGCCATCCGTCGCTATTCACGCTCGAATCCTGCACCCGCTCGGCCACACAACGTGTCGGCGCTACCCCTCGCTCGGGCAACTCAAGGCAGCCTGCCTGCTACCTACTCATAGCCGACTCGATCTGCGCAACGCTCCTGCCTCATATCCTATATCTCGTGTTAAATATCGGTCCGAGTCATGTCGCGAATGCCCCACCATCAGCACTCGCGTTCCTTTCCCCACAACCACACTCATCTTCGACCACCCCAGTCCGGATCGTCGAACCCGCTCACCCCACCTACTCTCAATATATTTGCGCCTCGTTCCCCTGGGCCCTCTCTCGGTCTCCAGATCCCTACAGACACACCACCCAACTCTGCGCTCTCGCCACTCAGTCCGCTGTCACCACCCAGCCCTGGTCCTCAGCTTCGCGGCCGCGTTTCGAACCTCTCCCTCGATATTACCAACCTCAACGTCGCCAGTGGCCCAAACTCGGCCAGCGTTAGCTCAGCACAGGCTTCTCCCCTCATGAGCGCGGCGACCCTTGTCTTCAACGGCGGAGTCAACAACAACTCCATGCTTCATCCCAATTACCTCAACGCCCCGCCACAGAGCCAGAGCCAAGTTCAGAGCCCGGTCCAATCTTCTGGCTTGTTCTCATTCGACGTTGCGTCAGTTGGCCAGGCCTCATCTTCGGGTCACAGCAGGAAACGAAGCTTATCCGGGGAGCCGCGGAACGATAGCCCCACTCGGCCCCTGACAGGGACCACTACAGACCAGTATGATTTCTTTGGGTTCCTCGATGGCTCTTATAACATGCCTGCCTCGAACGGTGTCAGCCCCGGAGCAACCGGTAGTGGTAGCCCGACCAGCAACTCTGACCCCGAACCAGACGCCGACATGGACAGTGACCTCAAGGATATCGAGATGGGCAACAGCGTATTCGGTGGACCGGATCCAAGCGCATCCAATACGAAGCCCAGCAACAATAATTTCGTTACGAAGCTCTTCCAGTACGTCGTGTCGCTAGGGTTGCATTCGGTCAAGCTAATGATGTGCCTGGCAGGATGATCAACGATTCCAAGTCTGCTAACTTTATTGCATGGAACGAGCACGGCACAAGGTCAGTTGTCCTAAGCTTGCTCTTGTAGTATGCTAACACCCTAGTTTAGCTTTATTGTACAGAGTGTTGGTGAATTTAGTCGGAGTATTTTAGGTTCCCACTTTAAGCATAGTAATGTACGTCGATCTCATCGCCCCCATCTCCGGCGCTCTCATCCTCCGGTGCCTATTTAGTTTTCGAGCTTCGTTCGGCAACTAAACATGTATGGCTTCCACAAAGTCAACAAAGTGCGTAGTTTCGCTTCTCGCTAGACTTGTATGCTCATCCTCGGTTCAGACACCGCGCTCTCAGCGCACCTCTCAGGATAACCAAACTTGGGAGTTTTCTCATCCCAAGTTCCTGAAAGGCAGGGTGGACTTGCTCGACCAGATCAAACGCAAAGCCCTGGATAACGAGCCTCCTGGTCGTACTTCGCGAGTCGAGCTGCCTGCTGAAGTCGCGGCGCAACTCCGGCGAATGGTGTCAGAGCACCAAAGCCTAAAACGTGCGCTGGCAGAGGAGCGAGCGAGGGTCGAGGGATTGACGGATGTAGTCAAGATGCTCTACGAGTTTGTCGCGGCTTCGCACCCGGGTCAGAGTTAGTCTTTTGCTGTCTCGTTGCTTGTCTGCTCCAATGCTGACTGAATACCACAGTGCCAGGGCAGTTCCCAAACGACCTGCTTGAACCCAGCGACAACCCACCGATTTATATCACTTCGCCGTCCGAGTCCCCGTTGCCGCCGCCGTTCCAGTTGCCAAATGGTAATTTCTATTCACCTACACCATCGCCCACCTCACCCAACTTTCCTCAACCCCAAGACGGGCGCGGAAACATGAAGCGCATGCGTGTCGATGATCCGAATTTCTCGACAGCGGGGCTCGACCTTGATCAACACCATGGGCTGAACCAGCCACACCCACATCCGCAGCACTCCCAGACACACCCCACCCTCCCTGTGACGCAGCAATCGGCTCAAGGCGAAAGCTCCCGTCGGTTGTTGCGAGCACGAAGCGACTCGGCGCCTCATGGACTTGGCCTGGGTCAATATTTAACCGGGATGGTTCCGCAGTCGGGTCGACCGCGTAGCGGATCGAGTATGGGGGGATTTGTGGGCCAACCGGGGCAAAACGCAGGAATCAAGGACGAGTACAGTTTGACGATGGGACTAGGATTGGATATGTAGATGTCGTTGACTGTATTGGAATTAAGGTATGACTGGATCAATTCGTTGTTTGTTTCTCTCGCTTTTCCTCCTGCCCTGATCTCTCTCCCATCCTGTATCCCTGCCCGGATGTCGCTGCCTCCAGTCGTTTTGCCTCGGTATATACCTTTTATCTCTGATTTGTTGCTATCACTGTGTGTATATTGGGGCTCCCGCCTTGGTCATTTTTAGATCCCGGTTTTGCTTCTTTTCGGTGGTCTTGGACCGAGGCGTTGGTTACTGTTCTGTGCTATCGCACCTTTTACATATCTTGACTTCATTTTTACTTGATATTTCATTTCTGCAATCTACTTGTGTATTCAGGGCTGTACTATACTTGGGCCGAATATCCATGCATCTTGTACAGGAGTGAGCTCTGGTCTCGGGGTGGTCTTGCGTCTTGGGGTGGCACCGAAATTTTTTGGTATGCGGGGTTGAAACTTGGGATGTGTACAGTCGAGGAGCCCTAGCCGGGGGTGGAGGTGAGCCGATAACCTAATCGGGGTTTATGATCAGGGGCAGGGGCGATGCACCCAACACAAACGCCCCGGAGACCTTCTACTCAGACCAGACATATATCCAGACGACCTAAACGAATACCCGAGCTCCTTGTTCAAAACTAGACACTTCCGACTATCTTCGCACTGTAGATGGATGATCAGCCTGGTCCTGGCGACAAGTCGAACATCCCCGCTGCGGCAGCGGCGAGTACCAGCACGGTCGTCCCACAAGCCGACGCGCCCAAACCCGAGTCTGTCGTCGAAGGGTCTGAACAAACCTCGGCTGTGGCCGATAGCAAACTCGAGTCTACGACTGGTTCTGCGGCCAATGGGGAGCCACCCCGCCTGGCGGTAGTGACCGACATCCAAATACCACAGAATTTTAATTTCCCAACATCACCCCCTGCGACGTCTTCGGCAAAGCCTCGATTCAATACTGATGTGCTCGACGAATTCGACCCGCTTGTGACTTCAAGTACCAAGAAGTCACCTGTGGTCGCACCTAAACCCATACCAACCCCAAAGAGCACCACGCAAGAACTACCGCCCACTTCTGCACCAGCAACCGTTGCGACATTCCCTTCCATAACAAGTCTTGCTCGGTCATTCATCTCGAGACCATCTTCCCCTGCTTCGGCCACCCGACCAGACTTGCCTTCACCTAAACGAGCTTCTAGTGCGCTGCCGCCACAGTCTCCTGCCACACGAACAAAACCCACGCACGCTTCGGGACTTTCCACTTCATCTACGTCTGCCGCGGCTCCTGTCCCTGCCCCTGCCAGTCCGAACCCGCCGCCCGACCCAGAACAGTTTGATTTTCCGAGGTTTTTGGAACAGCTCAAGTCGAGACCGGCGGACCCTGTGGCCAAGTACCTACGAAGGTAAATACGATTCGTTTCAACCAGTTTAAGATCCATTCAAACCCAAGACGCTAGCTTCCTGCACAACTTTTCAAAAAAGACGTTTACGGTCAATGATCAAATCAAGCTGGTACATGACTTTCTTACGGTACGTTTACTCAGGAACCATGAATGCATGTCTCTAACGTTTAGCCTGGCAGTTCATCTCCGCACGCATGCGGGAGTGCGATATTTGGAAAAAGAATTCAGAGGTAGAGTTTGACAATGCAGTCGAGGGGATGGAGAAGCTGGTGATGAATAGGCTCTACGAATTGTAAGTGGGAATTCAATACAGATGATACGCTTTCCATTGACCACGTTACAGTACGTTTTCTCCCCAAATAGCACGAAGCGGCAAACCGGTAACTACAGACGACCTGGAACGGGACCGAGTGCTCAAACAGAGGATTTCCTTGTTTGGATGGATCAGGCCAGAGCACCTTGATATTCCTATGAAGTTGCCGGAAAGTGGTGAGCCGGTGGAAGAGAAGAAGCTGGAAAACTTGTCGCCTGTGAGCGCCGAAAGGGTGGCGGACAGCGAGATTAGTATGGGATTTCTGATGTTCGCGCAACAAGGCAAGTTGTGCTGTTTCATCCGGATTTTGCCTTTTTTGACCTCTGGACGTACCAGAAATGAACAAGATTGATCACTACAAGGCCCCAAGGGACAAGTTGATATGTATTCTTAATTCATGTAAAGTTATATTTGGTATGTTTTGTAACTCTTTCGTAACTCTTTTAGTGCTCATGATCTACCAGGTCTTATTCGACATCTACAGGGGGATGGAGGAGCAGATAGCTTTATTCCCTTGCTCATCTTTGTTCTGATACGAGCCAATCCTGCGCATCTGTTGTCCAACATTGAGTGGGTTCATTTTCTGATAGCATTTATGATAGGGACTCTAGTCAATTGCTCGCAGGTACATCAACAGATTCCGAAGAGCAAGCAAGTTACAGAGTGAATCTGGTTACTATCTTTCAAGCTTGGTAAGTTACTCGTGCATGTTGGTGGATGCGTCCTTGTGATTGACAGGTTGTAGATGGGCGCTGTATCTTTCATCGAAACAATGGATCACAGTTCGCTATCAAACATCACACAACAAGAATTCGAGGCGTGCGTACCTTGATGTTGGTTCAATGCTTATTCTTACCATTCTTGGTGACTAGTAACGTTGAACAGGCCATCCTTGCTTTACCTCCGTCCCCTGACCCGACCTCTCCACCCGGAGCAGCTCCGTTTGTCTCTTCCCGGTCAACGGGCTCTGACCTATCACAGTTTGCATCAGGCTCGAGTTCGTCATCCGTTGGCGAAGAATCCGCACGAACCCTGCAGTTACCTCAGGTTGCAGCCATCGCCGAGGATACGCGCAAATTCCTTGAGCGGACAGGCGAGTCGCTATCAAAGCCTCTGAACGCGATCGGCCGTATCTTTAGCGAAGTGCTGGACGACGAGCCTTCGAGTCCAGGCCGGGGATACCCTGGAACTTCCGGTCAGGTACCTTATCGCGTTCGACAGAGCCAGCCCGGCACGCCTCGCGAACAGCCAGGCTTGCTGCCGCCCCTGCAGTTTCCTAATCTCGGTCTCAGCACCTCGTTCCCGACCACTCCCGACTCGGGACGAACCCCTCCGCGGCCTGGTAGCCCGTTAGACTTTTCAGCCATGCAGGCCGAGATTGACCGAGCGCATGCCGCGGCTGCTGATGCGGCCCGGCACACCCTTCAGCAAATATTCCCGACGATGGATCGTGAGGTGACGGATATGGTGTTGGAAGCCAACAATGGAGACTTGGGGCTGAGTATTGATAAACTTCTGGAGATGAGTGTGGCTGAAAGTTGAGGAGACAGATTTTGTGAGTAACTTTACAGGCTCAGCTGAGCAAGTTTATTGATTTCAAACACTCACGAGCAGATCTAGATGTGATCCTAATATTCGTAGCAACGCTGCACATAATGAATGCCCTTGAAACCATAAATCCTCAATGCTGGTGGATTTAGCCTTTTCCCCTACACCCACCATAAACCGCGAAGCCCACACTGTTTCGAATGTGGAGAGCTTGACTAATATGCATTACCCTACCTTCAAACGTTCTAGGCTGCTGGCAACGCGATCAAGGAGTCGTGGCACAGTTCATTTCGCGGCTGTCACATTTTCCCATAGACTCAAATTCCGACTGTCAATGAACAATCGATTGCGCAGTCTGCACGCTGTAGAGCCCCCTTCTATTGTCCTTCCACCATTTGGGAGCTTATCCAAACACCCACAGATTAAATTGATTGGGGTAATCGAATGTTTGACCTTGTGTGGGACGGCGATGGATTAGAGAACTTCAGAGTGGTGGGTATATGCACACGTAAGTAGCGTTGCTGTACATGAAATTGAGTGGAAAGTGTGTACATTAGAGTCAGCCTTATGGAACTGGCTCAATTATTTTGCTGTTCGGTTTTCGGAACCGATGGCGGGTCGTTCGTTTCTTCTGGGTCCGACTAGTGCCTTGGTCTGAGTTAGATCTCGTCGGAGGAGTGAACTGTATACGTACTATTCTGGCCCGAGTTAGGCCGACCCACTATCTTCTACACCACCTTGGATTCGTCCGATAATTTAACCCACGTTGGTAGTCCGACAAGCGTTCGACTTCAGTTCAGACTTCCAATTGCGCGAAATCGTGGGATGTTAGCTAGCTAATCGGCTCCATTCGTCAGAGTTGAAGTATCCAAGGCATTTATAGCAACAAAAACGAAGCATGCCCACTAAGGATCCCTCGATTCGTATATGTTCCAGCTAGGCTTTATGGAAAATGTTGATGAATATTGTTCGAGTTTATCACAGGGCGAAAGCAAGTTACACCAGAAGACAGCATATCAAAACAATACTAAACATGAGTCCATACCTACAACCCCCAACAACAGTATGCGTGAAAGAACATATTAACAGAAACGAGTAGTGTCCTGATCAAACTTTTGTAGTCTCGTGTTTATCGAATGAGCAAGTGTTTCTTCTAAACATTAGCGTTGGGGAACTTGTAGCGTATTCGAGGGGTACGCTTTTTCAGTTAAATCAGCTTGTTGTGCTGACCGCCTCTTGTAGGCCCAACCAGTAATCGCTCCAGTCACCGCGCCAGTGACTCTGTAACGAACGTGAGCAGGATGCAAGCTACACCTGCTGTCCTGCACTTACCTATGAGCGCCTATTCCGGCCATCCCTGGCCCAGACACCCCAGAGACACCAGATATTGTGGATATCGGTCGAACTTGACTTCTCGGGCGCCATGAGAAATGAGAAAGCGGACGCGGTCGAACTTGACCCTCGGTTATCCCATCCTCGCTAACTATTTTTGTGTCGGATCGGCTCTCGTCCATGGTTGCTGCTCGCCTAAGTCGAAGGCAACAAAGCGCGAATAACACCAGTAGGAGGAGCCCTACGACTCCACCAATTGCTCCTCCTATGACCGCCGCGTTGTTCGATTTGTGGAGCTCCTGGTTGGTGGTGGCTGCTACAGTACCGGCTGAGGAATCAGCACTGTTGGATGACGATGCACTATTGCAAGGTGAGTATCGGCCAAGTCAAACATAATCAGAACTCACCCTGCGGCCCAGGTCGAAGCCACAAGGTAATCAAAGCGCAAGGACGTCCCTTCCTCTTGGTTAGTCAAGGTCAAGGTGTGTTCACCATCCGCAAAGCCATCTCCATAGTACTATCATACGATTAGCGGAATTGAATGAGCTTGCTTATGGAACTCACCAGTAAAGCTGGTTGCCGGAAGGTAGACGTCGTCCCAACCAATGATACAGCAGTCTGTTGGTCTACCTGTGCGTCGAATCTACCCGAGGAGCTGTCGGTGGAGCCGAAAACATATACGGCGTTTCCTAAACCAAAGGTTCATTGTCTGCCGAGTTGGAAATGTGAGCCGTTACCTTTGAAGCGAACTGCGACCGACGAGCCGAGCGTAGAGGATGAGCTGTGCTTTCGGTTACTAAATTAACCATGCAACCTGTTACATAACTCACTGAACAGTGCCTCCGAGATAGGAGCCTTCTGCGACTGTTGCATCGGTGTTCGCCCAAGAGCCAGATGGAGAGTATTTTACAGCTCCTGAAGTGTCCGCGTCGTCTATCTGAGTCGAGTTTGTGATCGAGGATCTACGAAAGAATGTTATATTGATGTTCAAAAAGACGACCAAACAAAACTCACAACCCTGCTTTCCCAGTAGTCCATTTAATCATATCAATATCGAGAAAGTTTCCCAGGGGGTCCGAGTTTGTAATGGTGACCTGTCGTGTACTGGTTGAGTAGATGGTTAAAAACCCCAAACTTGTGCTTACAGTGTGCTCTCCCCATTTGAGACCTTTGGCCTCAGCAAGCAGCTGCATGTTCTCTATCGTAGCACTTGTTCCATCAAACTGTCCGATAGATGCCCCGTCAACGTCAACATCAAAGGTACCCTGTTGAAGCAAATGGCGTTCAGAGGATGCAGAGCTCAGCCAGCGCGCTAGTACCAACATGACTGGGACGTTTCGATCTGACGCGGGATTTTCAGTACTGATTGAGTACCAGAAAAGCAAGATAGTTTACCCGTATATGTATACCGCCGTTCCCGTAAAGCTGAAAGTGGCGGCTGCTCCTACTTGCGAGGTGGAGTGATAGGTATTGAGCCAGTATTGGCTAACAATATCCTCGTTTGTCGAATCGTTCCACTCTCCAGTGTATGTGATGAGTGGGCTTCCATCATCGATGGTTATGTCGTGAGTTGCCATTAATAGGTTGGCTTAGACTTCGAGGCTGTTTAGAATGATGTAAAAACCGGGCGCAAACTGGCTTACAAGGAACGGCGCGGGTTGGTAAATTTATAACAATAGCGGGACCAATGGAGGCTACTGGGATGCTATGCTCGAGGCTACCGTCGGTGGATGGAGCGAAATCACGCCAGTGGTGGTTCGCTCCGTATCCTTTGACATGTGGAATACATTGTTCTTCGATCCAACGCAAATAAGCGCTTACTGCCCCACCCGTCATATGGCTGTCCCTATTGGCAATCTTTGCCATACAGAAATGTCGGCTCTCATCCACCGACTGGCTTAGTTGTCCGGAATGTAGCGCAGCCGTTATCATTTAGATACAGGCTGTACATATGCATGATGCCGCGGGAGAAGGCCATAAACTTTGCTCATGATTTGCCTGGCTGCAGGGAAATGAACCACCAAAGGCATATGATTGGATCTGTTTCTCTTGAAAGGTAAATTGGGTGCATATATGTATCGCTTTGATCTACGAATGAGACAAGAGCTTCTGGGTGGGCGACACAGTCAGTCGTGCTTCGAGCTTTTCACTCGCACTTCCATCGATAGCCTGGGCATTTCGATTCACATCCTTCCCGGCTTCGTCATTGGGGGAGCCGTTGTAGGACGACACTTTCGGTACGCAATTCTCAACCGACGCGACGACCTCAAAGCCCAGCTGGTCACAGCATTTAATGTCAGCCGCAGAACACGAGATTCGTCAAAGCTGTGCTGATCTTTGCAAGATCCGGGGGTTGGGGAGGAGAGGCGATATTAGCCGCGGCTCGGGAGAAGCTGGACGTGACCTGCCCTGATGTGAAAAAAACTGGGATCAACAACACGCATCCAGGCCGAGCCTCGTCCTCTCGACCCCTGTAATTCGCCACTATCCACATCTTTCTTGTGGCTGTCTGCATTGTACTTCGTAGTTTCCTCATAGTGTAACAACACCCGTAAGTGGTTCAGTTGCTGTCCAGTGCAGGCGCTGAACGATTTCCCCAGATCACATTCAAAAACTCCCAAAAAAGTCGAGCCATGGGCCGCCTACATCTCTCCTCTGCTCCGAAATACATCGTGCACCCAGAGCCGGTCTCCGAGGACCAGGTTTTCGCGCGATGGGCTGGTATGTCCACCCGGGCACATCAAGATGTGTCTCCATCCTGCTAGAGGCTCACCGCCGCACAGATCAGGAGTTTGATCCCGAGTCTGACGTACTCAGCGGCCACGCTATCGTCTACGAGGCCTTTTTGGACGGACCCGGCCACCCTCCCGTCCCCGATGACAGCGATTCTTCAGAGCTCAGCTCCGAAACCGCATCTTCGGTTGCTGCTGACGACCACGAGGAAGACGCAGCCGTGCGCGGGCCAGCGCGCCAACGTCCCTCTCCCTCTTCTCCTGCACTGTCGACTCGGAGCCTGGAGGTCACGACAAACGAATTTGACGATTTCGTTAGAGTTGAGGCACCGCCATCCGATTCTCTCGCTGTTAACACAGTGGCTAATTCACTTGGCGCCCATCGGCCGAGCTCTCCACTCCGACAGTCGATTACCCTGGACGACTTGCCCGACCAGCCAGCCTCTGACACACCCGAGATCACTCTCCAAAGTGGCGACGCAGAGCGCTTATTCGCTTACTACCACTCGCATGATGTAGCATCTGCAGAACACGCCCGGCCGCACCATAGCTCTCGCGCCGCCCCTCGCATGGAGTATCGACCATGGCCAGCAGCCATGGCCCGTCGAGTCCCTGGCAACTCGAGACTTGTCTCCAACATCGTTCGCATTGGCCCCGAGGTTCAGCGTACCCCGCTTGCCCACGTCTCAGTCCCAAGCGCCCAACAGCCTCGCCCGCGTTCCGCCTCCGTTTCAGATGTTAGACCAGTTGGGGCTCGTGTTCCCCAGAGATGGTGAGCCCGCATTCTCTTCTCGACTCGGCCCATGTCCAACATACTCTTTCTAGGCATGCGGCCGTGGACGGCGTTGTCATCTCTAGCCAAGTTTTGGCCCAGCGCTAGGCGATTGGCCAGATGTATCATATCCGAGACTGTAGCACCATTTATACGCTCTTTTCATCCAGCCACATAAAAATGGCATACCCCGGCCAGCTCAGTTACCAACATCTATCCCGCGTTATCATTCCTTTTCTTTGGTTTCTGCCTTGTAGTAATGACGCTAGTCAACACTTTGTGGACCACACTCGTCTCTAATAGCAGTACCCATTCATTTGACCACCTCAGCCGTCACAGCATTTCATTCTGGGTGACTTGGATTATTCAGTTGATGGTATGCCCTGTTATGTCATTAGCCCCGGTTTTCTTCGACGGCTATGACCATGTTTCGCCGCCAACGGGCCGTTTTGTGAGTACATCGAGCTGGTTTCGGATCGATGCCCGTTTTCGTAAGTACTAAGCGTCTTCCTGAATCTGTATACCATTGGCCCGGTAAGCCACACCACTGTGCTCAGATGTCGGCTGGCTAAAACAAACAAGAATGAACTTCCGACTGAGTCTTAGTGCCTCGTTTAGACAACCATTAAGCCTATGTCCAAAGCTGTTTGACTATATGCGATTGAGGGAGTGATGTCTCAAAAAGTCATATAAGCGCTTTTTGGTTTGTATAGACAGACTAGCACTAGGATGGGAGCGAGTCGAGTATAATTCTTACCCAACAAGCAATAGAATTCTGGATCAAAACATACAGTGTGAGCTCACCTCGCTCCTCTGACCCCTTCATTTAGTGAGCTGAATGAATTTAGCCCCAGGTCGAATGCTGAAACACGACTCTAGTACTTCTTTGTGTAACAAAGTTGAAGACACCCGAATATGATAATTCTCGGTCCCCGATCACTACGCCAGAGGCAGTAGATTCACCTCCCTCAATTCAGCTTGGATTGACTCGAAAACAACTGTACGTTTACAAGTTAAACTCAAATAATAGTAAAGATATGAATCAGTCCGCTCCATTTGGCCGTTTGGACTTCAAGAAGCCTATTCATCTAGTTCTAGCAACATAACCAGCTATGCCTTGCCGCAAGAGTCTTGCATATGATGTCGGTAGCGATTTGAACCTCGTCTATCGCCTCGTCCGCCGCAGTTTCCCACTAGATTACTCGTGAGTTTTGTCAGACACGAACCAAGCACGTTTGAACAACACTTGCTATTTCGCAGCTACGACTAACCCACTAAAGCTCTAGCCGTCGATCTAGGTATGCCTCGGCAATTCAAATGTAATCGGAATCATTTAAAGTTCACTCTCGGAAGCCATGCTGGCTTCCGAGAGTCCGACTTGGCCATGCCCACGAACTTAATCAGGAATTATCAGGATGATTCAATGTTTCAGATATCTTCGTGTTCCAAAAAGGTCATAATCCGAATACATAGTTTGTCATGCATTGCAATTCGTCAAATAAACAGGCTGATATACAAGCCGACGCCTTCTATCTGACTGGTGGTTGGATCACCATTTGGCAACGCGGCCTGTACTATAAAACACCCGCGGCAGCTTGCCCCACGACAGTCAGATTGGGTTGTACTACCTTCACTCCCTTGGTTTTGCTCACACCTGCCCTCTCCTTAGAATCTACGATAGGATCTTACCATGCATGCTCGGCTTTATTTTCTTTCGCTTCTTGCCCTGGCTCTCGGGGGGATTTCAGTGCCTCTAGACATAAACGAAACAACAGGGCCTCCAACACCCCTTGGTGAAGCCGAAATCAACAGCTATATCCCGTACGCCTGGTTTGCGGCTGCAGCATACTGCCCGCAAGCGACCCAGGCAAACTGGACATGTGGTAATTTGTCTCTACGAGTTTGATTGACTTGGAGTCTTCCGGCTGAAACACATGGGTATAGGCTCATGCCAGGCCCCTCCCATCAAAGATCTAGTCTTGCATGCTAGCGGTGGCGACAACAGCTTTGTTCAAAGTTGTCAGTATATATGCACTTTATTCGTTGTAATTACACCCAACTGTCACCTAGGGTACGTAGGATGGTGGCCGTCTGGAAACTCGATCATTGTCGTGCACGAGGGAACATCTATCACTCTGTGCGTGGCCGCTTGATTGTTTTATTCATGATAAAGTCTTGTGCTGATCGCGTTGCTTCCTGTCGTCCGCTTGCTGCGATGATTTTAGCCCACCTATAGTGAGAGATTTTGATATCCCTATGGTACTCATCGACCCAGACCGTTTCCCCGGTGCTCCGCCTCTAACTTTAGTCCACCAAGGCTTTCACGACGGACATGCGATTACGGCGAGCAAAATCCTAGCGGCCGTGAATCAGGTTATTGCTGAACGAGGCGCTACCAAAGTGACGACCGTGGGTCACTCACTCGGCGGCGCACTTGCGTTGTTGGAGGGTCTTTTCTTAAGGTTGAACCTGCCATCCCATATCCAAGTCAACACACGGACGTTTGGCCAACTGAGGGTATGCATCAACGAAGCATTAAGATCGAAGTAGATCTAACTTGGTTCTTGTAGGTGGGGAATGATGTCTTTGCGAGATTCGTAGATACGCAGGTACGCACAAGTTACAGTAAAAGAGTGTCCGGTAGGCCGTTTTGATCGATCGATTTTCAGGTACCGGACCTTGCGCGCATCACTATCAAGGGGGATGTTATCCCAGTGTTACCGTCCTGTGAGCAGTGAAAATTATGGAGAGAGTGTGTTTCTCAATACTTTGTGATAGTGGTTTTGGGCTACAGACACACCAGTGGGGAAAAACATAAGAACGAATATGACATTTATTACAACTGTCCTGGTGTGTCAATCATAATTGACTCTAGATGTACCGGCTAACCTCCGCTAAATCTGGCCAGGTCGCGATAACCTGGATGTCAACTGCTCCACCGGCCAGATTTTAAGTGGGGCCGTACGCCCACTTGACCACGTCAGGTCATATCCCGGCGGGGTAAACATAGGGCCAGCTGGAGTCTCACCTTCTTCTTTATGCTAGTCGTTGCCTATCATCCCAGGGACGCCCTCTGATACTGAGCGACTTATCGATGATCATATGGGTCGCGTCCTCTTGTGGATTTTGATATCCTTGTATCCACCAAAGACTAGGTCAATGTTTCGTGGATAAATGGGTTCAATGAGTCCACGTCAGATATGTGGGGGCTTTTTATGGGAAACAAACTCTTCTTGGATTACCATGTGGTCCCAAAGTCAGAAAATTGGTCCACTCGGATATCTAAGCTGGTCTGGACTCATCGTCAATGCTGTCGCCTGAGCTTCTTCCATTAGGAGTAGTTGACGTAGACGTGTTTGAAACAACAACAAATCTATGGCAACAATTGGCTTATGTCGGATCAAAGCTAGGGCTATTAACCTAAAGAACCCGAGGGTGGGGTCTATGATATATACGGTTGCATTTAAGGCATTGGGAACTGGGAGCCAAAATGCGAGTTTATCAGCTATCCACTCGGGCTGTCTGAAAACAATCTTATTTATTACCCTTAATTGGGATAGCGTGTATATTGGGCTTTACGCTGAAAGATGTATCCTGTTGCTCTTGCTAGCGAGAAAACTTGGAAAGATGGCGTCTAGTGACACCTGGATAGCATTGGCAGGTGATTAGCGGGCCCTATGCAATCTGGGTCGGCGCTAATGACTTGAGCTACCGTATAGAGGAATGGCATTATCGGGTTTGATCTGATTATATTTCGTGTTGATCGGCTAGCAGTGCACGAGCAATTTCTCGGGTCGTTGAAGTTCTATTCTCCCCCTTCTAACGATGCCTGCCGACTCATTCTACTACCTCTGATATTCGATAGTGGACTGATGCGTTTTTTTACGGTGATACGTCTAGTCGTTGTGATTATACTTTGTCGTAACTTGGGCGAGCCTGTGCGTCGCTCGGCTTGCACTAACTAATCTATACACCACAATTTATGCCGCATATAATATATATGCGGAGACTGATATGGCGCCTCGCACAAACAAGCCCCCGAGTACACAAACAGGTCAAGTTTTTTCAACACGGATCAAATAATGTAAATGATGAGTGAAGTCGGTAATCTAACTACTGAATCCTCATCGCGACTCATTGCTGTGTGACAATAGAATTTCTCATGAATCATAGTGAAAGTTTATCTATGTCATTATCTCTTGCTTACATCGTCCTCCGTGAAATTATTTTAACGGCATGTCAAAAGATCACTTGCTACCGAACAGTGCTTAGCATTCGCAGCTTCTCGACTTCCAATGGCCGGCTAGGGTAGTAGCGCGCCCACTGTTTCCAAGTCGCGGAGCTCGTACTTCGGGATTGATATTGATCTAAATTTTGCGATTCGTTGATAACATCCTGGCTTCTCCCGACCTTGACATGCGCCTCAAAGGAATCATATTGCCTGCTTGTTGTGATGTTGTCACCGCGGAGCCAAAACGCCCTAACTAGTGCTCCACGGAAGGTGATCGCACAACCCAATAAGGCAATAGTGGGCTGAAAGCTGTCTTCAAATCGCTCAGAAGACCCCGGCTTCAGTGGAACGCTCGCCCATGGGCATATACTATTGCCTAACTGAATATCCGACCCGTCACGAGCGGGCGTAACCCTTGTTGACTAGCGGGGCATGTACTATAAAACGCTTATACCAGTCTACTTTTTGGATCTCACTTCCTTCTTTACCACTTCCGTATTGCTCGCACCCATCTGATCTTGGAAGTCGTTGTTATTATCTCACCATGCTCATTCGTTTTTGCGTTCTTTCTCTCCTTGTCTTTGCTCCAGGGATTCTCTCAACCCCTGCAAAGAGGAACGAAGCGACAGAACCAGTCACACCGCTTGATGAAGCCCAGATCAGCAGCTATGTTCCGTATGCTTGGCTCGCTGCTGCGGCGTACTGCCCACAAGGAAGTCAGGCTACGTGGTCGTGTGGTAAGAATATCTCCATGTTTTTGAGTGGTAGCCTTCAGCTGAGTTGATCATGAAGGCTCGTGTGAGGCCCCCCCTGTCAAAGACCTGGTCGTATATGCTAGCGGCGGAGACAGCAAATTTATCCAAAACTGTAAGACTATGCCTTTCACTCATTTGACCTAGTCTAAACAGCCATGCAGGGTATGTAGGATGGTGGCCGTCAGGAAACACCGTCATTGTTACACACCAGGGAACATCCCTCAATATGTGAGTAGCACTTTGATAGTTCGTTAATTCAATTTACGCCGACTACACTGACCTTTCACAACGGCCGATTGGGACCTTTAGCGTTCCTGTTCTAACAGATGCAAGCTTTCTTCCGGTTCCCATCGACCCAGTTCGTTTCCCTGGTGTTCCGCCGTTGACTCAAGTCCATAAAGGGTTTCATGACGAACATGCGCTAACGGCAAATAAAGTCCTTCAAGCGGTTAGGCAGATTATTGCCGAGCGTGGTGCCAACAAAGTAACGACCGTGGGCCATTCGTTGGGTGGCGCACTCGCATTATTAGACGCTCTTTTCTTGAGGTTGAACCTGCCCGCCCATGTTCAGGTCGTCACACGGACCTTCGGTCAACCTAGGGTATGTGTTAACAAATGCCACACAAGTCGGATTTTCTGACTTTCACATCACTAGGTAGGAAATGATATCTTTGCTCAGTTTATAGATTTGAAGGTACCATGATCTAGAAGAGCTGGTCGATTTATTTCAACTGACAGTTTACTTTTAGGTGCCAGATAAGGCTCGCATCACCCTAAAAGGGGATATCGTTCCAGCCTCACCACCCCGTGAGTGGCAAAATACTGGACGGAGTCTTTTCTAAATGACACTTTAGTCATCGCCTCGTACCGACATAGCAGTGGTGAAATCCATGAGAACCAGCATGGTAAATATAACGATTGCTCTGGTACGTTAATATAACCAGCCGCCAGTGCATTCGGTGGACTCAATCAACCTGATTAGGTCGTGATAACCTGGATGTCAATTGTTCTACCGGTCAAATTTTGAGTGGAAGTATAAACCTGACTGATCATCTCGGGCCTTATCCAGGCGGGGTGAACATGGGCCCGGCCGGGTTGACGCCCTCTTCTTTATGCTAGCCAATGATTGTAGAGTCTCTGACGACCCTGGCGTGTACCATGTATGGTTTTCCTAGCTCAGAGTGAAGATTTTTGGCACGGCTGAGAGACTGGAGCGTTATTTACTAACTGATGATGCGACTGTGCGGCGAGGAGACACAGTCACAAGTGGAACAGCACGTATCTCAGGGCATATCCGGCATAGGCGCAAAAGAAGTGCTTCCCCGCGATCAGGATGGCACCCAACGTCGCACGTCATCTTTCAGCGCGCAGACAACACTGCGGCTTCTGCCCTGCTTCTCTCACTCTACGAATTGCTTGTCAATGTCCATGTCCGGACCACGAACCGACCTCGTTGCCCGCGACAAGCTGTATTGGCGCAGACCGAACTCTAAATTCTAAGACTGTCCACAGGCTCGCCGGCTCTACAACGACGATACCGGTACCCCATTTCGAGTCTACTAACACATAAATAGACATCGACGTGTACACTGTTCAAAAATCATTGTACTTTACTATCATATAGCTGTATGCAATTATTTACTTTAATGAGAGAGTACATGCTCTATTTTGCAGCCACAAAACGTGCGTTAGCTATGAGATACGGTGTGGGCTGTCGCCACATAACACATTCCATACCTCCACTTTGGAGAAGCGTTCGCATTGGTGTGCTTTCAGAGGTGAGCGATGGCTGGATATTTGGCCGATATCCTAATTCAATCAAATCATTACACGATTTTCCCCGGGCAAAACGAGCATGGGATAGCAACACTTCATTAGTCCTGCTTTGACGCGTAAGATGAGCCAGTTTGAGGCCTCGCTCGGGCACATGTGCCTGGTAGCCTTAGTAGACACATCGCATCAGTCAAAACGCTTAGACGCAGGCTGAAAGACGCAAATCCCATTGGAATATAACATGCGAGGGGATCCGACATTTACACTTCCGTAGACGAGTCCACGTTTGAGCAACAGTGGAGTCTGTCATAACCCACGGGTAGCTGGACAGGAGCTTTCGTTAGGTTCCTAATGATGTGCTATTTATCGGTTAGGGAGCTTTGTCTAGTTATATAGGGTCGGCATTCTTTTTTCAGTGATTTCATAAACCCACCCGACAATTCATCAATATTCCGGTCATCTTGCATGATGCAACGAGTCACAGTATGGGACGTATACATCAGCCGGCTGGCCCCTGGTACGAGAGTTACAGGATTCGGATGTTTCGCCACGTTGCTTCGAATGCAATCATTCATATAGATCAAACCTGTCTTTTACCGAGTAATATAATCCCTCTCGGCCCAACAATTCCTTTCTCCTATGATAGGCTGTTTGTGGTGCCAGGATATGCTTAAGAAAAATCCCGTGGATTCGAAAGACAAAAGAATATATTGAAATTTCATGGTCGAGTTCATTCCACCGTACGCCTATCAGTCAAACCGAACAAGGTTCGAAGGCGCGGCCCGCTCTCGTCTGTTTGACTAATTCCGTTTGTTTGAAACGTACATTTGACATTTTCGTCTTATGGTCCCTTTTAAAAGGCCAGACTTCAAAGCTCACCGATATTCACCACTATTGTCACGAACATGTTCTCCCTGTCTCTGGTTGCGCATGCGCTTATGCTCGTGGCTGGAGTATCATCCGCTCCGGCTAACCATGCAAGGGCATCTGATTCTGTCACACCGCTGAGTACAGCCAGCATGAACAGCTTCATACCATATTGCTGGTTTGCTGCTGCAGTGTACTGTCCTCAACCGAGTCAGGCGAATTGGAGCTGTAGTACGTGCTATTCTGGTCCAAATCAAGTATTGGTTACTGAAAAAACCCTTCCAAAGAGTCCTGTCAGGCCGATCCGGTAAAAGATTTCGTGGTCTACAATAACGGGGGAGATGGCGGAAAGGTTCAGTTTTGTAAGTGACCGAATTCCAAAAAGGGCAACTCTATTTCCGAATACGGCCAATTTCTTATTGGCGCCTCGGCACAGGGTATGTCGGATGGTGGCCGTCCGGACAGTCAATCGTAGTCGCCCACCAAGGCACCGAGCTAAATAATACGTATGTGTTCTTCTATAAGTTTCTCCCACATCAAGAGCTGAGGGCATGCTTTCCGATGCAGCGAGGCAGTTCTGACCGACCTCAATTTCATCCCACTTCCGGTCAATACGACTATGTTCCCCGGAGCTCCTATGACAGCCTTGGTTCACGCTGGTTTCAAGTTCGCGCATGCACGAACCGCATCTACTATTTTGAGTACCGTCAATCAGATTATTGCCGAAAAAAACGCGACAAAAGTCATCTGTGTCGGACATTCATTGGGCGGCGCACTGGCCCTACTAGAGGGTTTATACATGCGACTGAACTTGCCAGCGAACATTAATGTTGTTACTCGAACATTTGGACAACCTAGGGCGAGTTAATTTCTGTTTGAGGTGAACACAATCTAACGTTTCCATATATTAGATCGGAAACGCGGTCCTCGCTGATTTCATAGACGCAACTGTAATATCCAATCGGTTTCATATGTGACGCAACTAATGAGTATGTTTTGGTAGCTCCCTGACTTGGCACGCGTCACGATCAAGCGAGACCTCGTTCCTACATTGCCACCGCGTGAGTGGAGCCTTCTTGGCTTTCGGCATGACGTTTACTAAACAAAACCAATAGTCATCACACTCTACGCACATTCGAAAGGGGAGATACATTTGAATCAGGACAACGTGTATGAGGCATGCTCTGGTACGTGGTCCATTTCGTCTGATATTTGCGTTTTGTGGAGCTAAGGCCTCGTGTTTATAGGACACGACAACCCCAGCGTGAATTGCTCGACTGGGCAAGTTTTGGCCCAGGGAGTTGTACTTAAAGATCACGTAGGACCATATCCTGGCGGTATTACGCTAGGAACCCCTGATCAGGGAACGCTTTGCTAATAAGCTGGATCTGGAGCGCTGGATGGGAGAAGTGTAGATTGGTTGCAGACCATGTAGCCACTGCATTCATGAGTTTAGCGCCCAAACAAACGATCTTTTTGCGTTTTTCTATTTGTTTTACGCGTAACGACAAGTGGGCTTAATGGGCCGACATCGGCGGGATTTTTCGTTGTTTGATCCAGGAAAGGTGTGGAACTCATGTTTTAGCGGGGTTTCAGTCTATTCTCCGTTGGTATCGTATTGACTGGCTACCGCTCCATTTCGGCGCGTTCTTACCTTAATGAGAGTGTAAAGACTCGTCGTTTTCTGGTTAAAGCGGGTTACCGTATTTAGGTCCCATAAATGACCAACAAAACTGGAGTTATAATCGAGGCAGCGAATGGTTCATTGCATGGCGCACTAGCGTTATCTCTGGAGAAACCACGAACGATTCGATAGAATCGCGGGCTTCCCCTTTTCAAATATTACAATAATATATCAATCTGCGCCTAATCCCACGAAAACAGTAACTGGTGGGAACCGAGGGGCGCCGATACCCAGCTCCACTCCCTCGAACGTGTTATACGTGTTGCATCCTCATGCATTTAGATCCAACACCGCATGAGGCGACTGCTTCGTCGCTCGCAAGACCTTTCTACAAGATTCGAGAAAGTCTTGATTGCATACGACTAAGCGCACGGTAATGATGCCATCTGCGATAGTAGCGCGGGCTCGAGTCTTGATGCTGGAGTTGTCAGCGTTATCTCATGGAATAACTTTTTGTCAGATAGGGATCATGTGCTTGTATGCGTGGCCAAGATGATCCAAGTGGCTGGATTAGGGACGGGTATATGCGCCTCGTGGTAGGATGCCGTAACAATGCGTCTTCCGACGGGTCACGGGGTCATTGCATTGATATCATCCGATGGCTGAGTCAGCGATAGGGGGGCACTCCCCGCATTGCACCTGAGGCGCCTGGCGACACCGCCGGCGACGAAGAGACGCTGGTGAGCACCGGGGGTACACCGGCGATTGCAGCGGCAAGGGGAGAGTGGAGCATTTAGGCTGTCGCGGCCCCTATGGTGGCGGGCGGCCGAGGACTTGGCGCGGCTGTGCAAGGGCCCAGAACTGTATATAAGCAGGGGCCGGGCGATAGAGGACTTGACTTTTGCTCCCAGCAATCCCCCCTACGTGAATGAACAACACCTCCGATGTCGCCTTCTCCAGCAATCCTGGGCCTGGATCCAACGCTCCTCTCTCCCATGTCCTCCCCGCTGCCGGGGCGGACGACGTAGAGGAACCGCCGATACCGAGGCGGCGTTCATCTGACGATGAACGCCGTCTTGAACCTCCTAGCATCAAGTCGCCGGGTGCCCCGTTCAGCACCCTCGACACAGTCACCACTCTTACTGTCGATGCCAGCAACACGCTTGTCGATCCCGTCTGGCACGTGCTCAGCCCCGGTGCCACGGCCCGCCACCTTGGTACCGACATCGAGCTCGGTCTCTCCACCGCGACAGTAACAGAACGCCTCGCCCAATATGGCAAGAACCAGCTCAAGGAACCGCAGGGCGTGAGCATCGTCAAGATCCTCCTCGCTCAAGTCGGTAAGTCGCGTCACGTATCGAGTCCTTTTCGCCGTGGTTGATCAGGCTTCTATGATCGTGTAGCAAATGCACTTACACTCGTGCTTGTTGGCGCAATGGCACTATCCTTCGGAGTCAGCGATTATGTTGAAGGCGGTGTGATCACCGCGGTTATTATATGTAAGCGTCTTTTTGGTTTGCCCGAGGCGTGCGCTTACGTGTTCAAAGTGAATATTACTGTTGGATTTTGGCAAGAATATAAAGCTGAAAAAACTATGGATTCTCTCAAATCACTTTCCTCACCTACCGCAAACGTCATTCGCAACGGAGGCGGTGCCGAAACTGTCCCTAGTGCGGAACTCGTCCCCGGTGACATTGTCGTCGTCCGCACCGGTGATGTTGTTCCCGCGGACTTGCTCCTCACCCTCGCTCAGAACGTGGAGATCGACGAAGCCCTTCTTACTGGTGAAAGCTTGCCTGTTTCGAAGAAAGTCGAGGCCCTTGGTGAGTTTCACATGTGACGTTAATGCGATTAGACTTTGATCTCATGTCTACTTCATCAGGTGATCCTTCTTTGCCTCTCGGTGACCGCACGAACATGGCTTTCTCGTCAACTACTATTGCCAAAGGCCGTGCACGTGGCATTGTTGTCTCCACCGGAATGCGCACTCAGATTGGACGTATTGCCGAGGCTCTTGGCGATCAGAAGGCCAAGCCCGCGAGCGAGCAAAGCTTCATGAAACGCGCCACGGAGAAGATGATGGTTTGGCTCGGCTTACGCAAAGGTACCCCGCTTCAAATTAAACTCAACAAGGTTAGTCATCAGTCACTTGGCGAATGAGCAACGTCTGAATCTTTTTCCCATAGTTCGCATACGTCCTCTTGCTTCTCGCGGCTCTCTGCGTTATCATTGTCTTTGCTGCTGCCAAGTTCAGGATCAATGACCAGGTTGTCCTCTACGCCATTGCTCTCGGTATCGGTGTCATGTGCGTTTTATCTTTTCTGTCACTGTCCATTGGTCTGACTGCTTTGATAGCCCCGAATCTCTCATCGCGGTGTTGACCGTGACGATGTCCATTGGTGCCAAACGTATGGCAGAACGCAACGTCGTTGTTCGTCGCTTGGATGCACTCGAGGCTCTTGGTGGTGTCACCGATGTGTGCTCTGACAAGACTGGAACGCTGACAATGGGTCGCATGTACGTACTTGTTCACTCAGTGTCGAGTAGTTTACTGACCCTCTTACAGGGTCGTCAAGCGTTTGTGGCTTGCTACTGGTCCTACCTACGTCGTCGAAAGTAACGGCGCTGCTCTTGAACCTGTTGGCCGCGTGATGATTGAAGGCGACCCTGCAACAAAGGAGAAGGACGAGAAGGACGCTGGCGCATCGCCTGCGCTGACCACATTTACTCATGCTGCCAGTCTTTGTAACAATGCCTCGATCCACCAGGCCAGTGACGGCGTCTGGAAGGGAGAGGGTGACCCAACAGAGGTATGTTTCAAGGATCTTTGATCGATAGCTCAATTGTTGACATTGTTCTAGATTGCTCTTCAGGTTTACGCTCAGAAACTCGACCTTGGCCGCAATTCGCTTGTCAGAAAATCCGTTTTCAGCTCTCACGACAAAGAAAACGCTAGCATTTCGACGGGCTCGACTGATAGCCTCCCAACTGCTGTATCTCGTGTGGTTGGCGGCAGCCCGGTTGACACTACGGTTGAACAAGGATCATACACCCACCTGGCAGAGCACGCTTTCGATTCTAGCGTCAAACGCATGACAAGCGTCTACATGCAGCACACTGGTCTCAACGCCGGTGAACGCATCGCCTTTATGAAGGGTGCCGTCGAGCGCGTTCTCTCTGCCTGCGTCGCGGTTTCTGATTCGGAATCTGTCAACCCGAGCCCGCTCACTGACGACTCCCGCGCCCGTATTTTGACGCATATGGAAGCTCTGGCTGCCCAAGGTCTCCGCGTTCTCGGATTCGCCGTCCGCCGCGAGATTAGTGCGAATGTTGACCTGGAAAAGCGCCAAGAGGTCGAAAGTGGATTTGTATTTCTTGGTCTTGCCGGTATTTACGACCCGCCTCGTCCCGAAACTCGTGGTGCGGTTAGGGCTTGCCGTGATGCCGGTATTGTGGTTCACATGTGTGAGTGCGTTGAACCTCCCGCCAGACGGTAAACTGATCCATTGCGCATATAGTGACTGGAGACCATCCTGCAACGGCTCGTGCAATTGCCCTTGAAGTTGACATCCTGAGCAAGGATACTCCCGCTGCTGCCGTTATGACTGCCACGCAATTCGACGCGCTCACCGACGACGAGATTGACGCACTGCCAGATCTGCCACTTGTGGTTGCCCGGTGTGCTCCCGAGACCAAGGTTCGGATGATTGCCGCTGGAAAGAGGCGTGGACGTTTCTTCGCGATGACTGGTAAGTTTGAAACTACTTCGTACAAGCAAGCAACTAACCCGTCCCTATAGGTGATGGTGTAAACGATGCCCCTTCGCTCAAACAAGCACCCGTTGGTATTGGCATGGGTCTCGCCGGAACCGATGTAGCCAAGGATGCATCGGACTTGGTCTTGACCGATGACAACTTTGATTCGATTCGCTGGGCTATCGCTGAGGGCCGTATCATTTTCGACAACATCCAACGATTCCTGATCGCCCTGCTTGTGGCCAATGTCGGAGAAGTTATCTTACTCTTGATCGGCCTGGCTTTCATCGACCGCAATGGAGAAAGTGTCTTCCCGTTGTCACCCCTCCAGATCCTTTGGGTCAACATGTAAGCAAACTTGTGCTCATGCCAATCGCATCACTAACTTCAGATGTTTATCAGGGTCACTGCATCCCTCCCTGCTGTCGGTCTTGGCGTCGAGGCACCTGCTGCGAACATCATGAATAGGCCCCCAGCAAGTCTGAAGGCAGGGATATTCTCGCGCAACGTTATCGTCGACATGCTCTGGTACGGATTCGTCATGGGGGTCACTTGTCTCTTGAGCTTCGTCATTGTCATCTATGGCGCTGGCCGCGGGGATCTGGGCGAACACTGCAACAAAGTCTACGATGGCTGTGAGGTTATCTGTAAGTCTAATTTATTTTCTAGCCATAGTTTGAGAGGTTGAACTCAGTATCTCCTAGTCCGTGCTCGTTCGGTTGTCTTCGTGGTGTTGACATTGCAAAACTTGCTGATCGCTTGGGAGTTGAAGAGCCTCGACCGTTCGTTGTTCAAACTGTAGGTCTTCGCAACGTTTGTTTGTGTCGGTGCTTTGACTGATGTCTTGTCCGTAGGTATCCGAACTCGAACGTGTTCAAGGATCTATGGAACAACCAAATGTTGTTCTGGTCCGTTATCTTTGGTATGGCTACCATCCCAATTTGCTTGTACATCCCGCACTTCAACACCGTGGTCTTCCGCCATGCTCCCTTGGGATGGGAATGGGGCATTGCCAGTGAGTGCTGGTTTCAACTATTACAAGTACAACGCTGAACATGCCTTTTTATAGTTGGGATGACTATTGTTTTCATCGGCGCCGTTGAGCTCTGGAAGATGCTGGTTCGCCGTCGCGGGTGGGGAGCCAAGTGGCTGTCGGCTCCGCCTGCCTGGCAGGACAGTGGTGTCTACAGCAAAGTTGCCACTGGCTCTGAGAAGACGGACGAGAAGCGCGTTGGAGACGCCGTCTAGTTGTCCAACAAGCCCGTTGCGAATAAACGACGCAAATTTCCCTTTTCTTTTTGAATCACGATCTGATGACTGTACGACTGGGTTGTATATACACGTGTTCTGATGCCCTGTGGGCACGAATGAAAGATGACTGTTTGGCTTTACGACTCGCATGAGAGAAAGAAATACTTGTGCTTGAACCGCAGATAATACCGTTGCTGCTCACCTGGAAAGGACGACTCGGATAACAGCCCTCTTAAATGGGGTTGCACAGTGGCTTCAAGGTATGCAGGGTATAAGATAGGCAAAATACCGGCGATGACATCAAGTGGTGATGCGAAGTAGCCTGGAACACAACAGACCTATATGCGTAGTCGCTGCATTGATGATTATATAGATTATGCCAGCTAATATGATTCCCGCGAAAGCAGCATCAAATGAAATCCGAATATTCAGATTGGGAATATATAATACTATTGTAGCCAGCATACACGCAAAGAGTCAACGTCTAGCCCATCCTGTGTTACGGAGGAGGGGCGCCACCCCTCCCCCGTCGTAACTCGCGTGGTTCCTCAAAGTGATACATAGTCAGTAGTCTGAGGACCCAACTAACTCGAAAGACACTCACCGGCTTGCAAGGACGCCCCGGCGTCTTCATGGCGCGCGTCCGCACCGGCCGGGGCTCCCCGATCCGAGACCGCGTCCGGCACAATCAGCAAGCACTATCTACACAAGAAAAGCGGAATAAAGCGGAATAAACATGCCACGGGTGCACATGAGTAGGAGAAACGAGGTGCTGGTGGTGGATTGGGATGATTATGATAGACGAGTGGAGGGGGGAGGGGAAATGTATGTACATGAGCGGAGCACCCGTGGCATACAGGGGCTGAAAGACCGAGACCGAGGCACAAACAACACACTTACAATTCGTTGGATATCGAGTCTTGAAGCGTTCCAGAGTGTGGGTATCCAAGCGGGATGTCCAAGGAAGGGGCTCCAGGGCGGGTGTCCAGCGCGAGTGTCCAGGGGAGGGGATCCAAGGGAAGGAGGTCCACCGAGAGGAGATCCAGAGGAGGGGCTAGGCAGCGATTCAGTCAACGGTGTGTACTGCGCGAATGGACGAGTGAAAGACTTACGCTGTATAAGAAAAGAAAAGAAAGAGAAGTTGGTAGGGGCGTGGGTGTGTGGATGGGTGGGGAGGGGGAGGGAGGAAGGGAGGAAGGGACGGGGATGGTGGAGGGGATAAATGCGAAGCTTGGTGAGAGAGTCCAGCCTAGCCAAGCCCAAGGTCTTATATGGCTCTGGAGTGCACACTGACCTTGTTTGCAGCAGTTTCGCGGTCACGTGCGACAGAGGCGGCCCCTATTTGCTTCGGAGACCGCCGTTCCCCGTTTGGTACCATATACGATGCTTGCGAATATATATTCGTGGAATTTGAGCATATTTGAGTAGATCTAGTACCTATTTTATGGCTACAGGCTTGCTGTAGATACACTCAAGCGGGGAACGGCGGTCTCCGAAGCAAATAGGGGCCGCCTCTGTCGCACGTGACCGCGAAACGGCTGCAAACAAGGTCGGTGTGCGCTCCAGAGCCATATAAGACCTTGGGCTTGGCTAGGCTGGACTCTCTCACCAAGCTTCGCATTTTCTCCCCTCCACCATCCCCGTCCCTTCCTCCCTTCCTCCCTCCCTCCCCACCCATCCACACACCCACGCCCCTACCAACTTCTCTTTCTTTTCTTTTCCTATACAGCGTAAGTCTTTCACTCGTCCGTTCGCGCAGCACACACCGTTGACTGAATCGCTGCCTAGCCCCTCCTCTGGATCTCCTCTCGGTGGACCTCCTTCCCTTGGATCCCCTTCCCTTGGATCCCCTCCCCTGGACACGAGCGCTGGACACCCGCCTTGGAGCCCCTTCCTTGGACATCCCGCTTGGATACCCACACTCTGGAACGCTTCAAGACTCGATATCCAACAAGTTGTAAGTGTGTTGTTTGTGCCTCGGTCTCGGTCTTTCAGCCCCTGTATGCCACGGGTGCTCCGCTCATGTACATACATTTCCCCTCCCCCCTCCACTCGTCTATCATAATCATCCCAATCCACCACCAGCACCTCGTTTCTCCTACTCATGTGCACCCGTGGCATATTTCTTCCTCTTTATTCCGCTTTTCTTGTGTAGATAGTGCTTGCTGATTGTGCCGGACGCGGTCTCGGATCGGGGAGCCCCGGCCGGTGCGGACGCGCACCATGAAGACGCCGGGGCGTCCTTGCAAGCCGGTGAGTGTCTTTCGAGTTAGTTGGGCCCTCAGACTACTGACTATGTATCACTTCGAGGAACTATACGGGCTATGACGGGGGGGGACACCCCTCTCCCCAAACGAAAGGAGACTTTATCGTATATTTACTACAGTGTGTATAACTATAATGGGAATGGATTTCAATATCGCAACATGTGAGGGTCTTCAATAGTAATACATCAGGCAAACACAATGAAGGGCTTTACGTATGATATATGCGCGCTGTACGGTGCATCGAATGAGTTCTTGATATCTTCATGTCATCAGGTCGTACAACCAGAGCTATTAATCTTAGGAGCAACTCGCTTCACCAAACAGTGTTTATGAATTTTCATCTGCTTAGTGTTTGCCAATGTACCCACACGTTATACCAGTCTGGCAAGTCTGAGTCTTCTTGAACGGCAATGGCGGTGCAATTAGCGAAACTTTTGTAATTCGATATCGCTCTTGGTCACGAAATCACCCATTCGTAAATACGATTGCTCCAATCAGACCATTAGAGCGTGCTAAGATTCAGAAGAAGCACGCAATTGCACAAGCAACAGCAACAGGCAACAACCAAATCCCATTTCTCATTAAGCTCAGCTAATATCAATTCGGTTTCACAATAAGCTCATTCAACCGAACATATCACAAGTTTGTTTCCCTATATTGAACTTGGTTAACAACGTATTTAGATCATCCCCGGCCAACACGCATAGAGCTGGCTTGTGAATATCATTTTATATGATTTCCTCACGCAAACTTGCGCTGAACTTTCTATTTGGCGCAGGTATGGTTGCGATGGTGATTGTACCTAGCCCTCCATCCAGCACGAATTTGTGAGCCACTGGCTCGTGAATTGACCTATTGGTGAACAGTTGTAGACCGAAGCTCACTCAGTCTGAACGATAGGTCATTCATGGGGCTAACGATAGCGCCAGGTGTAAGAGGATGCAATTCGGTGTATCGCCGAGTCGCCTAGTATCATAGATTGCCATCTAAAATAAAGTGGTTTAGTCGCATCCATCTAGTAATATACACGAAACCATGAGATGCACTCAAAGTCCTAAAGCAATAAAGTTGGCAAGTGTCATACATGCGGAGCTCCATAAGAAACAAATCCGATGCACTTTCATTTTATCATCTTTAGTCTGCAACAACCACATTTGGTCTCGCATATATAAAGTCCGTATCGTTTTTGGTTTTATCACGTATTTAAACTCTTACTAAAACACGGGAGGGGACCGGCGAAGTAAGCGAGCCAGACGCTCTAACCTTGTCAACCGATTTACGTCTGTCTGGTTGGAGAGGGCAACACATAGGTTCTTCCGAAAGAACTTGCATCTTGGTCCTTGCATTACGCTTAGAGCATCGAAATGATCTCAACTGGACACAAGCCACCAAGTTCGTGCTAATCTATGCTCATAGTAACTCAAAGGCAAGTGTAACCCCCCCCCCCCCGCTTATAGCGAATTACCCAGCAGTGGTTTAGAATCAGCCAACACACCAACGCCTAGATCTTTGCCCACGAATTCACACTTGACACACCCAGAGCACCCACCCATTCGCATCTATCACCTTGACCCAATCCCAGCCACAAACGCCACCTTACATAACTCGCTCCATCACCAGAAAAAAGTCTTAAATAAGTCCACAACCTCCACGACACAAAAAACATACCAAAAAGTATTTCAAGGGAGAAGTTGTTACACTAGTAGGGATGATAAACGAGAGAATGACACGCGCAGAAAAAAAAAGAGAGAGAGATATACGGAACATGGACCAGGGGGATACAACAACGATGGGTTTAGATCAAAACGGAGAAGAGGCAAAGAGAGTAACAAAGCGTCTATTTGTTCTTGCTCGCTTCGCGCGCGGCCTTGATCAGTGGCGATAGTGTTCGTAGCGACTCGGCCTTTTGGAAGAAAGGATGCTGGTGATAGATGGTCGTCAATATCCATCAGAAGACGACACGATCAATATGAAACGTACCTGGAGGAGCTGCGCGGCATCTGGCCGCTTCTCGGCATCCACCTCGAGCGTCTTGGCCAAGTAGTCCTTGAATACAGGCGAGAGCGCTTCCGGGTTGGCGATTTGCGGTGTGCCATTGGTCGCGATCAGATACAACGCCTTGAGCGGGTTCTGGTTCAGATACGGCGGTTCGCCCTCGACCATTTCTGTTGGGTCCGGCTGTGAGTGGGGATCAAATGCGATGCAAGCTCGGACGCACCAATAGCCATGATGCCCAAACTCCAAATGTCGACCTTGGGACCGTACTCTTTACGCGTAACGACTTCGGGCGCCATCCAGTATGGGGTCCCCACCATGGTCGTTCGCTTCGAGTTGGCTGGATCCGAGATCTGTGCACAGAAGCCAAAGTCGGCTGCGGGCGCCATCACGTCAGCATATTGGCGTCAACCAAAGCGGATGGAGCACGTACTAAGTTTGATATCACCCTGAAGACTGAGGAGAACGTTGTCGCTCTTGATGTCGCGGTGGATGACGCCATGACGGTGGAGATGCTCCAACCCTTGGGCAGTCTCGCGCGAAACGGCCGCGATTTGGCCTTCGGTCATCAAGTTGGCGGTGACAACGTCGGTCAAGCTGCCGCCCTCCATGTACTCCATGACGACCCAGAGGTCGTTTTTGTGCAAAAACGAGTCGATATAGTTGACGATATTAGGGTGACGAGACGAACGCATGACCAGGATCTCGTTGATGATGAGATCCTTTTTAGGCTGCTTGTCGAGATCCATCTGTTTGATGGCCACGGAGAGGTTGGTGCCGACCTGGTAGGCAGTGTACACACCACCCGACGCGCTATCGAATGTGAATTGAGCACCGAATCGACATGTGTGGTTGTATTCGACTTACCCCTGGCCGATCTTGACGAGATTGCGGTACAATCGGGTCGGGTCGGCGTCGGTGCAAATAGCCTGAAGACGCTTGACGATATCCTGGTCGTTTTTGTCCTTCTTTTCTCGTCGTCGGGGGGCGCCTGAAGAGCCAGGTGGGGCGACACCGCTGCTACCGCCCTTGTCGCCAGCATGCTTGGCCAAACTCGCGACAGCGGGACTGGGCGGTGCGGCCGCCTTGTCGACCCGTTCGCGCACGTGGTGGCCCTGAGCGATCTTTTGGCCGGTGCCGCCAGGCGCAGGTGGAGAGCGCGTGGCCGACGGTGCGCGCGGAGCCTCGCGTTGTGATTTCGAACGTGCGACCTCGGGCTGGGGCGATGGCGACGGTGGCGCGCGCTGGGACTTGGATCGATCGAGCGAGAGAGAGGGGGCTGCAGGCGAGGGCGCAGACGGGGCAGGCCGGAACGAGGAGGGAGCTGGCGAGACCGGGGTCGGTGGCTGCTCCTTGGGCGTGAGCTTGTGCTTCGCGGGCGGCTGTGGTGGCGGCCGGGGGTTCTGGAAGCCGTTTCCGACCTTGGATGGGAGGTCCGGACGGCGGTCTGGCGGCGAGTTGTTCTGGCTGGTCGAGGGATTCATCTTGTCCCAGACGTCGCCGATGACGGCCGCGCCCTGGGTCTCTTGGTAGAACTTCATGACCTCCATGACGGTCTCGGGGTTGCGCTCCTGGTCGACGCGGGAGATGCCGCTGTCGGAGAGGAGCTGCTGCCATTCCTTGGGCAGGCCGGTAAACTCGCCAGTGGATGTGTTGAAGCCGACGTGCGTGAGGTGGACGGGGTCGTACGGCGTCGAGATCTCGGGCTTTTTCTGCGCGGTGAGGAAGCCTGGCGAAACGATGGAAAATCAGCGTTGAAAAAGCAGGAGAGCGCGCGACGGACCGTCCATGAAGCTGAACATGCTCTTCTTGCTCTTTGTGGTCGTGCTGCTGCGGGAGCGGGTGGCATAGGACGGGGCGTAGGACGAGGGCGGGGGCGGGGGGATGTCCTTGGGGCTGAGCATGGCGTCGGGCTCGTCGTAGTAGGGGTCGGTGTCGGCGTCGTCGGCGGGGATGTCGTTCAGGGTCGCGGTGTTTGCTCGCGAGGGGCGGGGCGGCGGGGGGCCCTGGGTGGCTGGGGACTTGGGAGGGGGGCGTGGTTTGTGGAGAGAGTTGCGGGCACGCCCCGGGTTGTTGGGTGGGGGCATGTCCGCGGTGTCGGCAGCGCTGATGCCATAGTAGTCGAGCGTGTCCTGGTCAAGCGACCGGCGCTGCGGCGTCGCCCCCGTATAGGTGTGCGGGTGGCGGATCGGCACGCGGGCGGGCGAGGCGGACATGGTGTATGCAGGCGGTCGTCGGCGTGCGCAGGCTTTAAGACGCCTCAGCCGAACCCTGATCCATATCTTTTCTCTTTGCTACAGTCGCTTCTTCAATTACTGCCAACGCGGCCTTAGCGCGCGCTGCGATCCCGGGCACCACATGCGTTGCCGCCCACCGGCCCATATAAAGACGTCCCCCACGCTCCCCTCCCCCCCGCCGCAATGACCTCGGAAAAAGGCCTCCCCACCACGGCCCATCCGCCCAGCACCCCATCCAAGCTGTCCGCCCGTCGCACGCTCGTCTGGGCTGCTGCCGCACTCGCAAGTCGCAACACATGCATCCCGTCGCACTTCTCACCTGCTTCTAATTTATAGTTGAGCTATCATGCATACAACTGCAGTCCATTTACAGCCAACAAGGCGTTTGTCGAGTCAACTGTCGCCAGCGGCATCACGTGGTGGGCGTGTCCCGACGTGACGACCACAGAGTGCGCGTACCTCACCGTGCCCCGCGATGTGAGCCCCATATCGAATTGTGCATATCTACGACCTAACTGTCCCTGCAGTATTCAAATCCACACGCGAATGACACGGTCTCGCTGTTTCTGCGCAAGGTGCCTGCCACCGTCGGCCCAAAGGACTATCTCGGCAGCATTCTCATCAATCCTGGTGTGAGTTTGCACATGCTGTCGCTTGATTGGATTCTTACGCGCATGCACAGGGCCCGGGCGGCTCGGGCAGCGCCATGGCTGCGGGATATGGTTTCCAACTCAGAGACATTGTCGAGGGACGCTATGACATTATCGGATTCGATCCTCGGTTCGTGCCTCCCTATATGCGCCTCATTCTCAACCAACGATTGTATGCAGAGGTGTCAACATGACGATCCCAGAGCTCAACTGCTTTGGCTCTGAAGCACAAGGCCTGCATACATTGTACAAGCAGACCCAGTCCGTCTTTTCTTATTCGTTCATCGCCCCGCCCTCATTTCGCCACCTCCCAGACTTGGCTTGCCGTACGATGCCCGTGGACCCAAATACCTCCCTGCCGGCGCTCGTGCAGCGAGCGAACAAGCATACACTAGGAAAATTATCGCGATGGACGAAGCTACCAACGCCGCGTGCGAAACTCATGGAAATACCAAGATGCTTCAATCTGTATCGACCGCATTGGTCGTACAAGACATTGAGCGGATTGTCGAGGCGCTAGGAGAGGACGGGCTGAACTTTTGGGGGTGGGTTCAACCTGGATGGCTTGGAGTAGCGGGGACTGATGCTTATGGTGGCCAGCTTTTCGTACGGCACAATCCTCGGCTCGACATTTGCAGCCATGCGCCCGCATCTCGTCAAGCGTATGGTCCTCGACGGCGTGTCCGACGCCGAATCCTACCACAACGATGTCTATCAGTGGGGCAGGGACGGACTCGTCGACACCCACAAGGCGTGTCACCCGTCCTTTACCTCGATCTCGAACCTGACTAGGCATATTTATAGACCCTCTCCGGTTTCTTTGACTACTGCGCCGAAGCTGGCCCTGAACGTTGTGCGTTTGCCAAGCATCCAAATAAAACCACGTCGAGTTCGTCTGGGGAGCTTCGGTCTCGTCTCGAGGCTTTGTACGAGCGGCTGCGGGAGCAACCAATGCTCGTGCCGCACTCGTCCATCGGTTCGGGGATCCTAACTGCATCAGACGCCAAACGTGTAATATTTAGAGGACTTTATGCGCCAAAACGCTGGCCCATGTTGGCACAAAGTAGGTGGCGGTGACGGCGAGCATGAGGGTACATATCACTGACGGTCCTTGTCAGCTTTGGCGGACGCGGAGAACGGAAAGCCTCAAGGGATGTACGAAAGCATATACGGCTCGTTTGCAACTTTGCATGCAGAGCCTGGCAACAAGGTATCCATCCCATTGATCATTCCCAGTGCGTGGAGGCTAACCGAACGCTAGAACGTGTTCAATCGATACATGGAAAAGGCCGGACTCACGACCACGACTTCTGCTATCATGTGCAGCGACTCTGAACCAGCCGACTGGAAATCGTTTGACGATCTTGTCGAATAGTCTGTTTCTCCTATTTGGGGCTCACGTCAAAGTCTAACGCATTCGTCTCCAGTTTCCATGAACTTGCTTCCATAGGACCGATCGGCGAAAGCTGGGCTCTTTGGACTGGATTCTGCAGGCAATGGAAGATCCGCCCAATCGAACGCTACGACGGCCCGTGGAGCACCCAGGCCGGGCTCAAAAAGACTCGATTCCCGATCCTATATGCTAGTTTGGATGCAGACCCGGTCACACCGTTGTCGGCTGCGATCAAGATGAGCAAAGCGTTTGGGAACGAGAGTGCGGTCTTGTTGACCCAAGAAGGGTGCGTTTGGTTCGTTTTCAGGATGGTTTGGGTTATTGAGTTTGTGCTGGGTGGATAGGTTTGGGCATTGCACGTAAGTCTTCTGGGTCTTCGTCTTGCCCACCAGGGTGTGTTGATCATGCCCCTAGACTGGCGCATCCCTCGCTTTGTACCGCCAAAATCCTGAAGGATTATTTCGTCAAGGGGAAAGTTCCCGCCCCTGGAACTCACTGTAAACCCGAGTGAGTCCCACTGTGCTTCTCCTCCTTGCTTTTGTCGCCGATCACGCTCCTTCAACTCAAAATACTTTTTTGAACAGACCCGGGTACCTGTTTCCTGGGAACGACACCAAGTCGATCACCACGCTCTCTGCCGAGGACCGCAAGCTCTTGCACGCGCTCGAGGGACTCGATGATCTTGGCCGCTCCTTCCACCAACCGATCTAAATAACGCAAGCTTTCGATAGCCGTTTCTTTTTCCTCGCGCATGTAACATCAAAGTGAATCAATACCGATTAGTCAGCCCGACTTGTTTGTGTCACACTCGTTTTGGAAATTTGGACCTCCTGAGGTTGTGGATAGGGGCTGTCGGTCACAGTTTGGATCACGGTCTAGGGGGTCGGTATATAACCTAGGACGTGCTGGATCCGGTCCTTTGTGAATTGTCCCCCTCACCACCACCCCTTCCGCTCACCCTAGATTCTCATTACCGCAATGGTCATTCTTACTCCCAAGTTTGCCTCTCTCCTCGCCTTTGTCATTTCCAGCTCGATGCTCATGAGCGTGGACGCTCTTCCGTATCATCCTGGCGTGAGTGCTTCCCCTCCATATTTGAGCCAAGAAAGATAACGCAAAGTCTATTTCTAGGAAGACGGCATCGAAGGGCCGGTACTTGGCAATCATTTTCCTCTCCCTGCCATTATTTCTCGACACAACTTTCCAAACGTGGATATTGAACTTCGTGACCACCGCCATCATCACCACCACCATCATCATGATGGGGGCCACGAGACTAAAGTCTACGCTGACGATCCGGTCATCGTCTCTGGTGATGGAAACCACGTCCACGCGCACTCGCACAAGCGCCACCACCATCACGGGCACCATGGTCATCACGGACATCATGGAACCACCAAGGTGTATGCTGACGACCCCCTGGTCGTTTCTGGAGACAACAACCACGTTCATGCGCATTCGCACAAGCGCTCTGGTTTGCCTTTGGACCTTGGTCTAGGTCCGCAGCTTGTATCTCTGAGCACTCGAAGGAATCACCGCCACCACCACCACCATCATCATCATCATCACACCAAGGCGTTGGAGTTGACCGCGTACAAGCGGCACCTGGATGAGTGTGGCTTACTTGATCCACTAATCCCGCTCGCGGATAGCCTGCCTGGCGTGGCTGGGGTGATTGGATTGGTGAACATGTTGTCGCATGCGGTCCTCAGCGAACCTCTTGCCAATTTGGTGCGTGTTTTTACTTCTGTGAACTGATTCTGTCTAATATTCGGATAGATTATATCACCAATGACAGGCTCCATGAGCGCGCAGTCCGTAGACGGGGAAATGCCCAGCTATGGAATCAACGCTAGCAACTCTTCGTCCACCACGATGTACTTGGTGGCTCAAAATGCGACCGCGAAAATCGGGCCATCGGAGCAGGTCGTTCTCATTACGATGCCGATGCTCAACTCGACCGATCAGAGCGTCAAGGTATAAGATTGCTGGGCTTCTCCCCAATATATTACATACTGACACCACTCGTAGACCTACTGTGCTAGTTACGATCCAAACTCAACCGGCGCCTCTCAACTCTCGTCCCAACCATGTGGTTACAACGCCGATGCAGGACTCGACATAAACAGCACATCGACGCACCTTTCGCAGCTGTTTTCCTGGAATATTGATACAGGCGAAATCTGGCCACTTTGGCAACGAGGCTCGAGTAGGGATTCCATGTCTGACTCCACGGACGCGGTGGGTGCTGCGGGTTCAGTGCATGGATATGTGATTGGTGGGCCAGTGCCAGGGCCGTTTCGCGTGGAGCAATCTGGATCCACGGGAAAGCTTGCGATGATCTTCAAGGTCTCCTCGTCGGCGTTCAATGTGACAGTCCCTGCGGTACCCGAAGCGAACACAAGTTCGGCGACTTGGTCCAACAGCTGTGACGACGCGAGTAGCCCCCAAACCGACGGACAGCCGCAGACAGACGCCTCTTCAGATGACTCCGAAGCGGACCCCTCAACATCACCTGATGATCCTGACGATGGAACTGTTGCGCAGGATGTTCGAGCTGATGAAGATGCGACGCCAAGCCCGACTAGTGGAAATACGAGCCCTGGACCTGATCCTTCATTCAATGGTCTTGCTGCGGCTCAGGAGTGACTTCCACCCTCACCATGTTGGTTGTGCCAACCGAGCCGTCGACCAGTGCCTCCTTGACCGGCAGTATTGCTTCCTTGGCTCTCGTCCTAGATGGGGGGTTGCTGCATCATTATGTATAGATCCACAGATAGATTATGGAATTATACTAGTCTGTGCTAAACTACGTGAAACGTGAGGCGTGGTATTTGTTCCTGTGCAAGAGACGAACTGTGCTATTCTGAAAGAAACGGTTATTGTTTGCTCAGTATGCGATTCACACACGAAACGTAAGATATATGCGCACAGGATTTCATTGAAATCACAATCAAGCTCGACACGCATAGGCCAACAATAGCCCTAACTCTGGTTTAGGTCTAGATTCGTACTCGGGTCTCGTGCATTCAAATGTCACCGACCCCTGCTCGGTGACAGCATGGAATCTTGGCACACTGACTAAATATATAAAGGCCCTGGCCTGGGCCTTGTTCTTCATCATTCAACAACATACTGGACTTTTGGGGGTGTTAATACTCTTTGAATCGCTCGTTCTCTCTGCCAGCAGTCTTCTCAATAACTGCGTTTCGACTATTCGCCAACCGACAGCAGGAGCTAGTTTGTTCGCACTTTTTTTTTTCGTAACCCCAAGGGCTCCCTCAAGATGTTTTCTCGCCTCGTACTATCTTTCTTTGTCCTCTCCGCGCTGTTAGCCGTGGCATTAGCCGAGCATGTTCCTCGTAGCGCTCACCACAAGGACGAGCTCCACGCGCGTGGCAAGCCCAAAGGCAGAGGAGGACGGGTATGTTGTTTTCCGTTCATCGTAAACCTTGGTGTTAACTCGTTAAATCCAGGGTACATGGTGAGCTCAAATATGAGGAAGGTGAGATGCTTTTTTGACAGATCTTAGGTACACGCCTGGTCTAGGAAACTGCGGCGGGCATAACAACTCGAAAGACATGGTTGTGGCACTATCGACTAAATCCTATGGTGGTGGAAAATATTGTGGAAAAGTCGGTTGCTCCTTGATCCCGTATGGGGCGGTGTTTCACACACTTCATCCTCACTGTAGAAAATCAAGATCACCAACAAGAAGAACGGCAAGTCCTGTACTGCCACTATTGTGGACAGTTGCCCAGGCTGTGCAGCCGGAGATTTAGGTTAGTTCATTTGACGTTTACTCCTTCAATTGCTTGACCATCTTTCAGATCTTTCACCTGCCGCCTTCAAAAAAATGGCACCGCTCGACGACGGAGTGATGCCGGTAGACTGGGATGTGAGTTTGCCAGCTGCCAAATCGTACTCTTTCCGTACTAAGCCATTGCGGCAGTTTGTTTAAACTGGTCTTACACTTAGATTGCGGGTAGTTGATGGCGCACTATACCAACTCACTCATTTTATTGTGTCTTTCATTTTGGTTTGTAAGGCTCTTTGTCTGTCCTTGTTGCGTTTGTATATCAACAGTTCTGTCTCTTGTGTTGGTTGGGCAGGAGGTGGATTCTTTGCCTGCTAGCATCAGAATGGCAACGAGACTGTGTTTATACTTGTCCATTTCATCATCTCCAAAGTGTGATCTCGTACGGCCACTTCCGCTTGATCTAAGTTTGATGAATCCTCAGTCTGTAATTTTGTCGTCGGACCCGCAATACGGCCAGCAAAACCAGGATTTGCCCAACTATTGGCGCTGAAATCGATTATCACGAACAACGCCATGTGACAGAATGATAATGAGAAAATAAAATCATTTGAACGCGCGCCGATGGTTCTGGCGAAAGGGTGGGAAATGTGTCGCCTAGGATCGGCGAAGAAAGCAGACGAAGCTGGCACGAGAAGGAAGGCATAAGAAGAAAAGGAGATTTCGAGCCCTTTTAAACTGCAAGAGAATATGCATGTTACAGCGGCGTGATATGGAGGTAGCGTGCCTAGATAGTTATGATTAGTCGAATTTAAGACGTCTGGCCATCTAAGACTGTTGGTCACGAGAGGAGAGTGCTCGTAAACCAGCGATGCGAGAGCCAGGAACTGAGCCCATTGTGGCAAAAAGTTTAGGCATAAGGAAGAATTTGCGCTTACCAAACATGTGTACCCCATTTACAGGTAGCTTGCTTTAACTTGGTGTCTTCAGCTATGGTCTCGGCGTATAGATATACGCACCATCTCCACCTACATATCCAGGTAGGGACCCAGCTGTAAACTCACCGAATCAATGAGCGGATTTTAGGATGAAGGCGGGAAATAGACTGGGCTGGGTGGTGCTTTGAGGAACGGGCGAACAAACAACCCTCATAAGCTAAACACCAGTGCAGCGCGAACTGGAAGGCAGTTATTACCCTAAAGGACCGCAACAGGCAAGGGTAAATTTTCATCGATTGGGAGGTTACAACTGATGGGAGGGCATTAGCTGAAACTACCCAATAGAGCACCGGGGGAATATATACCAATAGCAAGCTTTTGGTCAGGAGAGGGGATAACAAACCGATCGAGAGGAGGCAATGCGACAAGGGCGGCTTGCTCATCAGAAATCACACAGTGATTGCGTTGGGTCATCTATGAAATACACCAAAAAAATGGAGCGGTTGAGCTAATTGACTTTTACGCAGGTGGATCGCTGTCCTGCATAATGGTGATCAAGAGGGGTCTGGAAACTGAGACAGAGGGGATGTTATCAGAGTTTGCGATAGGAGTTAGGCCGGCATTCAAATACTGCGTATGGAGTGAGCATGGCTACCCGCTCAACGTTGTCGATCCCAGAGTTTGTCAAGCATCATTCCCGAATTTCGTGTACGAGATCGAGCAGTCGCCCTCCACGAATTTCTGAATCCACTTCCACGGCGACGCCTTCTTGGGCGAGCACAACCTCAGCTTTTTCGAGGGTTTGACTGGTTTCCCGAATCGCGTCTGCAACATTCTCGGGACCAGCAGCTTTTAGCATGAGAGAGCGAAGATGCGTGTAATTGACGGAAGATGGAGGTGGTGCAATATCCTGTGAGGCCATGTGTGGATCATCCCTATCGAGTAAAGCACGGAGCTCATCCACCGCGCGCTTCGCCGTTCGGAGACGTTGGGTGAGGGTCACGCGTCCAGGCCCGCGGGGGCGAGTATCCTGGTCTGTGGTGCTGATTGCCACAAACGTCTGTGGAAGTACCGTGGGGTTCAGAGGGTGCAAACCGGAAATGGGTAATACTCTAAATGCTTTGTTCGAGATTAGGGTTGCGATGAGGTGCGTGGCAACGAGGTTATGGGGGTATTCAAAGTTTAGGGGTAACTGAAAAAGCTGCTGAATATGATCTACTCTCCACCGCCGAACGTCGCCATAGGCCGAGCATTATTAGGGAAGAACGTGAATTGATCAGTAAGATGTGACCAGAAGAGTGGGTAGAAGATTATCAACCCACCGAGCGGAATAGGTATTTGCTTGAGCCTATATAGTTGGGCAGGCTGCGTCACGTAGAACGTATACAATCCGTAAAGGGCTCCGAGTTTCATATAGGTTTCCTGATATGACAATGCTGCTTCTGGTATCAACGAGCCGGTAAGAACGTTCTGCCTAACCGCTATGATTTGGATGCGAGCTGGAGATGAAGTACACTCACCAAGGAACAGACGATGCAACACGTGTAAGAATGCCCCTCGTCCGATCGCATCGAGGCAACGCAAGTGCATAAACCTCCAATGATTAGATACCCAGCATGTTTTAAAGATTTCAAAGCTGTTTTGCTCAGCTGACGCCCCGGTCAGGTCGGTGGGACTACTCGAGGCAGGCAGCCCGTCCTGATCGGGCTTATTGAGCAAGCGTTGTACAAAGTCGGTAAGCAGTTTGTCAACGTCCAAGCGTAAAGGTGTTAGAAATACGTCCGAATAATAGAACTCAGGCTGTAGAGCAGGCAGAGAACCATGCAGGGCGACAGTTGGTCTCAGAGTCATGGTCAAGTTTGATCCGTGTCACGTGTGGTATGTCTATGTTTGCCTATAAAATACATATAGTTGGACCGTTCCCATAAATACACAATATTAAGTCATCTGCCTACACATTAAAGCTCGCGCAATAAGTTAATTTGGTCTACCCTGTATCCCTATACTAGCCATGAGCGCCTGCCAAGTATAATCAACATTGTTGGGCGCCGGCTGTTGGTCAGATGTCTGTCTATCATGTGTGTAAGAATGAGGCTGATGACCCGAGTATAAGTAAGGGCCTGTAGGCGGATAACTGTAGTAAGAAGAAGGAGACTGAGGACCTAACATCCCTGGGTGAAGAGCAGAGAATGGGGTATTGCAACAATTGTCGAAACTTTGGTGAACTGTGTTGACCGAATGTGGGACGGCTGGATGGGACCCAGACGTTGAGCCCATGCCATCTCCGTAAGCACTAAGGTACGAATGCATCCCATGTGGTTCACTCAAGGGATCTGACATAGTCATGCCTGAAACAATCCCACTAGAATCGTCCGGGTATGGAGATATAGCAGAGCTTGAAGACCCGCTCCTATGTCCGCTGGGTTGACCATGAAACGTTATAACTCGTGTACGTCCACCAATCAGAGCGCTATCGCTTCTTCCATCGTCTGAAGAGGTAGAAGAATCCCGGCTATCCAGCGATATGATTGTTGGGTGGCCCGAGTGGAATTCTTTGTAAGCATAGTGGGCTCTTTGTCGCAGTTTCAGTATTGTTGGCTGCGTGATTGTGCTTGTCATTTTATATCCAGTCAGAAGGTGTCAAAATCGCTCACCAATGCACGACGCGCTCTGCATGCGTCCTGCGCTTTACTAAATAGCTCAGACACATCATCCAACCCTTGCAGGGCTGACGCAGAAAGGGATGAACCGGGGCATCGTATTATGAGAGCAGCGAGAATTGTCTAGTTGGAATGCTGTTAAGCGACAGGCTATCCTCAAGAGCTTGTCAGGCTTACTGCTCCAGAAAACGCGTGGCTCCAAAACAGCCAGAACCGCATGGCAAGATTAGGGAGGAGAGAAAACAGGCTTTTAACTGCCTCAAGATGTCGCACTATTTGGAATGATAAGTTTGATTCTATCCCATTAGGCACGCAATATAAGACTTACACACTGATGCATGAATAGCTACCACTGAGTCGGCGTATCGGCTCTTTAACGGATCCTCTGGAGACTCGCTGAGTGCTCGTGCAAAGAAGCTTCTATGTAGGTGGATGAGAATGGTTTCTGGGACACAGAATGTGAGGTGACGTTCAAGCTGCAGCGAGTTGTCGACGTAGATAGCCTTTTCCTTGTAATTGTTTCCAAGGAATCCGGGTACATGCAGGTGAGGAGGTCCCTCGAACTCTCGGAGCCGTCTGTGTAGTCGTAAAATCTTCTCGTACGATGGAGCCGTGGCACTGAAGGCCTGTAGACCAGAGCGCTATTATTATCGCTATTGGTAGCAAACCAATTGGGCATACCTCATCGATCACCTCAAGAAGTAGTCTGGCAAACACAAGCTTGACACGTTGGTCTAGATTATGATCGTAAATGAGTTGACTACGCTATTGGTGGAGCATAAAACGCTTACAACTTGGTTCGATCAACCCATCTTCATTCATTTTAGCTTCTGGGTCTTTTGGCCACTCGGTGTCTGTATGTATGCTAGGCTCAAACTTCAGCAGCCGGATCATGCTCAGCCGGCGGTCCCGAGACTCACGCGGCAATGCTAGGAGGTCTCCCGAGCCCAATAGCAACCCAGGCATCAAACGTCCTCAACTGAGATATATATGTATGGTTATTGCGTTTGAGTGAGACCGATAGCGAACTCACCTCCCACCATAGAGCCCGGCGAAGTTCTGCTTCTGCTGGATCAAGGTCCCATCGTTTACCATCGCGATGAAGTCCTATCTGGGCAGATTTTCAGTACCAGCTGGTCATACATCACCATAATGAACATACCCCCACGGCAAGTTTCATTCCTAAGCCAATTAAGGACCAATGATGCATCGGGGAATTCTTATTATCCGTCAATTGGCAAAAGTAGCACATGAGTAGCTGAGCGTATTCGTCAGTGTATGCGGGGGGAAGTGATTCGGTACAGCGAATTATCTTGATACAAACTTACAATAGCCTGTATCGAAGATATTGTTGTGTTCTCTGAACAACAATCCAGCGCTAACGCTGCTCGAGCAAGCATGTGGTATTGTTCCGCATCCTGGTAGTATGGAGGAAGATCGGTGTTGAGTTGGACACCTGATATGTTTTGGGTAATGAGATTTTGCGTCGTCACAGGCACCAGAAGTCGAAGAATAGCTTACCAACAGCGAGGATGCCTGGACAAGATACGAAGGTAAGCTTGACAGGCCGAGGGAAGTTAAACCTATATAGGGATGGGCGCTTACCAAACATTACTGCATATTGATGCGCGCTGCAAGCGTCGACATTCGTGGGGGTTCTGTACATGCGGTTGAAGATCTAGATATAACCTAGTAAACACATCGGTTGAATCGGGATGTCTCATGTTAAACCCACGGTTTCGATGAATTGACTCCTCGGTATGGGGTTGTACCTTAGCGAGTGTGATTAACGGAACAATCGTGTAGGGGCCATTTAACCATAAAAAGGACCAACACTCACAACCAGGTTGCGTTCATAAAATAGAACTCACAAAGAGTCCATGCCTTGTCTGCTGTTGGTAACAATGCCCTCAGTTGTTTCTTAATCTCTTTCTCGTCTCCTCTCGTTGGATTGAAAGGGAAAGACTGCGATAGGTGCTGTAGTTCGACGTTGATGGTAAAGCTTTGACGAGCAGTTATTGATGAGCTTATGGAGGGCTTGACATCGAGGCAATCGTCGGGCTAGTTAAAGTTAGCATTAGCATTGGTAAAATTGGCGAGTTTTTTTCGCTCACCTTCAGTAAGAATTCGGCCCCTGCAGTACCCCCATAGAAAACAGAGCGCCCCTCGCTTTCGATCGTAAGCGTACCAAGTGCGTCTAGAACCTCCGGCTCGTGTTCAGGCTCAGCCCCGTCATTGTCGTCAGTGCGTCGGCGCTTTAGGTGGCTCGGTGCGAGCTCAGTACCAAGCGGTGCTTTCAGTTCAAGTAGATCTTCCCTCAGCAGAGGGTGAGGCTGAGAGGAGTGGGCAGCCTGGAGAGTCCCAAGAGCGTTCTCTAGACTAGAGATGCGATCTTGCAGCTGGATGATCTTTTCGTGGAGCTCCTCTGTGTTTGCTAGCACAAATCTATCTCCCACCGAACCTTGAGACGTTTCATTTGAGCTGAAAACAGAAATTCACTCACCTATTTCCCTTGCCCGTGGTCAGAGAGCCGTCTGGACATATCGAAGAGCACCCCCGTTTGACGCAAGAGTGGCAAGGCACCTGCCTGTCACATCGTAACTTCAGCCTGTAAGCCACCCCGACCAGAACGGAGATTAGACGACACGTATTGAGATTAAGGTATGAGTTTATAAGAGGGCCGGGTTGATCGCACCTTCTACACTCCGCACACGACAAAGCCCCTCTACGACGCCTGCTACCGGACGAACCGACGTTGCTCTCTTGTACGTTTGAGGAAGAACTCTCAGTGTCCATGGAAGTAGCCGGTTCGGCAAGCATATTCGCCAGTCGACTTATGAGAGCAAAAACCGCAGGTGGGAGCTGAGGCAGACCGGATCCAGAGGATATATGTACTCGCAACCACTGCGGACAACATACATACAAGAAAGCGCTAGCCCTCCCTTACGCCTTCGGAGCTGACAGTGGTCCCAAAACAGTGGATCGCGATGCCAGATCAAGGATGCACTTTTACCGCACCTGCATCAATGCAACAATAATACCAACACCCAAGTTCCGCACGTGAGAAAAGCTGCCGGATCTGCTTTGCCGAAAATCATAACTCGCTACGCGCGTTTACACACGTGGATTTTATCTTCTGGTAAGTGTCGGTACGCTGGATATCTCACTTTCGACCCATCCGGGTCTCTCGGTGCTCTCGTAGGCTTCCACAGCTGCCGTTTATCGACTTGTTCCACGCCTCCATCCTATTCACGGTCATGTCTTGAACACAGCAAAAGCGCCCGCCAAGGAGCTAGCGCAACAAATCTGCGAATGCGTAATCTATTGATTGGTGCTGTATAGTTCCCAACCCGGGTGCTACGCTCCGATGCCCGCCAAGTACCATTAATGGTCACCTAACCACCTCCATGTGTGAGCTTATTCAATACCGTCTCCCATATGGAGGGATCCCTGTCATCCGGTTTTTTCTAACATTTCCATTGCGACTGAGCGTTCCCGAACTTACATGTTTAGGGTCAAACCAAACCCGAGTTCGCCGAGGTTGTTTTTTCTTCTTTAGGCCTTTGCTGTTCGTCCCACGTCGGGGAATGGTGTCTCGTCCACGACAAACCTACCTTCGGGAGGGTACTGGAGCTCGTTGGCCCTTTTGTCTAGTCTAATTGGCACCCACACAAGCGTTGCGCTTCGTTATCCTCAATTTACCAGACTCCGTACTTGGGCATTTAAGACCATCCGACGCGTGGCCGTGGACTTCGATCAGGGGTTTATTCTTCAATCTGAACTCCAAGGTTCTCTTAGGCTTAGTACTCATTGTGGTGTGAACTTTTGGGACCTGTTCAAGGTTTCGTCTCGATTGAACTTGAGTAGCGAGGCTTTACAGCTATCATGAAGATTGAACCAGCTGGTGCTGCGGGCTATCGGAGAGCACATCAACTCTCGCGTCCAACTTCGGAAATGCCGGACAGCTTTGCTCGTACAATGAGGCCCTTTGCGGGGACTGGCCTGACTGGATTCAAACCATCGATCCCATAGGCACACGCATGATTGATCGCCGGTAGCTCATAACTTGGCGACACTTGCCCTCGGGTGGACAGCTTACGTCCCCGCTTACGAGTTGAAAAGTCTAGGCCAAACTAAGTCGACCCTAGGGTGTGCTAAAGGCGTCATTTCTTGCTTGTCCCGATGATGAGATGTTGGATAACCAGGGCAAGCATGCCCAGTGAATAAAAAAACCCGTCAGGTAAAACAGGAGTATTGATCGGCAGTGCAGGTTGTGCTGAGATTCTCCGCCAATCTGAACCAAGGGGGATCAACATGCGACTATGTTAGCCAGTGAGGAAAGCCTTCCCGATGCTAGGACACCCCGTGCCAGCCAAGGACTAACATGCGAACGTACGACCATATCTTTACATGCCAGAAGTTTCCTGCTGGTATTGACGGAATGTGATACGATATTCGTGGTTGGGGGGTACGAATGTACTCGGCAGATCGCCAATATTCCCGCTGGTTACCATCTGGATGATTCCCACTATCTGTAACTTTTCCCGAACCGGCAGCACCCGTGCACATGTATCACGTACCATGACCATGAGCGACCCGTCGACACTGTCAGAAAGGGTTTTGCCGTTCAACATGACAGGTCTCCATCAACTCATTCAGTCCTGCACTCTTATTTTCGGTTTAGATGTATCCCCGTGCCCAGGGTTAAAGTTTAATCAAATATGAAGTCACGACCCCAGATCGCAGATGGTTCATACTCGGGTGGTCCCTTGCTCGATGGATTCCACCAACTTCTGTAACCTGTAATCTATTCGTGCTAGAACTTTTAGGTCCTCTCTGCCCTTTCCTAACAGGTATATAGGTTTCCCTTACTCAAAATATCAGAGATGTACGCACTGATCCCGGTTGAAATCGACGAGGAAGCTTGCCTCTTCCTGTCGCCCATAGATGATCAACTTCTTGTGGCACTTCATGACTCTATCGTCCCATCATCATTCCCCTAAGATTCCCACCACCCACGACAACGATAGCCGCAGTGGCAAGTTGATAGTGTCAGCGATGAGGGGGTACAAAATCCCACGCAAACGTGTCTGATGTTTGCTTTAACAACTGAGTCTCCGTATAGTCAACTGGGGTGGCGTTTTGTAGCTCGGGCGTGGACTTGACACCTCCCGCGTGGCTCCACCATACCCTGACACTTACATACAAATATGTGGGTCACCAGAAAGGAAACACAAAAAACGAGTGCGGGGTCCAGGTACGAGATAGTTGCATGCTGGCCAAGGCCGTTGTATCTGTATCTCACAGGGCTTAGCGATCTTTTGGTACAGCGACTTATCTCCGTGCTATTCAAATAATATTCCCCTTCGATGATCGGGGCTCCTCCAGGTGTTTCTTTTAAGATTAAGTGTGTCGAATTGCGTTTATTATATCGTACAGCAAAGAGGGTACCTTTCCTGGACTAGGCTCGGTGAGGATGAAGATCCTTTCTTTGCCGCCGGCTTGGTGTTGATTATCCAAACAAGCCCAAACTCATATAGCAATGGGTTGATCGAGACAACCCAGGGCCCTTTGTTGCAGCTTGCCCAGCGCATCAATAATCTCTTCGTATGATTGTTCAATAGTAGAGCTTCGATAGAGCTCGTGCTCCTAAACGTTCTGGCCCCTTGTCGAGTTTCTAGACCTTGTGAATAGAACACGAAAATCTCACAGTAGTAATCAAACTGGCCATGTATGGAACGATGGTGTCAACATGGCGCCTGGTGAGAAGTTGAGCAGTTTCAATGCAAATAGGACGACCAGCCTGCTGCGTGATCCGCGATCCGCGTGAAGTGACCATGTTGCTATGGCCCCGACTCAAGTAATGAACATCAAACAGAGGAACGTGTTCTGCGAGCCTAAGTTTCAATCGTTGGCTACATGCGATTGACTGTTGTATGAAGATACAAAAACAACACTACCATTGAGACTGATAATACGGAGGATACATGTCATAAATAGGAGCCAAAGAGGGATCAGGATGCGGGTGTACGGCCATACGTCCCTGCTGTCGCCCGGACAGAGGATTCGAACGTACATCGCTAGTGGTATATGATGATGGTACATATGAGGCGAAGTCAGACGAAGAAGATGAAGAGCCGTTCCCCCCACTTGAGAGGGGTCGCTGGGGGATATCGAGTTCGTAAGGCTAGAGGGTTTGAACGTTTAGTGTGCGGCCAAGTCCCGAGAGGTCGAACTTACAATGGTGAATCGTTGTTGCATCTGCGATGCGTCTGGTGAGGTGTTGGAAACAGCGTAGGGCGGCGAGTGTGCCGGAGGTGATGTGGAAGCGATAGTGACAGCGGGCGGGGATGGTCCCAGTTGCCCGTAAGCTGAAGGAACATAACATGAGGGAGTGTCGGTAGTATGTGACGGGGTCGTCGTGTGGTCTTGAAGGAGTGGGTGTGGGGAAGAAGAGTGCATTGCATGGGATTCCGCTAGGGCAGTCTCAAGCTCGGAGACTCGAACTTCGAGGCATCGCACGGTCTCCTGTAGTTGCGACGTTGTTGCAAGGATGTGGCGTCTAGATTAGACGTAAGCGGCACCGAACACGAGCGGGAGCCCAGAGTACTTGCCTAGAGCCCCGGCCGGCTTCAACAATGCCATTGGGACAGACGGAGGCGCAGCCACGACGTTCACAACTGGTACACGGAAACTGACGATTGCACTTGAGCTAGTGGGTTGAAACAAGACGTTAGATACTGCCCGAACGCTGTGTTCGAAAACAACGCTACCTTGAGCCTAAAAATCAACAGAGGACGTTAGTTGGCAGGGCAAAGGCAGCACAAACACATAAAGCACCTTCTGCATTCTCGGCAAGATAGGGGACCTACGCCCCGACGCCGCTGCGGAATGTCCACCGTCGGATATGACATAGGAGACTTGTTGTCCCGTCCCCGTCCCGGGACATAGAAGAAGAAAGATTGCGAGGAGGTCGGACCACTCGCGCGAGTTCATATAGGCTCGATCCCGGTGGCTCCCACCCCATCTTTCGTGTCATGCGCGCAAGTGAAGGCGCCGATGTATTTGATCACGACAGACGGAAGGAATCTAACCCCGGTCGGCGATTCCTAATTTGCGAGCACTCCGGACCCTGAGAATCGCCGGGGCCCGATGACGTACTTCACCAAATACAGTAACTTATCCTCATTATCTCGTCCTGTCTGGGGTGTTAAAATCAGGAAGCCCCCGTTCGCAAGGGGGTTCCATCCCGGCGCGGCTATCCATAGTGCCACAATACCACCATATACATGTCATAGCGCTCAAACCCATTGCTATCCATGTCGACGACGGCACTCTACGCGGCCGTCTTGTCTTGGGGCTCGGCACAGCTTTGGAGAATTTGCTTCCACTCCCCTCGTTTAGCGAGTTTGGTCCAGAACCGAGCCACAGCTATTGTCCCCATAGCTAGCACTGCTCGAACAAGCTGCGGTGTCTTGCTGTGTCTGCTGATCGCTTCAGGATTGGGGCGGACGCGGACGCGGCTGCGGCGATAAACCAAGTCGACCGACCGGAAATCTCCACCCCAAAGAAATCTTCATTTTCATATCTCTATTGCGTGCTAGATAATAATAGTTTTACACGGCTCACTTCCGAGGATCAATTCTTCTTGAATTTTGCCTGCATCCACCTAATGGTCCGTGTCAGATAGGGGGTTTGTGCCGAGTCAGCAAAATAAACGTACACGCGATACATTTGTAGCTGTCGCTTCCGGTTAACGAGTAGCCGTCGATCTACGCCCATTGCAGAGATCGCGAACAGGGGGTGGCGAACACCGAGTGCATTGCTTGTTTCAACTGCGCTTGCCTGTGCGCGAGCTAGGCCCATGATCGACGGTAGGGTTCCTTCTTTGGGAGGCTCATCGTTTGATGATAGTGATGAAGCTTGCGCGTCTAGTGGAGCTCGCGTTTCAGCCGGTGCATCGACTTCCCCTAGCGCTGAGGACGGAACATGTGGTTCAGCTATCGACAGCTGACCGAGCGCTATATCTACCCCAGTTGCCTCTCGGACGTTGATAGCCGATTCGTCGGATGGAGCGGTAGTGTGGCCGCTCAAGCCGCGGTCCAGAGCGGCGATCTTGCCTGCGTTTGTTATTTGAACAGCACGCTTTGGCTCGACTGAAGTCGAGGCATTTACGTTTGCGCCTTCCGAGTCGAGGGGGGGAATATCAGCCTCCACTAATGAAGTCACAGCCACGCCGTCTAGTGGGCTGTCTTTGGTTGGGGCTTTAGCGCCCGTGAACAGCAACGCCAGCTCGTCTGAAGCAGACGAACCACAGTAGTCAGCCATGGACACATGAATAGAAACCATGATTAGTTCCGCCAATTGACCCAAGACTCATGTGGTTGGGTGCAGCAAGGCAAGTTCCGGAGAGGAGAGAACAGAACCCATTACTGCGCTGGGCAAGCTCATAGGTTTTTTCGTGACATGTCTTGAGAACTCACCCAAGTCAAAGAAATAGACTCGCGTTCCATCTCCCCGCACATAAAAATTATCATCCAAGAGCCGGCCCTCTTTGAATCGAAGCTGAGTGAGATCGTATCGGCCATAGTCGCGTAGGACTACCAGGCCCCCAGGTTTTAACATCTATCAAACAAGTACCGGCGGTGCCGTTAGCGACCGTTGATTAGGTGGAATGCCAAGAGGAACAACATCAGGCTCGATCCCGGTATGGAATCGGAACACGAAGGTACGAAGGCACGGTGCACATGAGTGGCGAGGTCCACTTAGGTCCAGGGCACATCAATCCTGGTCAGGATATTTGGCTCGCGGGTTAGACCTAAACATAATAGGAACCGTGGAGAAGAGGAAGAGAGGTGGGAAATCGACCGAAGACAAGGACCGGTGAAATCAGGGAAAGACTATCACGATGCATGGGAGAGCACGTATGGCAGAAGCCGCGTCCAAATCAGCCGCCGGTCTAAGAGGAGGGAAGTGAGATCATCGGCTCAAACGGCGTCACCCGTGAGTACACAGCCAAATGCCGGGATGGCGTGAACGAAATCCACTAGTCGGGGAGGAACGGCACATTGGGACAGCAAACGCGGAGACAAGGCCGAATATTCAAATTGAACTATCACTCACATTGTACACATTTTTAATCGCATTCACCCACTCATTCGGGTGCAATGCACTCAAGACAAAAACCATCACAACAATGTCAACCGTACCAGAGTCGACATTGGAAGGGAGGTCTGATCCCGAGAGGTCCCATACACAGGCAGAAACGGAACCAATTTGCGGGGACAAATATAGGGGGTGTGCCTACCAAGTAACGTACGGATAAGGATAGGCCGTAGATACTCCAATAGTCAGCGGGCGACTAATGTGGGACGAGAGCGCTGCGAGGAGAAGAAGACATAAAGCAAGACTAACCTTGACAACTTCGATCGCTTTCGATGAATAATCGCATCCTACTATCTTTAATTCCGGGTTTCGGTTTGATTCTAGGAGCTAGATATGGGTTCAAATATGAGCATTGGTCAGCGCTCGGACGGACTGAGGGAATAAAGTCTAGGCCCAGGGGTGGGGCAAGACGCCACCGAAATCAGCTGGATGAATGAAACACCGTCGTTACCCCCAAATGTGGGATAAGCCGTGTTGCATTTTATAGTCAAAGCGGCCGGATCGAGCAGGAGCAAGCAAAAGAAAAAGAGAAAAAAGAAAAGAAATCCCTGACCGGGACAGATGCATGCCAAAACTTACTGGAAAGACCGTGTTCCCAGCACCTATATTGCCAAATTATTGGATTAGCATAAGCCAAAAGGGCTCTAGAGGATAGCAACACACCGCACCCGACCTCGACTACGGTCGCTGGACCTGCCTACAGTCATCATCCCCAAAGTACGTGCTTGTCAGTTTACGTGGAGGGTCAAAATAGCATCCAGGGAGATCTGAAGGGTGTGCGAACGAACCGTTCAGGAGAACGCTGCGGCCATTTTGACTCAGGCGATCGGTTCGCCAAGCACGCAACTTAGAATAAGGATGAAAAACACACACGTACATCACTTGCCGTGAGTGCTGTAAGCTCTGGAAACTCCTGATGCAACCATTTCCTATCTCGGAAAAAATTCCCTTCGTTCCATTTGTAAAATCTATCCCAGAATAATGATGGGTTCTCGTTGTATTTTTCTAGTAGTAGCCATCCAAAGCGTGAGACAGCGTTGTTGGATCGAGAATCAATGCTCGCCTTGCGTGTCCTTCGGAACCGGCGAGGCTTTCTGTCGCCCCAACGCTTTCTCGATGCGCGCAGTCTGATCGGGTGGTGGAGGTACGTGGTCCCTGCATCGATACTGCTATTGAGAAAAACAGCATATCCGAGAAACCTAGAAGACAAGGGGCATTTCTGCCCGAAAAAGTTCCATACCAGGCGTTCTTACTCCATACATCCTGATCTGCGCGCTCATTTAATGATAACATATGGCGCACCACTCCCAGAACCAACCTTCTGTCAGAAATCTGAGAAATTTTGAGAAACATGATTTGTGGATGATAGGAGTTTCGTTCTCCTCACCTTGAACCAAAGGGAGGAGCATCTTCGTTAATGTCGTGAACAGAACTGTAGATGACCCTCAGAGCTTCGAATCATACGCTCAAGAAGCTAATTTACGAGTTTGTTTTTGGTATTTTGAGTCCCAACGACGAAGACATGTTATGACTGCCTACGAGCGCTGAACAATCGAGGGAGGTCCAAATCCAAGGTGGAAGCTCAGCTAGTAGTCACGTGCCGCTGGGTTCAGAGGGCGATCACTGTGGCTATGTATATTTTATCCCTGACAACAATATTGTACGCGCAAGAGTGGAACGTCGCCACAAGACTCCGGACACCCTCAAATAAGGCAAAGAAACTCGCGTCTCAGCTCCGGATTTCCGTCTTTCGGTTTGGAACTGAGAACAGCAATTAGCATCGTAGCTTGCTGCCCTCGGTCCAAAAATCAAGCTACAGTTCCTTCAAGTTTGATATTGTCGAAAATTCATTTTGGGGGGTTCGGGTTCTGTGACCAACGTCCCATTCTTGCGCCTACAGTACACGATTCTCGCTGTGCCGCCGGTTGTGAGGGCTGACCCTACCCGAGAATACTCTTGATTTCCGTATTCGTACCAGAGAGGCCGGGTTGAGTAAAGCGTGATGCAAGGTAGGGTTGCTACTAAAAAACATGAAGCATACAATTCGACCTGAGTTCAGCTGACCAATGGTAGTAACTCCATGGGATGTTTTGGTTCGTAGAATCTGTGGTTTTGCTATTACGACGAGTATGTCCATCATGAGCTATGGATATATCATTGGCATTGATTGTAGAAACGCCAGAGCTAAACCCATACAAACAGAATCCGGTTATGGTATTTTTAGCTCCGAGCTTCAAGTACTGTTGAAGTATATCGATAGACTACGAGTCGACGCATTAGAATGTTCACCCTCTCATGAGATTTTTTGGGGATAACACGGGCCAAGCGAGATAGCCCTGTACGGGTGGTGACGAGACAGAATGATTGAGGACGTATCGCCTCTTAATGAAACGCGAATAAATACGATTTGACAGGGGAGTTCAAGAAGTCCCAGCCATTGCCTGAAGTGAAGATCCCCTTCAAGCTTGCGTATTGATACCTTTCAGCTGTCCAATACGACAACGAAGCGGCTCTTATGCGATATATGGCAGTTATAAGGTGCCCATAGTACGTGAGATGCCTATGAGCCCTAGTACGGTAACACACCTTATTCGACCATCCTAAATGAGGGAATGATTTGAGCTGTACAGAGCGATTATGATCAATACTCAAACCAAAGCTAAGGAGTGTACTGCTCCGAGATATAATACAGCGTCTGCTGAATGCGTTCTAACTACAGAAAAAACAAACTCCAACGGGCTGTTGACGACGAACATTATACGGCACATGAGCCCCCCAAGCTATGTAAGCTTCACTGTTAATATATATGGTCTGCTGAAAGCGGCTGGATATGACAATTTAGTAGAAATAGCTGAGATATACAAGTGTTGTGAGCTCCAGTCGCCACGGCTACATATGGCTCGGAAGAGGTAGCTTTCCGATTAACCTCAATACAAGGGTAGGGAACCAGTTATTCAGCAACAAGTTTGGACTCAGGACTTTTAGTCAACGAGCGTTCGGCACTCTCTGCGTTCATTATAAATACGAAAAAATCTCCAAGATAATCCAATACCGGATAGCAGCTCATATCCTGAGGCATCTTAGTTGCGTGCAGACACGATCCGGATATATGTCCATCGCGTAGCTAATTGATTTGTAAACAATTCAAGCTGCCAAGAACCTCGGCTCTCGGGATAATTTTAGACTGGCGAAAACACAAAGGCACAGTTCATTGAAACCGATCGGAGAATGCAACGAACACGGAACGAGCATAAGCGATAAAGTAGGACTATCTTTGGCATAACTGTCTGGACAAGGACGTAACACGCATGATCCACGTGACCGTGTTTCGGCATCTTCCAGCACCCTCTACAACCAGGCTTTAGTCAAGCACCCGTCTTGTTCCGAGAACGCGCATCGAGAAGAACAGCAGATCTATTATGAGGGAGCCTAAACCTCCTCCGCAAGTATGTCGGTTGGAGCTGCTCGACGCGGGGCTCAAAATCTTTCTAAAGATAGTTAACAACTATATGCCAGCGGGGCAAGACCTGGATTTGGAAGTACATCCGACTAACTCGCCGCAGTTTTGTCGGGCTGATTCACTAATTGCCACCACTTTGTAGCTTCATCGAGGAGTTGCGGTGGTTGTCATGTGCCGTACGCTTGACTGATCAAGGCACATGCTCCGATCGACCACTTCTCTGAAGCGGAAAATTCGAGTATCACAAAGTAGCGCATCAGGCGATGGGCTTCGAGCGGCATCCTGAGGCTCCAACCTGGGTCACGAGCTGAATCCTTCGGCGTAACTAAATGTTTATTTTTGAGTCGTGTCTCAGCCGACAGCGGAGGGAGCAGTTAAAAACTCGGCCTAGTGCAAGCACTCAGAACATGAACTCGCACATCTCGCTCTCACTCTTGCAATGAGGTCAGCCACGATTGCTCTCAGCTCTCTCGCTTTGCTCGCTCAAGGTGCCTTCGGTGTTGCCGTCTGGGGCCAGTGTGGCGTGGGTTAAGATAGCCACACACATCATCCTACCTACTAATGTGACTGTACAGGGCATCGGGTGGACTGGTGGAACCACTTGTGACTCTGGCACTACCTGTATTAAACTTAACGATTACTACTCTCAGTGAGTCGGACATGTTTTAGAGGTGAAGAAATATATAACAATTGGTTAGATGTCAGCCTGGATCTGCGCCGACTACAGCGCCAACGACCTCCAAGACAACGACGTCTTCGGGATCAACACCTACTGGCGGAACCGGAGGATTAAACCTTCCTAGGGGTACTTTGACTGAGGTGTGCCGTAACATTACATTCTCAAATATAGATGTCTTATATATACTTCAGATTACCAACTTTGGCAGCAACCCAACCAACGTCCGTAACTTTGCCTATGTTCCTCAGAATCTCAAGTCTAGTCCTGGCCTCCTTGCCGCTATCCATTATTGTTCTGGCACTGCACAGGCGTTCTACACTGGCACTAGCTACAAACAACTTGCGGACCAGTACGGCTTTATCGTCTTGTACCCTAATGCGCCCGACAGCGGAGGATGCTGGGATGTTCATACCAACGCTACATTCACGCACAATGCTGGCGGCGACTCGCTTGGTATTGCCAGCGCCTTGCGCTATCTGATCTCCGGTTATAGCGTGAACACAGACAAGGTGTTCGCTACGGGCTTGTCCTCTGGTGCGATGATGACCAATGTACTTGCTGGTGCCTACCCGGACTTGATCAGGGCTGGCGCCGCCTTTGCTGGTGTCCCGTACGGATGCTTTGGTGGTGCGGGCATGTGGAACAGCGCTTGTGCCAATGGCCAAGTCTCCAAGACACCTCAGCAGTGGGGTGACCTCGTTCGGTCCGGCTATCCTGGCTACACCGGCACTCGTCCCAAAATGCAGCTCTGGCATGGCACGGCCGACACCACGTTGTACTATGCCAACTTTGGCGAGGAGATCAAGCAGTGGACAAATGTCTTTGGTGTCAGCCAGACCCCAACCTCCACTACCCAGAACTGGCCCATGTCTGGCTGGACGAAGACCGACTATGGCCCAAATGTCGAGGCTATCAGTGCGTCGGGTGTAACCCACAACATCCCGGTTCAGGCTACCCAGGTCATCCAATGGATGGGCTTGGACAAGTAAACAAGAGTGGTGACATTCGCTTGTTGTGTACATTGCTGTTTTACGCTCCATATTTCAATTCATTTGGTTCAGTTTTGATCACGTGGCGCATATACTCATGTCAATGCTGTGCCCACCATCCTGATCTCTTGGCGTGGGGGTTCGTCTGGTATCGTCTGGGTATCGTCTTCAGGGGGCGGCCCACACCCGATGAAATTTGCGAGTTTGGGGTGAGCATGCTACCTATGATAGTCACAATATCTTGTGACAAGGTTCGAGTGCTTGACCCTAAAAGTTCATGGCAATGTCAAGAAGGACAGCTTCCAGGGTTGGAGCTGGAATGTAGAGAGCGCGAACTTGTTTGGATGATTGGATGCATACTTGCGCCTTTAAGCCGTTTGAATGGGTCGAAAAGCATATGGTTGATAAGCGCAATTGAGATTGCATCAATTACGGCTAACTCTGTTCACCAGCACTGGGAGCTTGTGGAGGATTTCCACTTGAAACTTCACACAGGTTCAGAATGCGAATATGATCGACATCAAAAGATTGAGATGGATCTCCTAATGGACGAGAAAGAATGTGATCAGATGCTCGGCCAGCTTGGTTCGTTGTTTACGGATTTGAACCGGGTCTGGTTCCTGGGGCTACTGAGAAGGTCGAGACGAACTCTGGTAATGAGTGATGATGCCAGAAGGCATGAGCACAGCTATCGCATGAAGGAATATCAAGAGATGAGGGGATCGCGGGAGATGCAGAATTGTGATCCTTTACCATGACCCATGTGACCATCTGTAAGTCACTCAGGTTTCATACCGTAGTGATTTGCTATAATTTGAGGCTCGAATGGATGGGATGCTCGTAAAAAATGTTTTAAAGGAATAGCCTAATATGTGTCCAAACCTAGCCGCTTGAATATGAACAAATTAAGCTAGATGCAGTATGATTGTATGACATGTGTCTCCAAGCCTTAGCGGGTCTATCACTATATTGGTCCTCCCCGTCATATTTCGGTGCTGTGGGACACTTGCTTCCTCGCATTAAAGCGATGTAGGATAAATTAATGCAATTCACATGAGATATCGTCAGTCTTCTCTATCCATTGGGATCTATACAGGCTGTATCTTTCATTTCCTCGTAGTTTGGCACGGCTTGTCGCCATCATCCCTTTCGCTGGTATCAGCCGGAATGCGCGCGAGATAGAACGATGAACGCTGTGCACAAGAACTAGACATAGTTAGTCCGTTGCACTGTCGATCAGCGCGAGCAAACTTGCAGTCATGTCAGGAGCATTACGAGGGAGGCGTATCTTTGGGAATATTTAGATGATCGATCTTCTCTTGTGACTTACCATGCGGCTGGTACCTTGAAATAAGAATTTAACTTGAGATGAGTGTAGCCTAGCACCACACCAACCATGGGTCGTATCGCTTAGGAGGGCGGGATAAAGCAGAGAAGCCCCAAGTAGAGGCTGTTTGGTGAAATTCCCATTCTTGTCCCATTTGTGTCCACGATTGGTGTGCGTTAATTTGGCTATGCAGGACTGGGTCGAACGCTTAAGACGGTTGTATTCATTCGAGGGATCTTCAGCCCAGTAGTCATCCAGTGCTTGCCAAGAGACCGAAGTACTTGAGCGGCTGTGAGTCGCATAAGGATTCAAACGTGGGTAGTCTATTTTTTGTTCTGCACTGCAGCGTATCAACTAAAAACAGTGAGGTACAAGACAGGGCTGGCAATTCAAAATGGAAATAGTCCTAGTAAGAGCAGTCGGTTGCGTGCTGGGCCTGCTCAGTCAAATCCAGAGTTGCCTGGTCCAGTTTGCCCGGTGCTGGTGCCTTGGAGTTTAGGCGCCCGCCAGGTGATGCCGGATGTGCGTGATTCGAAGCGTGAGGTGAGTTTCACAAGAATAAATGCAGTAAAATTTGCAGCGTAATTTTAGCATGGCGCGAGGTGTATGCAGACATGGGATGAGGGTGAAGCGACAACGCAAAGGCGGCCATCGGGCATACGGTTTTATGAGAGGCAGGGCGGCGCGCTAAACGCCGGGGCGGGATTTGGATGAACCGATCAATGACCCTGAGCAATGGTCGGAACGCCCGGAGAAGCGCAACGACGAGCGAGCCAACCGCAACGCGCACTACGCAAGCGGCAGCCGCGAGATATATAGTGCGGTACGTGTGTGCATCCCATCGCATACGGTTGACCTCATTCCGCTCGTTCATGGGCAGCACGCGCGATGCAGAGCACACACCCCAACGGCCGAGCGCGGGCCCCCGACGCGGCGGAGAGCGACATCAACACCATGTTCGACGAGATTATGAGCGGATTCGGCGACTCGGATCTTGCACTCGACGACCCGCGCGGTCGGGCTGAGCTCGCGCACCGCGGCCACCGCGCGGACGACAGCATCGTCTCGCTCATCAGCTCGTACGAGGGCGACGGCGACGACTCTCCGCGCCCTACTCTTGCAAACACATACTCTTCCCAACGACCGGCGCAGCGCACGGGCGAGCGTCTGCGGCCTCTGCCTCAAGTCCCGGGCGCGCCCAAGCCGTTCACCGCGCCCGCGCCGCCACCACCCCTCCCATCGTCGGTCTCGATGCCGTCGCCTGAACCGTTCCAACACCCGCCGTCGCCGGGTGCGCCTGGGCCAGCGAGCGCGTATCTGAATTCGTCGGCTTACATCTCGCCTGGTCCTGCCAATGCACTGCTAAATGCCCATCCGCGCCGCCAGCTGCCCTCCCAGCCCGAGACGTTTGGAATGCCCGCCGGGATTGGCCCTAGGTGGGATGAGAAGTCACCGTTGGGCCCCGAGCCTGGTCGCCGCCAGAATTCCAGGCGCCCCAATACTGCTGGCTCAGACTCGCTCCCCAGCCCTGTGAACTCACAAACAATGTCGCCGCGTCTTTCTGCGCCCACACCAGCCCCGTATAGCATTCCTACTGTTCAAGTCGGCGGGCCCGACGAGTACCAGCCAAGTTTTCCCGCAGGCCCTCCGCCTGGCGCAATGATGCCATCCACTCCTGGTACTAGTGCCAATCTCACAAGCTCTGGGATGGGATACCGAACTTCGTCTCCTCAGCCTGGATACGAACCCTATGGGTCCAACCCACCATACGTTCCTCCGACCTCGAATTCATATCCCTCTGGTATTCATCCTCCACCACGCACAACTTCCCGGATGCCGAGCAGCGATCTCTACGGCAGCTCCCAAATGTCTACGCTATCTCCACATTCCGGTGCCACGCTTGGTCGCTCTGGCTCAGCCTCTTCATCACTTTACACCGGAGCACCCGTCTCCCGTACAAGTTCCCTTGCCGCAGGCCCTGCAAACAGTAGCCCTGATACAGCATACTTTCCTCAAGCATCCGTTGATAGAGCAAACTCCAAGTCTTCCAACTGGTCTGCCAACTCGAATCTTCACCCCAGTGGAAACAACTACCCCGCGTCGACGATTTCATATGAGACCAATAATGCCAATAACGACGGCGTGGGGTATCTCGATTTACCCTCGACGGCTTCGCCCGTTGCTGGACCGAGCTTCCGACCAGATCAACAGTATCTCGAAGAACGCATTGCCACAGCCAAGGGCCGACTCGAACTGCACGAGGATGATGAAGAATATGATTACAGTGACGAAGACGAGGCAATGTTTGTCAATCTTGCGTTATTGTCTCATTTGGCGGTCAAGTTGAGAGACAAGGTTCCGCGCGGTACTCATGTCAAGGGGAGCATTCCGTACTCAATGGCATTTACGGGCAAAGACATTGTCGTACGTTTCATTCATTATCTCATTCTGGTCGTGTACCCATCACTTATCCCAACGCACAGTCTACTATTCAAGCCACAATTCAACGGCAGCTCGCAATTACGTTTAACATTTCGACTAATGATCGGCGTACAGCCCTCCAAGTCGCCCGTTCGCTTCAGAACCAGCTATTCTTTTACGAAGTCGAGTGGGGTGGGCAGGCGCTCAACGATGGCGTTGAAGACGTGTACATGTTCCTCGACGATCAGGGTGGTTCTGACCAGCGACTCGAGCGGGAGGAGCTGCCGACTGGTGTCATCACCCTTCTTACCTCGTGTTACTCCCCCAGCTGTGCAGATGGGCTTCCAGGCAAATGCTATGCGTATGGGTGTCCTCGAGGATATCAAGCCTCGGCCGCACTTGGCAGGCAACTTAGCGCTCAAGAGAGTAAGCCCGCCGCGAAAGAGAGTACTGCCGAGTGGGTCGATTCGGTGGATCCTGAAGTTGTCAAGAACTTGCCCGAGAGCGAGCGAAGACGTCAAGAAGTCATCTTTCAAGTTGTCAAAAAGGAGGAGCAGTATGTTCAAGATCTTGACGCGATCGTGGAGGTGAATTGTCTCTCGTCTGTCTCTTTTAACCGTCAGTGACCAAGTCTTTTATGCAGATATTTATCCGCCCACTACGAGAAGCGCGCCCGCCGATCATCCAAAAGGACGTGCACGCATTTATCGACACGGTGTTTGGAAATATTTTGGATATCCGCGAGTGCAACCGTCGATTGTTGGAAGTCCTGCGCGTGCGCCAACGTGAGCAGCAGCCGGTGATTCAGCAGATCGGAGACGTGTTTTTGACCGCCGCGGCGGAGTTCCGGGTCGTATATCCACTGTATATCGGACAGCTCCCAGTTGCAGAAAAAACGGTCAAGGAAGAGACCGAATCAAATCCCGAGTTCAAGAATTTCTTGGAGGTGGGTGTCGCTTTTGATGGAGCAACATCGTAGCTGAATTTCGGTGGTAGCATTGTTCGAGAGACCCACGCGCACGTCGCCTTGACCTCAAATACTTTATGCACCGTCCTCAAGAACATCTGACCAAATATTCTACTATCCTTGAAACAATCTTGAACGACACCGAAAAGGACAATGCGGATGCGGAATACCTATCTGAAGCTATGCAGTCCATTCGAAATTTGCACTCGGTCGCTCAATTGCGGACCTTTCAGAGCGCGATGTGCCGAGGAAACAGCGCCAAACTCGAGTGGCATAATCTCGTGTCGGCCGAGTTTCGGGATGGGATGTCTAAGCAGGAGGTTAAACGACAGTCGTACGTGTTCTTTTTAGTTGCTGGGTTTCGTAGTCGATTAACAGTGTGTTTTAGGGTCATTTTCGAGCTCATTAAGGGAGAGATGGAATATGTCAAGGACCTTGAGTTGCTTGATGCTGTGAGTCTTTTAAGACGCTTGCGACGCGGGTAGGATACTAAGTTGCACCTTGTCATAGCTCTTTATTCAACCTCTTTTGAACGAAAACCCCCCTATCATTCCTCGAGAGCGGGTTGAGCAGTGGGTCTCGCGAGTCTTTTCCAATTTTGCCGACGTACACCTCCATCACCGTCGTATGCTCGATCGATTGCATGAAATTCAGCGAGAAGAGCACCCAATCATTAGATCAATTTCTGCGCCGGTCTTTGATGCTGCATTGAACTGGCGAGACGCGTACATGGTTTACATTCCACATTACCCGATCGCAGAGTACACGGTCGACGAAGAAAAGGCGAACAACAAGGAGTTCAAAGCGTTTGTTGAGGTGCGTTTTTGTGGTAGTGTAGGTATGGCCGGATAACTCATTGAAGTACACCTGTTTGCAGAGGCAAACAAGGGTATCCGATGCACGTAAGCACGAGCTCAAGATGTTTATCCACCGACCTGTAGCGCGTTTGCCCCGTTACGAGCTCCTTTTACGAGATATCATGGCCGCCTCGCCAATGGATCATGAGGACCGAGAGTCGATACCCCAGATCATCGAGATTATTAGCGAGCTCGTTCGATCGACCAACGCGGCCATCGGCACGGCTAAGCAAAAGGTGGAAATCTGGAACTATGCGAGCAATCTGGTTTGGAAACCCGGAGAGATGATCGTGAGTCTTGAGGTAATTCGATATAGCGCACGGAAATGCTGACCAGTGGGGACGTAGGATCTGGATCTCCATAATGAAGCGCGGCAGTTGTACCACTTCGGGAAACTGTATCGACAGCCTGAAGGAGGGTTGGATTTCTCCAAATGGAGCGAAGTATTTGTGCTCGTATTTGACAACTACTGTGAGCCCATTTGGTGACAAGTCGGTAATGTCGGGGCCGCTGATAGAATACCGCAGTGGTTATCACGAAGCCTCGGTCCAAGGACGGTGTCACCAAGTATCACGTCAACAGAAGGGTGAGCGGTCCAGACAACCGCCCAGATTTGAGTTTAACCTTCACGCACAGCCAATCCCCGTTGACTTGATGAACCTCGTTGGGTTTTCTGATCCACCGCAACAACGCCCTACTCGACTGTTTAGTATTGGCACCAAGCACGATGCTCCTCCCAATGGGGCCGGTGGATCAGGGGACTCGGCCCAAGACTCGCGTCTGATCTACTCTTTCGGGATCCACTATGGTGGTCGTGCGGGCGGAATTTCCCAGTTCTTCATTGATTCGAGCACGGCACGAACCGAATGGCGACAGAAACTGGAGGAAGCGATGGAGATGCGCAAGGTCGTTCAAGATTCGAACAAGGTGTTCGAGCTCGAGACCCTCAGCAACGAGACATTTGCACAGCCCAAGGGGTATGTTCCGAGCTCCAACTGGAACGAAGACTCGTCGATGATGGGAGGTCGGGTGACGTGTACCGTGCCGTTTTGTAAGTGTGTTTCTTGAGCTGCGGTTGGGCAAATATTCACGCGGCCCATATAGCAACGGCTGACGGGCGTGGGCTCGTTGCAATTGGGTGTGCTGAGGGGGTCTGGATTGGTTTGCGACACGACCCAAAATGTGAGCGCCAGTCTTGGCTCACATGCGCGTAAACTTAAATTCCGGGTTAGCAATTCGCCGAGTTCTCCACCTCAAATCGGTTACGCAATGTGCCATGCTTGAAGATTTCGGTATCTTTTTGGTACTCGCCGACAAGGTAGGTCTTCTTCGCGGTTTCTAGCACCGCTATTGCTATGCTAATGTCCGAAAAGGCTTTCTTCGCCTATCACATCGAAGCACTCGTCCCCACGTCTCCTAATTCCCAAATGCATAGCGCCCAGAACCGCACACCCCAAAGATTGAGTGGGAACAAGGATGTCCAGTTCTTTAGTGTCGGACAATTAGCCGGTCGCACACTAGTCGTGTACATGAAGAAGAAAGGGGTGAGCTGTTTACGACTTTTGTCAAACCCAGTATTTGATGTGTGAGAGTAGATGGAAAGTGTATTCCGCGTACTGGAGCCCATCATTGGGAAGATTAACGAACCTACGCGTGGTGGTGGCGCGTTCAGTCGATTTGGCTTCGGAGTGCAACGATCGGAGTGGTTCAGGATATACAGGGTAAGTTAGGATCTGGCTGCGGTGACATTAGTCATTGATTTATCCCTTGCGCAGGATTTCTTCCTGCCCTCTGAAGCGTTCGACTTGGTGTTCCTTAAAGCAAAGGTTGCGATTCTATGCACGAAAGGGTTCGAGATTATGGATCTGGCCGAGTGAGTCGGACTCTGTTGACATAATCCTGGCCGCTCACTAATTGCTCCCGCGCAGCTTTAAGAGTGTGACAATTCCCCAGCGGGATGATCCCCGGTTCGCGAACATCGCACGGAGATGCGACGCTTGCCGCCCGCTAGGCATGTTCAGGTCAAGTGAGAACGAATTCTTATTATGCTATGATGGTAGGGCGCGATCACTTTCCTATATTAGCTATGACTGAATTCGATGTGCAGAGTTTGGGATCTACGTTAATCGACACGGTGACCCGACCCGCACCGTTGGAACTGTGGTTGAGTGGGAAGGCCGTGCCGAAAAGGTGGCCTTTCACCCACCCTACGTCGCGCTTTTTGATACCCGCTTTATCGAAATCCGGCATGTCGAAAAGGGCAACCTCGTCCAAATTATTAGTGGTGAAGACGTGCGTTGTGTCTGGGACGGAAGAGGCGCTAAAATTGCACCGGCGCGAACACCCGGGCCGGGCGGCTGGGATGATGGGACCGACACTCAAGAAAGCCGAATCCATTGCGTTATGAACACGCCTGACGTTCCCGGCCAACCTAAGTCTAAGGTCCAGTACCAGATCATTTCCGAGCTGGTTCCGACAGTGCCGCTATTCTTGCCCGAGCCCCTCTCTAGCCCCTCGGCGTCGACGTACTTCCCTCGAGCAGGTTCGCCCTCGCTGTCGTCACCACGGACGTCCGTCGCTGGCTGGTCTACATGATCTGGTCTAGAGATTGCGAATGGATTTCGAGTTTGCAGCGTTTTGTAATTTCTTTTCACGTGTACAATGTGTATATTCACTCTGCAATAATCAATTTTGGTTTTCAGTGTACAAACGCAGGCAGTGTGAGTTAAGCTGGCTGCATATGAGCTCAACTATCTCGCTCATAGGTACTCACGTGGCAGGGCAACGAGGTAGTTCTATCTGAGGTTAATTAGTCACGAGCCCCTTGTGAACCGCTAGAGCAACAAGTATCCCTCGTAAGACTTGAGCTATTAAATAAGGCGAAACTACTATTTCAGCAGGTGAAGGTGATATACAGACTAAGCGTCGACGGGGACATTTAACAATAATTCGGTCGGACCCGTAACACGATTGTATGCGTAGCCACGAATCAATATTCCCTTACATTAATTACCCAACAAGATGTCAGTAACAAATAAAATGAATGTGAAAAAACTTTCTGGGTTAATTAAAAGCAATCGATTACTACGGCTAGGTTATACACGAAAAGCCGGCCTGCAACTCGTTTTACGTTACGGAGGAGGGGCAGCCGCCCCTCCCCGTCGTACCTGCGCCGTTCCCCAAAGTCCACATAGTCAGCGGCCTGAAGGTCCAGATTTGATGCGAGGTCACTCACCGGCCTGCAAGGACACCCCAGCGTCTTCATGGTGCGCGTCCGCACCGGCTGGGGTTCCCCGATCCGAGGCCGCGTCCGGCACAATCAGCAAGCACTATCTACACAAGAAAAGCGGAATAAAGCGGAAGAAATATGCCACGGGTGCACATGAGTAGGGGAAACGAGGTGGTGATGGATTGGGATGATTATGATAGACGAGAGGAGGGGGGAAGGGAAATGTATGTACATGAGCGGAGCACCCGTGGCATACAGGGGCTGAAAGACCGAGACCGGGGCACAAACAACATACTTACAATTTGTTGGATATCGAGTCTTGAAGCGTTCCAGAGTGTGGGTATCCAAGCGGGATGTCCAAGGAAGGGGCTCCAGGGCGGGTGTCCAGCGCGAGTGTCCAGGGGAGGGGATCCAAGGGAAGGAGGTCCACCGAGAGGAGATCCAGAGGAGGGGCTAGGCAGCGATTCAGTCAACGGTGTGTGCTGCGCGAATGGACGAGTGAAAGACTTACGCTGTATAAGAAAAGAAAAGAAAGAGAAGTTGGTAGGGGCGTGGGTGTGTGGATGGGTGGGGAGGGAGGGAGGAAGGGAGGAAGGGACGGGGATGGTGGAGGGGATAAATGCGAAGCTTGGTGAGAGAGTCCAGCCTAGCCAAGCCCAAGGTCTTATATGGCTCTGGAGCGCACACTGACCTTGTTTGCAGCAGTTTCGCGGTCACGTGCGACAGAGGCGGCCCCTATTTACTTCGGAGACCGCCATTCCCCGCTTGAGTGTATCTACGGCAAGCCTCTAGCCATAAAAGAGGTACTAGATCTACTCAAACATGCTCAAATTCCACGAATATATATTCGCAAGCATCGTATATAGTACCAAACGGGGAATGGCGGTCTCCGAAGTAAATAGGGGCCGCCTCTGTCGCACGTGACCGCGAAACTGCTGCAAACAAGGTCAGTGTGCGCTCCAGAGCCATATAAGACCTTGGGCTTGGCTAGGCTGGACTCTCTCACCAAGCTTCGCATTTATCCCCTCCACCATCCCCGTCCCTTCCTCCCTTCCTCCCTCCCTCCCCACCCATCCACACACCCACGCCCCTACCAACTTCTCTTTCTTTTCTTTTCTTATACAGCGTAAGTCTTTCACTCGTCCATTCGCGCAGCACACACCGTTGACTGAATCGCTGCCTAGCCCCTCCTCTGGATCTCCTCTCGGTGGACCTCCTTCCCTTGGATCCCCTCCCCTGGACACTCGCGCTGGACACCCGCCCTGGAGCCCCTTCCTTGGACATCCCGCTTGGATACCCACACTCTGGAACGCTTCAAGACTCGATATCCAACAAATTGTAAGTATGTTGTTTGTGCCCCGGTCTCGGTCTTTCAGCCCCTGTATGCCACGGGTGCTCCGCTCATGTACATACATTTCCCTTCCCCCCTCCTCTCGTCTATCATAATCATCCCAATCCATCACCACCTCGTTTCCCCTACTCATGTGCACCCGTGGCATATTTCTTCCGCTTTATTCCGCTTTTCTTGTGTAGATAGTGCTTGCTGATTGTGCCGGACGCGGCCTCGGATCGGGGAACCCCAGCCGGTGCGGACGCGCACCATGAAGACGCTGGGGTGTCCTTGCAGGCCGGTGAGTGACCTCGCATCAAATCTGGACCTTCAGGCCGCTGACTATGTGGACTTTGGGGAACGGCGCAGGTACGACGGGGAGGGGCGGCTGCCCCTCCTCCGTAACGTAAAACGAGTTGCAGGCCGGCTTTTCGTGTATAACCTAGCCGTAGTAATCGATCACTTCTTGTTAAGCACTGTTTGAAGCTGGAATGATAAATATCGAATGAAGAGCTAAATTTTGGCTACCGCCTTCAGGAAATATTATAGCATATATTCTGTTATATTATCTGGCAAAATACAATAAGTCCGGACCCATGGGGGCCGCACACATATAAGCACGGCCACTCAGTCCACTCTTCACGGCTTGGATTGGCATACGCTTGGTTGTTCACACAATTTGAATGGGTGTCAAATGTTATTATAATAAAATGTACAAAGCGAATAAGACAAAGGAGAAACGGTATCAATAGAGATTGCTGAGATCAAAGCGGGTATTAGGAGGCCACAAACGAAAATAAAGGATAGCCAAGAAACACGCAGCAACTCAAGGCTAAAGATATTAAAGCCAACCTGGCGGATAGGACAGTAGCCAAGAAGCAATGATGTTAACATCGCTGAGGTTCATGTTCGCATATCTAATATGTGAAAGCATTAATAACTTTAAATCGGCTATTAAAGTGTAGGAACTCACCCTTGTCGACGAGAACCTGACCATTTCATGACTATGATGTTCCCTGACCATGCGTGCTGAGCTTTGCCATGCGTGAGGGCATTGATGGTTTGGTTGAGAGCTAAAATGTTTGCATTATATCAGTTTAAGAGCACGCACATACGTTTTGGCCGGGTCACTTACGAGAGCCGTCGGTTAGGAAGCGGTCACGGAAAAACATACGAAGAGGGTATCGTAATGGTTCTCCTCCAACATTGCGAGTAATTTCGCGAGTTGCGATTGCTGTGTTGGCTCCAAGGAACTCGTTAAGTTGGACCGACCACTCTGTGACGTTCTCCGCAGTATTCACGCGACCAGATAGCGGTACACGAATGAGTCGGGGACGGATAGAGTCCCAAGACAGGAGCTGGATTGAGAGAATAAGTCTGATTAGTTTTTAATGTATGGGTTAAGGTATACACACCATAGCCGTACATTCCGAGGCGGTATGAGAGATTTGTTGCAATCGCGATGGAGAAGGGAGAATACCAGGTGCATAGGAGCTTCGGGGTACACATTCTCGACTATGACGACCCCAATCCTACAGCACATGTAAATTGAGCGCTATATGCATAACCAGCCTGGAGTACATACTGCTTGCTGATGAGCCGAGGAACAATACCAAGCGCTTTCACACCGCGTACACGTCCTACACGAAAGTTGGCCGCAGGACTGTTGAAGTCAGCGAAAGGTGCTCAGAGATATCTAAAAGTACACACCTCGCACGGATAATAGGATACGGAGGAGCTCATACACAAGTAAGACTTAGCCTTGTTCTTGGGTTTGCTAACTACTTGGTAATGCTGTTGCTTAGGAGGCGGCTGCCGGATGATAGAGCGCCAACGTCCGACATGGTGCTTTTGAATGTCCGTTGCACAGAATTATTGCCGCTAGCCTCGTGCCATGCTGGCGAAACTGCTAGTTGCAGAGCGTGCTGTGTAGGTCGGGCAACATTCCAGAAGGCGCGCGAGCGCAAAATAGGGGGGTGGGAGGCGGGATGGCAAACATACAAACGTCATGCCACGAGTTTGGATGTGTGTGGCTGCGCACGATTGGTGCAAGTTCATACTTCAGATAGTAATGGGCATTGTGGTTCACAGTGAAATATCGTTCTAGATTTCCTAAGCTCGACACATACGGGAAGTGATTAAAAGTACGGCTGTCCCAAATTAAAAACGTGGTCGGTAAGGTGCTGGGGTACGCAAGAAGGAGAACATAGGGCGGGTTCCAGGCGGCCAACACAGCAGGAAGTCCCAAAATGGTGATATTGTGGCGGGCGTTCATAGGCATCACAATGGCCAAATGCCCACCATAGACTACTGGTGGACACTAGGTCAAAGGAGCACAGCTTGCAAAAATTTGCGCATAATTTTCGGACAATAAAGGCTTACAAGGTTCGCCATGCATCGATTGAGACATATATCACTCCATCACTGCTTCTGTACCAAGCAAAGCATCATATTCTTGCCTAAGCTGGTTGATTTGAGATCCATTTTCCACGTGGCCCTAAAGTGAGTTGAACACAATGTAGAAACCTGGAGACATCGGTGAAGTTTTCAAGCACGAGCAGAGCTATTTTGGTAAGTTATCCTGAGAAAGTGTGATGTAGGTGGTTCCTTTTAGACGAGGCTATGTGGTGGTCCTACAGGGTCAAAAGGCGCAGCGGCCATCGAAATACTCGTGGAAGTCAAGATCGAACAAAGGTTAGACAAAGGGAGGTGGTTGTAGTGATAGGAAGCAAGCAAGCCTCGCCGCGTGACCTACTCATATGATCACGTGAGCGATGTCCACGCCACGGTCACTTTAACACCACCATCCATGCCACGAACATTTGACATTAAAACCAAAAAGGATATCACACCAAGTGGAACGAGTAATCCATGTGGGGTGTAAGTACAAATGCAGAAGAATTTCATGCTACTAGACCAAGTCTACCTGCAGATGTCGACGGCAATTCGCGAAGTACACTTGCCCAACTTGCAATCTACAATACTGTTCGTTAACGTGTTATCGCTCAGAGGCAAGTTTGTAACTTGAGTCCTTGATATTTATATGGGGCTATAATTTGTTTTAGGCGCACTCTCAGTGCACTGAGGTATTCTATAAAACATCACTTGCTGAACAGATTCAAGGAGAACCAGCCCGGAGTGATGAAGAAAAGAAACGGATGCTCGAACTGTTGAAAAGATTTGAGGAGGAGGCAACTAATAATAGTGATGAGGGAGAAGAAATCGATGATGTTGCATCACGACTGGAAGGGATTAATTTAGGTATCGCATGTTACGCTTCATTCGGTCAGCTCGCATCACTCATTATTCGTTAGATGAGGCCGACTATAGGACCATCTGGGATATACTCACTGAAGAAGAGAAGCAAAGATTTCTCCAACTCGTCGCAGACCCGGCTTCTGATGAATCTCAACGATTGCTTGACGCCGGCAGCCTTGCTGATACGCCATGGTGGATTTCTGATGTCACATCTAGAACCACTCGTGCGACACGAGCTATACCGGAAGGACTCCTCAAGACAACCCAGTTTAATCCTATGCTACTATACAACGTTTTTCATGTTAGGTAAGGGGCCTTTGTTAGTGCTTCTCAATCTGATCAATCGAGCTAGCCTCTCATATGCATACACCATACGAACTTTTGGGATCTCAGCCTTTAATTCAGGCATCCAGGTTCAAGACGAGGTAGACTTGTTCAGAAATTTGCTTCTTCCGCTTTCCCCCTTCCTTACCGATCGCAAATCAACATTAATATTCACTTCTGTGGATGGCGTCATGGTAGACTGGACTTCTCGTCTTCCTGAGGTGAGGCTGGCTTTCTGGTCCTCCCTCCCTTGGTGAACGATGTTCGTTTATGAAATCTAAGCCTCCAACGCCAGAATTTGTCCGAGTCTTACTCACCGACGCACAAACCCTATTTCGCTCTCACCCGGTGGTTGATAGCACAGAAAATCCACACAGTTCATGCATGCGCTTCATATCGGATATTCTCGGTCTAGTCGAAGGCTCAAAGAAGTATGCACATATCACTCACAAACTCACATTCTATCTTGCTCTGATATCAAATCTTCCGACTCGAGCCTCAAGGGATCTTATTGAAGCTATACGAGCATGGGAAACTAAAAATCAGGACCACCTGGTGGTGCTTGAGCCCCCTGTCCACAAGAAACCGCTGGTCGAAGAGCTATAGGTTATAGGGTTCAATAAGATGCGCTCCGGGTAAATGGAGGGGTGGGTTATTATTGCTTGAGTTATTTACCATAACTGAAGGCTCCAAAGTAGAGATGACTCGGATAAATATCCTCTCGACCTCCCCAACGTGTGAACTGTACTCCGATTCTATATAAACGATAATAGGCATATTCTTTGCCCTCATGTTATTTCGACGGAACCACAGTCCTCTTAAGCCACTAATATCAAACGTGTATATCGATGTAGTTAGCTTTGCATAAGCCCCAGTTCTTGTTTTGGTTGGCTTAGCTGGATCGGACGCTACCAAAACGTTATCCTAAAAGAACTAGGTCCGACTAACCTAGTACTCTTATTTCTGCACGACCTAGGCCTAACCTCATTATTTCCTTGATCGCGAAACGAATGTTTGCCCCAAATAGAGAAAATCAAATGACACTCTAGTTCAAACTGGACCAAGTGCTAAGGGTTACTCAACGCAGGGTCTATCTCAAGAAATCATTGGTTCTATAAAGCAAACTACGACCGCATGTAATGCTACAATAATGTAAAACAAGAGGCACACAAGCCAAGAACAAATAAATTGCCCACAGATCGCTCCGTTCTAGATATCACCCCATTCACACCTCCTGTTTCTTCGGACGGAATTCAACTGGGATGGAACTAGGAGGCGCGTCGGCCGCAGTGATCACGCCCTTATCGTCTTGGATACGACCTAACGCAGCGAGAGCTGCACCTGCCGCACCTGAGTCATTGACGGAGAGCGTAGACAAAGTGCGCAGGAGCGTGCGAGGAAGTGTTGCAGAGTATCCACCCGGACCAACTGTACCATCTGCAGCAGACGCAGCCCGCGACCGAGCGGGTACGACATACGATGCCGAAAGCTGTTTCTCGGCTGGTGCTGGATCCTTAGGGTCAACGTGCCCTGGCGTGACCCCTCCGGTAATGGTCTGAGGAGAAGGAGGCAGGATTGTGGATCGACGCGCATATATCTCGTAAGGGTCTACGCTCGATTTGGTTCGAGCAGAGGAAGGTCGCTGCCGCGGAAGTGTGCCCGAGTGCGCGGCCGGCGAGGGTGAGTTGTGTCCACTCGAGGGGAACGGAACAGGACCGGCAGCTACCACGGCTTCAGCGAGCGCAGGTACTGGAGCAGGCTCGGGATGGATGTCTACGCCATCTATCACTGGCTTGGGCTCTCCTGGGCTCTCAACTGTTACTGCTGGAGCAGCCATCGCGTCGGCTATTTTCGCCGCGGCCTCCTGCAACGCTGTGTTACCGTTGGTTGCCGCAGGTTCTGGGATCTCCGACTCGACGACCATCTCACGGACTTCCCGACGGAACTCTTCGACCTCGTTCCATATCGCAGTCCGGTATTGGTCCACAGTTTCAAGCCTCTCGATATCTTTCCAACCCTGGTATTTAGTCTCGCATTCGGGTTCGTCATCCTCGTCATGATAAGCATCAAGATAAGGATGTTTCAAGGCCTCTAGAACCGTTAGGCGATTCGCGGGATCAAAAGTCACAAGCTTGGATAAGAGATCCAATGCTGTGGTATAGATGCGTTGAGTTTAACACCAGTATAGACACCAGCCACCGCATAATCTTACCTTGGTCTTCTGCGTTGGGGAAGAGCGTTTTGAACGGCTTTGGCTCCTTGACCGGGAGGCTGCGAATGTAGGCTTGGGCCTGATAGTACAAGATATTAGGAATTGTTAAAGTTAGTTTATCAGACTGCTCACCTTGACACTGCCGATCCGCTTCAGCGTTTCTTCGTCTGGAGTGCCAAGCACGTCGATGATAATGTTCAATTGGTCAACATAGCTGCGAAACGGGTGAGAAGCGCCCCAAGCTAACATTCAACGAAGCAACTTACTCTTTGCCCTTGAACATCGGCTTCATTCCCAGTAGTTCTCCAAGAATGCACCCAATGGACCACATATCGATAGCGGTGGAGTACTTCCGGAATGACAGCATGATCTCAGGGGCACGATACCACCGCGTAGCAACGTATTCAGTCATGAATCCTCCTTCATCGGTGTTAGTGTCCGAGTCGAATCCTCGAGAAAGACCGAAATCGCAGATTTTCAGCTCGCAGTCCGCGTTGACCAAGAGGTTCCCTAAATACTACCAGTTAGAAGCTTGTGAGACTGCTCCATGAAAGTGCATACCAGGCTTCAGATCTCTATGAATCACACCCGCCGAGTGAACGTATTTCGTCGCCCGCAGGATTTGATAAACAAAGTACTGTACGTGTGCATTGCTGAGAGGTTGGCCCGAACGAACGATTTGGTGCAAATCGGCTGGGGTGATGGATGAGTACAATCACATGATAGCGCGAATATGCTATGCTATGCTGACCTTCCATAGGCTACATTTCGGTCGAGGTCGGGTGCTCGGTTACCCGTGCGTAAAAGCCTGAATCAGATTGCTCACCTCCATAAATAAATATCTGAGAGCCGGAAATCAGCAAACCAAAACCAAGACAGAAGCGGCCCACCTACATCTCGTTAAAATCCGGCGTGATGACGTCCATATCGATCAGACCAGTGATCTAGTGATCAAGGCTCAGTATAGCGAACCCAAGCCAAAAGTCAAACCCTGGGGCAGACTCACGTTCTCGTGATTGGCAAAGTGACGCAATAAGCTAATCTCTCGCAAGGCACGCTTGGACAATTGCGTCTTCTCGAACAGGCGCGTCACTAGTTTGATAGCCACGGTTTCGCCAGAGATTTGGTCCTGGGCGGATCTGAGGTGAGAGGGTTAGCTGAGCTGGAAGGCATCATGCGCCGGGACTTACACCACAAAGCCGTAAGCTCCTTGCCCGAGCTCACGAACAAATTTCCAGCGTTTCTCAACGTGGAATTTGCGGCCCATGGTCGTAAAAGTGTGATAGCCCCTAATCTGGGATGAGCCGTCGGTGACGTCCAATCGCAAGCTACATACCTCTTCTCTAGGTTCGCAGCTGATAGTGGGTCTTGGTTTCGCGTCAATGTCCGACCGCGACTGCCCCCGGACCCACTGGAGACGGTAGTACGCGAACCCGAGGTCGACTTGCTCGAGGGAGATGTCTTGGAGGGGGTGCCATTGCCACTGTCGGCGGTGGTGGGCATTTCTATCGTTAGCTGTGGTCGTGTGGTCGTGAAAATTAGGATGGGTGCGTCAGCACGGCCGGTGGTGGCCTAATGTAGGAGGCCGCGGCCTCAACCGATGACAATAAGCGCGTGGGCGGACGACGTAGGGCACAGGAAAAGAATACGACCCTTGCCGAACGGAATTGGTGCGCTCGAGGGCTGGTGTCGTATGGTGGTTAGGCGCAGACCAGGGCACATATGGCGATATGCTAGGATTAAACTATTTGTAGTATGCCCCGGCCCGAAGTCTCACGGATCCAGCCCGTCGCTTAGCGAGCAAAAACAAACTCATATAGCAATGTATTGTATAAAGCGGTCAAATAAAGTAGAACAGGTATAACAATCGCTCAACGCTTGGCATGCGGCTCAAAATCACTCGGGCTGGATGGGTCACTCTCCGTCTCCATCTTGCTGCTCATCGCGCTCGCACCCGCCCGCTCTTCCTCTTCATCCCAAAGCACCTCGTCATGTGCCTCTGAGCTTTCCGCCAGCTTGGACCTAGTGACGCCTGCCTTGCGGCCGCGTGAGGGTGGAGCAAATTCAGCAAAACTGTCGCCTGTTCTAGGCGTTCGAACGGGCATTCTGTATAGGGCAGAGGAACCCTCAGCCTCTCCATCACTCTCCAGATCAGACTCCATCAGAACGTTGTCCCCATTCGCCCCCACAGAACTGGAGGCCAAAGTTGCAGTCATAGGCAGACCACGATAGGACCCCTGGCGGAGGTGCAACGCGTAGGAATAGATCAGCGCCGAAAAATAAAGCTATAAAAAGATGAGCTACTAAAAACACGAGGCATTAGGCGGAGCAACATACTTTAGACAACCATCCAGCAATGAGAACCATGGCAGCCAAGCCCTTTTCTTGATTCCAGATCAACTGAGCAGCCTTGACTCGATCTTCGTGTGATAATGTAGTATTCCCATGGGCTCCCGCCATTGCCTCTTGTGCCGCCGAGTTTACGACCTTTTCTCCGTCATGGGGGTTATACACCCACCACAACACTGCGAAAAACACCGTCCATATAGTACCAAGGAGATGATCCGCCACAAATATATGAGCAAAATAGAACGTCCTCTTGGCATCTTCCTGTTTCAAGCAAGCACGTCAGAATTTGGGCACTAGAAAAGGGTATGAGCCACTTACATCAGTCACTGCCTTCAAACCCCAAGCTAACGCTACAATAGCAAGTGTCGAATAAATATACATGCTGATCTGGGCAGCCGAGCCGCCGAAAAACAGCGAAACAAGACCGTAGACGCCTGCGACTTTATTAATGAGCTTTATACAACACGTCCGTAAGCAAAATTGTAATTTAGTGAAGAAGGGTGCTCACAGCAAACAGCAGAACCATTACAACCCCTGTAGATCATCGCTATTCATGAGATTCCATTCAGAAGACAAAGGCTGACGAGTATGTCTTGCCTGTTTTTATGTCTGCTACCCCAAGGAAAGAGCGCAGCACTCGTGGTCGCCATTCAGGCCTGAGAGTAAGACGAGCCATCGAACCGATTTTCTAGAGAGTACACAAGCAAATCAGATTTGGTGTGCTGGTGGTAGCCAGGTTGCTAGTTGGATAGAACAACAACTGGAGACGGAACGGCGACCGTCGTGATCGTGAACTTTCACTCGGCCTGTGCACATGGCTGGTTCTCACGAAACGTCTGACGTAAGCATGCATCCTCTTCAAGTGCGCCGCTGTCTTGTCTCAACCAGCGCAAGTCTGGTGCGAGGCTAAATTTAAGCTATAGGCGAGTTCAATGTGCTGCACAAGAACGAATTTGATTTGGCTTCGAGGACATGTGGCCGTTTGGATATATACATTTTTGGTTGAACTGAAATCCAGTGTGTCTGGCAAGAGCGCTTTTTTATTACCGGAAATCATATACTACCTTGGCGTAGTATGCGGCAGCCGCAGCTCCAGTGATTGTCAGCATGAGGGGAACCGGGCCCTTGCGAGCGCGCGGAGCAGACGACAAGAAGAGGATTACCGATGCAGCTAGACAATGCGCATGAGTTATAAATCGGCTCGGGTCATATACGTAGACGAATGTACTTGCCTAGTGCAGTCTCGTATCCGTATGGCCCACCATTACGGATCTGGTAGCCAGCATATCCATACAAAGAGCCTACGCCCACACCTGCAGTTGTGATGGTATTGTTCAACCAGTGCGTGAACACAGATAGTACGATACAACGTACCTGCTACCAAGGAAGGCACAGACCTGGTCTTGAGGAAACCAATCGTTCCTCCTACGGAACACAGGAGAGCCATCGTAAGAGCCGGGTGCGCAGACTACAGGGACATGATCGAAGCATCAGCCAAGCGAAGTAACAGACTATAGATAGCATGTATGCATCACCATAATGAATAAAAATCTACGAGTGCAAAGGCGGTTTTAATGCGGCTACGGTTTGAGTTAACACGTTGTCGTTGCTGGCAAGGTAATTGCCTGATCGCCGAACCGAAATGGCGTGTAGCCGCCCAGCGCTCGACCATTACCCCCACGAATGAGTCGTGACGTCAAGCTAGTCACCAGATGATCGTTGTCCGAGTGCCCGACATTTGTTGCTGGCAACTTTGTTATAACCACGACACCTGATCCGTTCGAACAACCTCCAAAATGCCTTCCGCAAGTCTTGGCGAAGGTACGATCCAATGCTTGCGTTCTACACATTCAGACTTATGGATTTGTTTTGCGGATAGCTGACGCTAAATTCCCTACTGCTGCCGACAATGGTATTCCACCTGAGCCAACCCGCGAGAACCCTGCTGGCGTTAGTATATTTGTATGGATCTAGACCTTGCAGTCGTTGAGATGGCACCCACAGGTCTACCCAAAGTCTAGTCCAGTACCCGAGCAAAAGAACGAATCGGGAGGATTTACTGCGAGCGATGCAAAAGCACATGCTGCTGCTCTCCAAGAGGGGATGGATTCAGAGACTCGAGCAGGAGACTCGTTGACTACCCGTCAGGGGGGAATGTACACCGATTAAACTAAATATATTGGATGAATGTTTAGGCACTTGAGAAACTGCACAACAACTGCGATTGAATAGGCTGAGTCATCCGACTAAACAGAGCCAAATCTTCTGGATGACCGAAGCATAATCTTATTTTCCACCGCGTGCACCTCTCGAACCCAGTCTGTTATACTTAGCAACCCCGCATCTATCTGAGCACACAGTGTATCCATATATCAGCTAACGTCTTATTCACTAAATACACGTATATTCGGCTCGCTAGGTCGCTGCTGTTCGCTTGACACCACACAAATCATCATATGGCTGGTAACCCAGGGTATTTCTCGAACCACAGCCAGACCCGCTTAACTGCATCTTCAGCCGGAACAAACGCTAGCTCTTCTCCTGCATCTACCACACCCGTCTCGGGTGGTAACAACGGCAACCCGCTCAACTCGAGATCTCGGAGCACGTCTGGCGCCGTTCGGACCAACTCGAAGCATTTCTCCCTCTCGGTGAATGCAAACGAGAATGCGGGATTGGAAAAGGGGCGAGGAGCTAGCGCAGATCGAGGCACCAACGGGGACAATCCAGTCAAGACGATTCATCCTTTGAAATCGACGTAAGTTGTTTCCCACTCGGTTGCCACCCCATGAGTTTGATTGTACCGTGCCGCATGACTTGACCAGGCTCCCTCGTGCCCACTGAGCTAACTGTTTTCTCGGCAGTTGGGTGATGTGGTTCCACCAGCGTCAAAACAGAACACCACAGACGATCATGAATTATGGTGAGCGAGGAATGCAGGGTGTGTTTTAGGTTAAAATTAATCACATTATTAGAGGAGGGAATAAAACGAATCACGTCTTTCAGCTCGGTGGGTTTTTTCGAACGTCTGCTCAAATGGAGCATTTACGAGGATTGCTTAATAGGTGGAAACTTTCTGGACCGTCTTTACGCACCTCAACCCACCTTCGAACCTGCAACCGACGACCGACTATCTCGTCTTTCACTCTGGAGTGCAGCGACCCGTCTGGGAGGATCCCATGAATGTACGTGGTGGAAAGTGGAGCATTCGCTTGCGCAAGGGTGTGGCAGACAGACTTTGGGAGGACCTCATCCTCGGTCTCATTGGCGATCAATACGAGGACGAGGACGAGGTCTGTGGGTGCGTGCTGAGCGTGCGCATCCAAGAAGACATCTTGAGCGTCTGGAACAAGGAGGAGAGTAACCCTCAGATCTTGGAGAGAATACGGTACGTTTCCGGCGTCTATTTGCCTCAAGGCCCATACTCAACCGGCTGCATTCACAGAGAGACGACCCGTCGGATACTCAACCTCCCAGCTTCGGCCGTATTCGAGTACAAGTCCCACAATGGTACGGCCAAGACTATGTCCCACGTTCCAGTGCTAACGCCATTTATCAGAATCGCTCCAAGACAAGAGCTCGTTTCGCAAACCCCCGGCCGCGACCGCTGCCAACGACCGGGTGTGATTGAGTGGGGCCTAGCTCGTGACCTGGATTTTGGATGTATATATCCTAGTCGTGGTGTCTTTTTATCGATTCGTGCCGTTGTTACTTGATATGCTTGGATCTGCTTGTCCCCTATCTGCCCGCGATATTGGGTTCTCCGCCACAGACTTAAGCGAATGGAGCGTGTGGGTGCCTGAAATTTGCTTCGACGGGAAGCGCCGGCCATGGATGGTGCACCACATAAATCGCTTCCACCGGCCGGCAGATTCGGAGCGACGTCCATCCCCTTCTTTTGCCCGTCATGTCCTCCAAGCACGTCGACGAACCCGTTCAGCCTCCTATCCAGCGTGTCGACTCGGCCGGCTCGGTGTCCAAGTCTGCATATATTGATGATCGGGATAACGGCAACCTGAAGAACGATGATGTCCCGGTTGCCGATGCTGCGCCCAAAGAAACACGCCCGCCGCTGGACTATAGTTCTCTTGGTGCTTTCGGGAGCAGTTTGGCTGCCCGGTTTAGGTCGATTTTGACCAGACGCTTCATCCTGTCGTTGTTGGTGGGTCTCTAATCTCGATTGACTCTTGGGTGGATCTAAATCTCGAGCATTTTTGGCAGGGTGGTCAACTTGTTAGTATCTGTATCACTTGCACTTCGGTCACTACTACGGAGCTCGTCAACCGAAACTGGGCTCTGCCGACTACGCAGACATTTTTCCTGTTCGTTGCGGCTCACATGTTGAGGTGGAATTTACTGACGTTGGACTTAGGTACTTTGCGCTATTTGTTGTTTACACACCATACACCATCTATCAATGTGAGTCACAGATGTGTCGTTTCTTCGTTTTAGGTTTGACTGGCGCATTGCTAGACGGGTTCAAGGGCTGGGGCAACGTCATCCTCAAGGACGGTTGGAAATGTAAGCACACTCTAGCGCGCTCGGCCAGCCTACCCTAACAGTGATTTTGATCTAGATTTTATCCTTGCGGCTTGCGACGTCGAGGGCAACTTTTTGGTCGTAAAAGCATATGAGTATACCAATCTGCTCTCGTGTATGCTTCTTGACGCGTAAGTACCATGGTGCGACGTACACCGTCGATCAAAAAGTCTAATTATGTTGGGCAGATGGGCGATCCCGGCATGTGCATTCTTTGCGTGGTTGTACATGCGCCCTAAGTACCATTGGACGCAGTTAGTTGTAAGCAACCTTCCAAGCTCTCAGCTCTTACTCACTCAGACGACACTATGTGCTCATATCTTCTTTGTTTTCTTTCAATGGTGTACTGCGTGTATCCCATTGTAACATATATCGCCATGTTATTTAGGGTATTCTCATCTGCGTTGGAGGAATGGGCATGCTTGTTGGTCAGTGATTGTCGTCAGCTAACTGCGAAATGGTACTGACATACATCTAGCGTCCGATCGGTTGACTGGAACTGGCCAATATCCTGCTGCGTCAATGGTCAAGGGTGATCTGTTCATGCTGGCTGGCGCGACGTTGTACGGGTTTACAAACGCAACCGAGGTATGTCGTCTCGTAGTTTATACGAGTCAAATTCTCACAGGCAACCAGGAATTCCTTGTTCGCAAGCGGCCGCTGTACGAAGTCGTTGGGCAACTCGGAATGTACGGTATGATCATCAACGCTATTCAAGCAAGTGGACTGGAACACGAGGGTATGAGGACGGCGAACTGGAGCGGGGCAGTTAGTATGTATCTTATTGTTTATTTCTGCCCACAGCCAAGCTCATCATCGTTTCCAGTTGGACTGCTGTTCGCTTACACCGCAGCAATGTTTATCCTGTACACGACCGCCCCGTTGATCTACCGTGCTGCTTCCTCGGTGTATTACAACCTGTCATTGCTCTCGAGTGATTTCTACGGGCTGTTGTTCGGTCTTGGGCTCTATGTGCGTGTTATCTCCGTTTGCAAATCCCGCATGCTGACCACGATGACGTATAGCACTACCGTCCGTACTGGCTGTACTTTGTTGCCTTTGCGGTCATCATCAGTGGGCTTGTTGCCTACTTTTGGCATTCAACGCCCGAGGAGCAAGGAACACTCGACCCGAAAGCGCCAGAGTACGTTTCGGCAAGGACAGGACGAGAGGATGTGCCGGTTTGATGAGAATAAAGGTGGTGGATTAGAAGGGGGTTGTGACGTATGGGGGAGTGCGATCTATGTCGGAAGTACTTCTTGATTTTATGATATACGCTTTGGAACGAATGTCCTGTTTTTCTCGGCTGTTGGTGTGGGCGAAAAAAGTTTGAGGGAGAGCGGGATTTGTTTGGGTCAAGACTTGGCCGATTTCATTCGCATATAATAATGACATATCAGCTGCGCCAAGACCATTATCGACCGGGCATATATTCATCTGCTTGAACTCGAACGATGCGCAGGCGTCTAACTGTTGGAACTGTCCCGGAAGTGTATTGGGACACATACAGTCAATGAATGCGGTCCTAGCGCGTTTTGTTCCGAGATAGTCGCTCGGAATCCACCAGGGGCAGCTGCCCATGTGAGGATGAGGTTCCCCCAGGTAGTAAAACATGCCCGCTGCTGCTGGCTTGGAGGTCATACCAAAAACTGCAAGGGACAATCGTGGTAGTTCGGTACCTAGGAGGGACACATGGCCTGCCAGTTCTTTGATAGACATTTCGGATGTGCAAGCGTGTATGCGGGGTTGATGAGAACGTGTTGTAAGTGGCAAGTTGACGAACATACAGGTGGCTATCTGGATCAAGATGAGTGGCGATGGGGGCGCGGTTGGCGGGGGCGGCGAGGGCGAATAGGCTCGCAAAGTTGACGACGGTAGCGACGAGGGGGATGGCAAATGGGCCGGAAACGCGTTCTAGACCGGGTGGTGTTAGATGAAACGAGTCGCGTTTGCCGGGGTGCGGGTATTCGGAACGCCAAGGGCGGGTCCGCGGACGACATGGGCACGCGCCACTGCTGTCCTCTCCTGCGCTCGTCGACAGCCGACTTTTGATTTATTTTATTTTATTTCTGCGGTGGACATGCACACCGGGACCACGGGATCGCTGAACCCTGGACACTCCCCGCACAGGCGACCTCTGAGCGGCCACTCCTTCCACCCTCCAGCGCAGGCGACAAACTCCCGCATCCCCAACCCAATGCGCAGCCCATCCAAGCAGCCCCTGCCGCTGCCCGACGACAACGACGACTACCGCCCCCCGTCGTCGCGCTCCCGCTTCGACGACCGCCCGATGTCGCGCCCTGCGTCGCCCGCAAAGCTCCAGCAGTCGCCCTCGTCCTATCCCGCACGCACCCCGCCTGGATCCCCCCGCATCACCAATGGCGCACTCCAGCCCAACACCAACGGCGGAGGCAGTCCCACCCCAGGCTATCTCGCCCCAACATCGAATTCGCGTCCGAGCACACCGTCAGGCAGCCGTATGGTCTCGAGCTCGGCGCGCTCCGACGACTCGCATACGCTGCTCAGCCCGAGCGCCATGAGCGGTGGTCTTCCCGGATCGAGCTCGACGTCGCACAGTGCCAACGCCCCTGCCGCATGCTCCGCCTGCGGGCTCCCCATGACCGCACAGTTTGTGCGTGCACTCGGGACCGTCTTTCACCTCGACTGTTTTCGCTGCAGGGTTCGTCGTTTTCTTTGTTTCGTTTATCTGCAGCTGACTCTTTCTCCAGGACTGCAACTCGGTCGTCGCCAGCAAGTTCTTTCCAATCGAGGGCCCCGATGGCAGGCAACAGCCCCTTTGCGAACGTGACTATTTCAAGCGACTGAATCTCATATGTGCAAAGTGCGACATGGCATTGCGCGGTAGTTACATCACCGCCTGCGGTACGTTCACTTCCTCTCCGTGCTCTTCATCTGCTCATCGGTTGTACAGACAAAAAGTATCACGTTGAGCATTTTACGTGCTCCGTCTGCCCTACCCTCTTTGGCCCCCAGGACTCGTACTACGAGCACGAAGGTGCAGTGTTTTGTCACTGGCACTACTCGACCCGCTTTGCTGTCAAGTGTGTCGGCTGTAACTCGGCCATTCTCAAACAGTTTGTCGAGATCAACCGGAACCAGCGCGACAGCGCATTCCACCCAGAGTGCTATCTCATCCACAAGGTACGGCCCGTCTGTGCAGTGTCGCGATCCAGCAGCTGAGTATCGTGTGCTCCTAGTTTTGGAACGTTAAAGTCGTGCCCAGACCGCCAGTGCTTGCGATCCAATCGCCCCCGCCACCGTCCCCCTCGGCCGAGAACGGAAATCTATCGCCCACACCCACCCAACTCACATACGTAACAGAAGAACAACAGACGACGGCCGCCTCCCTCAAGGCAGCCCAGCTCAAGATGGAAGCCCAGGTTTACGCCATTTGGACAAATCTCAGCGCGTTTGAAGAGTCAAGCGCGGCGTGCATCAGCGACATGCTCACCCACGTGAGCGCGGGCGTGTTTCTCGATGCTATTCGCATGGCCGAGAAATTCATTCTACACGTCGAAGTGCTCTTTGCGGCAATTGACGAAATTGAGGAACGGTTTGCAGCCATGGGTGCCAAAGGTATGCATTCAATCCATCCTCACGCGACCGCGAATTCACAAGTTGATCTAACAGGAATGTCACATGTTCGCGAGGCGAGGATGTTATGTCGTAAGACTGTCGATCTCTTTACGCTTCTGTCCCATACACCCTCGAACGACCCTAAACATTCCGGCTCGGGCATGTCTCAGGAACTGCTCGCGCTCGTTACCGGTCTGGCTCACTATCTCAAGATCCTCATTCGTATTGCTCTCACTGGTGCGCTCAAGCTCGAGCGAGAGCTGGGTGACGGTGGAGTCGCGCTCAGCCGGTTCCTGGACAGGATGAAAGCTCTGGCCAAGAGCGGTGGCGATGTACGCGCGCGAAGGCTCGTTTCTTCCAAGTCCCTGCTCCCCAACGAAAGCGATTCGAGCGTGGCAGCGTACGGGTACCGGTCGCTCGCTCCCGAAGTTGCCGGCGAATCGCCATTTGCGAGTCCGGCGGGTGTGGGGATGGGCGTACCGAGTGATCTGTGTGCGCTCTGTGGGCTTACCGTCGAGGAGGATTGCGTGCGGCTGGGGACATATCAGCGATGGCATTCGGGGTGTATCAAGTGCCATTGGGAAGAGTGTGCGCGGACAGCGTTGGCGGCTATGCCCCCAACAAACGGTACAGCAGAAAAGAAGCCCGAAGGAGAGGAGGAAGGTTCGAAGAAGATGTCGAGTGCACGAAGGCCGCCCGCTGAGGTTGGCAAGTTTGTGTTCGAGCCCAAGCCAGAGAAGGATATGAGGGGTGTGCCGATCCCCGGCACGATATATTGCACCGAGCATGGTGCGGTTCCGCCTTGTCAACCTGGATTCGAAGCAGTGTCGAGGTTGGAGCAGTACGCGTTTTTATTAAACGTCGCGCTCAGACGGTTGTTCCTATTATTGAAGAAAAGGGGCGCGATGGGAAGTGATCACGGTGAGTTTGGGGTGATAGGTCGACTCTAGGTGGTTGCTCATGGATGATCTTTCTCCCATTCGTATGACTTGAAATCACATTCTCTACAGAACTGGCAGCAGCGGCTGCATCTGCAAATCATCGCGACTCGAACGACATCATGCGTATGAAGTCGGTGCATCTGGATCGAAAGCTCAGCGCTACTGCACGTTTGCCGAAACGCTCGACGATCGTCGAGAGCCCTACGGGGAAAGTTGCAATGCGCACGGATGTCGGGCCTCAGAAGGATACAGGCAGTGCACGAGGGGTCATCACACAAGGGCCGAGCCATCCTGGGGCGACAGTCTTGATGGGCCAACCGAACCCACCATCCCAGGCCGGTTCGATGCATTCGGCATCTCAGACGAGCGTCAACGCGCCCATTACCCTCCGTCAACCACGTCCGCCTGGCGCAAACCCTCCCAGCGGGGACTCTCCAACCTCTGTCGTTCGCCCACAATTTGCGCGAAACAACACACAGATCCGAATTGTCGACGAAAGCTTGGCGAGCCCAGTGCGCGAAGACGCGTTTGACGACGGTTCAGGTGAAGGCCTTACTCTTGGTGACATTCCTCAACTTGTCGAAGCCGAGCAGCGACGATCCCTGCCACGCCAGGGCGGCCGACGGTTGATCGCAGAGCTGAGCCCGCTCGAGCTCTTGGTCGTCAAGCACGTAGCGATGTATCATCTGTCCCGGGGCCCGTTGCGCGAAGTTGTCGATCAGGACGAAGTCTGGGATCTCCTTGAGCTCAAGAAGAATACGTTTTGGGGCAAGCTATTCAAGGGTGGCAAGGACAAGCAAGCAATCAAGAAGAAGGGGGTATTTGGCGTGCCACTTGAATTGCTTGTCGAGCGAGAGGGTGTCGAGTCGTTATTGGGCGCTTCAAGGTCAACCGTGCGTATACCGACGTTTATCGAGGATTTGGTTTCGGCAATGAAGCAAATGGGTGCGTGTTTAGCTAATCTCAAAAGTGATTTGTGCTAATCAGACTGGACCGTTAGATATGTCTGTAGAAGGAATTTTCCGCAAAAACGGAAACATTAGGCGTATGAACGCGGTGATCGAATCGATCGATCGAGACCCAACTTCGGTCGACCTCGCACAAGACAATCCGGTACAGCTTGCTGCGCTCCTCAAAAAGTTTTTGCGAGAAATGCCAGACCCGTTGTTGACATACCGGCTATACAAGCTTTTGATGGCGGCACAAAGTGAGTGTTGGGTGCTGCAACGCGAGTGGTGGCCCTAACTATTGGTGGTGTGACGTAGGCATCAGAGACGAAAAAGAAAAGATCAAGCTGCTGCATTACATTGTAATACTTCTCCCGAAGGCGCATAGAGACACGATGGAGGTCTTGTTTGTGTTCCTCAAGTGGGTTTCTCTGTTCTCGCACGTGGATGAAGAGACGGGTAGCAAGATGGATCTCGTCAATCTTGCGACAGTCATTACGCCTAGCATCCTTTACTCCAAAGGCCGAGATGCTGCCCGGGAAGAATCGTTTTCTGCAATCGGGGTTATTACCCGGCTACTCGAGGATCAAGACTTGTTTTTCTCGGTTCCCGACGACTTTTTGTGGGTGCTCGGGAACCTGGAGGCATTTAATGGAGCTGGGGAGATGCCGACCCGAGATGTTCAACGGCGATGTGAACAGGTTTTGATGCGGTCTCGACGTCCCGCTGGTCCTCCATCGAGCAACAACGGTAGCGGCCCGTCGTCTGTCTCCAACTCGGGTTACCTTCCAGCTGGTGGTCCCCGATCAGATTCACACACTGCGCCAAATCGACCACCCGATCAAAACAACTTGGCGCGGGGCAGGCAGGGCTCGAACCCGCTCGAGCGACCTCCGCCACGGATCAACGGCAATGGCGGCGGTCGGTCACAATCAACCGAACGGCCACCCCCACCACAGCACATTCGTTCAGAGGTCTCTGCCGCACCTGCACCACAACATCCAGGGCTCAACCACTCGGGATTCTCACAGCCGCCAGCGATGAGTTACGGCCAAACGCCACCTTCGCCTCGGATGACCCCCGCTTCTCGAGAGGGGGCGTGGAGAACACCGGGAAGCGGGACTCCTGTATCCAGACCACCATCACAGGTGATGGGTCGTCCAAGTGTGGACTACAATGGACAGCAGCAGGAGCGATACGCTCCACAATGATTTATACACAACCCTGTGTCTTTTTGGATGTTCATATTTCCTGTTGGATTCTTTTCCTTTTTCCCTCTAAAGCTGAACTTTCTATTCGTTATCCTACCCTGCTGACCTTGTTTCCCACTCGTTTATCCAGCTTATTATTTGCACTCCCTCTCATCTGTCTCTCTCTCACTTGGTCACCCCCTTTCGTATTTTTCTCTCACCTTTTTACGGTATACCCGACGCCCTTTGCATTTGATCCACACTGTGTCATGAATTCGTTTCCAGGACTTTGAGAAAATTCGTCTCAACTGTACCAGTCAGTAGCCGCGAGTAAACAGTTAATTCCGTTCCTGCACATAAACACGAGTGGGGGATAGAGTCTGCGGCACGAAATGAAACATAAAGTGCTCAAGCGCCTCAAACGGCGAGAGTCGCGGATGGATCTGGGTATTCAACAAGATATCATTATTGCTCTATTCTTGGGGGCAGACCGGAGCTCAAAAACCGAAAAAAAATACATCGAAAGGCGAAGGCCGAAAAAAAATGAAGCCAATACACAACTATCTATAATTTCTTACACTGCAAACCCGGTCACGCTGGCTACGGTCGGTGTCCTCTCGCCTGCAAATTCCTCCTGGCCTTTCATTCTATGGCCCGGTTCGAGCGCTACATCAACAAGTTCCGCGGGTGGGCTGACTGGTTCCACAGCATCCGAGACAGACGCACTCGAGACTGAGTCTCTCACTGAGCCGTCATTACGATTCCGGCTGAGTTCCAGTGGAGGAGGGACGTGTTTAGCTGGTTCTTCATGCTCGTGCTCGGGTTCCGGTTCACAATGTGTCTGGAGCTCCCAGTCACGCTGGGTGGTAGCTTCTGAAGCAGGCGCAGGCGCTGCAGCAGCAGGTGCGGATCTGCCGAATAACGAGAACTTGCGGAAGCCGCTCAGTTGTTGGGGCGGTACGACCGGGGACGCGGGCGACGCCTCGGGGGTGTTGGTTGTGCCCGGAGCCTTTGTCCACGAGCTCACAAAGCTTGTCAGGGGAGTGGACGTAGCAGGGGTCGACGCGGGCGCTTCCTCCTCTTCGGTTGCACTCTTGATCGATGGCGTTGAAGTACGAACAGAAGTCTTGGGGACTGTGTTTGACGACTCGCGTTTGAGCCATCCGCCCCAGCCCCGCTTGGGCTCCTCTGGCTTGCGGGACGCAGAGGCTTCCTCGTCGGCTACATCCGCGTCGGTCGGCAAGGGCGGCAATCGCAGACCCTGTAATCCTCCGTCCGACGAGCCCGAGGCGGTTTTGGATTCGCCCACCGCGTTTTCTGCAATGAACTCCCTGAGCGCGCGAACGGCTGTTTCGCTCGCCTCGCGTGCGTCTGTAGCCTCCTGAAGTGCCAGTTGGGCTCCGGCCAATTCTGCCTTGAGTGCAGCGAATTCTTCCAGGGTGGGCCCTGTTGGAGTTGGTGGTGTTATCCGCCCAGAGATGTTATCCGGAAAGGCAGTAAGGAAACTTGGGGGAGATGCAGTTGGTGCATGCTTGTCGTGAAGTCCAGGATCGCTCATACTGCACGTGACCAGACAAGAAAAGACGACGATCAGCATGAATAGGGGTGACCCCTTGCACATATTACCCAAAAGAGGAAAATACTTACCTAGAAATGCGACGATGTATGTGTTTGCCGGCAGAGGGCACAGAGCCTCCGGGCGATGCAGGTGTGGGTGGCAAAATGAACGAGGCGCGTTTGGATGATCGCAAACCCACACCGCCCTCCTGTGCGTTGGCAAGTTGGAGTTGACTCTGACGCCTGTTCTCCGTCTGGAGGCGCATTACACCGCGTCTGGCCTCTTCGACCTTGCCTCGGAGCATCGCAATTTGGTCGGCCTGGTCCTGGACTTGTCGATTCGAGGCCTCAAGTTGCTCTTTGAGATCGTCGTTTTCAGAGCGTGACCGAGCAAGAGCTGCATGCGCCTGCTCAAGCGCTTCGAGTAGTCCTTGCTTTTCTGTTGCAGGAGAGGAGGGACGTTGTGGAGAAGAGGCATCGAGTTTGACAGCTTCGAGCGACTCCGAGGGGACTATAAACGATTCCGAGGCCGTTGTAGGCGATTCAGGCGCTGGGGCTGCCATCGTGGGCGGGCGTGGTATGGTTTGTGTCGGATGTTCAGAGTTGAAGGATGGGCGAGGTATGTGGTGGGAAGTGATAGAGTGAGCGAGCTACTTAGGGGACTGAACAGCGCGGACGTCTAGCCCCTGCCACGTGAGGTAGGCACAGCCACATGGCCCATGACAACTCGAGTCTACTCATTTGCGGCAACTGGCGTTGCTACAACTACATACGACCTACAACGGCAACAGAACGACGACTCCCGCCTTCTTCCGTATTCATGTCTAGACTAAATTCAAATTTTCATTGTTGTTCGTACCGACAGCCAGTTCATCTCGAGCTGCCATTTTGTAACTTTACTTGTGGGTCAGTCCGTCAACGCACAGCACTCCTCCCCGTTCGCTCCACGGGTATCCCCATTCCACCAACCACTCGCGGACGGCTGCACCCAATCGTGCCTTGGACGAACCTCGTGCAATATCTTGTGTACCAGTGTGCTTCTCTTCCCCAACAATAACGTATGCTATATCTCGTCGTTAGCTAGTGCATGTGTACCAGGGCCTTGGGCACTCACCCAATCCAAGATATCTTTCCCGCTCCAACTATTTACGCTCTATGAGCGCCATCCAGGAGCATACGAAATCACACGCTCACCTCGATCAAGAACTCTTGCAGTGCCTCTACACCCTCTGTCGCATGCAATCCATGTAGATCCAACAAGCACTCCATCCTCTCCTCGGGGGATAGTCCCTTGCCTCCCTCACCAGCCGCACTGATGCTGGCAACGCCCAGCACGACACCAAGTTCACCACCACATATCTTGCCCCGTTCAGTTCGATCCCGTTGATCATCACTCCAGCCAGCATCTCGGCCTTTAGCCGCTTCAACAGCCGCTCGGACGCGTTCCTTTACGATCCTGCGAGCAGCTTCACCACTCTCTTCGATCATCTTCCGATTCAGCTCGTGCGCGTCCTTGGAAAATCGTTTCGCCGCAGCACCATCCCCACGACGCCAAGCATCAGCCGCACGAGATAGGCAGGCGTTCCTCGCGGCGCCCAATTGAAGTGCTCGAGAGCGATATGACATGTACATCGCATTCAATGATTCTCCAGTCGGGAGTGTTGGCAAAAGCGATGGTGGGCGGAGACGCAGCCGAGGTGATGCACGGGGTGCAGCTGGCTTCGTACTGGCGGTCGCAGACGCTGCACGGACAGGCGATGGCGCTGCAGCACCCTTCTTCGCTGCAGCGGCGAACCGAGATCGACCTGGATCGTGTTTGGGAGCAGGCCCAGAACGACCCAGTAACGGAAAGTCCTCGGCCGGCGGTTCTTCTGGCTGGACAGAGTCTACGAGTTCGGTACGGCCCATAGCGTCCACGAGGCCATTGACGTCGGATTCCTGAGGAAGAGTATGCAGGAACTCGCACTGGTCGCCCTTCATGCACTGACCCCGTAGCCAAAAGCGGCATAACGCACGTTCGACATCGTGACTAATAGCATGTAAAAGTGTGATTTAATTGCGCTTTGGTGTTCGTAACGCAAGCTTACCTGAAACGACAGTCTGCGCGTCGACATTCCCCAGCTAGATAATACCTACATACCCTGTTGGCGCCACTTCCAACCGAAGGTGTACTCGGTTTCCCAGTCGATGTCTGCCCTTTGCCAGCTACTGCCCGAGTCTGGGCAAATGTCTCCCTGGGCACGACGCTTACCCCCGCAGAACGTGATACGGGCCCTTGAGCCTGAGGGGCCTTGACTTGAATTGCCTTGGAACCTGGTCGAGCGCGCTCCACAAGCAGAGCCATCGCTCCATCAAACTCCCACCCCGCCTGGGCAAGCGCGTCCTCAAGGTCGGTCTGTGAGACACTGGTGCCAAATACTTTTGCTAAGACTTCAATGGGTGCGAGAGACTGAGGATCATCATATCCCTCCAGCCCTACCCCAGATATACCCATTGCCCCTCCGACCCGGTCGGCATAATATTCCTCTTCGGTTTCTGCATACGCTGGTGTCTCAAACGAAAAGAACTGTTGTGCGCCAGCTGGGCGCGTTCCAAAGGGCGAAAACTCGTCCTCGTCATCAAAGGAATTGTGTCGGGGCCGATTAGCCGTGGCGGTTGTGGTTGGTACGGGCACAGCTGCAACTGGAACGGGTGATTCGTTACTTAGTGGCGAGGCACCGATATGGCCGGAAGGCGGGCTCAGGTTGGACGAGGCGCCAAGGGTGGGAACTGGGTTGGGGGTAGAACCTGGTCCGGGGAAAGACGAACTCATGGAGGACCCGGGCGTGAGAGGGCGTGGATAGAAGCTGCTATCCGTCCGTACGAGAGGTGCAGCAATGGCCAAGCTGGATCCCCCTCTGTGAAATATAATGTGAAATTAATACATGATAAATAAAATAAATAATTTCTTGAAACGATAACGTACCCACGCGGGGAACCGTGGCCCCACACGTCTGGAGAAGGTGTATCTCTGTGGAATGCGGCAGAGGTGGCTGAAGCTTGTCGTGATATCATCCCAGGCCGAAATTCGACTGCCTTTGCGTTCAGGTGCCTTGGGGATGGCAGGGGCGACGCGGGCCTGGAGCCGCTAAGTCCGCCAATGACGCCAGGGAACGCTACACTCGCATGAGCCATCGTCGGACTTGCCGAGGGCGAATTTCCGAGCGCGTAGGCCTGAAGATTTGCGGCCAGAGGAGAAGTCACACTTGCAGGGGTATGAGGGCGTCGGAAGGATGTAGAGAGTGGTGATCCGCCAGCGGACGGTGTTTCTGGGCGCGGGAGGCGATACGAGGTAGACGATGCCCGTGAAAGTGGGCGTTTAGTGGGCGTATTGAGCGAAGAGAGAGGCGCGCCCTCTAGGTCGTCCTTGTGCTTGTGCATGAGTTCGAGCACGTACCCATCGAGATCGGGCTGAAAACAAGTATACGTGTTAACGCTGTATGTAGATTGCAAAAGCCAATACAAAAGACGCTGCACATACCGAAGATTCTGAGACCCCCAGCTTCTCGACTAGCAGGCTCTTGACCCCGTCCTCTTCGTCGTCGACAAGCAGCGCCGCGATCTTGGCGGCGAGCGCAGCATTGTCTCCTGGCGGGGGGTCAGCACCGTCTGTGGGGCTCTTGCTCGCGTGTTCGCGCTCGAGTACAGTGATATAGGCCCTTAAGTGGCCGTACTTGTCGCCAGCGTCGTCCATGGGCTCTATAAACGGAGGGGCATCTACGAGGTCATCGAGGAGCTCTCTAACCCCCTCGCGATCGCTTAAGTCAGCATCACGTGCTGGGTACATGCGCAGGGCCACACTTGATTGCACTTCTAGGCCGCAACGACGATCCCCATGGCAGTCTGGACACCTCTTACGTATATCCGCACAGACAACTACTTTGACTCCTATCGCGCAGAGTTTGTCCAAGGCGACCACGACATCGTAGTAGACACCACAACGGGGCTCATCCTCGACATCCGAGCATCGGAAGAGCAACTTCCTGGCGGGGCGATCGAGATAAACCTTCGCGGCTTGACGGTACTTCCCGGACTTGTTGACACACATGTACACTGCAAGTCATGCTTTCTTAACATTTTACCCAAACCATTTCATGAAACAACTAGTCTTTCTTCACTCGTATCACGAGACAAGCTGGGACGAGCAAGTAACCCGAGAGAGTCTTGCTGAGCGGACCATACGGGCTGTTACCCACGCTCGTACCACACTGCTTGCAGGTTTCACAGCGGTCCGCGATCTCGGAACTGAAGGGACAGGTGACGCAGACATTGATTTGCGGAAATGCATCTCATCGCCTATCTCATTGATCCCTGGACCGCGCTACTTCTGTGCATCGCGTGCCATTGTGTCAACGGGGAGCTATGGTAAGCGATACCCAATCATATTATTGATGCTTACGCGTCTTCAGGTCCTAGAAATAAACTACACCCAAACGAACAAGGTGTCCAAGGTGTTACTGGGGCGCAGATCGCCGACGGAAATGATGATTGTATGCGCGTGGTTAGACAACAGGTTGGGGCTGGCGTCGATTGGATCAAGGTAAGCCCCCACCAAATCTGTTTTCTATACTTGCAGATATTGATGTAATCAACGGACAGATATATGGTGGTAAATTTATGAAAATATAAAATCCCGAGTCTATTGCACTCACGTCGTCCCCACAGACTACAGACATCGGGCCAATGTAAGCCAAACGTCCCCTCAAACGGGAGTCAAGTCAATCCCGCTCTGGACACAGAGTGAATTAAAGACTATGATTACCACGGCTCATTCTCTTGGCGTTAAAGTCGCGATGCACGTGGACGCCGCAGGGCCTGCATACGAGGCACTCGAAATGGGCGTCGACTCTCTTGAACATGGCTCCAAGTACGATCACACGGTCCTCTCCAAGCTTCGTCTACAAGGAGCATGGTGGTGCCCGACTCTATCCGTATTTGAAGATTATAGCAAGGGGGACAAATGGGACTCACTCCAAAAGATCTTCAAGTACGCTTTAGAGGAAAACGCCAAACTCTCACATGATCCAGACGAAGGCATTCGAATCGCATGTGGAAGCGACATAGGTGCATTCACGCACGGCGAAAACGCTCGAGAGCTCAAACTCATGCGTTCGCTTGGGATGCCAGCCAACTGCGTCCTCCAAGCTGCGACGTGGAACGGGTGGCGCTGCATCCGGAGCATGGAATGGGAAGGCGTACAGGGCGAGGCACGGCTGGAGGAGCAGATGAAAAACCCAGTGGCTATGGGTGATAATGAAATACCGTTTGGTAGACTCATGCGCGGATTTGCAGCGGACATCATTGCCAGCCGTGGATCGTTTCAAGAAGGAAGCAGCTTCGATGAGGCAGTTGAGCCGGATAGTGTCGTTTTCGTGATGAAGGGTGGAAAGGTGTATAAGGAGAATGGTCGCTCTGTTGTATGACCAAGCCGGAAATAATGCTAAGCAGAAAAGAACGTGTATGCGCGTGTCGAGAAATGAGTGAATCATTAGTTTGCTATGAATCGCCTTCAACATGTTCATCTTTTTGACTCTGATTGTACTTCTGAGCTCGGTCGGAGGAATCATAATGAGTATGGTCACTCCACTGATGCGGCCAGCGGGTGCTCTCACGCGTCAACGACGACAACCAACTTGGATATGAAACCACTCGCAAAGGCGCGATCTACAGACGATGAGCTGGCAACTCGCCGCATAGTTAACAATAATAATATCAGGTGGCTATCAAAAATCCTAGAAAGTTACCGTTGAGCGACAAGTCATCCGACGTAAGAGTATTTCGTTGTAGGGTTGTTCGCTTACGTTCGGAATGGTTTGAAGTTCTGTGTTAGTCCTCAGCGGAGACTGTATGATGTAGGTACATAACCAACGCGATCCTCAAAACAAAAACAAAAAACTACGCGGTAGTATATATTGTGCCAAGAAATATAGGGAAAAATAGCCTAGACTCGTCTAAACAACGTCCTTCTGGCCCTATTCATCTGACTCTACTTTGACATCATTAGCCTTACGGACCGACTCTGCCTCTACGATCGTGTCCGGCAAATCCGTTATGTCGAAGCTTGGTATAGAGTCTGCATCTATTTCAACGTCCAGGAGACTCTTGAGGATCAGGGACGCCCCAATCTTCGAGCTGACGATGTTCCCTTCCGTACATTTTGTGCCTTGGATACCTGAAATATAAAAGTGCTCGCAATAAGTACTAGGATAAACGGGATAGCAATCGATTCCTTACAAGATGGACAGCCATCTTCACAGGGACATCTCTCCAACGCGCTCGAAGCGTCCCTTATTAGGGTTGAAACTTTGGAAAATGTGAGCCTAACGCATGTAGGGAGTAAAATAGAACGAACTGTGATCAAATGCTTTCGCACATATGCCGCTTCCATCACCAGCGGCATCGTAGAAAATTAACCTGAAAGACACCATGAGCTAGATCATGGAGTGAAGGGTCGAGGAATACAGACCGTGCAGGCCGTTTACGAGACGACTCGTACTTGGCAAACTCTTTTTGAGGGACTTTGCATTCTGTTTTCATGTCGCTAGCGAGGTAGGTTTGGTTGAGGATGGCATGCTGTGCTGCATGGATAGATGCCGATGCATTGACACCCTTTTGTTTCATCAAGTCCAATACAGTTTTTGGGACATCCATCCATATACCTACCCAGTGCACGGTTGGACTGTTGTCACAAATGAGATTGAACATCACCTACCCGTAGTTGTACGCTCGTAAGGCATGGTTTGTATATCAACGATATCGAGGATGGTGTTACCCCTGTGCATCATCGAAGAGCCCTTTCTGAGATACCAGAAGGACCTTACAAATATGTAGTTCATACCTTAACTTGAAGAATCCGAAAACATGGACAGAAACCTGAACAGATCCATAAAATGCTTGCTTGGAGGAATTTTTGATAGCCCGTATGCGAAAAGTTTGAAGAGCATCGATATCTCTTGTATATCTCGTTTAGTGCTGTAACAAAAGGGGCCATGTCACTCACTTGAAGTCGCTGGCGCACCGGTAAAATAAGTAGTGTTATCGAAAAAATATTATCAAGACCAAACGTACCGCGGTCGTGTTGTCCAGTTCACATCTGTTTTGATAATGCGAGCAAGTTTTTGGTCATGGCTAACCTCCTTGATCTATGAGGGATGAACTTAAGTGAGGTTGGGCATACCGTTAGATCTATTACACATACTATAAAGGTCTGTCCTTGGTGCATAAACTAGGTATATGCGCGAATTGTTGTGAATTGGTATTGCGTTTGAGCTATTTCACTTACCACACCTCCCTCGTATAACTAAGTTCATTAGGTCAGTAGGCTCGCAAGCTGTATGTATGCAATACCTCCTTGCAGACTCACCTCGTACATTGCTCGAGACATTTCGAGTTCTTCCAGTACCCTAGCTTCTCCCATAGCTTGATCCAGGAGCGACACGTCTACGAGAGCGTATTTTTCCTCTTGGATCCCTCGGATTGAGATGAATTTCGAAGGGTACGGGAGAAATTTAGGATTAGCATGGAACCTAACGAAGTGTAAACCACATGCAAGCCGAACAGCGACGGATTATAAAACACAAACCATCCCTCTTTATCAGGTTTCAAGCTCGACTCGCATATCGCTTTCAGTGAAGGTCCAAAGTAGGATTCGTCCTGGGCCGCATGGATCGGCATTTCGTGTGCTGCACATTGCAAGTGACTCTCAAGTATGATCTGATTGTCTAGGTCAATATGGAGCTCTCCGACGTTCTGAACAGGATAATTTAAGTCGAGGCGGGCTGTGCGAAGGCAAAATACAAACTTGTGAAAATAGTTCTTCTGGGTTGTTTACGTAGTGTTGATCTATTGGTCGTTCGTCTGCAACGAGTATAGTCAATGCATCACGCGCACGACGACCCGCGCGCCCCATTTGTTGCCGCTGGACCCAGTTTAGTAGAAAACTCAAAGCCCAACATCAACACTCACCAGACTGGCTATCCCAAAAGGAAAACCAAGCACTATGACGGCGTCTAGCGTTCCGATATCCACACCCAGCTCTAATGCGTTAGTGGCTATAATGCCAAGTAGATTTCCAGAAAAAGCCTCGTGCTCGATAGCTCTTCTGTCCTGTAGATCAAATTATAAGTAACGCGATATCATTAAACACGAAACTAGTACCTTTTGGGAATAACCACCTCGATAAGCCTTGACTTTGGCCAAAATGTCGGTTCGCCCTTCTGAAGTCAATTCTGTACGTACAGTCTTCATTGCGGCCTCGCAAATTCGCCGAATCTATCGATCGACGATCACCATAGGCCATGGGGACAATTCGGGAAACCCACTTTGCAAAACATTATTGTTCGAACTCCTTGTTTTAGCAGATTTTGAAAGAGCCAGCATGCTTCGGACATTGAGCTAACTTTTCCTAGACTGGGATCTTGGCTATCTAAATAGGGGGGATTCCAAAGCAAGAAATGCTTTTGGCCGGCTGGCGCGCTATCCTCGGTGATAACCTCGATGTCCTAGACTCTAGTGTTAGAATGATGTCGTAAATGTGAATGCTGGAACGGGGCACCTGTACACCGAATATGTCCGTCATATGCTGGGTTGTGGAAAAAAAATTGAGCCTCGGTAGTTAGACAAGAAAAGAGCATTACTTGCCCGACGTGGGTTGGTGATAGTCGCACTGCATGTCACGAATTGAGTATCTCGATCTATCCGTTTACAATCAGACCAAGAAACCTTTAGTGACATGAAATACTCACTCCCGTTAGCCGCACAAACCCTTCTAAGACGGCGCATAATCATAGACACATGACTCCCAAAAACGTTAGAGTAGTAATGCAGCTCATCGACAACGATAAGGTGCAAATTTTTAAGAAATCTAAAATATTATCAGGTAACCGTGTATGTCATAATTATGTTTTAACTCGCCTGCGCCAATGCTCCTCATTGGGAAGAATCGACGCATGGAGCATATCCTAAGATGTATAAGGGTTCAGTTCAATGGGTGGACATCGGGTGTACTTACGAAATTAGTGAAGATAATCGATGCCGTTTTGCGGATTACAGCTCTTTGATCTTGTGGTGTATCGCCATCATACGTTGCGACCTAAGAGGCCGTGAGAGCCTAGCTTCAGAAACGTCACGCATATACTCACAGTAATTCCCTCCATCCCCGGACATTCATGTAATATCTGCTCGAGAGCCCCCTTCTGGTCTTGAGCAAGCGCCTAAGGTGGGGTGGGGGGTTAAAAATAGGGGTCTATACCATACGATGGATAAGGTAGTACCTTGGTTGGGTAGATGAATATTGCCGTTACGCTCCTGTCTTTTTCCAGCGCACAAAGTATAGGCACCTTCCCGAACAGATTAGTATATTACTCTTTAATCAGAGAAGGCAGTATACTTGGTAGATGATACTTTTGCCTGACGCCGTGCTTGTTGAGACGATAACGTTTTTGCCTGACCAGATAGCATTAATGGCCGCAGCTTGGTGCCCATAAAAACCGGTGACGTTTCTAGCTGCCTTGAGAGCACCAAGTATAGGACTTGATAATTCGCGGTCTAGTTGACCTAAACCCGAGTAAACTCAACTAGGGTTCAGCAAAGTCGTGAATGTATTCCTACCCCAGCGTGCTTCCCGCGGCTCGAACACACGCTCATGTACAATTTGATCTCGGTACAGATGTCCCTCTTCCTCGCAGGTTTTTAAATCTTCGATAATTGTCGAGATGCTTTTGCGGTCGCTAGGGCTGGGAGCGGGTAAGGATTTGGAGGTACTTGCATGTCTTTGTTCCAGGATGGCGGTCGGGTCTACTGGTATATGGTCTTGGGCAGCATTCGTGATCAAAACCACAGGATCTTCAGAAGTTGCTCTGCAAGCAGAGACAAGTCTAAGATATAGTGTCTGAGCGCTCAAGCACCAAAGGTTGATATATTGCGCTCACTCATCTACTGCGGCCGAAAACCTCTCATTTCGCTTCTCAATCAGTTTCTTGATAGCCGCAGGGGTGAGAGCCACGGGCAACATATACCCGTTTGCGGGTGCGCTCCCTCTATCAAGAAGAATGAAAATACTTGTAGACACTGGACGCCCATAGGCTTACCTGGGGGGACGCGAGCCGCTGTTGGACTCGACGAAGTCTAAAACCAAAACTTGTTCGTTTTCGTCGGCTGGTGCTGCAAAATTACTCGGGTCATATACGTCGAATTTATCCTTCTCATCGCTTGCGCTCGCGGCGTTGACTCGCAACTCGTGTGCATTGAAGTAAGCGAAACGGACGAGCTCAGGTATCAAGGCCCTGCAAGTAATGGGAGTCAGATTGAGTGAGGTAGTATTTAAAGTTATTCTAACTTGATCTGCGCGACTCGTTCGAGTTCCAGGGGTCTAACGGGTGCCGGGCCCTGGCCGTCAATAGACTGAAGTAAATGACACCGGAACACTGCTCACCGTTTTAATAACCCTTCGACGGACTTCCGAACAACCGGGAATGTTAAGGCAAGATGCTTTCTCGAGGAGCAAAACGCGATTACTGTATTCAGGGCCTATGCACTGCGTAAATACATGTTTCAGCGCCACTTCAAGATTGATACTCACCTTGAAGACTTTGAAAAGCTGGGTAGAGCGTTATCAAACGAGTGTCTGTAATTCTAGGCTACACTTTGACTTACGTCTTGAAAGAACACAGGCCAGTCTGCTTCACGCTTTAGCGCGCCAGTGTTCGATCCAGCTCGGGATTTTGCCGATGCGTTGCTAGCGCGCTGGGCGGGAGGATTGGACGGGCCAGCCGCGGCTGCAGAGTCGGATCTTTTCCTTTTGGGCGGCATGTTTCGGTCGTAGCAAAGACCAACGCTAAAGAGCAGCTCAGGCTGATGGACGTTGTCCGGAGAGGCGCGTCGATCAGGATGGAGTCTAGTCCCTGAGACCGCGAAAACTCACGTGATAGATTCCCCACTTGGTCACTCCCATCCCACCAATCTTCCCCACCACGTCAGCATTGAGGGACAAGAGTCGATATGGCGCTCAATATTGGGCACCGGGCAGGTCGCTTCTGTAGGTCTCTGATACCATGCGTGAGTCAGGCCAATTGCAATCAAGGGAGAGATGAATGGACAATGTGTGATAGACGACATTCATACTATTCGTCCTCTTGCTCAGTTTTCTATTTATACTATACCATCCTTCCATTGGACCTGCACACAAGCAGCGTATAACGTAAGCCCTACGAATTGCCTCTTGGGCAAGCCTAATTAGCGCTGTTTCAAGTTGGCAAGCATGGGACACGATTGTGTCGCCAGCGAAAGCCCAACTGCCCAGTTCTGGCAACACAGGACCAGTCAGCGGAAACAACACTACGAGCGAACCCTCGGGCCCGGACGTATCTACTGCTTGGTGGACTAAAGCACTTGATCCCGTGGACGATCCCAACCTGAGCCAACCACTAGACCGATATGCCCCACTGCTCCCACATCGAACCGGGTGTGAGTATTATCAAAGCTACCTCGAGAACTATTGACTACGACATGTCATTTTAGTGACTATGATTACTGTCAAACCATGCCTTGTCGACCCCTCGTTTACAAACTATTGCGACCCTCGGACAACTCCAGAGTTGGATGCTAAATATGGAAAGTGGGTTCGCGTTGAGAGGGACATAAACAAGCAAGTAGGTGCCATATTCCCGCATTAATTCGCATCACGCTCACGCTATATATAGGCTGGCGTGTGGTGGAATGTAAGTTACTATCATGGTTAACTTTAATTTACTTACTCGATACGCCCTAGTACATCTATTACCGACGTTCCCGCCGCCTTGACGTCCCCACTATAACTGATATTCGTATCATTGACGAAGGCGACGAGTTCTCTCTCCCCGATAACAACCAAACGTGGCACCAAGCGGAGGGGACCCTCACGGATGGCATATATCCTCGGGTGAAGAATCGCAAGCTGTGGTATACCACTCAGAAGCCATACGCAAATGCAACCGAAGAAGAGTTGGATGACGTCGTAACGGAGCTGGATATTGTTTATGGTGAAGACGAACCGTTCTGGGGGTTCAAGCGCGTGGAGGGACTTATTTATCCTGGGAAACCTGGAAAGTCTCTTCCTATTTCTCTAGCCATGAGGAAAGGCTTTACGAGTAAGCCGAGGTACTCCGATACTTGTTTCCAGCAAATTAAACTCCCATTTAGGTCCACCCCGCCCTCAGCCTCCTCATTTCCACGCCAACGGAACGTACAAGATTTTCCAAGTTGCGGATTTACATTACTCTACATCTCATGGACACTGTCTGGATACTAAACTCGACCCTTGTGATGGGTTCAACAATTCCCAATCCCTCCTGGGTCAGGCATTGGACGCTGAGAGACCAGATCTGGTTGTTTTCAGTGGAGACCAGTTGAACGGCCAGCGTACGAGCTGGGATTCACGAAGCGTCTTGGCCAAGTTCGCGAGCGAGGTGATCAAACGCAAGATTCCGTGGGCTGCAGTATTTGGCAATCATGATAGTACTACAGGTAGATATTAGTCGGCGTTTCGTCCATGAACCTGTTAACCTTTCGATGCTAGACATGGACCGAAGGAAAATGATGGACCAGATTATGCATTTGCCTTATAGTCTTGCGGAACCAGGTCCACAGGCTGTTCATGGCATTGGTAACTATGTTTTGGAAGTTAAGAGTTATGACTCGTAAGTATACTTCAGCGCCGTTCACTGCCGTGCTAAATCGAGCCTACAGTTCTGCAACCCATCTCCTGACGCTCTATTTTCTGGATTCGGGAGCGTACCTTCCTGGCGGGATAATGTGGTGGAAACCTCTCGAGTATGACTATCTTCACGAATCCCAAATCCAATGGTTCTTAAGCGAATCGAACGCCATTGACCCAATCGAACGACCATTCACGCCCAATGGCGCAAAAGACTTGGGCAAAATCTGGAAAAGGCAAGAGGCTGGGAGGAGAAGGATGGACAGGGAAGCTCGCCAGGCTGCAGCTGGGGGGAACAAGTCCGGAGAAAAGAAGCTAGCGAAACCAAATGCACTGATGTTCTTCCACATTCCATTGTGAGTCCAATATCCTTGCCTCGGTCGAGCTTACAGCGTTCTGATCCCATTGCCATAGGAAAATATCTGTTGACCCTGCTGATATTAACACCAAGACTTCGACCAAGCTGGATGTGGGCAAATCTCAAAAATATGGCGGCTCGGCCAAGGATGATGGATTCTTCGATAAAGGGATCCTCAAGGCTTTTGAGATCCCGGCGACGGAGACGACCAAAGGAAGCGGAACAGAAGTCAAGGTCATCGCAAACGGACACGTTCACACCGCCGACAATTGCCGTCGCGTCAAAGGTGTATGGTCATGCTTCAGCGGCGGAAGTAGCTACGCTGGTTATGGGGAAGGTGAAAACTGCTGTGGGTTTATACGCGCACACGCTGACCGTTTTCCTATTACCAGTTGGTTTCGATAGGAGGTTTAGAATATTCCAGATTAGCGAGTACGGCGAAAAAATCGAGACGTACAAGCGAACGGAGTCGGGTGTGATTATAGATCGCATGGTGCTAGTCGGAGAAGGTGCTCCGCCTCCGTACGAAGGCTCTTTGTAGGATGGATTTTCTCTGTTGAGCTTTTTATTACATCTTTGAAATGTGTTATAGCGTATAACATCATAGGGCTGGAGCGAAAGAGCTACAATCACTACCTTCAAGCTATTAGGGGCATCGTTGGTTGGTACTCATCCTGGTGGAATATCACAGGATAGATGGCTCGCGTTCCTATATCAATATGCTATTACTGACCTCTGTATAATACACGCCCTTGACAAAGAGGTGGGCTTCATACGAACGCCTGGCCTCAAGCAGCCACTTGGCTTAGGTGACCTCGCGAGCACACGTTGTCATCGGTATACATACGGATCACGGGGCGCATTCAATAACGTTTTGCCCACCCGCTTAAGATTGCACCCATTGAAGATTGTCGGCCGGGATTTATATTAGAAAGGTGGGTTGCAATCGGCAGGTAGCGCCGGCATAACTCCGGCGCCTAAAGGTTTTAGACCAACTTGCCAAGATCGGAGAGACGGCGGATCATTCTGCAAACCCCCTCTACCAATGACGGCCAGTCAACACGTACCGGGCCGCCCGGCGAGCGCGCAATCGTGAGAATCGTGATGCAAGCAACGGTTGAATCCTGCCTATGACCAGGCTATAATTTCTCCCGTCTTTATTATGGCCTTTTCCCGGCTGCCCGACGCAAGAATTGCAGACCACCCACACGCCCAAATTCTCCTTTCTAACGATTGGAAAGTCACTTGACCACCAACATAGCTACATAGGTAGTTGTTATTCCTTAGCAAATCATGGCAACTGGGTTCTGGAGCTTCACTGCGGGCAATTGACCAGAAATTCCGAAAACGTATATAAACATCTGGTGCGGCCAGCTCTCGTCCCCAAACCGGCGTGAAATTGTTTGACCGCGACTGTAGACGTCCCCTGCCAGTGAGTCAGGCAGCATACTGTATCTAATCGCTCCACGAATAACGCCAATGACTTTGCAGTGCGTTTCTGTGCTGTCCTTGTAGGCACAATTTCAGCCGCCTTGTCGGTTGTAGCGTTCAGTAATCCCGTGATATGGCAAGATCTTGCTGACCTTGACATCCGTCGAGTCGATAATGCCTACTATTACTCTGCCTCCACCATGCACTACTCCCCTGGTGCACCGATCCTCCGCTCCTACGATCTTTTCAACTGGGAGTACATTGGTCATTCTGTCCCCAGTCTCGACTTTGGCAGCAACGCATATAACCTAGCATCTGGCACACGAGCGTATGTGAAAGGCATCTGGGCATCGTTCTTTGGATACAACTCACCGAGGAAAACGTGGTACTGGGGAGGATGTATTGGGTTTGGGAAGACGTACATTTACTCGTCACCAGCCGCGGCAGGACCATGGACCCAGCTGACAGTTCTGAACAAGGTGTGTCAACTAGCACGCCATGGGGATATTCTACTAACCGTTTGAATCAGTGTTACTACGACTCAGGTCTGCTTGTTGACGATGACGGGACGATGTATGTGTCGTACATTTACAACAACAACATATGGGTTGCTCAGCTGTCTTCGGACGGTAAATCGGAGGTCAAGTCTCAGCAGATTTATGTTCCCCCCTCTAGCATCGGTATGTTATCCTTGGGCTGCTATGATATACATATACTTATGATCTCTCCGTAGGCTACCTTGAAGGATCACGCATGTACAAACGCAGTGGCGTGTACTACATCTTAGTCACCAAGCCCGCTTCGGCCGAGTATACTCTCAAAGCCAGCAGTCCATTCGGGTCCTACAGCATTAAGAATCTTGTGAATGGCCTCCCATCTCCTGGAGGAATAGGCGGCGGAAACCCACACCAAGGTGGTTTGGTTGACACTCCGAACGGACAATGGTACTACATGGCATTTGTCGACGCATATCCCGGTGGTCGCATCCCAGTTCTGGCCCCAGTTACTTGGGGTTCCGACGGTTTCCCAACGGTCACGGTAAGCCAAGGTCCGTTTTATTGTTTCAATTTATTCTAATTCTTTTGGTCGGCCTGAGTACAGCTCGTAAATGGCAAGTGGGGCGACTCGTATAGCGATCCTGCCACTGCGCATCCTGTCAGCTCGCTTACTGGCGTCGATTACTTCACTGGGTCGTCCCTTGGCCCTCAGTGGGAGTGGAACCACAACCCGGACACATCCAAGTTCTCTGTCGGCTCGGGTCTCGTACTCAACACCGCGACGGTCACTTCCGATCTGTACCAAGCCCGCAACACACTGTCCCATCGTATACTCGGACCGATTAGCACCGCGACAATTAAGCTGAGTTACGGAGCCATGAAAGATGGTGACCGCGCTGGTCTCGCAATGCTGCGAGACTCGTCCGCATGGGTCGGTGTTCGCCGTGATGGAGGCGCATATACTGTGGCGATGGTCAGCGGGTTGACTATGGACTCGAACTGGAATACAGCATCGACAGGTAGTACGGTTGCAAGCGCATCGATCAGCGGAGGTACTATTTGGCTGCGCGTAACGGCAGACATCAGACCATCGGGAACAAAGTTGGCAACCTTTTCGTATAGCACGGATGGGAGCAGTTTCAAGTCGATTGGTAACTCCTTCGCCATGAAAACTGCTTGGGAGTTCTTCATGGGATACCGGTTCGGCATTTTCAACTATGCTACCAGTGCACTTGGTGGGAAAGTCACTGTTGCCAACTTCCAACTTGATTCTGGCTCGGGAGGCACGCCTGTCGGTGGTGGTGGGTCTGGAACTCCGACTACGAGTGCGACCACGTCCAAACCTCCTACAACAACGACTCCTAGCGGGTGTACCGTTTCTTTATATGGCCAATGCGGCGGTCAAGGTGAGTCAGAAGATATGGGAGTAATGAAAAGTGGTGGCTAACGATCTATGCAGGCTATACGGGATGCACAACTTGTGCCTCGGGTTCGAAGTGCACATACTCGAACGATTGTACGGTGCTTTCTCTCTTACAGGAATTTATACTGACGAACTCTCTCACAGACTACTCGCAATGTCTATGATCATATGAGCATTTCGGTTGTTTGTAAACTTCGCAAACTAGGATGCATCCTTGGTGTATGCTATCCCACAATATATATGAATACCGTTTTGTTTGTGATCTAATCCCGCAACGCGTAACTTCGTTTATCCCACACAATAGTAATTTAAGTCAGGATAGTACTTATAAATCAGTGTTCTGCGTATCCTATCTAGACATATTTCCCAATAACTATTTCATTGGGGCCCTAGCCATTTGTAGATCGACAGTCATCCCCAAACCGGGACTAAATAGACCGCGAAGTTAAGCATGCAAAATTTCAAGTTGTGCGTACAGTTGGAAGCCGCCCAGAAACGCTCGTATCTGCCAGCATGTCCTCGACCGCATTCGCCACAGCACCCTCGCGAGCCATCCTGCGTTCCATGACTCTCCGAATAATTTTCCCTCGCAAGTTCACGTCCCCACCCTTGTTGCGATATTGGATTTCCCGGAACGCTCGCATTTTGAATTCGCCCATCGCTTTCTTTGTCTCGTCGATCTGGAACTTCCTGTTCATGTAGAGCTTTCGCTCCTCTCGTTCCTTCTCGTCCATGTCTTCCTGTGTTTGCGGAAAGTAGAACGGCTCCTCGAGACCTACAACAGCTCGTTTGTAGGTGTCGGTAGCTGAATCTAATCGACCACTCTTGGCGGTAAGCCTCCCTCTTCGAATCTCTGCCATCCGATTATCGGTGCGAATGTATGTTGTGCGAACGCCATACATCGAAAGCAAGTATCCGCGAATATCAAGTTTTGTGAGAGACTGCGGTACACGGAACGTCGCCTCGAATGGGTTATACGGCTCGCCAGGGGGCGTGTGATTCCGCACGAGTAGGAAGGTAATGTTTGGTAGGTAAATGCGTTGCCCAACGACCTGAACATCCTCCAGTGATGTACCTTCTGATTCGGGGCTGGCAGATATTTGTTTGGTACCGCGGACTCGCCGTCGTTTGGCATTCGTCCTCTCGAGCCATTCGTCCTCGGATAATTCACGAGGTCCATCCGGTCCCTCTATGGTGAGCTCGCCGCGCGCTTTGAGGCGATTGTATGTTGTTTGCTCGACATCGGAGAGCGCAGAGCCTTCCTTGGCCTCATTGAGTAACTCTGGAAAGCGTTTGCGTCGAATTCGGACTGCTCTAGGAGTGGATGATACCAGTGCAGAGCTAGCAGCTTTGGGAGGAAGCACGCCTGTGGAGTAGAAACGGCGGAAGAGACCTGGCAGATTCATCGCACGGTGTATGTGAGGTGCGGCGGTTACCAAAATCTGGTGGTCGCCTGATCACGTGGCATTGGGTTTGGTCCTGGACTCAACCATAAACACCGATGGACCAGGCATGTCATCAACCTTGTGTTCTTTTTTATTCGACTAACATATCGTTTAGGATAGCTTCAGGTCGCTCTTAAAGTCTTCGGCTCCTCCGACTGATCCCTCCAAATCGAAAGCTTACAATCGTGGCTCACTGCTTGCATCTGGGTCATCCCAGGCAAAGTAAGCGATTAAAGTTGTGCAAGCATTCATTCACTGATTGGTCCATGTTTCAGAAAGCCTGACGCCCCCCAAGCTGCATTTAAACCTCGAAAAGTGAAAAAACCTACGGATTCCAAATACAGGGACCGAGCTTCAGAGCGACGAGGAGGCATCAACGAGTACGCAGAGGTGTGTTGCAATGTTTTCGCTCAAATTATGTGTGTCTCACGAACCAGCCGGTAGGTCGAAGGACTACTTAAAGAATTTGAAACCCGAACGGCAGGGGAGGACAGGGATGTTGTGAGTGTTCGCTGGGACTTTCCCAAGTCTACAACTAACCTTGCGCAAATTAGGTGGAAGAGCAGAGGAAATACCTGGGTGGCGACGCAACACATACAGTCTTAGTCAAGGGTAAGCAAATCAAGAATTGCAGAGCGCTTCATTTACCTTTATCTTTCAGGCCTCGACTTTGCACTGCTGGAGCAGAATCGTGCTCGGGAGGAGACTCGTGACGACCTAGATGATGACTTGGAGTCCGCTTTTCTCAAACAGCCTACAACCGAAACTACTCCTACGCCTAATGACGCTCCTCCTAGTGGCTCGAAAAAACGAACCAGAGCTGAGCTTCTTGCTGAGCTCCAGCGGTCTCGAGCCACAAATGATTCCACCCAAGATCTTCCCAAGCCGCCGACTAGAGAAGAGGAGCTTCAAGCACTAGAGCGAGCCAAGCAGGCTGGCAAGTTCAAACCTATTGGGGCGAGCTCGTTTGCTCCTGTGGAAAAGAAAAAGAAGAAAAAGAAGAAGGTTACGACCGACCTAGGATCAAATTCGGGAACGACGTCTGTAAAGAACGAAAAGGGGAAAAATAAGAAAGAGGCACCGGAGCCCAACGAAGACAACGTGGCCCAGTCTCAGGTCTCCCCGGAGAGCTCAGTGAAACCTGCTGGCCTTTCCGCTAGTGGAGCAGGGGCTGCTGAGATGCGATCGACACCTGACGCACCGGCTTCCGCTCCCAATCCTTCTCTCGCCCCCGTTCACGCGCCGGCACCTGTGTCTCCCGCAGAAGAGATTGAAGATGTTGATCCATTTGCTGATGTGGGCGATTATGAACCTGACTATGGTGATGATAGTGACGCCGAAGGCGGCAAGTCACCTAAGGAGGTTCAGGAATCCTCTTCTGCCCCCCCAGGCAAACGCAATTGGTTCAACGATCCTGATCCAGAACCTACGCCTCCGCCTACAAAACAGCCCACTCCGCCTCCACAGCCTACTATGGAAATAGATGAGCCAGAACCAGAGAAACCAATGCGACTCGAGAGCCTTTCGTCCTCGGCTATGCCATCCATTTCGCAGTTCTTGGCAATGGACAAAGAAGAGGCAGAGAGGGAAAAGAAACGTGCTAGAAAAGAAAAGAAGAAGAAAGCTGGTTGAGTTCACCGATACGCGCTTAGCCATACTACGGGGGGATGTACTGATTGGTCTATATTTCGATTGAGATATTGATGTTACTCATGATTATTTATAATGTAACTTTGCTTTTAATGTTTAGTGACGTCATTGGACCATGTCCTGTTTGTTCCCTAAGGAATGATCGGCCTAATCATGATTGCTATCAATGTCAAGCTTATCCTAGTATAAGGGCGGCCTGAGCTAGCGTTGAATGGCCTGGCTTACTCTTCAGCCTCTCTCGGCGGAGTTTCAATCAACATGTCTGAAACCAACTCACAATATGTATTATTTCATGCTATGGTACGTAAAGCTGGAACACTGAGGGCGTCGTTTGCTGAATCGTCGTAAAGGAGTGCGGCTCGGCGCTTCCTTTGGTCGCCCTTCGCGCGTTGAACATACCACATGAAGTAGTTGTTTGTGACTTTAGAGAAACGACACGAAAACAAGGCCGGAATTATGAACGACTTTCTAAAGCCAATCCGCTAGCACAGTTTCCAACCCTCATCACCCCCGAAGGGTCGGTCATTACTGAAATGGCTGCTATCATTCTTTGTGAGTGAAGGTAGTAACCTCGATATAGCGATATTGATCAGGATTTAAGACCTACAAGACCGCCATGCCAAGGGAACATCATGGGACATACGCAACTTGGCGCCCTCGCAGCTTGCTGCTTATTACCGCTGGCTCGTTTTTATTCCAGCCAACTTGTACTCGGCGCTCACCATTGGCGAATTCCCTGCGCGTTTCGTCCAGGTTCCTGCAAGTGGGGGAATAGAACAAAAGGTCGTCGAAGGTTGGATCACCACGGCCGCCCATACCCGAAGGGCAGAAATGTGGAAAGTTATGGAACAAGGTGTGCCCAACGACCTTGGCGATGGGAGATTCGTCCTCGGAACGCAACAACCCACCTTTTTGGACGTATTTTTGGCGCTCATAGCACACTTCATGGGTCATGTTGGGTGAGCTGAAACGACCATCCCCGATGCATTGAAGAATCTGATGGATCTTGTGACAGTGATGATTTCGGGTGGTTATCGAAAACATGCCCGACTCTTTTCAAGTCAGTCATAGCGACACTTGAGGTAGATGTTGTGAAGAGCACATTCACCGAAAGCAACTTTACACAGTATCTAGATTTTACGGCCAATTGAATGGGTATAACATGAGCATATGCGTGCTTGGCGGAACTGTCCAGATAGCTTGGATCACTGTACCAATGGGTAGCGTTCTGGCCTTGGCCAAATTGAATCTAGCGAGTCATTGGTATATCAGTTCGAAGTCATCGTGCCATGTGGTTTCACCGGTTGGGACTCGGGCTAAGCCATCATACCACGAATCATCTCGCATATATAGGTGCGCCCCACTGGCTGGGGATACGTCAACCCCATGATGAGCAGTGGCAAACCCTACGTTTTATTCCACGCACAGGTCCGTCATAATTTGTGCCTAACACTAATGCTGTAATTCAAGTTTCGCTATCTCCGTAGGCCTGTGGATCTGTTTTTCCGCAGACCGTTCTGCATTTACTAAATGTTCCACACGAGTTGGTCATATGCGACTATGAAGAAACAACTGAAAAGAAAGGTCCAAACTATGCACGCTTGGTCGAGGCTAATCCCCTGGCACAATTTCCGACATTGATTACACCTGAAGGATATGTGATGACTGAAATGGTTGCTATCGTACTGTGTGAGCGTCCTAATGTTATTCAAGGAGATGCGCGCGGTGCCAACATCTCCAGACAGATCTTCAAGAACGCCACGCGAAAAATACTCCTTGGGACACTCGTAGTCTGCTACCCTCGCAACTTGCCGCTTTCTATCGATGGTTTATCTTCATTCCGGCTAATATTTATCCTGTGTTAACTGTCGGAGAATTTCCTGCGCGCTTTGTTCGGGTTCCTGAAGATGCGGTGGTCGACCCAAAAACCGTAGAGGGCTGGGTAACCAAAGGCGCATTTGCCAGACGCGAAGAGCTGTGGAGAATGATGGAGAAAGAGATGACTCGAGAATTCAAAGACGGAAAGTTTTTGCTTGGGACAGAGCACCCAACCCTTTTGGATATCCTGGTGGCTCTCGTCGCTCACTACACCCCACACCCAAGGTCAGCTACTCAGCTATATCTGGACTTCCTCTCATGTACCATCATATTAGGTTCGTGTGGTTGGAAGAGAATTGTCCTCAGCTAGTGAAAGGTGCCAGGCTTACACTGAAAACCGACGTCGTGAAAGATGTCTTCCGTGAGAACGGGTTGGACGATTTTTTGTAGTTGTATGCGTCGCAATTATACAATACAACCGAATTACGTACCCAGTAGAGAGTACCTAATCAATCTTAGTTATTCCCCGCGGCTCTAAAGTCTATAATGTCAAGTTTTGTAGCTCATAAGTTAGATGTGTGGACCTTCTCAGAGGGTACATAGAGGGTAGCTCAGCACCCAGATGTTCACTAAAACCCTCCCTTGTATGAGAGATAGATTTCGATTGGGTTGGAGCCTAGGATGATCTGCTCTGTGTTTGATTTATGTCAAACACCTAGGGTGTTTATGTGTGTTTATTCAAATGCCAACCTGGGCGTTTTTTTCCCTTCTTCAACTTCAACCACCCACCTTTTCGGTGATCGGTTAGTCGAACCATTTCTAGCAACAATAGATACACTAATTCCGATATTACAGCTTTATTTAATATGTCGAATACACTTGACCTGCCGACAGACGTGCAAAAACAAGACTTTACTTTCGAACCTCCTCCGGGAGGTGATATAACACTGCAATCAGCGGACGGTCCTTCGTTTCTCGTTCATTCTGTTATTCTAGGACTGGTTTCTCCGGAGCTTTCTAACATTTTTAAAAGCCGCGACCTAACGCAAGAAAAGATTTTGCTCGACGACGACTCGGAATCCATATCGTTGATGCTGGCGTTTGTGTACCCATCCAGTGTTGCCCCAACTATCGACAACATCGAAACTTTGGACAAGTCTTTGGCCATTGCTCGGAAGTATGGGATTGAAAAGATTGTACAAACAATCGACCGCGATTTGTCGCGTTCGGAGGCAACAACTGGATTAATTCGTCGTAGCAGCCCCCTTCGATTCTTCCGCCTCGCTGCTACCTACGGCCTCCGTGATTGCCAAACACTTGCCGCTCGTTCTATAACCCCTCGTCATATCAACCTCCTGGACTCGGCCGAGATTGTCAAGCTAGCGCGTGAACATCCCACTGCAGCCCACGCGATTGGCCTTGTTGGTGCCCAAACCTTACGGGTCAAAATTGTGTCCGACATCCTATTCACCTTTAGTCGTGGCTTTCTACCCAAGACCTGGATGTCTGTTAAACCCGGGCAAACAAGCAATTTTGTTGACAGCGAAGGCGGCCAGCTAATGATGTGCGACAATTGCGCTTCGCAGATGGATGACTTCATGTTATGCGAAACCCGACCTTTTGAGTATGTTCCTTCTTGGATCTACTGGTGGTCGCGCCAACTCTATAGCGAAATCATCACCGGGTCTCTTGATGATTGCAGTCATCTCTTCGAGGTGTCGTATATCAGCGAGGTCGAAGACACTGTGGCGGATGCGTGCTGGAACTGCGTTCAAGCGGCAATAAACGCCACTCCCTACTATGGGGGAAGACAAGGGGCGGTTTTTGAGAGTTGGGCATCGGATGTTCGACAAATTCTGAGAAAGGAATTTGCCAAGTTGGATGATCTGCATACCCTTTAAGCTTTCTCTACTCTACTCGCACGGTTCCCCTCATTGATTTTCTATCATCACACTACCAATACAGTTAACTATCTAATACAATCATTTCAATTTAATTTATGTCCATCACTCTAGTCTATAGCAGCTTAGCACGCTTGACCACGAAGCCTCTTCACCCTCCATCTTCTTCCAGTGGGTAGATTGTGTAGATAGAAGTGTAACCAGAGTGCCGCTTGTTGCAACATATTGGGTTAAGCTCACAGCAATCGCCATATCGTACGAGTGCACTTTTCAGTAGGCGTTAACTTCTTAAGGCATACCATGCACTCATTCGTGAACTGTGATGTAGATACGTAGCTACAGTACATGAATACGAACAGATCAAACACCATTGCTACGACGGATGACCCGTATACCAATGACCTACAACGAGAGAAAACTATTAGGTCCCAGCAAACTTATGCTATTGATAATCGGTTAGTAACGGTACTGTTGTGGGCCATACTGCAACGACTTACGGCTTGCAACCTTCTTGCAGCCTAGTCTAGTACAAATACGTGCGTCCAACTTGTTGACACGGCCGTCCACAGCCGCGACTGGGGCGGCAGATACGGAGACTACAGCGCCGAACATAACCATGACGGCCATGAGCACAAAGTGGGTGGAAAAGTTCATGGTAGATGATGAAGTGTAACGAGAATACGTTAAGAGTGCGGTAAGATTGGAGGCAGGTAGTTGGATGATATGTAGTCCAGTGTAAACTGTTTTATACCCCCACGCATTACCGTAAGCGGGCTAGCCCGATGGGAAAGCTATACAGAATGAATTCGGTGAGGGAGATGAACGCCAGGGTGTGTGCGGTACGGCTGGTACCTTTGTTACTCTCGGGGATGCTGTCAAAATTGCCGAGCCAGGAAAGGTGAGATCGAAAATAGAATCTCATCGCAGATGAAAATTCTGATGGTAACGATATAGTTTGGGTTTCTTGTGGCCGGAGCTGAAACATGCATAATCGCACTTATAATTTGGTATATAACATTTAGCGTGGTTTAAAACAATCCAACAAGAGCCCTTTGCGTACTTCCTTGCCGTATAGGTCAATATATCTCATACTTGCGACCCACTCGGGGGATCAAAAATGCCCGCGTGATGGTTCGGATCCCTTCGGCTGATGGGCGTGACCAATAGGCGGCCAGAAGCGTCGATGGCCGTAAACGTGTTTATCCGCGGACAGCCATAGCTAGTTCATCCTCCCTTATCGATGTGCTTCGTTTCAAGGTTAGCTTGTGGTCTCTGTCCGTTTTAATCACAATCGCCGAGCGTCAGTGCAATTATATGAAGTCTATATGTGCGGTTATAACCGATGTATGAAGACAAGACTTACCGCTCACCACAAACAGAATTAATGAGCCATACAAATCTAATTAGTGTTTGGTTTCTGGCTCCAGCCAATACCACGCTCACTCACGACACTGCAATTTGGGTAGGTAAATTTGCTTTTGACTATATCCAGAATTTATGTGCTTAAAGCCAGCCAAACAAGCAATAAACGTCCCCACTCCCCATTCATTGCTCCCCGAATCGTATTGTTCCGCCTCATGGCGATGAATTCACTATTCGGTCAGGTGATGGTCATGGGTTTCGCATTCGTTCCGTGGCTCACGAGCCGGGTGGGGACTACCACATTTTTAGACATATTTGCCATCGGAATCCAGCACCGCAGAGCCTATCGATGCACCCAAAGACGCGGAATATATCTCGATCATACTCGCGTACGTACATCTATTCCTCGGCTCGACCCAGTTGTTGGAAAAAGGCTTGAAAATCGCGCAAAGGTATGACGTCAGAGCTGTGCCTGAGGGCGCTCTAGACTGATTTGACCTATCACGAGTTGACTGATTCGGTCAAAGTCAATCGATTTCTTCCACTTTGGTGTCGAATACAAATCAGCCGGTGGTCAAAAAGTCGCTACCAAAGGCGTCAATGCTATGCAGAACAGTTTCGCGGCTCCACATCGCCCTGCCGAGCTGGCCAAGAGATACCGCCGGGGGCCCTTGATAAGACTGGTTGACCTGCAGTTTATGTGCGTGCACACGTTGTTCAGGTCCCCTAAAACTTACGTACCAGGTATTAGTAGAGATGCTGTTACCAACCCAACTCTCTCGAAAATCCGAATCCTTGGCTGGCATGCGATGGCTAGTTGTGTTCCGACGTGCTGCAGTAGCGTAATGTGCACTTTGGCTCCCTCGTTGGGATTGTCGTCTCTACGGAGATATGTTTGCGATGCTTTTGACGAGAAAGCCCATGGATCTTACTCCACCCGGTCCACTCTTGACATCGTCAAGGTTATCAGTTTAAACTTGGCCTATTGCCAGGGTTATGCGGACATTCCTCAGGTGGTCAGGGATGGTGCTGCGTTTGAAGGTAGGGCCTCTGGTTGAAAGGCACGTTGGGGAGTTAGATCTAGTGTGTGGTAATCTGTCCGCGAGGCGAAGTAATCTCATCTGCGGATATCTTTACATTGCTTGATGGTTTATTGTGTTAACATGTCACTCTGCTCGCGCAAGGCCACGATGTGAGTGTTTCTTGCAGTAGCAAGCACAGATTCGATGTGAATGTGGGTCTTGTTTACAAGTGGGTGAGCGCATGTTGCATGGGGAGCAACAAGACAAAATACCAGAACTTTTGGAATCCTTAGGAAGAAACTCTCGGTAACTGATGGCCAGACGGGCCTGGCGAATTCACTGTTGCCCAGACCTTTGACGATCCTGTTTTTGAGTCTTGTGGGGCCACCTGTGGGAGAACTAGTAGGCGGCCGGTCCTGTGTTGGGGGTTTCAGTCGGAATGGAAGCAGTCGCTGCGTGTTCTGTGGTGAAAATATTAGCCATCACCTACAGCCAAACAGAAGCCTGCTGGTTATCCCCGACGGACCGATGGCGACCAGTGTCCCGACCTGATGCTATTTTCTCGTTATTCCTCATTTCCGTATTGTGATGGATACCCTGACTTGGGTTTCAGCTCAGAACAAGGGCATAAATATTGGATATTGAGTGTATTATATATTTTGGCGCTACAGCATTCGGCCTCGTTGCCTGATAGAAGAGACAAAAGTCGTCATAGGCAGTCGTCATCCCTGCTGTACGAATGGATTTTCGATCTCCTGAGTGTGAAAAGAAATAAGTGGGACAACGTGCAGGGGAAGAAATGACCAGCACGGACCTCGGAACCGTCCACGGGACTGAGGATGGTGATAGTGGGACCGCGCAAAACGGCTAGTCCGAGAGGCCGCGTGTGGGGCTGCGGCTCTACCGGATATTCAGTGGGAAAACGTTGCAGACATAGGGGCCAGGGTGGAGCGCGTACCCTGTTTCTCCTCCTGAACTTCATCGAGCACGAGGTTGAGGAGCTGGTCATAGCCTTTGAGGATGCCGGTGACTGTGAATTGGGGGTTAGGTGGCGAGATTGAGGGGCAACGAGGTGGACATGCCTTGTCGCCCGCCAGTGAATTTGACGCGAATGCGCTCGTCTTGGTACTTGCTCAGGTCGAGGATAGCTTCTCGCCGGGGCTTGTCTGTAGATGGGGCACCGCCTCGTGCAGATGGTCCGCCTCCGCCTCGAGGTGCTCCTCTGCCTCCACGTCCTCGCGCCTGAGCATCGCGAGTGAGATCAGACGAGCGGGGTCAGGTGTAATTTGGACTTACTCGGTCGGCCATGGTCGAGCAGGGGTTCAGATAGCGCACGTGACCTGTGCTGACCAAGTGCCGCCGGAGAAACGAACGGCTTGACCCTGTGGGTGAGGCACGGAACGCAGGAAGATGCCTGGGTTGCCAGCGATCCAGACACCATATCTAGACCTGTCCAGGCCACGCGAACTCTGACGCGTGCTTGGCCCGGTTCGTTGCGCTTGTGCTCTTGCGGAGCCCGACGACAGAGCGATGTACAGAACTCCCTCCCCGTCCGTCGCCAGCGTCGACGACGCCGCTCTGCCCAAGCCCGCCACTGCGCCACAACCCACCCGCAAGGCCGCCCGCTTCGAGACCGGTATGTACTGTTTTGTTTCATGTCGGGCTTCCCGCCTGGCCCATACAGCCGTTTGCCAATCGCTCACATTTATTTCATCTCTCGTCCCAGCAGGTCTCCGAGTCCACTGGGCCCGTTTCAAGCACCACCTGAGCACGGGGAGCGCATTGTCCGAGAGTGTACTCGATGCCACTGCGGAATCGACCGAGGCTTCGTCGACCTACCGGCGCTATGTTGAGAAGAACGGGAAACCTCCCCCGGGTAGCGCTCCTGTCGATGATGGGCCGGTCGATGAGGTAGTCGTCGACAACCAGGTAGGCCGCCACGCTCTTCGCATTTCTACCCGACTAAACTCCCACAGTTTATCATCCCGGGGGAAAAGTCGGTCACTCAGCCATCCGAGGCGGGCGATAACAGACATCCTTCGGCGGACCAGCCTTCTCACCAGCATAACACCGAGACTCGTCTCAACTCTCACGGTATACCTGCGAGTGATAGTTATTTCGAGGGCACGGTCAATAGCTTCTGGGATCGTAGTCCTGTCCTCGTCTGCATTCGGTATCGGATACTCCCATTTCTCTGGCGCTTTTTCAAGTGAGTCTTGGCGATCCGCTGACACCAGTCGTTTGACAAATCCCTCCCGGTTTCAATAGCCTCTCGTTTCATGATCCAGAGGCTGAAGCCCACTATCTCAAAGAAAGATACTATACAAAGAAACGTCTCGCATTCTTTGCGTCACTCTTTTTCGTCCTCAACTGGGTCCTCGCCTGTGCGCTCGTACCCCGTCCGTTCGAAACCATTGATTATGTGTTTTACTACGGAATTGCCACGGTTATGACCATCCCCGGTCCATTCCTGATCATATTCGATGGCTATCGTCGTGCTCCCGTCGCATACCAGATCTGGCTCACCTTGCAAACCTACATGTGGGCTTTCTACAACCTGCTCTTCATCCACCTGTGAGTCGGTTTGCCCAAGCCCAGCGCTTACTCTGCATGCTGATATGACTATATCGCCAGATGCGGGTTCTATGGCCAGCACTCGTACTGGCCCTGTGGAAGGCGGGATTTTCTTGGGCTTTTCTAGTATGTTCTGGACCGCCATCATTTTTTCGAGTGACAAACATTGATGTGTGATACTCCTTAGCTATTCGACGGGTCTCCCGGTCCTCGCACTCTTCGGAATGCATCAACATCGCTTCCCTGCCTTCGTGAGCGCAGTCTGTTTTGCAAGTCTCATGGGCGCTCTGGTTATCCCGTGGCGGACCTCGTGGACCCGCAACCTCATCAATTTTATTGTCTTTCAAGCGTTCTTGCTTTACCTCCACTTTATGTACGAGACTGCAGAGCGTAGGTTACACAAGCTCCGGGATCAACTCAAGACTCAATATCGAGCAACGCAAAAGGCCCAGGTCAGCGAGCGCAAAGCGGCCGACTCTAAGCGGCGTCTCACGAGTTACATTTTTCACGAGGTGGGTTTGTAGATCCTGAGGTGAGAGAGAATTCCGCCGCTGACTGTTTTTGATATTTAGGTTAGGGTACCGTTGAACACCGCCCGTAAGCCCATTCTCACCCGCATACAACCGGACAATGCACGCTAATATACGATTGGTCTATTGGATAGTGCTCGCTACGCAAAACATGGCGGCAGCGATGACCCTGAGCAGGGAGCACGACGTCGAGTTCAATGCCCTTGAAGGATCGTTGAGCATGATGAGCAAGGTCCTGAATGACGTATTGGACTTCAACCGAATGGACAGGCACGTCGTCCGTTTCGGGCCTGGTCTCCTAGCGCTAACTCGGCTTCTTTCATATTACAGCGGGCGGTTTGAGAGCGTGTCCAAGCCATACGCATTCCATACGGTCATGCGCTCCATGCTCGTCCCGCTCCGCCTGGCTGCCGACGCGCGCGGGCTGGAGCTTGTGAGCGAATTTGACCCGGCGATTGACGAAACGATTCGGAAAGCGAACCGGTGGGATGAGGCCAGGCGTACTGCGGGTGATGAGAAGTCAAAGGCGGAGGATGAAAAGATTACGGAGGATGACGAAGAGGAAGAGGCGATCGTGATCGGTGATGAGGTGGGTATATGCGCGGTAAATGTATGCGTAGTGCTAACGGGGATACATGTCAGATGCGCCTTCGCCAAATTATTACCAACCTTGCCAGCAACGCCGCCAAATTTACCGAATCAGGCGGCAAGATCTTCATCCGAACTAAACTGGTTTCTGCACCGACACGTCCCAACCCGCTCCCTTCGAATTCAGCTGCATCGGGTATATCCGGCGCGTCGGCTGGCCTAGGATCTACCACATCGTCCAAGGGAGAGACGGCCCACGATGAAGAAAAGGCGATCGCATCACGAGACATGGCGAGTTATCATAGCCGACAGAGCCATCACAGCTCAGAGAAGGACCGGTCACATCACAACGAGAACGGGCATGCGCGAGAACGGCCACTCGAGCAGATCGTGGTCAGGATTGAGGTGGAGGATACTGGCGTGGGCATTCGACGGAAAGATTTGGTTGATAACCGGCTGTTCAGCGCGTTTAACCAGACTGAGGTCGGACGACTGCAGGGTGGGAAGGGAACTGGGCTCGGATTGGCATGTGAGTAGGCTGGCAAGGTTTGATTGCCGGAAAGCTGACAGGTTTGGGATGTAGTGGTCAGGCATATCGTCAAGTTGTCTGGCGGGCGGCTGGGTGTCAAAAGTCAGGTTGGTGTTCCTTTTTAGAATTACCTCCGGGTATATGCGCTAACATGACCAAACAGCGTGACATTGGCTCAATGTTTTGGGTTGAACTTTCACTTGGCGTCGGGCGACGGGTTAATAATGCCCTCGCGCGGAACAAGTCCAAAGACGATGCACTGACCAATATTGCTCGCTCTCGGATCATTGAACGCTCGGGTTTCGTGCTCGATGCGTCTCAAGGTGTGGGCGGTCACCATGACATGACGCCGAGCACCATCGTGAGTACTCCGTCCGATATTGGTTTCGTTCCAACGTTACCGATCGAGAGCAACGCCGCGCTAAAAACCATTATGGTATGTGAATATAGTATAGGAATCAAAGATCGGGGATCACTGAGGTATTTTGTAGGAACACGGAGGAATGGTTGAGCTAGCTTCGAGGAGGCCGCGTGCCGCTGGTACAAACGATGTTCCGATCGTAGTCACTCGCACAATGGGCACGGCTGATACGTCTGTCATTGCCAACGCCGTAACCAGTCCTATCACCTCACCGATCGAGGAGCCAGATAACCCTGCCAACGAGACGACTACACCTGCTCCTACTATCTCAGGCCTTCCGGCCCCGGACTTGACGGTTACAGAACCTACTCCGCCAGCTGGGACCCCTACGGTACAACAACGACCTGGATTTGTAACTATGCCATCCCGCAAGAAGTTTGACTTCCCTCCTTCCGATGCATCAAACGACAAACCAGGGAGCACGGGGTCTGTAGGGTCGGGTTCGACGATTGCACCGAATGTGCTCAACGTGCTTGTAGTGGATGATGATCCACTAACACGCAAGCTCATGACGCGGATGTTGACTCGCTTGGGGTGCGTGTGTGATACAGCGGAGAACGGGTTGCTGGCACTCGGTACGCTTTTAGTTGGCTTTTTGTCGTTTGGGGCCTAGCTAATGTGATGTGTAGAACTGCTGCTGGGCCCTATGGCTGGAACTCCTTCGAGCGGTGATCTTCCTCCGTCTTCATCACGATCTGAGAGTCCAGTGGTTGGTGCCCTAACAACGAGCAAATATGCCGTAGTGTTTTTGGATAACCAGTACGTCTCTATGATTCTTCCATCTCGAATAAATCTAACCAGAGGATCTGTATTGTTTAGGATGCCACTTTGCAGGTATGATTGTGTAGCCAATTTTGGCTGGATATATGCTTAGAATTCTTTTGTGTCTAGTGGTCTGGAAGTCATGCGCCAGCTGAGGTCACTAGGACGGCAAGATTTCGTCGTCGGCGTTACAGGGAATGCACTAAAAGAGGACCAAGAGGAGTATTATGAGGCCGGTGTTGATCAGTACGTTGCCAAAAGCTATGCCGTGTTATATGAATACTAATGCTCCTTTAGGGTATTGACCAAACCAGTGCTCGAGCGTAGTCTCAAACAAATGCTCGTCATGGCTGACGAACGGCGGCGAGCTCAACGAACAGCTACTACTCCAGCACAGCCGTAGCTCTTTCCCGTATCACATCTATCTTTCCTAGGTATTTTGCGGTTGATTTAATTTGCAGGGTTACACTGTCGCTTGTTGATTCTCCTTCGTTTGCTTCGTGTTATGTACACTACTCACACTTGACCATCTCACAACCAGTTGGCATTCTATTTATCTCCTGCACGCATCTATTTCACTATTTCTTCGCCTTCTTGATGGTACACGACGTCCCAGATACCTTTGATGCATCCCTTTTCATAGTCCCCTACTGTTTGACGTGCGACTTTGTTCTCTTTTCTGCAAAGCAGCGTCTCCTGGAGTTTTGTATATACGAACACGGCCCACCAATTCGTGTGGGCCTCGATGACAGCTCTTGACACCGTATGATTACCGGGTGCAACCTTCAGGCTTAGATGTGCGAAAAAGGCCGCGGACAAGAATTTGTTTTCTTTCTCCACCGTACAAATAACAGCTTGGAGGACTACTCTTCGGGCATATACTCGTCGAGTCCACTCTTTTTGAACGTCTCCCTTACAATGGATATGCTCATTATGTCCTTGACTCGTCTATATATTCTAGGGCAGTTGTTGATAAACCACTTGGTACCGCATCTGGACAACTTTGTGAAAACAGATGCCTCGAGCAGTTTCCAACGAGTCTACATACTTTATATGCGGCATAAAATGGCCCATCATGGCAACAAATAAATCCAACAGAGTGGGCCTCTCCGTTCCAGCCAGAAATTGATGTTCCTTCAAACCATCGGTCATCTCCTTCTCGAGCATTAACCATAGTTCTTCTCGACGTTGATTCGCGCGCTGCTTCACCCAGTCATGTACGCTTGCTGCGTCGACACCCCCGTCTACTGGTACATTAACAAACCGTTGAGGAAACTCAGTCATGGTTAACACGGGATAAACGTTTGCGGGTATGAATATAAACCATCGATAGAACACGGCAAGTTGTGTAGGTGATAGGTTTTCAATGCTCCATAGAGTCCCCTGACCATGGCGAGCTTGAAGATCTGCATACAATCGTGAGTTATGAGCACTTCATGTAGCTAACTGATTGTTTGCCCTCACACAACATGATCGCTACCATTTCAGTCATGATGGCTCCCTCCGGTGTGATCAAGGTAGGAAACTGAGCCAGCGGGTTGACTTGGACTAGGCGTTCATACTCGGGACCCCGCTTCTGAGTTATCTCGTTATAGTCACAGTGAACTACTTCGTGTGGAATCCCTAGCAACTGAAGAACAGTTCGGGAAAAAACAGATCCACTTCCCTAAATAACTAATTGTTTGGTTATCTCGTCTACATAATAAGTATCACTAGAAACTGTACCCATGCGTGGAACAGTACGTATCGCTCAGTCTTGTCCATAGTGGCTGAATGTGGTTTCGTGTTCAGGTGCGACGCGCCATGGCGGTACAGGTGACTCCATTATATAATGAAATCACGTCAGGCGTGGAGTAAATATTAGCACCCAGATGTATAATGGATTGTGCGAGTTTGGATGGTGGCGTTAATATACTCTCGGTCCATATCAACCCATGCCATCGAAACATCACCGAAACCGCTCAATTTTTTGTAGTTTGACGCGATTCATCTGCAGGCCTGGACGATTGACTCGCGAACCTGTTGTATTCCCAGTCCGCCACCCCGACTTACTGCCGAGGTCCATATGATTCCTGGCACAGCGGTCGGGGCAATTTTCTGCGCCCGCTCCGCCAAAACACGGGCAACTCTCGCTAGCTGAGAGTTCGGTACAGTATCCGTCTTGGTGAATATAATTTGATATGAGAACGATAGTCCGGCCTTTTCTTTGAACCTAGCATCCAAGTCCTGTAGCATGATCTCATCAGAGGGAGCGACCCCGTGCTTCGCGTTGATTAGTAGAAAAATCCTGCGAAGGCTATAGTGACGTTATTGGACCAGATAGGTGCAAGAAAACAGGGAATACCTCTGACGATTTGATATATAGTGGTCAAATAGCTTTCCCCATTCGGGCCGGCCACGATCGCCGTACCCAGGCGCGTCGACCAATGTGAGCCTTCCGGTATCTGCGCCAACTTGGAAAAAGTTGAGGGAGCGGGTCCGACCCTGAATACAAATGTTTGGCGATATGCTATAAAATAACCCAACGAAAAACTTACAGCCTGAGAGCTTGTCTTTACCACACCTTTTCTCCCTAGCACTGAGTTCAGTAATGAAGACTTCCCAACATTTGCTCGTCCTGAAACGCGGTTTAAGCGAAGATCAATGACATATTGTCGATCTTTTACCAGTGAATATAACCTGTGTGTCCTTGTAAATAGGTGATACTTTGTGGATGATCAATACTTTGCCTCGTTAAGACTTTCTCGGGGTAACGATTCTGGAGTAGGACTAGATACTAAGAACCGGGCGGCAGAAGGCGTGTCAAATATTTTGCTTGTGAATGCGACATGTAGTAGAGGAGATCGTCGCATGACAGGCATAAGCGCCTTGGACGATCACCAGAACGAAATTTGAACCAACTTGTGTGTTCAGGCCATCACGTGAATTAGTTGCAGAGTTTAAATGAGCGTTGGCCGGTGGAGAAAGGCGCCTCGGGGAGAACAAGCAAGCATCCATAGGCCTACAGAGATTGTACCTCGATATTCAGTTCATGAGCGCCTTTTCGGGACTCACGCAAGTTGGTTATCCCGTATATATGCATAAATTTAGTCGGTAATAAGTAACCCAGCGGCCATCTGGGAGCAAGGATTAGGCTATGTGGGCCTATACTTGGCGTGAGGTAGACCCTATCTCTACACACCCTACGAATCTTGCCCCAATCTATCCTAGAGGTGTAGTTGTTAAGAAACGCAAGCAAAGTTTTACGATTAGGTGGGATTCAGTACAGCTTGCACCATCTAAACACCCGCTTTCATGAGAAACAAAAGGACATGGGTAGTCGGGTTGGTATACTTCTACACTTCATTCGTCTGAGTGGTTTCCCGGGGTGATCATTCATACCCCCATACGAGGCCATTTATCCATACCACCACTAACTTTTATGGATCAACTTGATTGAGGGATAACCCTTGCTTTGCTTCTATAATGTGATTACCATAATGCGCTGAATAAAATCTCCGTCAGCCTATTGAAGGAAGTGGTTGTTAATGAATCATAGTTGAACCTCGAAACCACGCTTACCTGAACCACAATCACTTTTTTTATAGATGAGTTTGTGTAAAAGTGACGGAGCTACGGAGCCAACTTACTATGCTCTTCATCCATCAAGATGTACGAAGGGGTTATGTTGCCTAGCTCTGTATGTCTGAATAGAGCAAGCACGAAAGGGGCAACTGTATTTTCTACTGCATTCGCCCTCTTGATACGCGGAGCAAGCATGGAAGCAGTCCCATGGAGTTTATGAGGATAATGTTTCCAAGTGGCTGTATGCTCTATGCTCCTCTCGACTGTATTATCCTGGTGAGTCGGTGACACTAGTTTGACCAACGTGGGGTTGAAATCAACGACAGCAAAACAAGGCATTAGTGAATAGTTCGGTACCGTCCACGAGTCATTTGGCTTGTGCTCATTTGTAGAAAGAAGGGTCCCAGCTAGGTCCTCCCGTGGGGTGTCAACAAAAGAGATACAACGACTCCCAGAGCATGCTCTTCTTGTAGGGCCTGGATTATGGAACTCGCGTACGCCCATGCCCCATTCTTCCCATGGCACTATTGGAGGACCAGAAGTTTTCTTCTCCAGACAAGAAACGACGCGAATGATAGCCTCAACAGGGATACACAGAGATAATGAATTCTGCTGGCCGTTGTCATCAAAGTCTTGATCTTCACCAAGCTTGCTAAACCCTAGGACGAATTCTAGCATGCGACCAGTGTTCGAGGTTTCAAAAACACTAGGATGTCCCACAACAAAATCTCCTCTCGTAATTGGTTGAAACGAAGGGTCCTCATAGTAGTCAAAGGTATCTAATTTGACGTTCGCAAAAGCTGGCAACTCGAGAAACGCGAGCTGAGACAAGCACGGGCCAGAATGCTCCCCAGGATCAAGTGAGTAAACACCGAAAACTCTAACGCAAGTATCGGGGATCGTAAGCCGGAATAGTGAAGCTATCATAAAGTATCTTTCTGAAAGGAAAATCAAGTTGTCTTCTAGGCAAAATGGCAGATCGAAAGCTGGGCCCAGTGTTTCAAACTCTTTGTCCTATGGCAAGAGCCGGGGAAGTGAATTCTGATTTACCACACACAGAACTATGCCTATGCTTACCAAGAGATGTTCGCCAGTTGTCCAATCCCATATCACCATCCGTTGCAACATAGTAAGGGAGAAGACAATCAACCAGCTGCCGATGATCCGAACATTCGTATCAGCGCGCATAGATGCTGGAATGGTGTGAACAATCGGATCCTGGCAAGCTTTGGGATGAGGCTCGTTTGACAGCAGTGTCCTCATATGGAAGCGATGCTGCCGTACGGAGGTAATGAATCGGCCGAAGCAACATGCAGGCAATTAACCTACCCTATCACAATCTGTGGGCGGACCGCTGGAGAGGAGAACCAACAGGTCGAATTTTGGCTCGAACCAACAGCCTAAAACTTGTATTTCACTTTCTACATGAACCCACTGCCTCATCTCGATCCCTTTGTTGGGCGACGGCAGTTGAATCACGCCGATCTGGCAGGTCAGTTGTTCCAGTCCGTTGATCACAGCTTCGGCCCAAGAACAAAAAACTAGGACACCATCTCGAAACCATGAGCGTGTGTTGTACCATGGGGAAAGCCATTGAAACCCGTTAAAGTCATCTATAGTCACGCAGCTGAAGGGTGTCAGTGTCTGACGCCGTCCGACATGGGCGCGGAGTATAGCAAGTTTTTCCTCAGGGGTAATGTCGGTTCGCGAATTACTTGATGGAGCATAACCAGCTGCATCAGACTCGAGGCGGAGGAGTAGCTCATAGTCGGACATAATGATCTGATGCATCGCACGACAAGTCTACCATACGATCAGGGATGGTCTCGGAGTGAGTCTGCTGTCGAAACGTATCATACCATTAGACAACGCCGAAGTTCCGTACAGCCTAGTAGGAGAAACACAGACAGCCATGTCTCAGGAGGTAGGGTGAGAGTATACGACGCTGGCATATTGTGGGTAAGAGATGGCGGTGGCGCAGTGATGAGGTGAACCACCCTTGATGTGGCTACTGAGCGTGACTTGTGGCTCGCGTCTTTCTTGTACATAAATTTGGCCTCAAAACCATCATGTTATCGCCAAGCGGATGAATGAATGTGAGAAGAACTTTATCTATCATAAGCCTGAGAAACTTCAGAAAATGTCATTACAACAACACGGCAAGATAGATATCTCCCGTGTCCTAGGCTACACTCATGTGACAACGCCGTTCGCGGCGTAAATAATAAAAGGAAAGACAAGAGAGCTAATCGACAGCGAAAAAAAGTATAGTCCACAAGAGAATGCAACGTCGGAATAGCAAGATTGATAGGTGTAGTGCAGAGGATGTCATATACATGTCGTCAAAGCGAGGCGGAAACCAAGGGTCTATGCGCTCACGAGTGGACTGCAAGTTAGCGCAAACATTGCGAGCGCAGATGCTGCAGTGGGTGATAACGGCTCTTGTACACCCATGTCTGGAGGTAGTGTAAACGAATCAATCGCATGAGCTAGCATAATAATATGGCAAGGCTCGACAATCACGTTTCCGCCTCCGTCGACCAGGCAGTCGTCTGTTGTGTTGGACACCGAGTGCCACGACGATTTTGGGTCGCGCGTATCTACATAAACTTGTCTGAACGGTGGTCGAGGCCACGCCAAACCGACCATAAACGATGGCGTAGACGGCGTGGGCGGTGTATCTTCCGATAATTCAACCGACCGAGCAATGATACTACTCGGTCGACGGATTTTCAAACGTCGCGCCGGGGGAGTGTTCCCTGCTCTGAGCGTGAGCTTGCGTGTGGGCGCAGACGCGGATTGCCCGGAAGATGGTTTAGGTTTGATTTTGGACGTGATTGGGTCGTCCGACAATTCAGATGGCTCCTCAGGGCTGAAATGAGCGCCGGGTAGATCGCAAGACGGCGACCGAATGGCGTCTGATAAGGCTGATGGACCGGGAAACGAAAACGGCTCCTGCCCTGGCCTATTGGGTGATCTCGGCAAAAGCAAGGGTGGGGGCAGTTGACTGTGACGAGAACGCACAGGTTTAGAAGGAGTAGCGTCTATCGTTTGCTCGCAGCTGTCCGCCGAAGACCTGCATTTGTTTTCCCCTGCCGAGAAACACAGCTCGGGGTCGGATTCAGAAGAAGCTGCATCGTAGCTGCCCATGAGTGAATCTTGAGCAGTTGACACACTAGTCGCAGAAATGATTGTCGGCGAAGGACTGTGCAAGTCCAGCTTGGTCCCTTCTGAAGAGCTAGTGGAAAAAGACAGAAGCGTGTCGGCCCGGCCGGGGGGGATCCTCAACTCGGGCAAAGGCGACACGGGCGTGTCCAGACTCGGTCTGGGCAAAAACGAGCTCTGATGCCTCCTCAACGAAGGTCTGTCCAGACTCGAGCGGCCGGGGGTGTGAGCAGGCAAAGGAAAGTCGGCAAGTAGTTGAAGCTGGAGCGAACGGCGACCGTCTGGGGTATCCGGGTCTGGTGCGCTTTTAGTACTGAGCGTACGCGAGCGTTGGCGATGCGGTGTCAACTGGTGCTGGACAGGGGACGCAATATCAATGACGTCCAAGCCCGCAAACACGTTCGATATCGATAGCTCGGCTGACTCTGGGCGTTGGCGTTTGGACTGTAACCACAACGTTGAACAAAAACGGCTCAGACGGGTGACAGAGAAGAACAACTTACATAGGGGATGTATCCGTGCTCTTTCATGTCTCCAGTCGTGTCGCCCCCAGCACCAGGCTTGAAGATGTCAAGCGTGTTACGACCGCGAGCAGGTTCTCCCCGGTCGCGTCTGAGCGTGGAGACAAAGGATCCCTTGCTCAAGTTTGAGAGCTTGAAGAATCCGTTGGACGTCCGGGGCTTGTCTTCTTGTTGTGACGATGAGCTGGCGCCCGAAGTCGATCGGAATAGCGACGAGCGAGAGTGTCCAGCCGAGGGGAGGGTAAAGAATGTAGAGCGTGCACTGTCTGGTACTTGCAGAAAGTGGGCCGGCGCCGGTGGATGCTCGAGCGACTCGCGTTCCTGCCATTCGGGCATCTGTTCGAGCGGTGGGGGCCGGTGGGACTTGTCCCGTTTCTTGATCCGGAAACTGGAGGAGCGAAAGAGTGACATGGTGGGTGTGGGGTGGAGCGAGTGTGGTGCAAGAGAGTGAATAGGTGTGGGTGCTGTACTGTGGGATCGTACGAGGTGTCGGAGAAATCGTCAGGCCGTCGTCTTGTTCAGCCAGGCAGAACGGAGTAGGAAAGAAAGGCCGTGTTGGCTCAAGCGCTAGAGCACTAGACCCCGATCATCAACCAGACCCTACACACACTCTAACCCTGATTTAGCCTAATGAATAAGCCATGACGACTTCCTAATATTATCCGGACAGCGAACACTACAGTACAAAAATTACAGTCCTCAAATAAACACCTGCAGCATATGTCGGTCATACACGTTTTTCTCGTCACTCAGGTCTCCGACATCGGGATAGTACGGCACAAGCGCGTCCGCAGCTCCGAGGTACAGCGCATTATAAATCCGCCAGTACACTTCTCGCACCTTGCGTGCTGGATGGAACAGTCCCTGCAGCACGTAATTCAAAAGTACACCGGGACCGAGCGAAACCCGCATCGCTTCGATCGCTTCCATGACCGCTCCGATGACATGCGGAGAAGTCTCGAAACAGTTGGGCCATACGAGGTTCATCAAGTGCATCATTGAATCTTCGCACCCAAGGCCAGCCACGCCAAGTGCCAGATGTTTGACAATCGTGCTCGCCGTCTGGCGATGCACAAGATCACGATCGGTCAGAGCGTCTTCGAGCATCGTCACGACCGAGTCGACGTAAAACGCGGATTGAGGACCGACGTATTCGAACACGAACGAAAGGGCCTTCAGACAACCAGTTCGCACGTTGAGTTCGGCAGTCCGATACTCGTTTAGGATAGCCGGAATACAAGTAAAGCTGTCAATCAAATAGATTAAATTCAATTGTAGGGCCGATAAGAAATAAACCACTTACGTCCGCAAGTCTCGGCAACAATAGCGATCGCCACCGTACTACACACACGACTCTGACGTTCTTGGACACGGAGATTGGTCAACAACACCGAAAGGACGTCTTGAGGGCCCAGACTCTTCGCGATATAACCGAATGAATTGACGGCCGCGCGGCGAATGCCCTTTTTGTGCGCCTTGAGCAAGTCGAGAAGTTCGAAGCAGATGCGCATCCATTCACGGGCTGGAACAAATTCAGCGCCACGATCCGCTACATCAAGGTTCGTTAATAAACCGATTGGAAGGAATTGAATGACGGGACGTACCGATGCGACCAATCAAATTGATCGATGCCTCTTGTACCTTTTCGTGACGATTACGAAGAATAGGTGTCATGCGAGGGAGAAGGTCCTTGACCGGTGGCTGCATTTGAGTCATACCAACGACATTGGCAATGGCACCCTCGGCGGCGATAATGCTACCCAGTGTATCAGGATATTCTTCTCCGAGCTGTTCGAACAAGACGACACCAAGCTACAACTCAACGTTATCAGCACCGGATCTATGGGCTTTGCAAAACAACTCACCTTGCTAAGCAACTGATCCTCCCCACACTGCTTAATAACAACGGCCAAACGTGTTGTCAGATCTGCAGCTTGCTGTCGAACTTTGGCGCTCTTGTTGTTCAAACGCCAGAGCACAGTCGAGACAATTTGGGTCAGGTACGGCTTGACACGAATGCCTATCTCGAGAGATTAGTTTCAACCCTGAACCGTCAAGATAAACTCACCGAAAGCGTTGACGACGGTTCCGAACCCGTCAAGCATGACCTGATCCTCGGTTGTCTGCTCTTGGAAAGAGTAGATGATACCGTCGATCAGACGAACTTCCAAATCGTGGTCAATGTCTGAAGCGCCAAGCGATGCAACCACTTTGGTGATCGTCTCCATGACCATCTTGCGGTACGGCTCGGCCTCGTCCTTCAAATCGTTCACAATACGTCCAACGATTTCCGCCACGCCGGCCTTTTGAGCCAACTCGACGGTGGTCTCGACGACCTGACGATAGTTTCTCCGGTCGAGAGCCATACGACGGACCCAGAATGCTTTGAAAAACTCGGGAAGAATGTCTTCTTTGATGTATCCAGGAGTAACACCCTCGGTCGCTGCGCACTGCTTCACGACCTTGAGTACAATCTTTTTCATCTCCTCGTCCGAGCTTTGGAATTCGCGAATGAGAATGACCGTCACTTCCTTGGTATAGTAGCTCGCAAATTCGGGGTCCATGAGTGGGATAATGTAGCCGATGGCCTTGAGGAATGCAGCGAGACCCTTGCCACGGTGTTGGCGAATACCAATCCAGAGAGGCTTGAGTACGTTGTCGAACGATTCAATACCGTATGGAGCAGCAGCCTCGGCAAGCGCGGCCAGACCCAACGCGGTCATCGTTCGGACTTTTTGTTGCTCATCGTTGAGACCATGTGCGATGGCGTCGACCAAGTTGCGTAGGTGAGGCAAGACGGCGCATCCCATCATGATCGCAATCTGTTGGACGATACGAATACCAGTGTGACGCGCTTGCCAGGATTTTTTCGAACGACAGACGGCCTTGAGGAAAGGCAAGAGGGCTGGGATACCCAAGGCGGATGCCACAACCGAGAATGCACGAGCAGTAGTGTTGCGGACATATTCATCCGCGTGGTCGATATCTGGACGCATAGTGGAAATCATGTGTGCCAGACCAGCGGCCTTGGACAAGTTGGAGATGATTTCGCGACCTTCGACACGGGCATAGTAGTCCTCATCGATAAGGAGCGGCTCGATGACGACTAGAATCTTGTGTACATAGGGACGAACGAGGTCGTCGAGTTTGTAAAGAACGCGGTCGATGACTTTGACGAGCAAGTGGCGTTCCTGGTCTTCGAGGGTGCGCTCCATGAGAAGTGGGAGAATCTTGTCAAAGAGCGGGCCAGCACCAAACTCGCGGGCCTTGTCAGTGATTTGACGGAGGGCCGTCTTGCGAACAGACGGGGTTCCGTTTTTGATTTTGAGCAAGAGACGCATGATCTTGCGCTCCTTGAGCTCGTCGACCGAGAGATCAGACTCGTCTTCCTCTTTGAGAATCTTGCCAAAATACTGGGCATCTTCAGCCTTGAAAAAGGCGAGGGAGCCTACGCCAGGAATTTCGGTCGGAAGTTCTGGGGCGAGGCCAGCAGCGGCAGCCACGGCAGCAGCGTCCGAGTCTTCTTGGATCTGGAAGCCGGTAAAGGCAGGAGATGGCGCGGCTGAGAGCTTGCGTGGGGCCGAGACACTATATCCCGGGGGTGGAGGGACAATGACGTACCCGGTGGGGGGGAGGACGGCATCAAGCTCCTCGTCGGTGAGATAGCGGTTGTGCTTGTCGGCGTCGGCGCCCATGGCAAAGGCGGCGGTACCGGGGAGCGGAACCTTTGCGGCCATGGGATTAAGGATAGGAATCGGAGCAGGGAGACCATTAGCAGGAGTCTGGTCCCACCTAGAACGCTTTGGCGTCTCACCGACTGCTCCCACGTCAGCGGGGGTTGCGTCCCAGCGGGAGCGACGTTTTTTGGGTGCGGCAGCGTCGTCGAGGGCTTCCTGGGACCATTCGCCAGCGGGTTTGGACTCGGGCTTGGCCTCGGACTCGTCGCCCACGTCCCAGCGGCGCTTGCGCTTGGTGGTCGTGGCGGGGGGTGTCTTGTCGCCACCAAGGCCGCGGGGAGGGGTCTGGTCGCCGGCAAGGGCGGACCTGGGCGGGGTCTTGTCTCCGTCGAGATCCATCTTGCCTTCTTCGCGCGCCTGCTTCTCCTTTTCCTCGATGGCGCGCCTGACCCGAATCTCCTCCTTTTCGAGGAGGGCGGCGCGCATGGCGTCTTGGTAGCCAGAGCCAGACTCGGACTCGACACCGTCGGCGGCGTCCTTGAATGCATCTTTGCTCACGCCATGCTCTCGGTCGATGGCGAACCGGCGCTTCTGGTAGTCGGACTGGCGGGCAGCGATCTGTCGCTGGGACCGGGTCTCTGCAAACGGATCGTGCTCTTCTTCGTCTGCGAGGGCCGCAAACTCGTCGAGGATCTCCTTGGGCGCGGTGTACGAGTCGAGCTGCAACCAGATTAATACTGATTATGACTGCTGTGGCGATACTCACCTGCCGGGTGGTCATGGTCGGGAACAGAGGGAGGTGGGCTTGGTCAGCAACGGGCGATCCGAGTTGTCCGGAACCAAACCGTCACGCACTCGCCCACTCCCAAGATATGCCGCCCCAGCCAGGCATCTTTTCGCAGCCGCTGCACCAGCCCAGAGAGCCATTGCATCCGTCGACGCTGCCACCCGACTCGAACCGGCAAAAGACACTCAACCCCCGCTACCCGCCCCAGACGCTCCCCCCGAATCCACGAGACTATCACTCGTACGCTCACCCCAGCGCGTACCGAACACAGCCCGGTCCATGTATGTCTCTGTCCAATCGCACGACTTGCGCTGACCCCACCCAGCCGAGGCCTCTGGCTCGATTCCTGGCCTGCCCAGCTCGGACGAGTCCAAAAAGGAGAAGAAGCGGCGCGAGCTGGCAGACCGAGTCGCTCGCTTTGGCGAGAACAAGCACAACGAGTAAGCTCCCCGTCCCTTGGCACAACTTGTTCTCATCTTTCCAGGCGAGCATTTGCTGAACAGCAAAACACACTCCGCGCATCTGCCCACCAGCTCTACACCCAACCCGGCACCCACCCCGAATTCTCGCTCAGGCTATACCCAATCACACTCGAACGCACCGCAAACCTCAACAGGATAGAAGCAGCCGAACAGGCAGGCATCGCACGAGGCAAGCCCCCCAATCTGCCTCTTTCCACACACCAAGCTAACCCGACCCCCAGCCGAGGCGGCATACGAAGAAGAGCTCGAAAAGATCGAAGAGGAATGGAGACAGCGTCGAACGCGCGTCCAAGAGCGCATGCTCGAGGCCATCGAAGAACGGCGCCGTAAAGCTCGCGAAGAAAAGGACGGCGAGGGCGCAGGCGGTAGGTCTCCCATCCCGACCCACATTGTTTTTCTGCTGACATCATTTCGTCTGGTAGAGAACATCCTCGATCCCCAAAGCCGTCCGCACGCCACCCGAAACTCGCGTCACGGCCAGGGCATATCCACACCCACACTCAGCGAGCCTGCTGGGACCGCGGGCACCCTCAACGGCTTGATCGGCGCTGGTCTGAGTGGAATGTCTACTGCTGGAATGGCAAGGTGGCCATGGGCGCTTGCCGGTCCGCCCGTCCCTGGTGCGTCTCTTGCCCCCCTTCTCTTTACGCTGGCTGACCCATCGACCAGAGGACCAACCGTCCCCGTTTACGCTCCCGCTCACATCCCTCAACCCACCCAACGCATTTACCGTCAACGCCCGAGGCAAACGTGTCAAGGACAACAAAACGGCGGGTCCGATCGATTTGGCGGTCAGCAAGGCGCTCGCCCCGGCTCGAACCGGCTGGGCCGGCGGGTGGGGCACCGGCACAACAACCCAGAGCAACGGTGGCGGGCCCGATATCGGAGCCGCTTGTATCAAGCTCATGGGACGTGCGGTGCTCATGCTCGCTCCTGCCAAAGATGCCGAGATTGAGAGTGATCTGGTGCGTGTGTATTGTCCTGTTTCCGTCGTCGAGGCTAATATTCAAACAGAACGAGATTCGCCGAGGTCTGAAACGACGACGAAACATGGCTCCAGCAGGAACATCCTCCAACCGATAACACTATCCAGCTCTGTTTCTTATGGTATTTCCGTCCCCGAGCCCTCTACGCAGTGTTTCGTTATTCAACATGTACATTATATTGTAAAATGTAGAACTAGACTTTTTTCCCTAGGGATCATTTATCCATACATGCCTCGACGGCTCGTCCGATTTGACATACAACTGGATCGTACCCCCACTGCCCGACTATGCTCGCTCCGACTGGCCATCCGTCAGAACCAGTGCCGCACGGGACGGAGAGCGCAGGTAGCCCGGCAAGTGATGCTGGCACCGTGAGTACGTCTTGGACGTATGCGTCTATTGGGTCGGCGTCGTTTGAGAGCGGTGGAGCCGTTCGGATTGCCGATGGATGTAGTAGAACATCTATCCCTTGATCCTTTTGCGTTGGTGCAGATAAAGGTTGAAGGAGGTTCGGAGCTCGAGACGAAAAGACCTTGTTGAAATCAGCGCGGACCAAAGCTCGCACGCGTTGGGCCTGGAGAAAGTAGTTTTCAAATGCACTGTTTGGCGATAAGTTGACTGTATAAAAAGATCGGATGGACCACTTACTCTGCGCTCAACGCATACGTCCCCAGCAAAATACGTTTCTTGACTTCATCACCAAATCCCGCAGTCCGGGTCGCAGCATACGCATTTCCAGCATACTTTAAATCCGTTCCTTTGGGGACATCGACTCGCTTGCCTGTATGCATCACGTTTTAGCTCATTTGCCATGATAAAACCTGAAGATATAAACACACCATATCGAATCCCGTCATATCTCGAAAGATTGCTGCTAGCCTCTGCACTGGCCAAGACATAATACGCGCTCAACGCAAACGGTGTGCTGGGCAACGAAACTGGTACGACTGTTGCATCACGCTTCTGAAGGTTGGATACGAGTGCACGGAAAGACGTCAAGGAAGTCTGGTCTAGCTCGAGTGGAAAGTATTCCTGTTATTGTAGATGTGAATCGCAGACAACTTGAATGACCGAGTGGCTAATTACCTGAGGAATGCCTATTCTGATTCCCTCGAGTGATTCGAATGATTTGTTAAACGAGTCCAGTCGGGCCTGAGCAGCATTATGCGCCGAAACTCTGAGATCTTCGGGTACAGAGGTCGGGTCTCGGGGATCGTGTCGAGATAGTGTATCTATGCGTTGTATTCGAATCTTGTTTCCTAACGATCAACATGGGCAAACTCACCAAAGACCAATTGAACATCGTCGACTGTAGATGCCAACACCCCAACACAGTCCAAGCTATCCGCATATGACACTACACCCCATCTGTCTCGTATTTTCAATCAGTACTAGTCCAGATGAGATGTAATAGAGCAACTCACCGGCTGATCATTCCATACGACGGTTTTAGCCCAACAACACCACAATAAGCAGCCGGAAGACGTATCGAACCTCCAGTATCCGTGCCAAGTGCACTGTCTTACATGTTCTTAGTATCGATTACCACGCAAACATTACATCACTTACGCAAAGCAAGCTCGAGCCGCTACGGCTGCTGCGCTCCCTCCCGAGCTTCCACCCGCGGAGCGCGGTTCGCCCTCTCGACTAAGAGGATTAATGACTGGCCCATGTGAAGAATACACATTGAGCGACCTATTTGATACCGTCATGCGTCAGACCGTTGAGTGCAAATTTGGACTATTGCACATACCCCATTCCAAACTCATCACAGTTTGTCTTTCCCGCAATCGACCCGCCAGCTTCTCTCAAGAGTCGCACACATGTTGCATCATAAGGAGGTTGAAAATCTAACCGACTAGGCTATAAGCTTGCAATTGTTCAAATGGTGATATTTTTACTACCTCGTAGAATATTGGACGAGCAAGTTGTTGGCATATCCATGGTACATATGTTATCCTTAACGGCGACAGATTTTCCGGCCAATGGCCCTTGACTGGTCACTGGGTTGGAAGCCGTAGTCGTGTCTACTGAACCCATATTTTTTATGATACTCCAATCGGGATAGATAATATGAATATTACACTAACCTGGGCGAAAAGCAAACATATTCCAAGCATCTTTGGCTCCAGTAGCATAGCAACAGCGGTAGGATTTTGATATTGTATTCAAACGACCTGCCTCCTGTAGAAGCCTAGTGGTGCCGGCGATACGTTGAGGACGCATAAGCCCAACAGCGTCGAGATGGACGAGTCAAGATTCCTAATTTGCACAACGAGTGCTTAAGAATATAAAGCGACGGTTCTCGTGCTGTATCCTAAGCAAACTCTAATTGAACGCTGGTCAAGTTATTCAGGCAGTTTCCATAACGGTGGTCAAGTGGGGGCAGCGATCAACTCTTGATCGACCTAAGTCAACAAGCTCCAACAGTCACAATCAAACCTCAAAATGAATCCTAGATTGTTTGAAGATATCTTGCATAATCCCAAGCAATGAACTAATGATACATCCTTGTGCAACAGTAGCATGAACGAACAACAAGCAAAACAAGTGAACATCCAAATCTCCCAAAATCTCGAATTAAACATGGCCATATCTGACGATTCGAATCAAGCCGCAACCAGAGCGCACTTGTCTATTACTGGCTCCCGTCGGTCCGCCATGGTAGAGACACTCGCAATACTATCCGAGCGTTTCGTGCGATGTTTGAGCACATCACTCGGTCCGCCTACAAGACGTGCGCGGGATGATGGACGCGAAAGCCGAATGTCTTTGCCGAGAGCCGGACGTTCTTGGGTCGACGATCCAGCACGAGAACGAGGGTACATAGCAGCAGATGAGGCTGGACGAGAAGCCTGGGAACTGGCACGGACGATCGATGTTGGGGTTGGAAGTTGCTGAAGTTCGCGCTTCGCAGCACGAGGTGTAGAGGGCAGAGGCGATCCAGCCCGGACAGCTTCCGACACTGAGGCTGCGCGGCTGGCGGGGCGCGGGATTTGTGACTGAGTCATGCTCGGAACACGAGATCTGCTAGTCATGAGCCTAGGAGCCACGGGTGTAACGGCAGGATCCGGGACATCCAACGATGTATTTTGTACTGGTTTGGAAGATTCAGTCAATCTGGAGTCTTGTTTAATTGAAGCACGCCGGGCAGCCGGCACAGGGCCAACTAATGGCGATTTCGGCAACGCAGCCTTTGGTGCACGGGGAGAAGGCGAGGGCGAAAGAGGCATCATAGCAACAGAACGGACGCGTCGCAATGAAATCTGCTCTTGAGACCGAGCTGATTGGATTTGTCCAGCAGAAACGACACTGTTGAAGCGGGAACTGCGTCCGCCCTTCTCTCGTTGATTTTTTGCACTCGATGCAGCAGACGATTGTTGCAAGTCGCTTAAATGTTTCGGTATAGCAGCTTGCGAGCGCTGTAAAGGCGTAATGCTGGGACGGGAAAGCTACGAGATGCAATTAATACGATGCTCGCCAAAAAGAAAAGAACCAACTTTGTATTGTTTAGAGTTGTTCGTAAAGGCAGAATGGCTGGATACTTTGTTACGACGGAATGCAGCGGCACTGGAGGCCAAGCCGCGACCTTGGACAGAATACGTTCGTTTTCCTTTGGCATCGATCTCATTTCCGGGTTCACAGTCACCGAAGCAAGAGTCCGTAGGAGTATCCGAGCGAGACCATACAGAACGGTCTAATGAACGACCGAGCTCAAGTCCAACGAGCTCTTGGGTGGTAGAACACTCCGACACGGTGATTGCCGTGGTCGAGGAAATATGGCTTCTAGCGCTGCTATCCGAACGTCTGGGGCGCCGGAAGGTTGTTTCACAGTCCGCCGAGGCCAACGGGGGTGTAACTACAGACGGGGACGGGGCAGCAACTTCGGCCTCTATGCATGAGCTAGTCTTGCTGCCATTCTTTATCTCCAACGGGGCAAAAACGTCATGCAAGCTGTCGCGTCTGGTACGATTCCGTTGACCTTGTAAGCATGCCGATTGGCCAATTATCGAGGTACGAGATTCGGAGGCATCAGAGACACTGCGGTTCCTCTTTTTCGCCCCCTGTGATGTCAGCGAGGCTGGTGTTAAAGTCCAAGTCGAGGCTCCAACGCCAGCCCCTGGTCCTCGAGGGGTCCATATCAACGGTTCGCGGTGGAACTGTGTACTTAAATTAAGTAGAGTAACCACGACAATTGTTGGTGGTACCAACCTCCCATGCCTTTGCATATATGTCACGCAGGGTGGCGCCACCCATCACCTCACTCGAGTTGAGGCCGACAAATACATCTTCGCTTGAGTTACTATACGAAGCCGAAGGGGAATCGAATACAGACGCGGACATGGCAGCTTCTATACCGGTCTTGAGGATCGCAGATTCGGCCACCATGTTTGTGGTCCACCCCCAAAGTGCAGGAGAGCCAGGAAGAAAGGCACGGCACTCGATGCCATCGCTTTCAATGTCCGCAAGGCGAGCGGCCGCAGCTATACGGGTGTTCAAGGCCGCACGTAAATAGTCAAGGAACTAGAACCATAAAGTTAATGAAGGGTGACGTCAGGGTACCGATCATAACAAGAAGACTCGGAAAGACAGACCTCTTGGTTGTTGGAATCCAGCGCAGCCTGTATGAGACGCTTCGACTCCTCGTCTTCCGGCTGCGCCGCGACAACCAGAGCGAGCTGAGAGGGGGGCCGGTGGCGTCAGCAAACAGCAATTAGAGACTTCCGCGCCACTCACCTTTAACCAGTCAGTGGTATTAGGCGAGTTATCTCTACGCGAGCCAATACCAAAAAGTGCTTGAATGATACATAGTGCAGCATAGAAGTTAGCCATGGTGTGGATGTCGAGTGTACGTGAGTGGAGTCGTTAAAAAAAGGTGCTGAACGGGTAGACCGTGATACGCAGAAATGAATAATGAGGATAATACAGTCAGTTGCGGGTCGTGTCAATAGAGTATTTTTAGTGTAAATATTGTCGTGATGGGGGGTCGTCAAGTCGTGAACGCTGCCGAGCACACGTCGGGGAACGTGGTCGTGCTGTCGAAATCCAGTCCGTGGAGAAGCCTTTCTTTGGGGTGGTGTGTCTGGACCCTTGTTCAGGGCAGGCATCAAACGCCTGATTCCTTTCAGGCCGTCCCGTTGTTGGCGTTACTCGCGCGTCCTGTACTGTCAGAGACAAACGAGCAATAATGCTAGATCTGGTGTTATTGCAAGGCCAAGTTACAATGATGGGCGCACAGTCTAAATCCAACGCTTGACACGATCACGTGGATCAAACACGCTCTTCACGCAACATAACGGAACAGGTTCTTATCGCTCAGGTCGCGTTCGATGTACTCTTTCTCCTGTAGATCATCGATACGCTTCTTGATATCTGCCACCGTCGGCAAGAAGTGCTTTTTGAGTGCCTCGATGGTTTCAGTTTTGAGCTATATGCGGATTAAACACCTTGTCGGCCGTAAACAAGCCAAGGCATAGTCTCACCTGCTCGTACGTCAGAGTCTTTTTAGCCTTCATGATCCGAACAATGGCTGCGTCAATCACATGTGAACGGCCCTCGACAATGTCTTTCTCTGCCTCTTGGGTTTCCTCCATCTATGATCATCGTCAGTAAGCTCGTGCATTAAAATTGACCAACAAATACCGTAGTTTGTTGCTGGATAGACTGTATGCGCAGGTTTCGTTTTGTGTCTGTAAATTCACTATTCCATTTGAACTCGTCCTCCAAGGCAATTTCTTTCGCAGTTTTCGAATCAGCCCGCACTAAGACCCGCTTCTTGCCTAGCGCGAGCGATTGCAAAGTGACTTCAAGATCTTCCTTGCCTGGATTCTCACACGTAAGTGGCAGTTCCAACATCAAAGGCCTTCCAGCAATACTCACTCAGCTTTGTCCTCGCCTGGATTTCGGCGGCGGTATATTGGTCCTGTTCGTTGAACAGCAAAAGGACCAGAGCTTGGTACATGCTAACAGATATCTCCTTGTTGCCGCCGGGGAAACGGGAGGTCAAAACAACGGTCCCCAAAGAATGGAACCATGCCATTCGGCGGCGTTCGTGTTTGGACTTATAGTACTTCTCGAATCGGTATAGCGATGCTGCCATCTTTGGATAAATGTCAGCTTACGTCTATTTACGTCGGCAAAACGGCCTACTTTGGGCGGAAGCTCGGCTACTGTAGTGGTAGTTTGTACAGCCTGACCGCGTTTCCTCGACACTGTAGACGACACATCATCTGCCGCTAGCATATTGTGCTCCTTGAAAGATGGCCATTTAGCGTGGGTAAGGACCACCACATTCAAGGACTGGTCAAGCTCGTCTGCAGAGTACTCAATTCGGCGTCGATAATCCTCCATATCTCCACTGGACTGTTGCAAGTCTTTGAACATGATATCTCCAGCTGAAAATTCAGGATCATAGTCTTGAGAATACAATTTAGTTCAAATCGCATACGGTTGGCTGAAAATCATACCGGACTTGAGCTTGACTATCAAAGTCTTCTCCATGTCATCATCAGTTGTAGAATGAGTAAGCAACCGTTTGGCCAATGCTCGAGTGTAAATTTCGCGGAACACGTCCTTGTCTAGGAAACATTTAGGCACTCGGAATGAAGCTAACGGGTTGTGTACGTACCTCGTGTATACCTTGATAATTCCAGTATACCGAAAAGTTTAGCTTTCCATGCTTCATCGCTTTCGTTCCTCTGGCCTCTTCGCATCTCCCGGTCTAGTGCCTGTGCCATCATAGCACTCGGTACGTAGTCCCGTGCACCCACCCCAATACTGAAAGCATCATCCAAAGCACCCGCAAAATCCCCACGTTTTGTTTCGTTGAAACAGTCCTTGATGACTTCCTTGGCAAAGGTTCGTAGAGCTATGAGGCCAGGAACAATCTTCTCGTCGGGGTGAATATCTTCTGTCTTTCCTCGGCTCCTTGCTTTGCTTGTCCGAGATTTCTTGCCGACTGTGGGGTCTGCGCCGGCCATGACAATCTCTCGAACATTATCGAGCAGAATAGTCTTAAACGCCACTCGGAAATCCGTCAAAACTCCCGCGTGACGATAAAGCTCGCACATGGACTTGAGCGCCTCCTTGTTTTGAGCAAGGAGTAGTGTCGCCAGTGCTTTCGAAGCTAGCATTGGCGCAACATCCGCGAGCAAGGCCTGCTCTGTGACTTTGCCGACGGGTTCCCAGCCGCCTGGGAGAAGAACAACGCGAGCCCTGTCTTCTTCGGTCTTGATGTTCTTGACGCAATTCTCGATATATGCAGCAGCAGAAAAGTCGTCAGCATTGCGCTGAACGGCTCCTTCGTCTGTCCAATACGATGTAGTAGCGACCAGATAAGGTTCTTCCAGGTATTGCCCATAAAGGCGGAGTGCAACCAGGCAATTGCGAAGTGTCAGAATCGACTCGCGTTGGCCATAGTCTGGCCGACTATCGCAGCATTCATGTTAACTAATTTAAAATCAGGGAGCATGTAGAAACAACGCACGAGTTGAGTCGCTCTTGATTCAACCAGCCGACTATTCCCTCTTGGATCTTATCGGTTATCGACTGGATCATTATCATATCTCGAAACGCCGCGAGTCCCAGATCACTGCACAACCATAAGTACTTGGCTCATAAAAGGTTTCAAAAGAATAAATATTTACTAGATTGAAGTAAGATCGGAGTGACTAGGGACGTAAACGCGATCAATGTCCGAAAGCATACATTGTAATGTTTTCTAAAATAACGTCATATGGTTGAGCTATATCCCAAGATTGCATTCACGAGAAAGCTCACTAATCTGTTCTCGAACGATTTCCACTCCCCGGCCAAAAGGTCCACCCATTCTGCTTGGTTCTCCTGGCTTTTAGTCATCTTTGACGATAGCTTGGTTATGTATTGCTCCAATTGTTGAGATAGGGCTCGATACACGTTTTCGCCCATGTCCATTGCGCGAACCAATGTGCGACAGGCATGGTGCGCTTCAGTGATTGACATGCATTCATCACCAGATCTCTCTGTCGGAAGAATTGTTCGAATGGTATTAGCCAGACGTCCAAAAAGTGTTCTCTTGTATCCCGACGGAGGTTCAGTGGAGACTGATGATAACATTAATGCATCAGATGACAAACGGTCCGACTCGCGGAATGAGGCTTGCCTGGTCCGTTTACTAGTGTCAGCTTGACAGGTGCTCCTGACAGTAGAGACGCCGATGTGGATGTGGACGCCGAGCCTGGAGCTGGTGGATCTAAGCGTGCAGTCTTTTTAGGAGGAGGATCTCCATCCTTACGCTGCGCTTTGAGAAGCGTGAGGGCATTTCCGTACTTTGGAAGTACCAAAGCCATGTTCTAGTTATTTTACTTTAACCTGAGCGAGTCGAAATGTAGACTACCACACCAAGTGAGAAGCCTGGCAGGTGGTGTACGTATGCAAGTCCGCCGATCGACATGTGTGGGGGTTATTTGCAATCATTACGGCAACGACAGTTTGCACCTGCTTGGCCGCTCCTAAACCAAAGACATTTTCCTCTGTTTACCACAACTATTTATCATCCCAACGTGTACCTCGTTACCGCCTTATATGACCGGCAATAAGTCAACAGGCAGACGCATTCCGTCGCCGACTGTTGTGCTCTTGTGAGCCAAAGTCCGACCCTTTGCTAGTACAGGGCAGATCGACAACCTGAGCTAGCCGGTAGCCGTGGTGACTGGTGCCTTGTTCTACTCCATCAACGTCTTCTCTTCATGTATTTACACGAGTCGCTAGTAGTGACTTTTTGTTGATGCTTTCAGACCATTCTCTTACTGTGCAAAGGTGTTATTAAAATTATACATGAGCGACTCTCGCGTAGTGTAATCTGATACAAAACCACTGAGGTTGTTTTGTTCCTGGTTCCCTGCTGCCCAAGCCTGGCCTGGAGGTTGGCGGCCTTTGTTATGGCACGTCGCCATCACGTGATTACAAACCCTTTTATGACAGTTGGGCGTGTTTAGCGTGGAGAAGCTTCTTGTCTTCCTCTGGTCTCTCACCACCACACTCTTTTTTGCCCTTACGACTGCAGTTTTCGGCGCAACCCCCTTTGGCGACGTTGAAGCTGGACTTTGTGAAGTGGAACAGGAGAACACTACCGACTCAGACATAGAGTCTGCTAATCCAATAACTCATCGTTTTTGCGGCATATTCCTCGCCCATCGCTCCTTCGTTTACGAGCTCCGTTGCCCCCTTCCATTCTTTTACTAGCCTTTAACTGCACGCAACAACATGATCTCCCCTGCCGACACCATCGCCTCTACCCTCTGGCGCACCCACCGCGGACACGGAGCCTTTGTTCCCCACCCTACACGGGAGAAGGCCTTGCCTGCCGTTGCACACCTGGGGTCACTAGCATCGCAAACCCGCTTGCGTGGTGATCACAATAGCGGCACCTCCGAGCTCCCGTACCTCACAAAGGATTGCATGGAGTCTCCAACCGATTGTCCGCCTCCGCCCTCTCCGGGTATTTTTTCTTCGGGATCTGGGTTAGCCAGCAACTTCTTCTCGAGTATGCTTTTTTACGACAGCGACTCGGACGACGAGACGGCCGCCAACACTTCTGTCGAATCCGTTGGTTCGCAAGCCATCATCTCCCACCCTACCCCCAAGATTCCCTGGCCCTCATCTCGCCCTGTCCTTCATGTTGAAATCACACCTCGCTCGTCAACGGACTCAGAATCCTCGTCTCCCAGCCCGGTTGACTCGGGATATGCTTCGCGCCCCGACACCCCCTTTCTCGAGAAGGATGTTGGCAGCAAGACCCTCGATGTTGCCCCAACTTACACGGAGAATTCGCGCTTTTCTCCCGAGAACATTCCCACCGAGAACGACGCATCATCGGCTGGCCTGAAACTTGTGCACCACGCTGCCTGTGCCAAGGAAATCGGCATTCAGGGTCCCACTTTACCTCAAATTGTCCTCGTTGATGAGCAGGGTCGTGTGGTTGATCGCGCCTTAGGTGACGTTTCTAGGTCGGCTGGTTTGGATACCTACGATGATGAGAGCCCATACGGAGGATTGGTGCCCGCCTGCGAGACCGGACCCGTCGCCACGCTGAATATGACTCCAAAGCCCCCTGTCTTCGTTGACCAGATTCCCGCACCGGCCATCATCTTACCCACTGCATCTGTTTATTTCCGTCACTGCTATCCGGCATCCACTTTCGTTTTAGAAGCAGTTGAGGAGGAAGAGGTCGACGCTGAAATAGAAGAGTCCAGCGAACTCCCGACTCAAACACGCCGCGCCCAGGATACCCCCGATGTAGACTTCAAGCTGTTGACAGTCTCGATAGCCAAAAACCAGGTGAGCACTCATTCAAAGGTAAGCCATTTTGTCACTGGTTGGTTCCCCGCTTGACTCGGTTTCAGTTGGTTCTTCCAGCAGCGCAGTTTTCTGACGCGCCTAGCGTTGTAACCCCACCAGCTTCATCGATTGTAAACAAGCCTCTCCCTCCCAGCCCAGCTTACAACGAGGAAGACGAGGAGCTCGATGCTTGTGGGCTCTCGTTCTGCACTCCCGACGCCAACTACCTTCGCTTGACGCAAAAGCTCAGCCAGTCCACCAGCAAACCGGAGGTCGTGATTGGCCTTCTCAAGGTACTTCCAGCTCAGGCACCCGTCAAAGTGCTAAACACGGCGTATCATGCGGCCGCCGAAGGCCGTACCCTTCCGCCCCTTTTTGCCAAGTGCACATTCGACTGTGAGAACGGTTACTGGATGGAGCAAGGCGGATTGGCGGCTGTTGAGGTTCCTAGAGAATGTCCCGCTCATGGTGGCCACGGCTCTTGTCGCGCCGGTAGTATCTTCCATCATGTCCCGCAGGTATCCAGCTGTGATTCTCCTTCATTGGATTACGCCTCGCACGCCGCCGAAATCGTTGGGCTGCGGATCATTCCAAGGGCTAGCTCGCTCGACGATTTCGACGAAGATGAATTGGTGCTCCATCGTGCTGAAGTGGTTCATGCTCCCCGGCGTAGGCATAACGCCCCAGGGAGTGGTGCAGACTATGACGAGTTCATGAGCGGATTCATGGATGATGTCGATCTTGGGCCAAGTGACTCGACGGACCACTCGAAGGTTGCCCCTCTGGGCAAACTGGGCGATGCGCTGAAAGAACTGCGAAATGCTGCCGAGGCCGTTGATCACTTCAAGGAAGGATTGGTGCGTTTTCATTTTGACCCTCTATGTTCATCTTTTAACAATATCTCCAGGAGAAGACGGAGAGTGTATTCCGAGCTGCACTGGCCGCGTCGCCGTTCAAGCTTGGAATGATGTCTGACAAGTTGGTGAGTCGCGTGCAGTGCGGTTCTGGCAACGCGAATGTTTATGTTTCCACTGTAGCACTTCAAGTCTGGCCATAAGCCTAGCGTGTCCAAGGAGAAGAACGAGTTCTACAACGCTATGAAGGAGCGCTCCACTACCAGCATGAAGGGGAAATGGGTATGTAGATTCTAGCAAGATCACTTGAAGCCGCGTAACTAACTGGACATCCTAGTCTAATATGCTTAACAAGTTCACACGTTAAGCGGGCGTCCTCGAAATGTCTCTTGTGCACTATAGACTTACCCCTGGATTACACTTCATTCGCATTCACCCTGTTTTCGGAATACACCTAGATTTTCTTGGCCTACATTCGTACTCGCTTTAAAACCCTTGCTTTCCTTCGATGCGACCACAGGTTGACATCATCCGCTCATTTTACCTTCCATTCGTTTTTGATAAACAGGCCAGTAGGCGCGATTCATATTTGTACAAGTTGTAGGCACCCCCTGTGGCAGGTGTTTCCTTAACAGTTTTTATTGCATGCGCCTGCTGTTGTTCGCAACTCACTACCGTTTTGGAGTTGTATTTGTATGGACACCCTGGTGTACTTGTTAGCTTGCGATTATAGTCACTTATTTAACCATCATGACAGTCGTGCCTGGAAACAGTTCCGGAAAACCCATGACCCGACCTGCCAACTTGTCATCTCCTCGGACCTTTTTTGACGTACAAGATGCCTGTTTTCTAACTCTCAGGCACGTTTGTGTCTCTGAGTGCTATCTCAGATACAGTTTTCACTTGGTCACATCGGCGCATTTATCCACAAATCAACTACTCGCCTACTCAATCATTCATTCTTCATCCGAACCAAGTCATTTACCTTTTCTCGGATGTTGTAATGGATAGAGGATGTAAGATCGCTTAGCTCGCCTAGCGTTAGTGACCAAAGCAACAAGCGAATATTACGGTGGTTGTTGCTACCTGAATCTTCCTAGACCCATAGCAGCGGCATGATTATACTCGATCGCCTATGCGCCGCCTAAAGTACGGTGGTGGACTCGATATAATTGCAATAGTTGGAAGAAAGTCAAGAGAAGTGTACATGCCCGAGACCTGAGGGGTGATTAGGATGACCAGTGATTACGAGCGTACCATGAGACGTTTCAATCCTATAGGGCAATATGGTAGCCTGCAAAAGAAGCAAAATATATGTATATGATTTCCCGAAGGATAGTTTGTTCTGAAAAATTGCAAGCGACTTTTCGAGGTAGATGCACGGTCAACTCTAGTAAAAGGCGAGGGTTGAATTCGGTTTGTATTTACCTCTGTCGCCATAATACAATCACCTGCTGGGCAAGGAGTCTTCAGCTGTTTTATTTGATTCCGGTTTTGTGGGTCCGGGTGTACTATATTGGAGATCGAGAAGAACCTGATGTTTCCTTTAATCACTATCGGTACACTTTGACCTTGTTATACTCTTCTCGTCCACATAATCCTTTTGCCGCGATATAGCGTGCTACTTCCAAAATACGTTTGTAGCATTGATAAATTCGAATATACACACAAGTTGTCCCAGCCTATCAAAACGCGTCCTCGTATAGCACACGAAAGGCCACGATCTGCAAGACGAAGGCGAAAATACAAAAAATCGTTGCTATTGCCGACTAGTTTAACATCAAGTTCATAGGGGTGTTGAACTGGATGTAGATATGTTCGGCAGTTGGAAGTTACTTTTAGTAGTTCGTTTCAGAAGCAAGAACAATTATATCATATAATACTAGATTCTGGGAATACGACTTGCATCTTTTGTCGGCAGAGGTTGTGGTTGTTGAAGTTTTAGGCAAAGAGGGCGCTTGCAAGGTTCTGTCGATCAGGGTGTGTTAGGGTCTCATGGCTAGCGCTTGGAGGCCGCGCGTGCGTCACGCATCCAGACGACTATAACAAGCAACCAGCCACCGCCCATCCTGGACGCCTGGCGGCTACAACCACGACCTAGGAAACAACAGACTTTGAAACTCCAGACCTACTAATCGCCATGGTGAGATATCTTTGACTGTCGATTAGCTGCTTACTGGGCAGGCTCATCTGACCGTTGAACAACGCGTGTGTAGCTCATCCGTATAAGGTCGAAAGATGGAAACTTCAGGCTGGACATTCCAAACGATGGCAATGGCTCTCAGTTGATCGAAAAGGTGCGGTTTACGTACGTTACCCTTGCCCTGACACCGCTGAAACTACCACCCGAATAGATAATTGGGACAACCGTGAATGCAGACCCAAGTTCTCTGCAGATCTCTAACCAACCAAGGGGCGGAGAGATGTCCATCAACAAGCTCAAAGGACGAAGCTTGAAGCAACTGGGACTCAAGTACGCCTGGATATCACCATGGTTTATTGCACGTCTCTGACCTTTTACGCAAGTCATGGCGACTTGTTGTTTTTGACCTACAAGTCGCTAGAAGACAAGTCGGCTCAGGAAACTCAGGCAACAGCACCCACACCAACGCCAGCAAGCGCACCGGCTCCATCGCAACCTGCAGCTGCCAAACGCGAGCCTGAGCCATGGGAGCTTGTAGTCGAGGACCCAGTAGACACCTACTGGCGTTCCCGAGATGGCAAGATTCAACGTCAGAGGGACTCGAACTTTTGTAGACATGGTTCGAACGCCATGTGCGATTACTGCATGCCTCTCGAGGTGAACTACTTTTATACTCCTCTCCCACATGATGCCTGACAAGTTTCTCCATCGCAGCCATATGATCCCAAATACCATGCAGAGAACAAGATCAAACACCTGTCTTTCCATGCTTATTTACGGAAACTCACCCCACCCGCCTCATCCAACTCATCAAGTGCACATCTTCCACCACTCAGCCCACTCTCCTACCGAGTCGCGAATCCATGTCCACGAGGGCACCCTCCCTGGCCCAACGGAATCTGCAGCGCGTGCCAGCCGAGTGCTATTACACTCCAACAGCAGCCGTACCGAACCGTGGATCACCTAGAGCTTACATCCCCGGATATTGTTGATGCATTCTTGCGGGCATGGCGTGCAACTGGGCGACAGCGATTCGGGTGGATGATTGGTCGGTTCGTGCCTCACGAGCTTGTGCCTATGGGCATCAAGGCGGTCGTCGAGGCGATTTTTGAGCCGCCGCAAGAGGGTGACGTTGACGGACTGACTATCGAGGAAGGACATATCTGGGACGTCGATGCGAATGTGAAGGAGCTGGCGGCGCTCTGTGCCGGGGGACTGCAAGTCGTCGGAATGATTTGGACCGACCTGACTGCGGACGAGAAGGACCGAACAAAGTCTATCTGTAAACGGCATGCGGGATCCTACTTCTTGAGTGCACAAGAGACTCTTTTTGCCGCGGCAGTTCAACAGCGACATCCACTTGCAACGCGGGCAAGCCCATCTGGAATATTCAGCAGTCGATTCGTTACAGCCGTGTTGAGCGGAGACAAGGATGGGGCGGTCTCAGTTGAGGCATATATGGCAAGCGACCAAGCTACAGCGATGGTTGAAGCGGATATAGTCGAGGCGAGTGTGGACCCAGGTATCGTACGGGTTAAAGAGGAAGGGCCAGATCGATACATCCCCGAGGTATTCTACCGATACAGGAACGAATACGGGCGGGATGTGCAGAAGAGTGCCCGACCAGCGTTTCCGGTCGAATACCTGTTAATCAATGTGAGTTTGTGCTCGGTGCTAAACGGCAGAACTGACAGCAAGTGAACAGGTGACTCACGGCTTCCCTATAACACCTTCGCCGGTGTTCAGGAATAACAAGTTCGCAGTCGAGAATAGGCCACTCTTAGAACCACAGGAATTTTCTACCATTGCTCAGGACTTATACAAACTCGGAGCAACGGATTCGACAAATGCGACAAGCGTCTTGAAGGTCATGGATTACTTGAGCAACTTCCATTTATTGTTATTCTTACCCACCACAGGAATCCTCGGCGATGTAAGCACCTCTATTCATTATATAACACATGGCTCTGGTGTAACCTGCGTTGGATTAGCGCGAGTTCAAGAACTTAGTCAAGGCCGTAACAGCGCCGGATGACCAGCGCTTGAAACTTATGGAAAGCGTAATGAACTCGGAAGGGTGGCAGACGTTGATGACGATTGTCCAACAGAACGCTCGTACGCCGTTTTCGATTCGCTTATAGTTGAATTTGCTCTGACGACATTCCAGCTTCAGCACAAACTACTGGTCGTGGTCCCCGGCCAGACTCGCCCTTCGAGATACCCCCCGAGTTGCGAGATGAAGTAATGGGCGGTACAGAAACTGGCGAAAGGCCATGCCCGCACTGCACATTTGTCAACCAGCCAGGTGTAACAGACTGCGAAGTGTGTGGATTGCCGATGAGTGGGTAGAAAATAGCGATGGATGTATTTTGCACATAGTGAATGCAGTATTTTACACATGAGATGCAAATGCGGTAATGATGCAACGAAATATAAAAGATAAGGAAAGCGAGTGTTTCTAAGTCCTTGGCTCGATATTTAAAAGCTGGTGAATGTGTGGCCTTTTGGCGTCAACATATCGTCTCAGGATGTCCCACCCGACCCAAGTGGTGACTGAGCGAACAACAGCAAGCATTGCCAAAAATAGAGCCGCGTGTACAGCCGCCATAGCAACAGTATGTCGATCTGGAGGGGCCTCTCGGCGGAGGATACGAATAAGTTTTGTTGTCCAATGAGCCGTATGAGTGCGAAGTGCGGTGGCGAGGCGCCTAGCCTGGGAAATGCCAAGAAGCGTCAAGTGAGTAGCCCAAATGACAGCGACTGGTTCCGACGCACCTTCTCGTGCCCGTTCTCAAAACTCGCGTGGGCTGCTTCCGTCTCTTTCGTGAACTTGGGTATTTGAGAACGAGCCTTGAGTGCACGCTCTTGTGCGTGGGCTAGACGATCCGATATAGCTGGCAGCGATTTGTCTGTGATGTGCTCAATCTGACCGATTTGGATCTATTGGGGTGTGAGATAGTTTTATGGGCTGCAACGATGCGTGCTCACCCCTAGTTTATCCCTTGTTGTCCGCAGTTCAGCAGAGAGCAAAGCCGTGCGTTCGATTTCATTGCGAAGGGTCTCCTGCGCAACGAAATGAGATGAGAGAGGCACGGAGACGGATATGCGTACCTCTAACTCGGCCAGCGTGGCTTCGTATTGTGTGCACCGGTCAGCCAGCCGAGCGACTTGGCCGTCCATCGCGGTAGTTCACATTAGGATAGGTGCGGTCACGTGGATATATCACGAGGACAGTTTCGGCTGGTGGCGGTGCCATCAGCGATGCATGATGACCTCACGTCGATCTGAATTAGCGTTTAGCAATTGTTTCGGCACTCGGACACCGAATCACCGTGAGCATCGATGATAAGGCGCATATAGCCAGTAACAACGGTGGAAACCGTGGTCGAGCAGCGTATTGTACGTCATGGATACAGTGGCAACGGACAAGTGCTTCTACGAGTCAGAAGACCACAGTGCGCCGTGGTCTCTCGATCAGTACCGCTGAGAGCTCACTTGCCTCCAACTCTCCCACACTTTCCGGCTTATAAACCCCACACGGCGCTCTCGTCCCTGACATCCAACCCCCAGCTGCGAGCTCTCCTCGACACCCCGTCAGCTTCCTTGTCATCCACCCCACCATGATCAGTGCCGGAAAGTACAACCGCGAAGACCGCGGCTACGTCGATATTCAAGACCATGCTCTGTGCGTACCCAGCGTCCCTAGTCCCATAGTCAAGCGTCTAATCGCGTTGTAGCATCGGGAACATGCGCACGGCTGCTCTCGTACGTGCATCTCACTTGATCTCTACCTCGATCCAACCTTAACTTGACATGTAGATTTCGATCGACGGCTCTGTTGAATCATACTGCGTGCCGAACTTTGACTCTCCCTCGATTTTTGCCCGTATTCTTGACAAAGATAAGGTACGAGAACACCCGGTTTATGTGGACAAAACTCGACTATTCCATGTAGGGTGGCCACTTTGGTATCAAGCCAACCATCGACCATTCATCCAAGCAAGCCTATCTGCCAAGCTCCAATGTACGTGGGCTATTTCTTTATTTTGACATCAGCTAACAATGTTGAACCATAGGTCCTGGCTACCAAGTAATAGAGTCCTTGGTGCAGTATGCGTGGGTACTTATTGTACTTTTTTAGGTTCCTGGCAGATGAAGGTGTGGCGCAAGTAACGGGTAGGTGTTTTTGCAACATACCAAATCAGTTATTTATCCATACTTCTCAAGATTTCCTTCCACGTCAGACCAACACTGGTGTTGCTGCAAATAAGCCGCTTCTCTTCTGGCTCGTTCGTCGAGTAGAAGTTATTCGAGGAAAAGTTCCGATACGCATGGAATGTTGTCCAGCATTCGATTATGCCCGTGCTGCTCACGAGACACAGGTACTGCACCACCGTTCCGCTATTTTTATCATAACTCACTCTGTTTTCTAGTTTTTGCCTGACGATTCACAGCCCCCTGGTGCCTCGCACGAGAAAGTGGTATTCCGCTCTCGTGATTTGACACTTGATCTTCGTTATGTGACCGATACTGCTCCGGATCTTGATCTCGAAAAACCGCAACTCAAACTTGTGCCGTTGGATCTTCGTGAAAAGGGTCACAAGGCTAGTACACTATTACAATGCTTGTGATCCACAACTAACATGATTTATAGGGTGTTGGAGTGTGCGCCGAATTTGAACTCGTCGAGGGTCAAATAATTACTTTTCTATTGCGGACACCCCCCGAGACACAAAAGGCGTCTGAGCACACCAAGCCTACGAAGGAACAAGCCGAGGCCCTTGGGATTCCCCTCGAAATGCTTGTTCAGGGAGCCAGCAAACTCCGCCCAAAGGATGACCCAGTCCTGACCCCGGTAAACCTCTATCTCATCCATTGTCATTTGCCTGTTATTTATCAGCGTATGATATCTCCAGGCCCTTGTAAACGGTTTGCTTCAGGACACAACTGCCTTCTGGCAGGGGTGGATCAGCAAGTCGACTTACCGTGGCTCGTGGCGCGAAGCGGTACACCGCTCAGCGCTTGCCCTCAAGCTTCTTATATTCGAACCTACTGGTGCAATCGTTGCAAGCCCAACGTTTTCTCTCCCAGAGCATATTGGCGGGACTCGTAACTGGGACTACCGTTTCTCTTGGATTCGCGATTCGAGTTTCACGTTATATGCGCTTATTCGATTGGGTTTCACAGAGGAGGCCAACGGTATGTGCTCAGCCTCAATTTTTCCATGATACTGCTGAACGCGGCCTGTTACAGCATACATGGATTTCATCTTCCGCAGGCTTCAGCAAAGGGTAATTATTATCCCCATATGTATATCATACCTTTACTGACTTCTCGCAGAACCCAGACGGTTCACTGAACATCATGCAAGTTATTCCTGGTCCTGGCATCCTGCCACCGCGGTAATGCACGGCGGGGGGTTGTACTCGTTCGCTAATCTCTCATTTTTCTTGTTATTGCTTATAGGTATACAATTCATGGTGAGTCAATATGAGCCCCGTTTATAAGCCGATCGCTCATTTCTTGTGATTCAGGCACGACCGATCTTGAGGAGATTGAGCTTACCCACTTGGATGGACACAAGGGCTCAAAGCCAGGCTAGCTTATTTAAATACGTACCTACCAATAATGTATTAACGCCTTATGCGTAGTTCGCATCGGGAACGGGGCAGGGACACATTTACAACTGGATATCTATGGTATGGGTTATGCTACATCCATTAAACTTGTATATTGACTACACTTCGACAGGCGAACTTCTCGTACGCCGTTGACTTTCATTTTCGCCTATCACGCAATTAACGAGTTTGTATAGGACTGCATATATCTCGGCCAGAAGTATGGCAAGCCTTTGAGCTGGGAACTTTGGAAGGCCGTGCGTGAGCTGGTGGACTATGCTGCAGCCAATGTAGACCGGAAAGATCTATCTATTTGGGAAGTAAGGAACCATGAGAGGAACTTTACCTATTCCAAGGTATGTGAACTGGGCGGTATAACGAGCGTATGCTAAACAAGCTGGGTAGGTCATGCTCTGGGTCGCCATGGACCGCGGCTTGCGACTTGCTGGCAAGTCATAATACAGCATTAACGAAGCGTAGTCGAGAATCAACCCTTTTTCTGTTTAGACAAACGCTCATTGCCGTGCCCGAACCGTCAAAAATGGATGGAAACTCGAGATAGGCTGTAGGTTCCTCTTGCTTTGGGCTTATGAGAGTCTAACGTTTGTTCAGATACGAAGAAATCATGGAGCGCTCGTGGAACGCCGAGAAACAATTCTTTGCACAATCCTATGAAGATCTTGAGGTCTTAGATTCTGCCGTTCTCGTCATGCCTCTGGTATTCTTCATCAACGGTGAGGCTACTCCTTTGTATCTCACATCTCCAGTGTACTAACGGGCAATTAGCAACCGACAACCGATTCATGAGCACCTTGAAGCAGATCCTCAAGTCACCCGAGCGCGGAGGTCTGGTAGCGAACAACCTAGTGTTCCGATATGACACCAAGCTTACGGACGACGGCGTAGGCGGGGAAGAAGGCGGTGCGTCTTCCAGTCTAGCCGAGCATATACTCTCAACCTAAAACCCTTCGCAGCGTTCTCTCTTTGTACGCTCTGGGCTGTCGAAGCTCTCACCCGGTGCGGGGCATACGACAAGAAACTCTTGCAAAAGGCAGTGTCCATGTTTGAGGACTTCTTGGGCTGTAAGCAGTTTGACCAAGGCTCTGATCACCGCAATGGATCTGACCTGGACCTGAACAGACGGTAACCACTGTGGACTCTGGTCCGAAGAGATCAGTTCGGCGGGCGAAGGTCTCGGTAACGCGGTACAAGGCTTTACGGTATGCAATGCTTAACTAGATTTGTCGAATTGTGCTGATGCGCTTGGGTGTCCTATAGCACGTCACTTTAATCTCGGCCGTAAGCTATGTCGTCATTTGTCTGTACGGTATTTTCTAACGTCCTTTGTTTAGGCGTACAATCTCTCACGTACCCTCGGCCAATTGCACTAATGGCACCTCCGAATGAAGTAAATAAATCAAAATTTATGAATTTAATGCCATTTCCAGCTATGTCGTGTGACATGAATTGCCAAGGATTCGCGCTATTCAATCCAAGATCTTCATGTATTCAGGCGAGTAGACGACACAGTTATAATGCGGATACAGTCGAGGAATCCTCGGGAATGAGATAGAAAGCAGATCTCCGTCAGACCTAGTCCAAAAGAGAAAGACAATGCCGATGCGAAGGGAGACAGTAGTGAAACAGAAAGGAGAAAACGAATAGGGTACACGTATAAGAGTACGAGAATGGGTAACAGAATGCTCCTATACCAAAAATCCGGATAGGAAACAGACAACATTCTCCAGCTGGCTGCTTATTCTTTATAGCACACAGCTGGAATTCGGGTACACGAGAATCAGAAAGAAAGAAAGATTAGGATCCAATGAGAAGATAAAGGGAAAATGCCTATTGAACGACGCAATTGTCCGATTTTGAGTGCTGAGGGTCCCTCTTCCGGGACCGGCGTTCGGCCGTGGATTCAGACCTCGCCGGCCCAGGAAGATCTGGAGTATGGCGTGAGCTAGGCGCATCGGACACCTGCCTGCGGTGATAACGAGGCTTGGGTTCAAGACGGTGGGTGAGGGCAACCGGGGCAACAACGGGGGCAGGTTCTGGTATATCTTCCATGGCACTCGAGGCAGTCACAGCGCTACGAAGGCTACCGGTCCGTGTCCTGCTTCCTGTACTTGACCTGTTCCTTCTCCGATCGTCGCTATCACGAGAGTGAGCAAGAGACGGCGGTCGACCAGAGACGAGTACGGTTGGCAGATTGGTATTGACCGGCTCTGGCGAGGCTGTTTGCGACGCACGCTTCTTCCAGTTGCCAACAAACTTGTTATAGACGGACGTCGACGAATGGAGAACCGAGTCCGGGTGACTTGGTGGAGAGGACGACATGGCACCCGTTGTGGGGCTTTGCGGTCCAGATTCATAGCGTGCGTTCCGTATACGTCGTTCGCATGGCATATCAAAGCCCAGTTGCTCGCACCGTGTGTGAACGATGAGTCGACAAAAGTCACAAATCAGGGCGTGTTTCCGGACAGGTTCGTCACAAACGTTGCAGTGGACAGGTTTGCTAAACGAGTTGCCAGTGAACTGGTGGATAAAAAGCGGCTCCTCATTGGAATGGGGTATGGTGATAGATGGTCGAGTAGGGGGTGAACGCGGGACATCGTCGAGCGCACTTCCGTTGTAGATACTAGGATCCATGGAGATAGCCAATTGACGCACGGCGTCGGATCGTTGAAGGTCGGCGCTGACCCTGCGTAGGAACGGAATACTGTCCTGGGGACGCAGTTCCTAGAAAGACATAAGCACGCAACTTCAAATGAACAGGTTTCAGCTTACCTTGTGTGCCCCCCACTTTTGCTTGAGCCAAGGATGTTCGAATAAGATAGCAGCACTGGGGCGAAGGTCCGGGTCTTTGTTGAAGCACAGCTCAAGGAAATTCCTCAGCATTGGCGAGAAGCCCTCGGGAATTGGGGGGCTCTCGTCCTCAACAATACGGAACATAACTGCGCAGCTCCGTTAGGTACGGTACATCCCTCACGGGTCAGGACGTACCAGTCAATCCGTTGGGAATGTCGCCATACGGCGGACGTCCCGTCAGCAGCTCGACAATAACGCATCCGAGTGACCATATATCCGACTTGGTTGAAGCACCTTTGAGCTCGATGACCTCGGGGGCCACTGTAACCCAGTCAGCATCAGCACGCAGCAATACAATTCGTCAATGTATTACTCACTCCAATTTGGTGTCCCTGCAACCTCGTTGACCTTTTCCATCGCCGTCAGATTCAATGACACACCAAAATCGGACAGCTTGACATTCCCGTTCTTGGTCGTAAGGATGTTCGCGGCCTTGAGATCGCAGTGCACGACAGAGGACTGGTGGAGGTAATGGAGACCCTCGAGGATACGAATCACGTAACTCGCGACGAGCTTCTCGTTGAGTTTTCCAAACGCCTTGAGGGTCTGACCAAGGGAGCCGTTCTCGACGTATTCCAGAACAATGCTGAGGTGGTCCTCATCTTGCGCCATGCCCTCGTATTTGACAATCCCAGGATGCGACAAACTCTTCAAGAGATCGACCTCTTTCTTGAGGTTCTTTACCTCCTCCGGCTTCAAGCCATCGAGTGCCAGCTGCTTGACGGCAACGACCTGGCCGGTGTTCAAGTTTAACGCACGGTACACCGAGCCAAACTGCCCTTTGCCGATACAATCCCCCAGAGACTAATCACACCAATGTCAGCATTGCCCACATCGGACGCCAACCATGCCGTTGAACACTCACATAATGAACAGGAGGCTGCCCTTCTTCCTTTACAACCAAGACCCTACGCGGAATCTGTCCTCGCGGCTGCGGCGGTGGACTATGCGCCAACCTCTCCTCGCTTCGCATCCCTTCAAACATGCTCTCGATCCTCGACCTTCGCACACCGACCTCGTCCATCGAACCAGGGCGCGGTTTGGTTCGGCGCTGGGAATCATACTCGGACTGGTGTCGACCGCGTATCGACGGGCGCTGCGGTTGAGGCTGGGGTTGCGGTTGAGCAGCCGACCGAGGCTGAGGAGGCTCCGACACACGCTTCTTCTCCTTTTCCCTCTTCTGTCCCTCGCCATCCTTCTGCTCCTTCTCCGCAGCGTCCTCGCGTAATGTCTCGGAAGATGAGGGCAACGTGGGCAATCGTGGCCCAGGAGCCCACTCGGTCGACACAGCACGCGGAAACGGCACCCTCGGCGATTCACTTGGCAAGCCCTGGGTACCAGACAAGGGCGAGGGGCCAAGAGCCGACGGAGACCCCCGTCGGTCCATAATCTCGCTCCCGGGAGGTGTCGATCCCTTGGGCACGATTCGCCTCGCGTTCTGGCTGCTCGGTCGGCGGAGTATAGGCTGGGGTCCAGGCGACTCGGCGCCGGACGAGGGACTCCCATCGCGTGCGCTAGCACCAAGCACAATCCCTTCACGTGGCGACGGAAGAATCCCGCTCTCGCCACTGTAGCGCTTGCTTCGGCGAGGCACCAGGATAGGTCGACTCCGCGTCTGCATCTCGTCTGCCGACAACAGCGGCGGTGGGGACGATCTCCTCGGGATCGCAATCGGTCGTGGGGGTGGTGGCATAATGTCAACGTCCATCTTGTTCGTATAGTCGTCTCCCAAAAGTTCCTTTTCAAGCTCGTCGATCGGGTTTGTATCGGCATCCAAAGCACTGTTATAATCATCCGGCCATTTCCTGGCCACACGTTTGCCCGAGGTGTCGATGTTGTCCAAAACCCTGTCGCGACGTCGGACGAGCAACCTAGACGGGGCGATTCCACTAGTAGAACTCGACTCGTCCGGCTCCTCGTTCACTCGCGTTAAATCTGCGGCAGCTTCAGATGACCGCCTGTCTCGCCTGGTGCTCGCGCGTACACCCATCTGTCCCGACACAGCAGGCGCTTGTGCTTCGTCCGGAGAGTGGGATCGATCAGCCTGGGAGTTTCCGTTTTCGGAAAGCCGGGCTCGTGTGGCCTTGGGCGATTCGGTCAGCAAAACAGCCTTGGCCGCCTCATTTGCCTCGGAGCGCGAAAACGACGGGATCCCGGACGAGGGTGATGTGGCTTCGGTCGTGTTCGTGCGCATTGTTCCGAATCCGTTCGAGTAGCGCGAGTCCAAGAGTGAGGAAAAGGCTGCGGTAGAATCGGTCATCTGGCTTGAATTCGTCACCATTGACGTCGTCGACTGTCGCTGGTTTGAGACCGACGTAGTCGCCTGCCGCCGAGGGGACAGGGGTGGTGGGGAAACAGGAGACGAAGTGCCCGATCCGCCCATAGATGAACGGGGATCGACTGATGAGCGGCGCGGCTCGAGGCGGGGTCTCTCCAAAAGCGGACTGGATGTGCGTACACCTTTCGACTCCGGGGTCACGACACGAGTCATCTTGGCCTTGGGCGAAAAGCTGGGAGCACGGGTGGCGATCGGCTTTGGGCTTGAAGGAGCAGATGGCGCTGGGGATTGAGACGGCGCCCGTTGTGATGACCGATGACCAAGCGCGACGGGCGGAGCCTTGTCTCTGCTCCTCGTCTCCACAGGACTCGTCGGTCGGGCCGCTGAAGCGAGCTCTGGATTGGACATGACGCCCATCTGCCGGCTGAGCGTCCCGTACGGGCTGCGTCCCCCGTTTGCATTTCCGCTTTGAGTCATCCCAAACCCCTCGGCCTTTTCGTCAAACTTTACGGGCTCGGTCTTGCCTATGATGCGCGAGGCGCTAACAAAGAGCGTCGATTTGGCCTTGCCGTTGTCGTGGATGACTACAAAGCTCTGCCGTTCGTCCTCGATTAGGTTCGCCAGGTGCAGGAGCGTACGCGCAACGGACCCGAGGCCTTCAGGAGAGCACTCTAGCAGGTCATCATCGTCGAACATCTCGTCCGGGTCCACGCCGTACATGGCCATGGCATACCGAAAGTTGCGGATATTGCGAGATCCGTCTTCCTTGTTCCCGACCTTCCGAACGACTCCAGGCCGGAGCTTGTTCATAAGCCTGTACTCGAGATTAGTAACCAATAGACAAACGCTTGAGCAATCACTTACTGGCAAAGAACCACGCCATCTCGCAACGCGTCTCCGAATACGCGCCTCTCTCTTGAGCCCGACCCTGGCGATCCCAATTGACTTCCCGAGACGGGCGCTCCACTCGGACCCCACACGCGTTCGGCCCTGACCAGGGGCCGCATCCTAAGTTCCACCTCTTCCCAATCCTTGCTCTTGATATGCGGAGGTTGCCTTGAGAGCTCCTTGACGAGAAACGACGCTGCAGCGCGAATGTCATCGCGAAAAGGCGCTGGCGCTAACGAAGATATGCTCTCGCTTGGCTGATGGCCCTTTGTTATGGCTCGTGACGTAACCGGGGGAGACGATGGTCGACGCGAGACTGGTGGCGGTGAACTCGGCAGAGGCGAATTTGGACGCTGGCGGGCATTGGTCGGCAATCCGTCGGTAGTTGTAGAGGTCGAAGCAAGCGGCGGGGGACGATGGGAAGGTCGGGTTGGGCTGGTAGTTCGAGATACAGAAGTGGAAGGTACCCGTTGTGTGGGTGCGGTAGGTGACCGGGACCGAGTTTCGGGAGAAGCACCGGGTGTAGGCGATGACGGGTTGGCTGGCCGTCGTCGTGGGGCAGGCGAGGGCGACACAGGCGAAGGCGCACGGCGTGTACGGGATGGTGTGCTCGGTGGGGGAGAGTTGTGGACGTTTTGGACCGTGGGCCGCCTGGTCTTGGGTGCAGAAATGAGCTCGTGTATGGATGGCGTCACGTCAGCGTCATCAGCGAGCTTCTTCAGGTCGGGCGACGAGAGAGTAGCTATACGCAACGTCGGTGCCCTAAATGGTGTCCAACCCCGGGGTTTGTCCTTGGGCGCATTCCCGTTCTGGCCGAGGGTAGCCTTGCTTTCCGTTCGCCGTAAACCAAGGCCCAAGAGCCGGCGTGCGCCTTCGCCTTGAGATTCCCGGCGCGTACGAGTCTTGTTAGCCTTGAGCGTCTGGTCGCCCTCGGCGGTCAAGTCGGAGCTCGAGCGTTTGGCGAGACCAGCACGAAGAGACTCTTGCAGATTCCGAATCTTTTGAAACGACTTGCCCTGAGTCGCGGATGGTGGGGTATTTTGTTCACGCAAGGGGCGTGTCTGGCCGTTCATCTTGTGCGTACTATTAATAAGGGCGACGGCCGCCATCTGAGGAGGAGTAGAGTGTGAGTGTGAGCCTGGAGAGGGGATAAACGAGCGCGCGGAACGTGGCAAACGCAAGGCAAGTCGCGAACAAAGCACTTACCAGTTTAGCCAAATGGGACGACGCGTCCGAAACTAAGATCGGGCAGAAATGCGCTGATCAGGCTGACCAAGTTAGAACAACACTTCTGAGCCACAAGCCAGACGCATAGAGGGGGCGCGCGAGCAGACGACGCCAGACACGGCGAGCGGTGGAGAAGGGGGGAAGGGGTGAGAACGGAATAGGAGGGGAAAGTGGCGGACGACAGGCGCTTGGCCGGCAAGAAGCTCACTAGGCTTCTCCCAAAGCTTGATGATTGGCCTGCTCGATACAGAGGGGCTAGGTCCAGATAGGGCAACACGTGTTTCTCCACACGGTACCTGTCCTATGGTACTCGACGACTTGGCAATAAGAGCCAGCTCCCCGGTGGGTTGCGAGGGCCGCGGACGCAAAGTACAGCCTGGTCGTTGCAGGGCGTCAGTAGGGCGTCAGTCCTGGTCGATCTGTTCGGACCGTGTGGTGAGCTTCGAGAGTTCGGAGCAAGGAAGCCCCGTCTCGCACACGTTGCACGCGAGCCGCAATATACCCAAGTGCGAATAGCCGTGCAGATGTGGCGGTCAAGCAAGAGTCTGTCCGCGTGTGTCTGCCCCCGCCCATCGCCCGTCGGGACCAGTAGGAAATTTTGGAAAGACGTCACTCCCAGCGATGCAACGACACGAGCTCGATCCCGAGCGCCAGATGACCATCCAAATGAATATCATATGTTTATGGCCTAGACAGGGGCTCAATATCCCGCCCCCCGATTTCACAACCCACGAGGCCACCGACAAAACAAGCGTGTCCGACAACCCCCGCTGCCAGACAGCCACACCACGCGCCGTGCCTAGGTCGTCCAAAAGCTATCCAACGGCCTACGCAGGTCAAATCAAGCAAACAATCAGGAGCGGAAAAGTCAAAGCCGACGACCCAACGCGGGCACGTGACCGCGATGCCATCCCAACGAGGCAAGTGGCAGAACGTGGGACACCCATATGGGGCTCGCTCAGCTGCTCGAGGTCTCGTAAAGCGTACGATTCGTGTGCCGATGTTCGGCTGGGTTTCTCACCAGATTCCGATCTTCCCGCCTCACCTCGGAGCACGCGCATCGCACTATAACCCCTAACTGTCAACAACTGATGAGTGACGCGCCCATGACGTATCTCCGCCTCGCTTCCTGATTATCGTCTCCGCCCACCGAGTGCCTGCCCGCGACGACCGCGCACTTTAGCCTAACGACCAGACCCACTGCCACATCGTACAGCCATGGTATATACGCTACGCTGGGGCATCTTGGCCACCGTACGTGCCTCGGATATGACATTTAAAACCCAATTAATCGATGATCGACACGCGGTTGGCATCTTCCATGTAGGGTGGTATCGCAGAAGCGTTTGCAAAAGACCTCCTCGCAGACCCAGCAGCCCGTGACACACGCGACGTCGCTCACAAGATTATCGCAGTCGGTTCGTCCTCATCGATCGACAAGTCCAAGGAATTTATTACCAAAGTCGGCGCCGACTCGTCGGTCATCCCATGCGGCTCGTACGAAGAACTCGTGAAGATCGCGGATGTGGACATTATCTATATTGCGACTCCCCACAGGCAAGTCGCTTACCCGCTAGAATACAATACCAGGTCCTGAGGGGCGTGCAGCCATCACTACCAGAACGCACTCCTCGCGCTCGAAGCGGGAAAGCATGTGCTCTGCGAGGTATGCTCCGATGCAATTCAGTCATATCGCAACTCAATTGACAATCTTTATTCTCGCCTTGTCTTTATACAGAAAGCATGTGTGTACCTGATGTCGCTTACTCGACCGTCATTACCTCTAACCTCTCGTATATGCAGTCACCATCAACGCCCGCCAGGCCGCTCATCTCGCTAGAGTAGCCACCGAAAAGAAACTATTCCTCATGGAAGCAGTTTGGACGCGGTTCTTCCCTATTAGTCGAGAGATTCAGCGGTTGGTCCATCAGGAAAAGGTGTTGGGCGAACTGCGCAGGGTGTATGCGGACCTCGCTATGATGTTCCGTAAAGACCCCGAAAGCAGGTTGTATAAACCCGAATTGGGTGGAGGTGCTTTACTTGATTTGGGAATCTATCCGTTCACCTGGTGAGAAGATCTCTTGTGCAATTAATTTGACGGTTTATCTCAAGATGTCTAGGGCTTTTATGATCCTACATGATCATCCCGACAACCAAAAGACCAAACCCCATGTTACAGCGAACATCCTAAAGAGTAAACTCACTCCAGTCGATGAAACGACTTCTGCAACGCTCGTCTTTGACAAAATTCAGGCAACGGCACATCTAACATGCTCAATGACGTCCAAAACAATGCAACCGTACTGCGTTTCGATTCAAGGTGAAAAGGTTTGTTCAACTCGCATCCGGCAACTCTGTGGGCTTTGACATTTGGGGTAAACAGGGGTATCTGCACGTAGCACCGGCGCCGTACCGTCCCGAAACGTTTGTCCTGAGTCTATACGACCAAGAACCAACGACCCACGAGTTCAAGATTCCAGGCCAAGGCAAGTATGATGTCAGTCTAACGTTAGTATTTACATATTCACTCTGTCCTGTACGTAGGACTCTTTTGGGAGGCGGACGAATGTGCGAGGCAGATTCGAGATGGCAAGTTGCAGTCGGAGAGATACTCTTTGGCGGACAGCATCTTGTTTATGGAGGTCTTGGACGAGGTGCGAAAGCAAGGCGGGCTATCTTATCCCGGCGGACTGGAGGATGTCAGAGCAGACGCCTGAGCTCGTACCGAAATACCAAAAATAACCGTAGAACAAATCAAACTGGATTTACATCTCTTCTGATAGACCCAAGGGCGTTAATGGCTTGCTTTGTGATGCGGATAGGGGGGAAGAAGGATTGCTTGACTGGGGCATACGGGAGCCGAACACGACCCACAAAGCCGGAATCAAATAAAATGGCCGAGTGTGGTCCTTTCTCTCGCGCCAAACATTTCAGCGACAGAGGTGAACACATATCGCATTCAACCCTCGCCTTTTACTAGAGTTGACCGTGGGTCTGCCTCATTAATGTCGCATACGAATTTTTCGGAACAACCTGTCCTCTCGAGGATTAAATATTTTTTTATGTCAGACGTTGAATCACATAAGCACTTGCATTTGTTTATTTTGCCCTTGCGTAAACACATGTATTTACGCACTATACAAACGCAAAGTAGCATGCAACTGCTCCCCAACCTCTTGAGCTCGGCTCAACGCTCTCTAGAGTGTAGTTGGCTTTTTCGTGTTTCAACGTAGTTCGGGCGCACGCACACCTATAGTGGCCTATCTATCGATTAGGCTGTTAAACTGGTACAATACCTGTACATAATATTTATACGTACGACGCTCCTTGGTCGACGTCGGGGTTTGTTTGTCCAAAGGGTCTCCAGGGCTCACTAGGACTCCACTAAGCGCCCGTCGATCACCAACTTCCTCCCAAATTATGATCCATGCGGCACTACGTAGTACGGGCCTCACTTGCACTCGTGTAGCAACAAGAAAAATACACTCACATCTACCAGTACTACAAAATTCAAAATCTTCCATCAATACCGACGAGATTGCCCATTTTTCCCGCCTATCCTCACAGTGGTGGGATGAAAGCGACAATGGCGAGTTTCTACCTCTGCATCGAATGAACCCAGTGCGCGTACGCTGGATGGTGGAAAAGCTTCGAGAAGCACGCAAGGATGATGCCAAAGAGGAAGAGTGGAGAGGATGGCGTGAATTGGATCGTGTGCAATCATCGGACGTAGAGGAGGGGAACGTCAGACCAATGGAGGGGATGAGCGTGCTGGATATAGGCTGTGGGGGTGGCCTGCTGTCCGAGGTAATGTTTTACACAAACTTTGGAGTCGCGCATTTGACCAGGTTTGACTATACGCGCAGAGTCTATCGCGACTTGGGGCTCGCGCACTGGGGGTCGATGCGTCCCAACCGAACATCAATATTGCCAAGATCCATGCTTCTACCGATCCATCGTTTGGCACCGATGGAGCGTCGGCAAAGAATGTACTCGATTACAGGCACGCGACCGCAGAAGAACTTGTGCGGGAAGGCGCCCAGTTTGATGCGGTGTGCGCCATGGAAGTAGTGGAGCACGTCGATAGGCCGTCTGAATTCCTAAGGAACTGTGGACAGTTGGTCAAGGTGGGTTACTCGAGCTTATTTTCATTGTTGTCTTCTTTCCGCTCCTGCTCTTCCCTTATGACAATTCCGCTTATCGTAATCAACCTCCAACAGCCTGGTGGCCACCTCTTCCTATCGACTATCGCTCGTACACCCATAGCCTACTTCCTTTCTATCCTCATGGCGGAGAACGTTCTAGGAATCGTGGAGCGCGGTACCCACACGCACAGCAAATTCATAAACCCATCGGAGCTCGTCGCCTTTTTCCGAGACGACCTTGGCTGGATCTCTCGCACCTTTGGTGGCTCGGTTGGCGAACTGGACATCGCCGGCTGGCTTGGATTTGGGAGGCCGGAAGGACCGGTCGGGGCGCCGACGAGGACCGAGGCAGAGGTCAGGGGAATTGCATATATGCCTTGGAAGGGCACCTGGGAGCTTTTGCCTCGAGGGATGCTGGGTTCGGTGGAATGTAATTACCTGTTTTGGGTCGGGAAGCCCCTGTAAGTGATTTACAGTGTAGCGAGAAGTAGGCCATAGTGCTTGAATATATGACGGTCTACGAAGTCTTTTGGAGCGTTCGTTCGACTCATTTTCATCAACTTGACAATATGGTTTGCTTAGCGCCTATGCACAGCTGGATTGGGCCTCCAGGCCTACGTTTGGTTTGAAAGTTGCCCGTATGGACATTCCTCCGACCACGAGATTAGCTTTACTGTGATTCTTGACTTCTGAAAATCGCTAAGAAGTGCGGCTACAATCCGGAGGCCAGGAAGATAGCCGCTTGCAGCTCCGCCAAGGTTCATTACTGGCCAGGAGACCAAGCGTGTATGCGCATTTGGACGTAGTAGGTACTCCTGTTGAGATGGAGTTTATGATTTGCGATAACAGTGATTCAAGTTGGGAGAGATCCCCGATGCCAAATGGATCTAGTGGATTCATCTTAACGAATTTACATGGCGCTTTCTGAGTATGGAATGGGGTGGAAAAATCGAGATGCCTTTCAAAGATGGTCGGCCGAATTAGCATTCTATGCATGTAGTACCATTAAAGACAACGTGTGCAGCTTGATGCTCGTTCAACTCCCTAGGCATTCAGCATGCATAGACACCCAAACGATTGATGTCACTTTATCGAGTTGTTACATTGAACCTCTTTTAAAAGGATTAGATATGTACAAACTTGGTCACAAGTTCAGTTATATGGTGGTGGGTGTGCCTGGAAGCGGCTAAAGAGTCACTACCGTTGGTGTACATTGGTACTGAATCTGAGACAGAAAGCCTAGTATCCGATCTATGAACTGCCCTTGTGTAACAAGTTCAGCTACTGAATATCATGCGACAAAATCAGCAAAGACCGATAATGCCAGTTACATTGCTGTGGCACGAATAGTGATTGCAATTTACAATAACTATCGTGTTTCAGCAACTTGCAAAGCACGGGTTGTAGTTATGACTCAAGGATTTGTCAACTCTCTATCTAATTAATTATACGCGTACGATGAACATAACACCGATTCGGTCTCGGCCTCGGGCACGTAAAGCATACTAATCTACCGTAAGCGATTGGAGTGGTGGTTTGCATGGGAAATGGAGCCCGAGGCGCCGCCGTGGGAACGGGTCACGTGGATAACTATGACGACAGGACTCTCGCGCGCTGTGTGACATTCTGTTCTTGACAGCCATCCCGTTTGACCACGTCGCCGCTCCGAGCCAGCTGATATTCGATCGTTGTCCGCGCACCGAGCCAATCGAAGGACCTAGAGTATAATTCAGCCCTCAGGAACTATGGCGTATGTGATCATTCTGTCTCACGTAAAGGCTGCGCACTGACCTCCTCTGTTCCCATATAACAGTGCCCGGCCATCCCGTACTACTGTCCGCGTTGGGTCCTCATACCCCGAAATCCCAAGAATGTCTACAACGTCTACTTCCACTATCTCCAAGGGCGGCTCAGACATACAAACCCAGGATGGCACTATTCACGTTCAGCCATACCGCCAGGCGAACTCGAAACAATTACGAGCGGTCATCAGTTTTACACCTCGCGCCTCTGCGTTTGAAGCCTCTGGATCTGATCCATTCAGAGGTTTCTATTCGCTCTTTTGGATCAGCATGTTCTTGCTGCTCCTCCGAACCTACGTCAACAACTTTTACCAAAATGGCTACCCGCTTAGCATGGTGTTTGCGACCCTTTTTACTAGGGATGCCTTTACTCTGGCTATTAGTGACGGAGTTCTTTTTGGGTCTACCTTTATCTGTGTGCCGTTCGTGCAGGCGATCCAGAAAGGATATATCCGGTATTATTGGACTGGACAAACTATTTTGCATATCTACCAGGCCATTACGCTAGGCCTCGCTATCAAGTGGACGTTCAATCGTGAATGGCCTTGGGTAGGTCGGCAAATCCATTTATTTTTCATCGTTTCTCACAGTTCCGCTAGGTTCAATCCGGTTTCTTTACTCTGCATACCTTGGTCATGCTCATGAAAACGTATTCATACGTGGCGACCAACGGTTATCTCGCAGACCTTTCACGGACATACGCTGCTACACAGTCTCAACTAGAGCAGTCCATCAAGGTTGCTGGAGGGTATGAAGTCGTATTGGCACAAGCAAACGAAGCAAACGAGAGACAAGAAACCGATGGAAACCAGAGTGCCCCAGACACTCGATCGGTTACTCCTGTCGGAACACCACCTCCTGAGAGAGAAGAGTCGACCAGCCTTCGCAAGCGATTGGTCGCAACAAACGGAACAAGTATGCTCAAGAAGGAGGACAATGTTCCTGCTTTGCCTCTGACATCGTCCTATGTTCCTGGATTGGATGTACCACCACTGCCACTGCATCCGCTCACGTATCACCCAGCGGCCAGCATTTCGACATTGGCGCAAAGTCTTAACGCCATGGACACAGAACTTACTTCGACTGGAAAAAACCGAGTGCGATTTCCCACAAATCTCACGTATGCCAACTTCTTGGACTTCCAGTTTGTGCCAACTGTGGGTATTGCTTTGAAATTCGTCTGTATTAGTCTAACTTACGTTTGAATTAGCTCTGCTATGAACTCGAGTATCCACGCACCGATCGGTACGTCTTCTTCAGCGCTCTGGTCCGAATTTGCTAACGTGTTCGTCATTTAGAATTCGACCGATGTATGTTTTCGAAAAGACGGTTGCTACGTTTGGAACCTTTACTTTACTATACACCATCACTGAGCACTACATAATGCCACTCATTCCCACTTCCGAACAATCGTTCTGGAGGTCAATGGTTGATTTAGCGCTACCGTTTATGGTGGGAGCCCTGTCATTCTGTGAAAACTTGGCACTAACACATGCTGGTGTTGTATGCAGCTATCTTATCTCATTCTATTCTACATCATATTCGGTGGGTATATGCGTACTTATATTCCGGTACCCATACTCAATTTCTTGGACAGAGTGCATTTGCAACGGTTTTGCCGAACTATCCTGGTAAGGTTGCACAGGATGTCTCCAGGCACTTTTGTCTTACTTACACGCACCAGCTTTGGAGATCGAGAGTTCTACCAGGACTGGTGAGTCGAGCTGTGTAGGTGCTCGTGACTTTGTTTACTGAATCCTACAGGTGGAACTCAACATCGTTTGACGAGTACGCACGCAAGTGGAATAAACCAGTGCATGCATTCCTCTTGCGCCATGTTTACCAAGCCTCCCTGTCGTCCAAACGCGTTTCAAAGTTTTCCGCAACGTTCATCACATTCCTTCTTTCTGCACTAGTACATGAGCTTGTCATGGCTGTAGTGACAAAGAAGATTAGGATGTACTTGTTTATTCTGCAGGTATGTGTATCGGCTTCCATACGTGATCTACAAGACTAACTCGCAGTTACATGAGATGTCTCAAATACCACTCATATTTGTAGGCCGACTTCCGATAATCAAGCGAAATAGAGTTCTAGGCAACGTTTTCTTCTGGGTTGGCCTAATGGCTGGTTTCCCTCTTTTGTGTGTCGCCTATTGTGCCTATTAGAAGCGGACTCTCGTAAAGAGTCTTAGTTAATACCTGTTTTCGATTATATCTGGGAGGTTCCTCTAACTAATGTTTCTCCATTAATTAAAATTTACTAGTCGCTTTGCAGAGATTGTTGGCTAGTTCAGACAGTCAAAAACATGATCATACTGGTGCTTCTCCAACAGGGTCCTTTTCAGGGTAGATGACGTACGTCGGTCACCACCTCGAGTTGCAGCAACCACTAGGGTCGATCTTAGTCCAATGTTTCGTACAGCACATACCCTCCTGAGACCACACTATAGGAATCTACCGCTCCTGAGGGTTCAAAAAATATATGGTCCACGCTCCTTTGCTGCCTCCCGAGGGGTAATCACACCAACGATCCGCACGTTCTCTGCTACAAGATGGCGGTTGCAAACCCCGAACATTCCTCCCTCAGATGGGTCGCATAAAAAGAATAACCCGAATGCCGATAAGCCAACTCTTCGTGAAAACATTTACACTATCCCCAACGCACTTACAGCGTCTCGAATACTAGCTTGTCCTGTACTTGGATGGTCGATTTTAGAAGGTAGATACGGCCTTGCCACTGGTTTGCTTTTATATGCTGGCGTTACAGATTGGGTGAGTAGCTGTTTAGAAACGTTATCGGCCCAGATCGGTCAACAAGGCCGTGCGCGCAGGTAGACGGATATATCGCAAGAAAGTGGAATATGCGCACTGTGCTGGGGACTATTCTCGATCCTGCGGCAGACAAGACATTGATGACGACATTGACGGTGACGTTGGCTATGAAGGGACTTTTACCAGGTATCACGTTTCCAGCAAGCAGGCGGCGGTTTTACTGATGTCCATGGTGTAGTCTCACTAGCGGTTATTATTCTCGGTCGAGATGTCTTGTTGAGCATCTCGGCTTTCTACTACCGCTATATTTCTCTTCCTCCGCCGGTATACATTTCCCCTGGCTCGTCCGGTCCCCCTGACTCACCTGATTACATAGAAAACCTTTGCAAGGTACTGGGATTTTAGTATCCCCTCTGCCGAAGTTCGCCCAACAGATATTAGCAAAGTACGTATTGTATAGATATAAAAACAAGCACTCTCACTATATCTCCTTAGTTGAATACCGCACTACAATTGGGGTTGATGGGCGTAACTACGGTTGCTCCCATATTGCCCATGGATCTCTCATTGCAACTGATGGCCTTGCAGTTCGTACTAGCCCAGAATTCACCAGTCGAACAGGACTGATAATTTACCTAGGTTGACTGTTGCGGTTACAACGGTCTGGAGTGGACTGAGCTATGTGTTTTCCAAGGACGCCGTAAAGATTTTGACGTCCAACAAACCCCCTTTTAAACAATGAGCTATGCCAATTTCACGAAGCAGCGCATAATATACACATCACATAATGTTAACTCAAACAAGACAAAGCATATAGTACAAGTATCGACTGGGATGGAAAGCGAACGGGATGCCTACTTGGAGCTTGGTGTGGTTCGATGACGACGAACCTCTTCTAGAGCTGCGTTGATCGCAGGCTTTACCTTTCGCTTTTCGCGCCAGTCAGCGCCTAAACGCCTAGTGATTTGCCCCAGGTCAGTAATGGGCAGCAATCAAGATGGAAGATGACAAACTTTGCTCGAGTCATGAAGAGTATGGCGGTCGCAACGGTCTTGAGCGACTTTCGCGACTTCGCGGGCGGCTTTTCGTGAGGGAAGCCAGGTCGCGCAAGGGCACGTTCGATCTTCTCATTTCTAGACCATAGTCAGCGCGTGCCGTCGAGTATCTCTCAAGCAGTATTACTTACGGCTTCGAGTATACATCTAGCACCTGGATCAAGTATCTCTTCTGATACGACACGTCCTGGCGCAATAGAGACTCGCGATAGAATTTATCCTTAAGGTATCGGATTTGAACCATAAGGCCTTTGCATTCCTTGTTATGTGTCTTTTTCAAGCTCTCAATTTGCTCAGGCCTCCTAGATAACGAAAAGGACCATGAGAAAGAATGGAGAAAATCTGAATTGGATGCTCACCAAGCTGCTCCATGGTCCTTTAGGCGGATCTGCAATTGTGCGGCAGCATCTTTCGCTGACTGGAGTTGTTCGTTCAAAGCTCGCATTTGAACTTGAGCATCAGTCCGTGCGCGATGTTGTCGCTCTTTCTCACGATCGTTCCCTTCAACGCGCTCCAATTTTAGATGTTCGATATCTGTTCCAAGTTGGTCGGCCTCTGTCTTGACGCGTTTCAGCTCGGCCTGGAGCGCTCGTACAACACGCTCGGCATCAGATTGGGCTCCGCGTGCGGTGTGCATCGCGGCTGCCATGTCCTTCATTCCAGCCTCACGCTCTGCAAGCAAAGCGCGCAATGCTTCTATCTCCGTGACCTGCATGTCTAGACGGTGCTGACGTTTGTCATGTTCAGCTTGGGAGTTCGCATTACGCTGGCGCAATGACTCGGCGCGCTGTATAACGCCATGAGCATAAGGTCCATGGTAGTAAGTGGGCATATTTACCTCAGTAATCTCTTCAAATCGCTTCCTTAGTTGCTCATGGTCTCGGGTAAGGACCTCTCGCTCGGCTCGCAGATTTTCGATCTGTAGGTTGTTTTCGTGTAGTCTAGCCTCGAGATGGCGGGCTTTGGTCTCAGCTAGAGCATTACCTAGAGAAATAGGTCTGAATAATACAGTACGAAAAGGCATCCACAAAATGCTTACTTCTTAACTCCATCTCAAGCTCCTTGTTGTTGTTCTTGTATCGCTCCAACTGGGACTTGACGGAATCGACGTCCTGGCATTGGGTTTATTACACGAGCCTTACGTTTGACCAAAGGAGAGCAACTCACCAAATTAGTTCTCTCTAGCTTAGCAAGAACCTCCGCCTTATCTCGAGTGGCACGAGAATGCTCAGCAGACAACGACCGTAACTTGGATCGCTCCACACGTAGTTCTTCTTCGAGCTCTGCAATCGCATTCCTAGCCCGGTCCAGCTCCTATTAATTAGCAGTGTGTGATGAGCGGATGCTTAGGGTCAGAGACCAAATTACACACCATATCAGCTAATGCCTTTTCCCTCTCCTTTTCATCTCTGATACTCTTCGCAGCTTCAACCGCTCGCCTTCGTTCATCTTCCATTGCTCGCTTCATCTCGGCCTCAGCTCGACGCGCAAGTTCGGCCTCCTGGCGACTTGTCCCCCTGAGAGCCTCATTCTCTTGACCGAGTTTCTGCCACTCAGCACGTAGGCTTTCCAGCTGAGTGTTCGCGGCGGCAAGTGCGGCTTGGAGGTTACGTGATGTCTTGGTTTCGGGTGTAGGAGGCTCAGTCATGAGATCGTCCAGCAGACTATAATTCCGGTCAACAAGAGACAGACAGTCGAGACAAGATTATTTACCTTGCGCTGCTTGTTTCGGCCCACTGTACGATAGCGGAGGCGTCGAACCGCATATGGCACTTGGCACATCGGCACCGTTGGAGCTTCTTGATGAGGCGTTCTTCCCTCCGACCAAGATGCGCCAGCTCTCGTTCAAGGGTGGTGATCTTTTCCTTGGCAACATGCAGGTTTGTAGTTAGAGAAACCGTTCCAGCTCCAGCTTTTTCTAATTTATCGAGCTTGTCGTCGATGCTCTCGTTCGCCTCCGCCAAACGTGCATCAACCTCCATCAAGCGTGCATGGATAGCTTCTGGGTCGGTGAGACCATGCATCGTACTCTGGTTCAACCACGACGGCTAAAACAAAAAGAATTAACACTGTCCTAGCCCGGTTGAAACGGCCCAAACTCACATCTCTCAAGGCTGCTCCTGGAGTCTTAGGGGTTTTCAGGTTCATCATGGCAAGACGGCCCAAGGGTGTGCCGTTCGCTGTGCCTGCAATGAATGAGGTTCTGCTAGGAGTTCCGGCTCCACCTGCCCCCGCGCCGAACCCAGCGGAACGCATAACTTGTATGCGCTCAGTCAAGACCTCCTTCTCCTTTTCCAGTTGCTCAATCCGCATGTCTTTCGCCTTGGCTAAAGCTGAGCCAGCGGGTGACTCGGCTGTGAGGCGTGCAATCTCGCGGTGAGCGTCGTCGAGCTGCCGCTCAAGGTCTGCGACCAGGGCCTCGTGCTCATGCAGTGGAATATGGTCTTCCGTGTTGGAACGACTCCGGGAGGAACGGTTCATGAGTTCGGTGCGTTCGCGCTCGAGAGAGGTAATCTTGCCACGCAGCGATTTAATCTGTTCTGCATCGTCCAAAATCCTGGATTCGACCGTTTCAAGTGCCGTTTCTAGCTCCTCGACCTGTTTGCGGGCCTCATCGCGCTGGTGCAGCAAGTCATCCCTTTCGGCAAGAATGTCCTCTTGTTCACGGACAGCGGCATCGCGCTCCTTGGCAATCATGTCCCGTTCCCTGAGCGCATCGTCCCTCTCGTTGGCGATTTCATCTCGCTCTCTCTCCAGTGCGTCCATCTCTTCCAGATCCTGCTCAAGCCTTTGCACCTTGGTTTCCCACTCGATGGCTTCCTTCTCCAAAGCCCTGATCTTGTCCACTGCGTCGGTCGCTCCAACCTGCTCATTCCGTAAGGCAGCCCTTGCGTCCCTCAATTCCGCCTTCAACGACCTGCCTTCGGCACCAAGGTTCGCAATTTCTTCCTCCAGCTCCTTGACCTGGTGCTCCAACCTAGCGCACTGCTCTCGTTCCAGCATCAGCGCCTCCTCGTGAGCTTCACGGCCGTCCCGACTTCGGTCAATAAGGCGCTCGCGGAGTTCAGATGCCTCGGCTTCGCGCTCCTTGAGTTTGCCTTGCATCCTTTCGATAACGTGTTGAACATCGGTCTCGAGCTCAGCAATTTGGGCGTTACATTGCTCGGTTACTTGAGCGACCTCTTCGCGAGCAGCATTCGCATCAGCCTGTGCAGCCTCCAGTTCGGATCGGATAGCATCGACTTCGGTACGGGCAGCTTCTGCATGATTGAGGGCCGTGACAAGCTCCTCGTTCAAATCCTCTACGACCTCGATTTCTGGATCCCTTTCCACTCCATCCTCGCCCATATCTAAGTCAATGCTCAGCCCCTCGAATAGCGCGTTTCGATCGACCTTGACGCCTCTTGCTGCGAGCCGTTCAATAAGCTCCAAACAAGCCCTTTTCAGCATCACATTTTCGTCCCTGTATATCGCGTTCTCCTCCGAGAGGTGCTTGTTCAGGCTCTGCAGATAGGTTCTCAACTTTCGCTGGTCGAACTCCCCTCCGCCACCTCGTGCATGTGCAATCGCATCAAACGATGCGTTGGCGCGTCGATGGATGGCGAGATCATGCGAAGATGCGGTCGACACAAAACTCGAGCTGCCAACTCCCCCAGCCGCCTCAGATAAACGGCGGACCGCCGGAGTCTGGAATCGACTGTGCGCAAAAGGAGTGGGTTTCGAACGCAGGGTGGGCTGCACAGCCGAATTGACAACTTGCATCATAAAGGAGCGACTCAGTTTGTTGGTTCCCGGCGCAGGCTTTGGTGTGTCCGATAGTGCACCGTCAAGGCCACTCCCAGGAGTCTGAGGAACAGGAAGACGATGGGCTTGAGCGGGCGAAGGCGCGGGTGATGCGGTCATAGCTCGTCGAGTAGGATTAAATGGAGAAGTCGAGGGAGCAGGCGCAGGCGTCTCACTGGCGGCTCGTTGCCCGGGAGACGAGCGAGATCGACTGAAAGAGTGCGCCGAAACCGAGTCATAGGTGATTTCGCTCTCGCTGGCTGGTGGAGCCTCACTCTGAGATGCCTTTGGGCTGGGCCGAACGCTAAGCTTGCTTTGGGAGAGTGAACGTTCCAAGACAGACGCAGAGCGAGAAGGTTGCGCCGGCGAACGATCCTGGCTGGGTTCCTTTGGTAGGGAGTCATAGGATATGTCGCGTTCGGTGTCAAGACTCTGTGCGACACGTGAAGCAGAACGAGAAGCAGGGGCTGAACGATGGCTACGATCCGAAACTGATCCATATGATGCGTCACCCCGAGCAGGACTGAGCGGGAGGCGTTGAAGAGTGGGCGTGTGTTGAGACGAGGCGGAGGTAACAGAACGAGGAGAGTGCGTGAGAGTAGGAATAGGGGAAGGCGCCTGAGCGGGGATACGTGCACGAGGCGAAGGCTTGATATGAGCCGACAAGCCGTTTGAGCGACGAGTAACATCCTAACAACAGTTAAACCAACAACATGTGCCTCAAATCGACCAGTCACTCACTGCATCACGGGCGGTAGCATGCGAGTCATTGTAAATGTCTTTGAGCGATTTATGGACAGGAGCCCGACTTTCGTTGTGCTCCAGCTCATCTGGGGACCCAGTACGACTGATAGATTCCAAAGCGTCCGTCAGAGACATGGAGAGTTCCACATCGTCCTGGGTCGGAGGAGGCAGATATTCTTCCGGCAATGAGTCCATACTTAGCTCGTGAGAGTGGATGGAAGAGGCCAAGCGAGGGTTATCCGGTTGAATGGGTGCACGAGCAGTAACCTCGCCGACAGACCTGGGGGTTGAGAGCGCACGGATTTTGCTGGGACGAGGAGTGGGAGTGAATGTTGAAGGTGATTTCGCTTTGGCAGGGGTTGGATAGTATGCTGAATGTTCGACCGACACCGCTTCACTCTCCTCTGGAAAGGCCGAGTCTTCGAAAGCAGGCATAGAGGGGAGTGAGGGGAGCTCTTCGTCCTGGGCTTGCTCAATTCGCGCCCATATGCGCGATGGAGTCTCAAGGCGCATCGCCATGTCTGAGCGCAATTGCACGTCAACGGAGGTACTAATTATACTTATTAAATTGTCACTAACCTAGTGTTGTCGACGCGTGTCTTGAGTTTGTTCGACGCGCCCCTGTAGCACGTGACCATGAGAGGTTTAGGTCAGCGGAGCTGTGGGCTCAAAATCGCAGGAAATTCACTCTATCTATGGGTTCGAGCTGCTCTTCCTACGTCAACGTAACACAGTGATATACCACATGGGTTTTCTAGTTAACCATGTACTCTACATCAGAAATCCTCAAAAATTAGATCTCTTTCCACCAAATCCCCACCTCAAACCACGTGATGATAGGCGCACATTCCAAAGTAACGCAGATCATTCTAATCCAAACAGACAGATTGTCCAGATGCCAAGTTTGACACTCCTTCGTAGTCGTCTGCTTGGTCCGCGCATGTGTCGCCTATTCTCTTCCAGGAGAGCCATCATTTACTCGGAAACGGGCGACCCATCCCAGGTGTTATCTGTCTCAAAAGTGTCAGCGTTGTCTGAGAAGGTGCCAGCCGGTAATGTAGGAGTCAAGTTTCTACTTTCCCCGATTAACCCCGCAGATTTGAATGTGGTTCAAGGTCAGTCTCGCTCAACACACCCCGTGATCGGCTATTATGCAAACGATTGTATAGGGGTATATCCATCCAAGCCCGAGATTCGGAACGATTTAGGGACTCCATTCCCATCATTCATAGGCGGAAACGAGGGTTTGGCCCAGGTCGAGTGTGTCGGGAATGGCGTCAATAACCTGTCTATCGGAGACTGGGTGATCTTGTCGAAACCCCAATCCGGCACCTGGGCATCCCACGCATATGCGGATGCTAAAGACGTCATCCCCGTTGATAAGAAGGTTGGAGAAGTTCGCGCAGCGACTATAACGGTAAGCCTTCACTCATTTGAACTGAACCGTCAATCCGAGATCGTCAGGTCAATCCCCCTACGGCTCGGGGAATGTTGTCAGACTTTCGGGACTTGGTAGAAGGCGATTTCGTAATCCAAAACGGAGCAAATAGCGCTGTGGGACAAGCAGTAATTCAGATAGCAGCGGCCAGAGGACTGCGTACCATCAACGTAGTCCGGGATCGGTAAGCTACTGCGTATGCCTCGTTTAAATGGATCTTAGCGGTGCGCCTAGCCCGGGTATCGAGGATTTAAAACAGCAGCTAGTTTCACTCGGTGCAACACACGTTCTCACCGAAGATGAGCTCGCGGACAAGTCCACCCGGGGTAAAGTAAAGGAATGGACAGGGAGAAAGGTAGCTCACTAAATAATTCTCATCAGCCATTTCGAGCTGAACATAAATGTGTGCTCAAGGGTATTAAGCTTGGTCTCAATTGCGTCAGCGGAAAAATGACCACTGTTCTTGCTAAATATCTTGGCGAAAACGCGGCCCTCGTGTCGTATGGTGCGATGAGCAAGTCGCCGCTTTCTCTGCCTACAAGTCTTTTTATTTTCCAGGTGAGGTTGCTGAATATCATATCCTACATAGCTAGGATTAGCCTAATTTAGATGCGAATAAACCTAGAACCTCACTTCATATGGCTACTGGCAAACACGTTGGTGAGACCCAACCGACTTCATATAAAAGCATGTCTATTCACTGGTGCAACAGGTATGCGACCCACTCACCAGAAGAGCGTCAGACAATGTTGCGTGAAATTACAGACTTGATGCTAGCAGACAAGGCATGTTTTAAGGTTTTCTTCGATCCCTGCATTATCTAACCATGTCTCGTGTTATAGTTGAGAGCACCGGAGCACGAAATCCTGAGCATCAAGAAAAATGTTTCCGACGAAGACGCAACAAAGGCTCTTCGGAATAGTTTAGAGAAGATTTCCGCTGGTCGCTTTGGGAAGAAGCTTCTGGTCAAATTTGATTGAATACAAGGTTCGATCCAGTGCGCATATACCCACCAGCCAATGGCTAAATACTTAGAGTTCTTCTGGCGTTTGGGCCAACAATAAGAGAGAAATTTGATTATAATAGTATCACTCCACGAACTGAAGAACAGAGAGCAATAGATCTTCCATCTACACCAATTATCCTGAAACATAGCTAAGTACAAGGCAGGGAAGAAACAGTAGACCAAGGAATACAATCCCGAGCAATACAAAGTCAATATCTAGAGGAAAGGGGTATACACCACTTGGTCAAATCACTGGGACTCTGGGTCAACGTACAATTCACGAAGGCGTCTAGACCTCCTCAGAATCGCGGAGGGCTGCGAGGCTAATGGGGCCTTGGTCGTCAGACGTTGCCGAGTTTGGACAGTAAAAGAGTTGGCCGGGCTGGCTCTAGCAATGGCATCAATGGCGGTCTGGTGAGCTCGACTTTTCTTTCTCTGAGGTCGAGCTACCGCCGGCTTCGGAATAGGGTTGGCCAGTCGCACAGTCGCGAGCTTGGAACCACGTACACTAGTGGCGTGCGAAGGACATGAGCTGGTGATTTCGTCGATCCCTTGCATGCGTTGCGAGACAGAGACGCTGGTTGTAATGCTGGTGCGCGAGGAGGCACGAGAGACCGATCGAGCAGTGATCTTTGTCGCCGTGCTGGTTGAAGAAGATGCGGTAGATGATGGTGCCTGTAACTCATCGTTAACACAAGATGTGGTGGATTAGATTGCAAGCTCACCTCCGGTGCAGCTGACGCTGTAGTCCTGGAAACAGCACGAGACTTCGCACTCGTGAGTATCTTGTCCTGTAGATGAACAAGAATCAGCGACTTTTTAGTAACAAAGTTGAGCGGACACTTACCGCTGCAGCGCGCTCCGCGCGCAAGGCTGCCAACTTCTGAAGCCTCAAGAGAGCATCGCTGGTTGGAAGGATTTTGACATTGCACTCATCGTCCTCAGAGTCACTGCTTTCCAGTAGCGCAACTTCACTGATTGTCTGAGCTACAACGCGAGGTTTAATCTTGGGAGCTTCGCGCGGCCTCTTATAGAGAGCCGCATGACGATGAGCTTTTGCACGTCGGTCCCATGCACCGGCCTCATCCTGAGACTCTTCTTCGGTAGATCCCGCCATGTCTTGGTCACCATCTCGGTACAAATATGACGGATCGACAAGTACAGGATCGATAGGAGGTGGCAAGTGTTGTATCACAGGCCGAGACGCGTTGACGTCAAGGACTTGGGTGTCTGAGCGGCGCAGTGGAGGAAGACGACGCGCATGAGTATTACGCACACTAACGCGCGGCTGCTTAACCTGGAGTACTTTAGTGTTAACGCGTGCCTAACGAGGATTCGGGCAGGGTGGGACTTACGGAAGGTGCTTCTTCGTCGCTGTCGTGAGCTCGGCGCTTGAGATTTCGGCTGGTAGACATCGAGTACATAGAGTGTGCTAGGGGGACTACAACTGAGTATCGGCAACGGATGGTGTGGAGAGTAAGACGGGGGTCTCTGCTTTTCAGCTCTTATACCCCCTAAGGGTATGGCCCAATCGCTGTATGCTATGCTGAAAACTAGATGGCCCAAGAACCGAATTTCTATTTGGCTCCAATTGTTTGGGTGGCCAGTTCGCTGTTGCTATACGCACTGTTAGGCCAGATAGACACTTCGGCCGCAGATTGCCACTTCCTAAGTGCACCCAGCTGTTTCATCTGGGCGATGTCAGTAAACTAATCACCCCGCAGGTAGAATTTCCGTTCACATGAGAGCCTACGCTCAAAATTGGTATGCATAATGTGTCACAAATAATGGCCAAAGCGCATACATCCAGCGTCAATTGTTTGTTCCCTTGTTCAGCGCTTAGTGGTCTTCACAAACGGAGATCGAAAACTCTCTCATGTTTTTTCTATTTGCAACATCCTTTGTGGCCAAAACGGGACCTCGAAGGTTGATCCCATGATGAATACCGTAGTGGTCTATTACCCTTGTAGCTGGACGTATGCGGCCGGGAATAACCCAGTCGCGCCATTTGCCGTAGTTCCACTCCACCAATCGTCACTAACCGTCGTATCCACTTGCACGATATGGTCGCCCTCGTTGAAAGAGATTTCATTCTCCTCTCCAGCAGCGTAGTCGTATAGCGCGACGGCTACGACACCATGATCCTCGGGTTCTGGCTCGGGAGTAGCTGGGCGGGGAGGTGCTGGGGGAGGCGCTGGAGCTGCCGGGGCCGCTGGAGGTGGTGGCGGCGGCGGCGGTGGTGGTGGTGGCGGCGGCTGTTAGTAAGCGGATTGCGTCAGAAAAACTACGGCCAATGGCACATTTCAAGTTGTACACATACGGCAGCTTCCTCCGGTTCTGGCTCTGCTTCGACCAATTCGACGTATGTAGCTGACAAAAACATGAATTCGAGGGCTCACATCGCGGCGACATGACTCACCTGGGAAAAGTCCCGCTTCACCTCTGGCATTGGTTCCGTGCCACCAGCCTAAAGGAGTAATATTAGCCAGGTACATTCCGATGTAGCACAATTGCGTACCGTCATCTACCATCTCAATGTTAGTAATACGCTCTCCCTCTGCAAATGAGATTTCGTTTTCTTCGGCAGCCTGAGTAAGTTGGTGCTACATTAAATAGTTATCTGGGAGTGTAATAAGCCAACATACTGCATATTCGTAGGCGGCAATCGCTTGTTGACCTTGACCTTCTGCCAGGCCTATCCCTGCTGCCTGTAGTGCTGTCTTAGACAAGCCTTATAATCGCGTGTATATAATACATTACTTTTTGAGTTATTTCTTCCACGGGAGAAGGTTCCCTAGGAGGAGCGACAGCGACAGGAGCCGGCGGTGGTGGAGGCGGCGGAGGCGGGGGCGGGGGCGGGGAAGCTGCTAACCATGAGTCCGTGTATAAAAGACCAAGATAGCAAAGATGCCCACCTTCTTCCACTTCGGGTTCTGGGTCTGGCTCTGGGGCTGCCACAGGGCGAGGAGGGGCAGGAGGCGGCGGAGGCGGAGGCGGAGGTGGGGCTAGAACACAGTGGATAGGTGATATGAATGGGGGTTATGTGGGATAGTACGCACGTGCATCGTAGCTTTCTTCCTCGACGACCTCCGGCTCGGGAGTGGGCTCTGGTTCTGGTTGGAACTGGGAAGTTGCAATCGCTGCGGCAGCGCCAACAGCGATCGCGCCAACCCCAACCCCCAATGCAGCCTTGCTTCGCGCGTTTTCTTCCTCTTCTTGTTGCTTCCTAAGAGCCTGTCGTTGACTCCATGTGAGGCCACCGCTTGGCCGAGGGGCCGATGAAGGGGCCGCAGCCTGCTGTTCGGCCTGGCGGGCTTCGAAAGGATTGACCAATCTCTTCGGTTTAGGTAGAGATACTGGGGTATATGCGGTACCAACAGGCATGATACGGTCTTCTTCAGCAGGTTTCGGGGGTGGAGCTGCTGCGGCTGGCTGTAGGAACATTTAGATACGAATAATGGCGCTGTCTATCGTGAAACCTACTGCTGGAACAGGGCGAGCCGTCGAGGGAATACTTGGTGGACCGGTGGGTCGAGAGGCTGCAGGAATCGGGGGAGCAGGAGCTGAAGGCGCATCCCAAGATGGAGCCGCAGCAGGTTTGGTTGGTACAGGCCGAGGGGCAGATGGGATACTGGGCTGTGGTGTTGCACGAATATTCGTCAGCTCCTCTCGTGCAGGAGTGTACGATGTGCCCTTCAAATGACGTGGGTTAGAATATATATAGGTTAGAGTTACTGTAGGCTCACAACTTTGCCGATTACGTCCGGTTTCGCGGTCTTCCGCATGGCAGCAATATCTGGTGCACCAACCGGTTTATACGAAGTACCAACAGGAGCGATGGGGTCCACTCGTTTCGGAGCTTCTTTGTGGAAGGAATACTTTGCTCCTGAAGCGTCGTTGACCTTTTTCATAATAAGCGTAGGGGAGACATCGGCCTGAATCGTTTACACCGTGTTAAATTCATATGCAGGTTGGGCATAGATTTCACTTGCCTCGTTGCGCGCGTTCACAACGACATGTGTTCCTTTCAAAAACGCAGCGACAGCGCTGGAGTGTGTGTCTAACAGTGCAACATTAGAATACCGAACGATCCGCAAGACCTAAACATACGAAAGAGCCCTTTCCGCGATTCGGGCACCCCATCTCCACACCACTAGATTTTCGATTGTAAATAGTCTCTTTGTAGCCTGGCACTGAAACCGAATCATCTTACGTTGATTTGGACAAACTTGTTTAATTGCGTCTAGACTTGGTTGTTTAGCGGCAGTAAACTATTGCTGGTGCTCTCTCATGCTCACGTTAGGGTCTACTACTCGAACGAATGCGTACTAGCTCGGTTCAGTATGATTTCGGGTTGTTCAAGCGAGGTTGTTAGCCTACCTGCATGCTACCGAAATCTTAGTACAACAAAGCGATTGATTCTTAGAAGAAACTCACCGGCCGTCAGAAAACTCCTCCTCCAGAGCTTCCAATCCTCCAGAACCAGTGTCTTGTACCTTGAGGTCATTTGATCCTTGTACCCGACGCGTTAGCATCCTTTCCAAACGCGACATAATGGCAAGCCGCGAGCTACCTTTCTCGTATGTAAAGAGACACCAGTCGGTGTTTGGATCTCCATTGAGGACAGCCTGATATGCTGTCAAGAGCTCGCGCGATGCCAAGTTGACGCCCAACGACATTGTGGTGGTTGAGGGTGCTTCGCAGCACTTGTGCGAAAGCGGCGTACGTCAGCTTATGTCATACTAGGGACGCGGCGCTAATGAGTCGATGCGCCTTACGTGGCATCTTGTGGCTGTGTCCGAGCTGAACACTGTTGTCCGCGACTGCCACGTCCTCTGCTCGGCTATCCCCTGGGTATAAAGTCTGGGCTAGATCAGACAGATTGCCTTTGCACCCATCACCTCCCCAGACTCTCCGCATTCCTCTCTCCAAAATGCTCACGACCTACGCACTTCCTTTGCTCGCCTTGGCTCAGATCGCCTTGGCCGGCATGTACCCCAAGGGTGGCGCCGTCAAGCAGCTCACCGCAGCTGAATGGAAGCAGGCGATGAACGAGGAGGTTAGTTCTGCTTGATTGACGGTCATTATGATGCTTGAACTAATGTTTCAACTCGGTTAGATTACTGCAGTCACTGCATTTGTGGCGCCATGGTGTGGGGTAAGTATTTTGACAAGTTGGATTGATATATGTCTTAATCCTATACACTCTAGCACTGTCAACGTTTGACTCCCGAATTTAGCAAAGCCGCTGAATCCCTAGCCGGCATTGTGCCTTTCTATGCTATTGACTGTGACGCAAACGAGAACAAACAGCTTTGTGGAGAGCAGGTGAGGGATTCAATGCTGGCCTATCGACTAATACTTACGGCTAGCAGGGCGTCAAAGGTTTCCCTACCATCAAGGGATTCCCTCGAGGGAAAAAAGGAGTTCCGCATGACTATCAGGGGGAGAGAACATCGAGTGGGCTTGTCGATTTTGCCACAAGCGAAGTCCCAGCACGAGTCAAGACTCTTCGGGGATCTTCCGCCATCCAAACATGGACAAAATCAACGGTACGATCATGTTTTACGAGCTATAAATCGCAAACTCAGATTTCATACAGGAGCCAAAACTACCCCATGTCTTGCTCCTCACCAAATCACCCAAGCTCCCCGTTTTATGGAAAGTGCTTGGGTGGAGGCACCACAAACAGATTTCTTTTGGTGCGACGAAAGATGAAAAGGGCGAGATCATCAAAGAGCTGGGCATTGACGTTCCTGCCGACGGAAAATCCAAAGTTCTGGTATGGGGGGTTGGCGACACGAAACCTACCTTGTATGAGGGTAAGCCGACAAATTCTTATTAGAGACAAAGCTAATCGATGTTTTAGGTGTTCTCAAATTCGACCCTCTACACAAATTCTTGAAAACGCTCGCAGATAAACAGCACTCTGAGCTATAGGTGTGAGGACTGGGTTGCATCTTGACGACGTTTATCGAGGATTTCAAGCACTTTAGCTGCATGCATTTGGATGAATGACCAATTCAACTAGACCCGTGTAGTGATGTACATACCGCATTTATTCATTTACCTTTTCACATCTGATTCTGTGGGATGACTGACTTGGACCAACCAGGGATAGAACCTAGATCGAGGTGCAAGTGCACCAACAGTACATTATATGCGTCGCATCTGGTAACTTGTACCATAACGAAGAGCTCTCAAGACCGGTTATCTGGACGGCCCTAATCTGAGGTTACTGAGTGGATTTTGAGGAGCGCCATCGATAGCACGAGCAAATCGCGATGGGCACACAATTAGGGGGATCTTACCCCAAAGTGACCTGTACATCCCGCAACAACGATATACCGCACTTCCAGCTAAGATTTCGGTGCCTCCCACGCACCACGTAAGATAACGCTGACCATCAGGCGTTCTGCAGTCTTATAAATTTCCAAATTTCGGCTGAATACATCTCTTCTAGAATAAGAAACTAGGCCTTATTTCATTCGGCTAAACATTGATGAGTATAACCGACGTGACCCACCATCCCATCTACAGCGAAACCGTCTCACGGCGATAGTTTGGCTAAACAAAATCGACGTCACTTTGATTCACCATGCCGGAAGAATCACGAGCCATTGTTACAGGGGTCATAGACTGAGCCCCTATTTGCCGTTACAAACGCTTTCTAAATATGGTGTATGTGGGAACGCATATCTTTCGCAGAATATAACTGTATCATACAATGGAGCTATGAGTAGCACAGCCTCGTTCACCAATTATCACTACTTTATAGAAGCTCAGCATTAAGATTAAATTATGTTGAAGCCCGATAACAGGTACACCTGCTCAAGCATGCTCCTTATGACTGATTTCGGTGTGCTTGGTCTTGGGCTCGACTTGGATGGCATCAGGGTCTGCAGGATGAACATCCTCAGCAATGAGTTGCCTACGATAGGCAACCGAGTTGATGGCGTTGGTATTCTGGTAGAGAACGTCGATTTGTTCAAGAGAAAGCCCCTTTGTTTCGGGAATGAGAAAGTCTGTGATAATATCAATTAGTTCTTTAGGCTGTGTTCGAAACAAGAGCGAGTGGACTTGCATGTGAACAACAAGCACCCAACGCATGTGCCGCCCCAAATGAAGAATACCTTCACTCCCAAGTTCGCGTTGCCACGGCCAGGATTGACGAGATACGGGGTAGCGTATCCAATGCCAAAGTTCCAGAGCCAGTTCGATGCTGTCGAGAGAGACATGGCTTTCGCTCGAAGGTTGAGCGGGAAGATCTCGCCGGTGACGACCCATGCGATCGGTCCCCAGGTGGCAGCAAAGAACGCGATGTAGATGCAGACGAATGCAATGAGCACCTTTTGTCCTGCCATGTTCTGCGTAGAGATCGTAACGCCGATAATTGCAACCAGGAACTCGCAGACGAGCATGCCAGCAGCGCCAATGAGCAGGAGGCGACGACGTCCGACCTTGTCGACGGCCCAGATACCGGGAATGGTCATCCCGACGTTCACGACATTAGTCGCAATGGAGATAAGGAAAGGATCGCGAATGCCAGAGTGCTGAAAGAAGGTAGTGCCATAGTAGAAAATAAAGTTGATACCGGTAAGCTGCTGCCAGGCCTGGAGGAAGACACCGGTCATGACGCGAGTCAAAATCTTGTTGGGTCCTTGTCTGAAGCAGTCAGCGTACGATCCGCTTCCCATTTCTTCTTCTGCCCGCTGAGCAGCTCGGATATCAGCGAGTTCTGCTTCAACAGCAGGATCCTCTGGGCTCAAAGACAATAGGCGGCCAAGGGCACGGCGAGCAGGCTCATCGCGGCCACGCTTCATAAGATAACGGGGCGATTCGGGAAGGAGCATCATGCCGAACGCAAGGACCGCAGCCCAAGCAAACTGGATGCCAATTGGAATGCGCCACGCCGAGTAGTTTTGACGATACTGGGTAGAGTTGTTCACGATCGAAGCGATTAGGAGCCCAATAGTGATAGCCCATTGGTAACAGGAAACAACAGCACCACGGATCCATTTTGGAGCACTAGGAAGATCACGTCGTTACTATATGCGTCATTTTTGGTGAGCATTGCACTTGCCATTCAGATTGGTACATTGGAACCAATGTTGACAGCATCCCTACGCCCAGTCCCGCAAATACACGACCAACTATATTCGACAGGCAGTGAGCTAGAAGAGCACATCCGGGACAGAAGCCCTGTCACGTACCGACGAATACGGAGAACTCCAGGGTTCCCGTTTGTAGTGCTACACCAACACAGAAAACCAAGGTCGCCGCTACAATTCCCCACTTGCGGCCAAGAAAGTCACCCATTGGGGCAGCAAAGAGTGCACCAAAAAATGTTCCAGCAGACAAGATCGAAACAACAAGTGACTCTTGAGTCGTAGTGATAGCATAGGTTCCTGAGGCCGTCTCGCTACCAAATGTTTTAAGCCAGTTCTGCGCCAAGTCAGCACTACGTTCGAATGTTTTATGTTCTACTCACATCCATCTGTTTTATGCCTGAAATAACACCAGTATCATATCCATATAAGACACCTCCAAATGCCGCAAAGGTTGTCATAAGAATACCAGCGAGCTTGTTCTTAGGTGCTACAGGGGCATGTAAGAAACCATTGTGCGCAAGCCAGTAATGCTCACCTCCATCGCCCCCTAATCCACCGCCAGTTGCTACGGGACCTCCCGCCATAATAGACAATTAGAGGAAAAGTAGAGAGAGCAGGAGTGGGTTCGCTTTGTAAAGAGCGTTTTAGAAGTGTTGATTCCTTGGTGTGGGGTTGCTGGTGGGGGATGTTCGCCTCTCCACTGAGGGGACCCATATTTATACTTTCTCTCCTGTCATACCCTACCGCCGACTAGACTAGGGTGTTGGCAAAAGGTTGGCATAAAAATGAAATGACCGACTATGCGCGTGATTGCCGAATCCTACCAAGCATCTCGGTAAAAAAAAATGGTTAACGCTAATCACGCTGAAGTAATTTCACTAAAACGGCACTCTACGCGACAAAACGGGCTCTAACGCACCAGATCGGCAGATATCTGAGTGTTGGTATGACGTATGTCCGGGACTGGGGTGCAATTTAGTGGTAGAGCTTGCCGAGAAGAAGTGTCGAGATATGTGGAGAGTGTTTTGAGGCCCTTCTCGAGCGAAGGTGGCGTCTGTTGCAAAAGGGTCCGGTTGTTCGTCCGAGCAAGCTTCACACCTTGATCTTGGCCATTCGCCGGTTAGCCTGATATATTGTTAGAGCAATACAACTTACTCGGCACCCAAGCGAGGCATCATAGCCAGAGTCAAGTCGCCTGTACGTCACCTGACAAAGTTAGATACAGATTACCTAATCCGGAACACGGTCCGCTACGGCACTAATCGCATGTGATTGGACATCCCCACATCCGACCACACCCGAGGACAGCTTGGCAAATCGAAACACAATAAAGCCAATCTTTTGGTTTCGCATTCCAATCATAACTAAGCATTACATCCAGACACACAAATCACCAGACATAAAACAAAGATGGATAAGTGACAATCAGTCTAGTTACAACGCGCCTAGTTGTGCTCAACCTCGGCCTTTTCGTTGTGGACTTCGCGGGACTTGGTCGAGCGCAAGCCGTGGAGACCGTGCTCTTGGTCGACCTTGGAGGTGACGCGCGCAATCGCCTCCGGGTCCGCAGCGTGCACGTCCTCTGCGATGAGCTGTCGGCGGTACGCAACAGAGTGGATCGCGTTCGTGTTCTGGTACAGGATGTCGATCTGCTCCAGCGACAGTCCCTTCGTCTCCGGAATCAGGAAGTACGTGAACAGCAAGCATCCCACGCAGGTAGAGCCCCAGATGAAGAACACCTTCACACCCAGGTTCGCGTTGCCAGGACCGCTGTTGACCAGGTAGGGAGTGGCATAGCCGATACCAAAGTTCCACAGCCAGTTGGACGCGGTCGACAACGACATGGCCTTGGCGCGGATCGCAAGAGGGAAGATCTCGCCGGTGACGACCCATGCGATCGGTCCCCAGGTGGCAGCGAAGAAAGCGATGTAGATGCAGACGAACGCAATCAAGACTTTTTGGCCAGCCTGGTTCTCGACAGAGATGGTAACACCGATGATGGCGACGAGGTACTCGCAGATGAGCATGCCAGCGGCACCGATGAGCAGGAGGCGGCGACGTCCGACTTTGTCGACAGCCCAGATACCAGGAACAGTCATGCCCACGTTCACGACGTTGGTGGCGATCGTGATCAAGAAGGGGTTCCTAATACCGGAGCGTTGGAAGAAGGTGGTGCCGTAGTAGAAGATAAAGTTGATACCCGTGAGTTGCTGCCAGGCCTGGAGGAAGATACCGGTCATGACGCGAGTCAAGATCTTGTTCGGGCCTTGCTTGAAGCAGTCTGCATACGACCCAGACCCGAGCTCCTCTTCGGCGCGCAAGTTGGCACGGATGTCGTTGAGCTCGGTCTCGACCTCGGGGTCCTCAGGGTGGAGCGAGAGGAGACGGGCAAGAGCGCGCTGAGCGTCCTGGTCGCGGCCACGCTTGATGAGGTAACGAGGCGACTCGGGAAGCAGGAACATTCCGAATGCGAGGACACCGGCCCAAACGAATTGGATGGCGATCGGGATGCGCCAGGAAGTGTGGTCATCGCGGTTCTTGGTACCGTTGTTGACGATGGCAGCGAGCAAGAGACCGATGGTGATGGCCCACTGGTAGCAAGCGACAACGGCACCACGGATCCACTTGGGCGAACTAGACAAGACGCATATAAGCGTTGAATCTAAAGCTGTGCGTCACGAGCTTACCATTCAGACTGATACATAGGGACCAAGCAGGAGACCATTCCGACACCGAGACCAGCGAATACACGACCGACTATAGTAACCTATTAGAATGCGCAGATTTCAAAGGGCGAGGTGAACGTACCGACAAAGACAGCGACACCAGTGGTACCAGTTTGAAGCGCAACACCAATGGAGAATACGAGACAAGCGGCGATCAAACCCCACTTGCGACCGAGGTTGTCACCCATAGGAGCAGCGAGGAGAGCGCCGAAAAAGGTGCCAGCCGAGAGGATAGAGACGATGAGCGACTCTTCCTTAGTAGCAATGCCATAGGTGCCATCCGGGTTTTGGTGGCCAAAAGTCCTGAGCCAGTCCTGTTATCCTAGATGAGTAATGTAAGATGAAGAGACTTGCGAATAGACTTACATCCATCTCCTTGATACCAGAAATAACACCAGTATCATAACCGAACAGAATACCACCGAAGGCCGCAAAGGCCGTCATCAGGATGCCCGCGAGCTTGTTTTTGGGGGCTGTACGAGAAGAGTCAGTCCACCGAAGCTGGTCGCAAGCGAGCCGCACCCACCGCCGGAGCCGCCTACGCCACCGCCTGCTGCAACTGGTCCGCCTGCCATGTTGAATCGTCAAGAAGGCAGAAGAGAAGAAGGGGAAGAAGCTGAGCTTGAGGAACCGGGAGCCCCGGCGGAGTCGTTCTTATACGCATCTACCCCATACCTCGCTCGTTCGCCTTCTTCATCGACCTGCTTGCCGGATGTCCTTGGCAGTCACATGTGAGTGGGTCGTCTCCTGCGTCGATGCGCTGGGCAGGGATACCCAAGAGTGTGCCTGGCCAAATCCGGAAGAAGTTGTGTGTGTAGGTTATTACAATTTTGGATGATTTGCTAAGTCGAACACAATGGCCTCACGTCATGAGGATAATCTGATCTGCCTTCGGCTAGCTCCCGGAAATCGTTCTGATGCACGGGTCACGTCGGATTTCCATGAGTCGCGATCGTTGCTGGCAGCTTCTAATAAGAACGTCTCATTTGGTCCCGTGCGGCACGATTCGTTGCTCGAGGCACCCGAAGGTAGGAACGGGGCTCGAGATTGTGCTGGTGATTCTCGATTGGGACAACAACCTGAGATTTTGCCTTTGACCACGAGCGTAGGCTGTGCGGTCGGGGGGTTCCCCGCATCGATGGAACACTCTGGGGAAACCACGCGAGTTCGATTGTTTCTATAATTTCAGACCTGCTCTGATGAACACTTTCCAGGACTAATTCTATTTTCAGAAGGATGCCATGCAATATTCGTCGTGCTGTTTCATCACAGGGATTCATTTCGCTTCCAGGGGGTCTCAGTCAACAGCACACACATGTCGTGCGGCCAAGTTACTATAGGAGCCGAGGTTACCGTGGGTGGCAAGGCGAAGGTTTGGGCCAGCGGACGCTATTCTAAGCGCAGCGTCTGGACTGGTGGGGCCTCGATTGAACGGGTCCGGCACTGGGACTGCCGATGTTCTATGCGAGGGCACATCTCGGCTATTCCGGGTACTTCCGGCGGGTGGGCCGGTATAGGAAATTGAATTGCGAATCATGTGCCCTGAACATCGGCTAGGACAGAAAATATCCGATGGTCTGATCGGACAGACGCGTGTGGGCATGTCACGCCGGGGCACCGGGGGATGGGGGGCGCCGCGGGGAATTTTTGGAGGGCCCGCGGGCGTCGATGGGGGGTGGGGGCGGGGCGACGTCCAGCGCACTCTGGAGCGACCTGGCTTCTGGCGCTGTCGACAAGGGCGTCGGAGCAGGGTTGGAGCATGCATACATCGTCGATCGCGCGATGGCGATTGGCGAAAATGCGAGCGGATGATTTGTCCGCGCAGAGTCCGCAAGCGGCAGTCGGAGTCACGCTTGCTGTCAGAGGCGTGGGCCAAAAATGGAAGGTTCCCAGTCGAAATGCGTGACAGGGTCCAGCAATCGGGAGCATGATGGGGGGCGCCAGACTGAATACCGCTCTGAGCATCATGTGAACGCCTGGAAGGACCAGGACAGAGGGCCCATGTTGGAGCCCGCGGTATAAGTAGAAGCTTGGCGGGCTCTTCTTGGCCCCAAGCACTTCTGCTCGTCTCGGCACTCGTATTCCAAGACCCAAGACATGGCTGGTGGTCCCGTTGCTGCTGGAGGTGGAGTCGGGGGCTCTGGTGGTCAGTATCTCCCATTCGCGTCGTCGCCCACATCCTCACACCCGATGCAGCCCCCAAGAACAAGATCGCAGGCATTCTCATGACTGCGTTTGCTGCCTTTGGTGGTATCCTCTTTGGCTACGACACAGGTACCATTTCTGGTATCAAGGAGATGCCCGTAAGCGTCGTCGCTCGTCTTCTGCCCGACGATGACTGACCCCTCTTTTCACAGGACTGGCTGCAGGTGTTCGGTAACCCGGTTGGCAACGGCAAGTATGCCCTCAGCACCTCCAATGAGTCTTTGGTCGTTTCCATTCTCTCTGCCGGTACCTTCTTTGGCGCCCTCCTCGCTGCCCCCATGGGTGACATGCTCGGCCGCAAGTGGGGTTTGATCGCTTCCTGCCTGGTCTTCTGCCTCGGTGTCGCTCTCCAGACTGGTACCCTTAACTTCCCTGTCTTTGTCGGTACGTCATCCGTCTATTTCTGAATCTGCCAAGTGATCTGATCGACTTGGCATTGTAGTCGGTCGTGTCTTCGCCGGTCTCGGTGTCGGAATGGTCTCCTGCCTGGTTCCGATGTACCAGTCCGAGTGCTCACCCAAGTGGATCCGTGGTGCCGTTGTCGCTTGCTACCAGTGGGCCATCACTATCGGTCTTTTGCTTGCTGCCATCGTCAACAACAGCACCAAGGACCGCACGAACCACTCTGCATGGCGTGTTCCCATCGCTCTTCAGTTTGTCTGGGCCGCCGTCCTTGCTGGTGGCATGGTCTTGCTCCCCGAATCGCCTCGTTATCTCATCAAGCGTGGCCGCGACCAGGACGCTCAGCGCGCTCTTGCCCGTCTCCTCTCGCTCCACCCTGAGGACCCCGAGGTCGAGACTGAGCTCAACGACATCCGTGCCAACTTGCGCGCCGAAGAGGAGCTTGGGTCTGGGTCGTATGCGGACTGCTTCAAGCAAGGCCCGAACAAGATCTTGACTCGCGTCATGACCGGTATCTTCCTCCAAGCCTGGCAGCAACTCACGGGTATCAACTTTATCTTCTACTACGGCACCACCTTCTTCCTGCGCTCTGGTATTCGTGATCCTTTCCTCATCACCATTGCTACCAACGTTGTAAACGTCGGTATGACCGTTCCTGGTATCTGGGCCGTTGACAAGGTCGGACGTCGCCGCCTCTTGCTCATCGGTGCCGCTGGCATGCTCATCTGCGAGTACCTCGTCGCCATCATCGGTGTTACCATCTCTGTTGAGAACAAGGCTGGCCAAAAGGTGCTCATCGCCTTTGTCTGCATCTACATCGCGTTCTTTGCTGCCACCTGGGGACCAATTGCATGGGTCGTCACCGGCGAGATCTTCCCTCTTGCGATCCGCGCCAAGGCCATGTCGCTGTCGACCGCGTCCAACTGGCTGTGGAACTTTGGTATCGGTTATGCTACTCCCTATCTGGTCAACAGCGGTCCTGGCAACGCGAACCTGGGAGTGAAGGTGTTCTTCATCTGGGGCTCTACCTGCGTGGGATGCCTTGTATTCACTTACTTCCTGATTCCGGAGACGAAGGGACTGTCGCTGGAGCAGATCGACATCCTGTACCAGAACACGAACGCGATCCACTCTGTTGCATACCGCCGACAGCTCATCGCGGAGGACGTCCACGCTGCGGATCCCGAGGCGATTGCACGCGTCACCTCCAAGGTCGAGCACGAGCACGGCTTGCACGGTCTCCGATCGAGCAAGTCCCGCGAGGTCCACAACGAGAAGGCCGATGTGGAGCACAACGAGTAGATAAAACTCATTCGCTGCGAGCTTGTAATCTTTCATTTTTTCTCATGACTTTCTACTTGTGTGTTTTTTAGTGGGGTGTTGTAGTGCCACGTCTCTGTACGAATCGGTTTACAATGTTATTGTGATTTAACATCCTTTTCCGTGTGCGCGTGTGCGCGTGTGCGGCGAAACTTGCGGCCAAGTCACGGTTGAGCTTCGCTTGATTCGGTTGAGCAAGTTGGTGCCTTGAGGTTCTCGCATATCTAAACTTTACAAAGCACAACTTTATTCCTCATGTCTTCTCGCCAACCCTTAGCCGAAGTTGGTGTTCAAAAAGCATAATCACATGCACGCATGTATCAACTGTCACCCTAGATGCACACTTTTGATCATTTTTGGTAGGGATAGGGTGTGTGTGCATACAATCCGTCCGCCTCAAACCTTGTTGGCTTCTCATCTATACACCAGACACCAGCCCAAGCAAGCAATTCAATGTCCATCACAATACAAACTCCCCCATCCATTAGACCGCCCCATCCCGTTTTATCGTATGAATGTTTTTGTCCTTCGCCAATCAAAATCTACGGCGCTGCCCTGTCCGACAAAAGCGGGGTGGCTGAGTTCACTCCGAGTCGTAATCATCGAAATCATCCTCGCCCTCGCCTTCTTCCATGGCTTCCTTGAGCTGTGGGAAACAAGCGAGATTGTATGAGCCAAGGTGTGACCGGGCAGTAACGAGCGAGCCAAGGAGGGTGCGTTCTAGAACAATTAGCGCTCACCATCTCGAGAAGCTCGTGGCATTCGTTCAGGTGTGCCATCACGGTTCCTTGTCCTTCTGGAATTGTCCCATCGGAACCTGCGCATACAGTCGACATACAGAGATACGGACAACGTGATTGTAATGAGCTCCTATCCGATAGAAGTCCGGCGACGGAGCGCTCAACGTACCGATAAACTTGCCATCCTTTCGCAACGAATCGACTTGGAACAACGCAAGCTGGTACTATAATTACGAAAAAAAGGAATGAGCAATCCATGACGTAGTGGACCATATGCAACATTCCACTTGCAGGGTACAGATCCCGTGGGTTAAAGGGCCCGCCAAACTTGAGAACCTCATTCAGACACTTCTTGACGGTCGTCAGTTTGTTAGCCTAGGGTTATTCAATTAGTGTTGTTCGGGTTCGGGTTCTGATGTGGAAGCCACAGCGTACTATTGGCATCAGCTCTTCTGATACGGGTTCGCTCGCGGAAAGAAGTCGGTGGATGAGTCCGTAGCATCTCCGTAGCAAGTACAGTAGAACCTATTCGAACCTTGTCAAGTTGTGAATCTCCACCCCCGCGAAACCCACACTCACATACTGTCCGCTCGGAACGTTCCCCTCTGCGTCAACAAACTTGCCATTCACTCGCATCTTGTCAATCTCTTGTAATGCTTGCGAATAATTCCACAAGTCTGTTTCACGGAGCGTCCATCGATGGGTGAGGACCAGCTGCTCCAGCTGAGCACGCATATCCCAGAGCCGGTCGTGAATTGGTTTGAGTGAGCTCGAAACATCGTCCTCGCGCGCTCGGATTTCTTGTGCAACCTCGAAACACTCTTCAAGCAGACCGGAGCAAAGGGCCTGTGAAGCCGGGACTTCACCGTTGGGCCCTAGGAATTTTCCGTTTTCGCGTTTGCTGGCGAATAGCAAGGACGGAGACGTGACCGGAAAGGTACCAACTGAGGTGAGCATACGGTCTGGGCTGAAAATAAGCTAGACTAACTTTTCGATTTTCCTGAGCTCCTCCATGATAGGCTTCAGATCTGCCTTGAACGGCTTGGGTTTGGCGGCGAGCGCGACAAGTTGACGACGGAGCGTAACTAGTTTTGAGTGAATCGGGACGAGCTCGACGGACAAAACAGATAGCGAGTCCTGTAGATCAGACAGGATCGCGTCTGGACACGGGGCCGGTCAGGTTACGTGCAATTTACGTGCAATACGGAATACGGACCGCATTCGTTGAGTTTCCTGTCGAGCAGTTTGGTCATGGCCGGCGGATGCAGGCCGCTCTCGGTGTCTTTACGGACAATCTCTCGTAGTTCGTCGAGTCGGCTTCGGAATGGTTTGAGGTCGCTTTCGGTGTACACGGCTGATTCGTTTAGGTGATCGAGCAGTTGCTGAAAGGAATAAGAGTTAGTACATGCTATCATTGATAGCCTGAGCGCATAGAACGAGTGTGGTGGGATGAGAATACAACGGAATCGCGAGATGAATATTTGGAAACAGCCAAGTGGACCAAGGCTCGGCAGTATGTTTTGTGCATAGGGCAGTGCAAAATTTCAGACTTACGCGCATACTAGCAATCTGGCTATATGTGGCGGGACACTCTCGGCCCTTTCCAATCGTCAAGAAAAACAAGGACAGCAGACTAAAGACATCGGCCAGCAGAGTGTCGAGACGGTTTGGTACATGAGGGCCGTGTTCTTGATCTCTCAGATCGTTGAGCTTGTCGACTGTGGATAGGCATAGGGTTCAATGCAAATGGAGCTAGGCACCACCGGTGACGTACCTTGTTTGACGACGGCGTGGTAGATGCTCAGCACGTCCTGGGACTTGACATACTCGCCACGGTTCTGCTTGAGTGCAGTCAGGCGGTTGCGGATACTGGCGCCGAGAGTGTGATAAGCAAGAGCAGAGGGTGGGAGCGAGCAGCAAAAGTGGCTCAGGACTTACTTGATAACCTTTTCGAGAATGGTGATCTCTTCGGGCTGCAGAGACATGGCGGGCGAGCGGTATGTGCAATGTGGGTGGGCGAGATATGCTGGCGGACGCCGAGATCAGTGACGAGGGTTGTTAGTATGTCGGGTTAGCCGGGGTCGGCGGTGGGAGAAGCAAGAGAGAGAAGAGCTGCTCGGCACGGTGGGGGCTGGCAGAGACGAGGGAACAGGGCCAGCTTGGGCGAGCACTTGCAATCGATACAAAACAGCGTTTGATCTTCAGAAATCAGACCAAGACTGGAGATGGTTGACACAGGACAACAGCCGCCCGGCGCCTATCGTCTCATATCACCACTCAGTTTATCCACGTTTGGCCAGCACCCTCGGCCCTCTGTTCTTGAACTCATCCATCGCCACTCGACGCGTGAAACCTGCGTGACCCATCGGTTTGTTGACCCAGGATCCTGTCCAACGCTCCCCACATCACTTACTCACCTTGTTTCCGCGTTTTCCTTTTTAGTTTTACCTCGAACATCTTTTCATTATGGATAAGATCAAGGAGCGCATGTCCCACCTCAGGTCAGTTGAAACCTTGATCCTATTGTCCAAGTTCCCAGCTGACACTCGCCTTGTCCTCGACTCTCGTCGCTCGAACATGTCATTAGGGCCGAAGCAGACGCAGCTACCGAGCGGGCTGAGGCCGCCGAGGCCAAGATCAAGAAGCTCGAGCAAGAGCTCTTGTCAAAGGAACAAGACAACACGTCTTTGCAGCACAGAGTTTCACTCCTCGAAGCCGATCTTGAAAAGACCGAGGAAGGTCTCAAGAACGCCAAACGCGATGGGGAGGCCAATGCTGCGAGCGGTCAAACTGCAGAGAGCTTGGCGCGCAAGGTCCAGTTGTTGGAGGATGAACTTGACGCTGCCGAGAAGAACGTCAAGGAGACTGTCGAAAAGTAAGCGCCAACGGTCATCTATTTACGTTACTGACTGTCCCCTAGACTCCGACAAGTTGACGTGAAAGCTGAACACTTTGAGCGCCAAGTTCAGAAGCTAGAGCAAGAGCGGGACAGTTGGGAGCAGAAATACGAGGTATGCCTTTATTTCCTAGTGCTTTTGGGGTCGAGTTTCATACAGCCATCCGCAGGAAATGTCGCAGAAATACAAGAAGTCTCAAGCGGAACTCGATGAGCTTGTCCGGTCCATGGAAGATGTCTAATCTTTACAACCTTTTGTTTGCCGGACATTTCTATTTGTTCATTCGCCAGCTCCTCTACAAATTCTTACGATGTTACGAAATTGATGTTTTTTCATGGCTATATGCAGCAGCAATCTGACGTAGTATTGGACAGTTTCGAGCCGTTCCTACTTTTGCTCGACAGGGTCGCCGGGGCTGAATGAGAGCGAAACGCTGTTGACACAATGCCTCTCGTCGGCTATGAACTAATCAGGGACCCGGTCAACTTGAACAACTGTGGACTTACTTGGAGTGGAGTAGCCTTCGCCTTTAAAGACGTGACCCAAGTGTCCACCACATGCAGTGCATGTAATTTCGGTCCTTTGAATCGTGTCAGGCGGATACTGGCGATGACGACAAATAAACACCACACCTGAGCATTCCAAAGGATCTATCTTCGTGTCTGAACACACTCGGTTTAGCGCATGTTGATCAGTACCCGTCACACATACCTAGTCACGGCACCTGGAATTGCGTCATAATATGCTGGCCATCCTGTCGATTCATCTTGATAAATGATGCAACGCTACAAAGTACAGCAACATACCACATCCGCTCTTAAATTTGGTCTTGCTTGTATAGAGTGGGGTTCCGCATCCAGCACATGTGTAGGTGCCCTCTTCGTAGTGTTTGTCGTATTTTCCAGTTCCCGCGCGCTCGGTTCCCTTTTCACGCAGAATACGAAACTAACGAAGGTCATCTAATGTTTCCTCGATTGTTGATTTTTAAGCGACTCACCTGTTCGGGAGAAAGCTGCGCCCTCCACTCGTCCTCGGTCCTGGTAACGGGAGCAGGTGCGTTGGCGGACATGGATGATGCGGTACTAGAGATCCCGTGTGCGTGTGCTGGAATGATTGCGGCGCTCACAATTGGTAGACTCGTACGAATGTGGCGGAATGAGTACGCACGAGAGGCGGTCTGAGTGTATCCGAATAAGCGTTTGAACATAGAATGGGTAGAGGTCTCCTCTACGCAGAGTAGTAGCGAGAGAGCTAGCACGAGTAGAGCGGTAGTTAAATAACGGTACACGACGGTGGCGATGGTGTGGGACCAAGTTGACGTCGGTGGATCACAGACTCCCGCGGCGATCACACCCCGATCTCTCAGTCACGTGCCTGATTCTCGCGTGCTCATTGATCACGTGTTGCTCCAGTAATCTTTTCCCCAAATCCGATCTCTCCTTCACCGCCCCCTCTTTTCTCTTCAGCCGGTCTAACCTCGCCGATAATGCATAGGATTCGAGTTCGAGTCGTTTCAACTACTCTCCATCCCCGGCGTACCCAGCCCGCTACTCTCTTGCGATCGACAACAGCTGCCGGGTTCCACTCGTCTGCTCGCCGTAAGAGCGAAATTAAATCGCCGTTTCAGACGTTCGTGGATGTCCTCAAGGAGGAGATCCAGAAGAACCGGGAACTACAACAAAACGTCAAGCAACTCCAGGGAGATGTGGACAAATTTCAGGACTCGGAGGCGATGAAGCGGGCCAGGGATATGTACGAGCGTGCTCGGGTGGGTTGCGATTGGACACGCGTCTAATGCTTTAGACTAATTCAATTTGGATGGATTAAATCTCAGCTTACTTCTTCGATTAAAGAGAATCCAAAGTTACAGGCAGCGGCCGAAGAACTAAGAAAGAGTGGGGTTAAGATCAGCGATGCGGTGAGCGAGGCTGTTAGGTCTCTGGAGGCTAGCGGATTCTACCAAGGTGTACGCATATCTCCGCTTATTTGTAATTTATAGGATTAATCATCGCTGTAGATCACCCGGGCGACGGCCGCGGTATCATCAGCCGTCGCCACCTCCACCGAGCCTATCCGCAACACCGAAGCATACAAAGCCATATCCGAGGCTGTGGCAGAAGCTTTGGATGATAGTGGAGCCTCTAGGTATGGCGGGTATGAGGAGAAGGAGGTGCGGCGAAAGCTACGTCAAAAGAGGCTCGCCAAGGCTGGTAGAGAAGGAGGGATTGCGCGTTCCCAGCGAGTAGTCGAGGATCCAAAGTGCGTATCGGTGGTTATCTAGATGGTTGTTATTTGGGATCTAACTATGAGCGTCACTAGTGCTGGTGCAGCAATGGTCCTTCACAAGGACGCTGGAAAGTACGAGAAATGGGAAGAGTTAAAACAAACGAACCCAGTTCTACGTACGTTCTCTGAATGGCGAACCGCATACGATGAGTCGGAAAACCCGATTGTGTCTGGAATACGTTCTGTGACAAGCACTATCGGAGGATGGTTCGACGAGACAGAAACAGCGCAAGTTACGAGGGTTATGCGGATGATGGATCCAACCTTCAATATGGAGGGGTTTCTGAGGGAGCTGAGAGAATACATCATTCCCGAGGTTGTGGATGCGTATCTAAGCGCAGATAGGGAGGGGCTAAAACAGTGGTGCGGAGAAGCGGTAGGTTCCCTATGGCTGTGGGAATGAATGTAACACTAACCGGTTCGCATTAGACATTCAACGTGCTATGGGCGACCATGGAGCAGTACACCAAACAAGGACTTATTAGCGAAAGCAAGGTCATGGACATTACCAACGTAGATGTACGTATCCTTGATGCTGAGATTCAAGATAACTCCTATTTAACCAAATAACATAGGTCGCAAAAGGGACATTATTGGACAACAATGTCCCGGTGTTTGTTGTGAGTTTCTCGACCCAGGAGGTTCTAGTCTTCCGAAACGCAAAAACTGGCGAGGTTGCGGTGGGCGCACCGGATCGGGTAGAGCAGTGTTCTTACGGAGCTGTTCTTACTCGAATAGAAGATGAACTAGATAACGAACTAACCGGTGGATGGAAAGTGGTCGAGGTATGTTTAAAAAGAGAGATTCTGCCAATATGCTCACACAAACATACTGTATAGCTGGCACGGCGATCCGCGCGGTCATTCCTATGAGTGACCAGGCATTATTTACGTGCCCGCTCTCACTTGCATTTGCTATCTGTTACTATCACATTGCCCTGACGGCCCATATAATTCACCTCCACCAGTCACTCTTCGCACATATATACTTTAGACTAGCTTTAAGCTTCAGTCTAAGTAATTCCGGCCAAAATACCTCATTGTCTGCGATGCCCACTGATGGTTGGTGGCTCATCTGTGGCATACGGAATTGAACCTCTTTTCCCGAAAAGCTAGATATATGCTAAGTACATCTGTGGTGCCGCTATTCGATAAGATGTGGAGCGTTACCTTTTGTCACCGTACAGAGCAAGCTCCTACGGTTGTATGGTACATCGCTATATCACGTCTTGAGCCATACTACCCCACCCGAGCATAGCATGCGATTTTATCCCGAAGCAGATGCGGCCGGATATGTACTCCGACCAGACCAATGGAACGATCTCGCAGCGGAAGAAACATACTGTATCTAGTAACAAGTACCCACTTAGCTCGTCGTCACACTCGTATACCCTTTAATTCTTGCAAGCCGAATGGCTAACAAAATGGGGCCGCCTCCCTGCAATGTTTTCAGACGGTTTATTGAATGAAGAGCATATAGTCTTGGAGAAATTCCAAAAATATGTGAAACAGAGCCGATGCATGTCGTCGTTTTCAAAAGATCAGTAACTATCTGTGAACTCCATAGCAAGGTGCACACAGTCCACGACACAGACTCGCCCTGATAGTTTGATTCGCACATACAGCATGGTTGTACGAATTAATATGAGCTTTTTCTCAAATCAAAGTCAACACGAGAGACGAAAGGTTTCTACCTAGGCCTGGCTTGTAGAATCTACATGTATGCGCAGCGGACTGTCCTGTCACGATCTACACTGCATAAATTTTATAGTGTTGTAGCCTGTTTTACATAATAATACAGTATTTTCCATCTGGCAAACTGGGACGCCAGAATTGAAACAAAGAGAAGATCAAAACGCACAGTCCAATGTCCAGCATCTCGGTGTCGGACACCACCCAACCATCTCCTAGAATTGAACCTACTTGTCCGTATTTTTAGATTCGACCGGTCGACCTAGCTCTGAATCATCTACCACTAATTCCATCGTACGCTTGAGACCAGCTCGTCCCCCGCCGGACCAAGAGCATGTAGGCTGCTACTTCGAGGCAGACGGATATGATGCCTTTGGCTATGTTGACGTACATGGGTACCGGGAAGTGTAGACCACATCCGTTCGGGGAGCGAGGGTCGTTCGATATCGGGTAGAATTGAATGGAATTTGTAGTCTTTGGGTGGCACTGGGGGAGGCACATCGGACTGACTACTCTCTCCCGTGCATGCTGGAGAGTCGCCCGACTCTACATCCGGCAGTTTGTGCACTTTGAGCTCGTAACTGGGTGGGCGCGAGCGGGGAACACTACCGGTTAGGTCCTTGCGTTGAGCTTCTGAATTAGAAGCCTTCTCGCGCTCCTTTTGGGATTCGGCCCAGCTGTGCAGAGACAAAATGAGTCTTGAGCAGCCAATGCTGACGCTAGCAATATAGTACCCAGAGCCGGCCACGATCGGTCTCATCTTCAGATAAAGTGTACCGTCAGCCTTTGCTCGATGGACGATAATTGACACGATATGTGCCTACCGTTTGATTGCTTATCCCCGCCGTTGTCACCACTAGAACAGCAACGATCCCCATATAATGCAATGTACCATCTCGGAATAATCGCATTGCGAGTGGTGCCCGCGAGCGGGTGGCGTAGGATTTAAACACAGTGACACATAAGATTATAGTTTCGTAGACGAGTGGGGGTATAAATGGGCGCCAGGAATTTGAGGATATTTGTACCAGGCAGCCCGGAAGCACAGAGGGAGCTGGATTGGGAATCACAACAATACCCTGTCCATCGTATCTTATCAAAAAGCGGATTAGAAGCGAATAAAAAATAGCCTCACACCATGAGCAACGAATATGAGACTCGGTACAGTTGCCGCCACAAGGCCGAGTATCAAACATCCGAAAATCCAATTACTGTGAACATATGGCTTAGATGGTACTCAACCAAGTCAATGGTCTCACTTACTCGCCGCCACACAATAACCACGTGCGAACTATAAGCACAGCTAATACATGATCAGAGGCGATATGTCAGTGAATAGCGCAATGTACGATTACGATGGTGAAAGACCCACATGATCCGGCAATTGCGACTAGAACTTGGGACCAGACGAATACTGTTTCAATGACAAAACATCTACAGAACCAGCGGGGTAAGTAAAAAGAAAGTCGAGGCGGGTCAAAATCTATGACATACGACTGCGACGGGTTGTTAGGATATGGGTCTGTATGTTCTTGTTGGGCGACTCACCGAAACTGAAGGATTGTATAATAGCATTGCTGCGCAATGGAGAGCCATCAGCACCTAATCTTAGGTCGAAAGCCAAGCACATACATGATACATGACCTCTGGAAAAGAAGGTTAGCTAGTTTATAACTTTCTGACGTGTGCCAGGAACATGTAGCTCACATCATCAAAACTGTCGAGAAATGTCTAATGAACAAAAATATGCCCTTTCCGAACGACCAGCGTTGATTCCATACGAACTTGATCTGAGTGCGCTTGGTTAACGATTGGTGGGGAGAATAAAGGCAGGACATGCCTCTTGATCGAGAGTTATTACTAATGGAAAGGGATCAGACATACAGTTGCAGCCCCTGAAAAGGTGAACTCACTTGTGTCATACATCATAACCACCAAAGAGGCCACTTTGCTATGCGTGAGTACGTCGATTCAGCTCGAGGGGAGAACTTAATGCATATACCTGCTAGGAAGAAAGTCGAGTAAATAGCGCCTGCGATTCTTGTCAACGTCTGAGCAATGATGATGTCGGTCTGAGTGGGTTCCCCAGACATCGTGGATGAGGGAGAGAGGAGACAATCTGACGGGAGAGGAGGGCGCCAGGCCAGGGTAGTTCCTCTTGCAGACGAAAGATACCGAGGAGGAGCAAAGGAAGGTCTCCCGCTAGCCGAGGCGGGGGTGGCGACAGATGTTATAGCGGGGGGTCAGCATGACTGATAATAAAATTAGGTACCCGCGATGCGGATGTTACTAGCAGATCTGCGACGGTTGTGTGCTAGACGAGGCTGGGATTAGCGTGAAAGTCAGCTGATGGCTACCCGCTTCGTGTCGCCGACTTCCGGAAATCAGTCTCGACGCACTCGAGTTTCGGTAGAGACAACAGTTGATCGCCGCACAGGGTCCTTCCTGAACGGGACCTGGTGGCGGTGCGGCGCCTATGCCATTCCTCATCCACACCACGACTTCATTACTGCGTCACTGCATTCTCTAGTCCTGGTCGTTATTGCTGCCGGCTCACAGCAAAATGGCATTTGTGGTTCCGCAGCATCTTCCTCGCTCCGCTCAAAGTACCGGGTACGGCTCAACAACTTCACATGCCGAGCCGGTGCTCAGAAAACTCTCAGACGCGACACGCGAGTCTCTCACTTCGACCGAGGCTTCTAAATGGGTACACGAGCTACAGAAAAGCATAGACGAGACTAAAGTATGATGTAATGCTTGCCAGCTTTCCCAACGATCACTGAGCCTGCAACTACATTAGACTCGTGTGCAACAACGTATAAACAAGGATATACCGTCGTTTGAAAGACATCTCGCTTCTGCTGAACAAATCAAGGCTGGCCTCGAAGAAATAAAAAATACTGCGGATGATCTCACCAGCAAGGTTCAAAGCCCTCAAGTAAGTTTAACGGTAGTCGTTGGGTTAATGCTCACATAAACCCCAGTCAGGATTACTCCCAACTCTTTTGACAACATTGGCGACCCACTCGACATTGGCTCAGCGTGCTTCAGATGCTGAAGTATTAGAAGTAGCTGTGTCCTACATAGCCAGGTGTCGCGATGAGTTCAAGGAACTTTCTGCCCTCGTCGAGGATGGACATTTGCCTGCCGCTGTACGGAAAGCAGACGAGGCTCAGTCGCTCGTTCAATCTGCTCCTAGGCCGCTCGAGCGTTCGGTAATCATGCACGATTTATCCGTAGGTTTACCTGTTACCTTACACGTCACCGCACGTGGCTCACCCGTGATAGCGCCTGGCACGTGTATTAGGTGACCGTGTCCAGGAACAATTAGGGGACGCATATTCCAGAGCCGTTTCAGTCACTGCGTTTCCTACTGGTACTACAGTCGTCATATTGCCAAGTGTCTCACGTAGGTTGAATTCGGTTAGCGCAACTAGCTCACAATACTAAGAGTTTTGCCTTTGGAAGTACGAGACTCTAAAGGCGTGGTAACCCTGAGCGAGCTTTTTGGATCATTGAAACCCCAATCCCTACAAGAGCACTTAGCTAGCCTCCGAAAGGATATCTTGGCGAAAGCTGTCGAACCGATACTCAAAGGGCCCTCACGAATCAACCTATCCCGTCGCAACCCGGGACTCGCGCCCGTTCACAACGAAACTCTCACAATCCAGCATACCCCGGAGTCGGAGTTGACCACTTCTGCATCCTTCCAGCACGCCCATGACTCACTATCTCATACTACGGAATTAGTCAACTTCCTCCATCTCACACTCTTCCCTGCTCTGCCTTCATCGAATACCTTCACTGGCCAACTAGCAGGCCCGATTGCCCAAGCAATTATTTCGCATGTTCTACGTCCCGCAATACCTCGCACAGGATCGCTGGAACGAGTTCCTGATTTCTTGCGCTTGGCTACCCATGCTTCTGAAGTGGAAGAGCGACTTAACCAACTCGGACTGAGGAGTGGCGATGTACGAGAATGGGTACAGGGGGCGCCGGGGCATTACGAGCGACGTCGCAGGGAGGATCTAGTGCAGCATGTGAGGGAAGTCGTGCTCGAGCGAGACAACGCTGCAGTGGCGGTTAAAAGGACAATTACACACGAACATAAAAAAAGCGCGGATACCGGAGAAGAGGACGATCCTTGGGCATTCGAGGAGCCTGCCCCAAAGCCTACTCAGCCGGATGTCCCCGTGATTGCAACGCCCACTCCTCGAAACCTTGCTCAGCCTGCCTCAGAAGCGACATTGCGTGTAGTTGACCAACCACCAAGACTCGTAACACCACCTACAGCGCCGCCGTTGGAACTTCCCGAGGTAGACGGTTGGGGGTTCGACGACGACGAACCAAGCCGTACATCAGAGGATGAACCTGATGTTGAGGTAGATGCTGGAACGTCTCAATCCGAAGGTGCAGGGACAGGGACCAGCGCCAGCGGAAGTGGAAGTGGGGACACGTCGCATCCCACTGAGCTGTTGAGTGCGCCACACTCTGATGCCGAAATCGTCAATGCTACACAATCAGGCGAAGAGAGCGATCCTTGGGACGATGATCCATGGGCCGACCAACCTGAAGAAACTGCTGAAACTGAAAAGGCTAAAGCAGAAGCGCCAGTTGCTCCACCATCGCCTGCTAAATCGCCCGCACCTACTCTGTCGCCTGCTAAACAGCTCGTACCTCTGGAACCACCCAACCTTACATCTTTACCAAGGATTGAAACACCACCCACACCTGCACTAGTCGAGACTCCCCCTTCCCCGGCGGTACATGCTCCCTCACCGCGCGTTGCACGTGGGCTGGAGAGGTTCGCACAGAAGAACCGGGGCACTCCTTCGCCTACTCCATCCAAATTCTCGTCACCAATCATTTCCAACGCATCTCCAACGGTCTCCCATGTATCTTCGTCGATGTTTGGGACCGCCCCTTCGAGCGCTCTCCCCCAATCAGCCACTTACGGGTCCCCAACAACCTCTTATCACTCACCTCCTAATCCTCACGCGTCTCTCCCAAATCTCTATGGATCGCCGAGTAAATCTTTGGCTTCTCTGCCGGCGGCCGCGTCCATCATCTCGAACAAACCACCAACTATTGCCCAGCCCATCACGCCTGCGATGCGCCGAGCCCAGCAGCAAGCTAAACTTGCATCTGGGTCCCGAGGCTCAGACGTTGGTTCACCTTCGAGCTCTGTTGCGGGATCACCTCCTAGAAAAGGGAGGGGCCACGAGCCTTGGGATAGTACGGGGTCAGGCATCAGGTTTGGGGTTAGTGAAACTTACGGTGGCAATCGGTCTGTACCTGGAAGCCCTGAACGTAGAGCAACTGTTCTGCCCACTGCCAGGGAAGAGCCAGCGACGGAGACATATATGGTCTCACGGAGGGCACAGAAGGTGTTGGGGCTGGCTGAGGATGCTATGAAAGAAGGCAAAGAGCTGGTATCAACAAAGTGAGTAAAGCTGCCTATTCTTCGAGATAACAGAATCGATTGAATTGTTCGATAGCATATTCCCTCCTGATACATCCCCTACACCTGGCTCCTTAGTACTAGGCTGTATTCCTTCCTTCTTCGACCTGTTCAGAGCCCTAGTGCCCGTTGCGCACGGCGCATACATGGCTGCCTCTGGAGGAATCGCTATGCGTTTCTCTAATGACTGCATATATCTCTCAGATGAGACGAGCCGCCTAATCTCAGATATACCAGAGGGTACAGTGGGCAACGGGGCGAAGCCAAAGTTCATAGAGGCACAAGAGAGACTAAAAGCTCTGGGCGAGAGTTGGTTCGAGGACGTGCTGGTGAGTTGGAGTGGAAAGCCCGTATTGACCTCGCTAACTGGTGCTGGACTAGGAAAACGAAAAGTTGGCTATAGCAAAATATCTTGAACCAGCAGAAGGGTTTAGAGACATACAGGACCAAGCTCGATATCAAGAATGTAAACGTGCAGTAACAAGGTGTACGCAGGCGGTCACTAAATTTTCACGAGACACAAAGGTAAATTGGCCCAAGATTCTACCCTTAAACATACATCATTTATATCTTACAGCCCGTCCTACCATTGTCAAAATATTACTTGGCCTTGGGCACATTGGTGGAGGACGTCTTGTCCCGAGTTATAGATGAGATCATGGCCATGCATGACATCCCAGAGACAGAATCTCATAGGCTGCACGATATCTGCAAAACTGTGCACATCTTTGAGAGCTTGTTTATTCTCGAAGACGACTCAGTAAGTGTTTGTTGATTGCTGGGACGATTACTGGTCCGGCTAATCCACAATGGCATTAGACCTCAAGGGTTACGTTACACGTCCCATCTTGGTTCAAATACTCTTACCTCTCTGAGCTCCTAGTAGGCACAGTTCCAATGAATGGAGTATTATTGGTCTAAACTCATGTTTACAGGAAGCATCTCTAGCCGATATTCGACACCTATTTGAGATGGGTGCCCTTGTTGATTTCTCTGAGCAAGACCTCGCACACCTAATTCGTGCTTTGTTCTCAGATAGCCCCAAACGGCAAGAGCTGGTTGACCGTGTTTTGGCAGGGCATCCATCACAGTAATGGCTTGGTTTTTCTAAAGAGGACGGGTTCATGTGCACTTGCGTCAGTCCCATAAAACCCCTTGTATATCTATAATAGCATTGGAATGCGTCACCACAACGCTGGTAAAATGTTTGAATTGTAAACGAGTTAGTGATGCGCTGTTTCGTGACCGGTTTATATTTTACCTTGGCTGTCAGTACCTTTCAAGTGTATATAACTTTAGCAAGATCCCACAAGTTGTTCGAGCGCATTGAAACTATCTACCAAATTGTACGCCGATTTTGTCCACGGCCATTGGCATCAAAGCTTCTACTCATTTAAATGTATTTCTATCATAGCCTGGCTGGAAGCAGGCATGTGTAAGTGTTCCGAGCACGTGCTCATATGCAAAGTTCTCTAACCCTTTCGCAGTCTCTCCTACTTCCTAGAAACCATGTGCAGCCTATCGGATCTCCCGCCAGAGATCGTCGCCATCGTGGTTACACATCTCGTGGTGAAGGAGCTTGCAGTGTGCAGCCGTGTAAAGCATCACTTCAAAAGACTGACTACTACGAATCTGTGCTAACTCCCTTATTCGAAGGTATCCCGAAGGCTGAATGCAATCGTAGAAAAGTTTTGTGAGCAACAGTTTCACCTGGAGCTTCAGCTTGCAGGATATGTTCAACCAAGAAATTCGAGGACCGATATCAGCACCATCGGAAAACTCTCGATTCTGAGAAACAACCAAGAACGCTGGATGACGCATTCTCCTTCAGCTCAAATCCAAAATCTCGAATTATATGGTACATACGATTATAGTGGAATTTCCAGCGATGACGAAGAGCCGGTGTTCTACGGGGGGGTGTTGGCTCATTGGAATGCGACCGACGACACTCCTACAGCCTCATTGAAACTGGACTTAGTACAGCTTCAATCACATAATACAGGTCTATCCCAGAAACGATGGTATATTGTCGAGCCGATGATACCAGTTACGGACTATTGGTTCGATCCGAGGCAGGACCTTTTAGTCTTGCTTGCTGTAAAACACGAAGGTGAGAGCATATATACCAGTTTTGGGTTATCAGTCTTACACAAAATCAGTATTCGAATTTCACTTGCGAACGCTATCTAAAAATGAGCCGCATCCAGATGCTGCGCACAGTGGTCTCCTGCAGCTGACGGCCAGAACGGTACCATCAACGGGAGATCTTTCGCTTCAATTTGTTGGACATTTTATATTTGTTCATTCTCCTGGAAACCCAGGCCGCATTCATGGGTGGGATTGGACAACAGGTGAACTCCAGCTAGTCAGTTGTCATGTCGTTTTAGTGTGAAATGATCTAGACTCACGACTGAAATAGGATCGACAAACTGGGTTTGGCGTTAGTAAAGACGTAGTGTTTCTATCAGACTCCGTTCTAGTTGTGCCACGATTAGTTTCTGCTACTGCATCGACAAATCCACCAGTCGCATTTCTGGACATATACTCCTTGACCTCGCCATCTGGGGTCGGGCTAGACATGAACATCGTTGCAACCCTAGAAATTGTTCCCCCCTATACCAGGCCACAACGTTCCGATGGATCAGAATTGCCTTTACTGCACCTTCAATGCTCTGCCGGTCCAATCTATCAACCCTCGCACAGCCGACGGTCTACTTTTCGAGGATCTCCTGCAGTCTTTGAGCCAGATGATGCTAAGCGTATTATCCTTCTTCAGTTTAAATATGAAAAATATTCATCCAATATCAGTTCTTTTCTCATTGTGCCGCTTGAATCAGTGCAGGGCGCCATCGAGACTTTGGGAGATCAACCCGGAATGCCTTGTCAAGTGGCATGGGAGCACTGGGCGGCGAGAACACATTGGATCTACCGTTTCCCAGTTGCTTATGCAATATCCTTAGGTCCTACAAGTCAACACATGACCTCCGGGACTCGTATGATACTCCCTCGAATCATCGAAAATGGCATCGAAGATCATTGGCAGAGAGAAGATTTCGTCCTGGATATTTTAGACTTAGACAAATCATTCATAGAGAGGCATCAGAATACAAGGCTCAGATTGGGCCCTCACAGCCACAATGCTATTATCGATAGCTGGGTATATTACTCAAAAGAAGATCTTATTAATTCAGTTGCTAGCGCCCATGACGAATGGATGGGCGGCGCTATTTACACCACTGCACCATACGCCATGTCAACATTTGTGCATAGAGACACGAAAGGCTTGGCTTATCAAGAGTACCTCATTACCTGGATGGATGAAGAGCATCGTGGGTCTTCTATTCTTCACATCCACCATGCCAAGCTCACTAACTCTTGCCCTAGTCTTATTCCTCAAGGCAAGCACCACATCCATAAACGCAATTTGCTGCTAATAGGACTAAACGCTTATAGCGTAATGAACTAAGAATGTCTTGTGGAATTGACGTGTACACCTTTTGAAGTATTTAACATCCACAATAGACTGAGTTCTATTAACTAAAACTTGCACCTACATAGTTATGCAATAGAATACCTAGACTGAAGCTTCGAATACGGTACTGTCGACATGAAGCGGTTGCATCAATAGGCTCACGAACCGAGCACACCTGATTATGATAAGTATGAAATGAACGATTTGACCAACGACTGCTAGGGCCTATTGGGACCATTCAACGGAATGCGGTTATTCTATATATGACTGTAAATATAAATATAGGCCTGGATTATTTACAATTCCAAAACGGTGATGATACAACACACAAAATATTACAATACAATCCTTCTGAATAACTAGAATCATTTGGGATTTTTGTTTTGAGAGCTGCGACCAGCAAGATCGGTTTGTCGGGTTTCTTGTCAATCATAGAGGGATGCAGTAGCACGCCCTGGGATACAACCCATTTAACAACCAGACCAACATCGTCGCGATTTGGGTCCACAATTATTATTCCTTTGAGGATGCTATGAGCCCGGATGGTGTGGATAGTGGTTGTATGCGCCTGGTATGCTTGTTTCTCGCGCCTTGCGCCATTCCAGTCCAACCCAGCCAGCAACGCATCTTGGGAGAAGATTCGGTGCGACGAAGGGACCAAGCTGGGTGGATGCGGTGCACTCCGATGAGCCACATAGATGAAGGCATTTGCCAGCACCGATAACAAATCCTTACCCGTGGTGGGGTGATTGGTCTGAAGAATCGAGGATGCTTGATCGACGGGCCAATGAATAGAACCATGCAGTGAAGGTCGCGGAACAGATGCGTTAAGGGGCATACTCGTCACGAGGATATCAGTGAGGATATCAGGGTCCACAGTGAGGTCGTCGGGTATAGGATAGGCCGGCCCACAAGTGTTAATGCCAGGGACTGACGAGTGGTCAGGCTTTGGATCGGAAGCTGGACTGGATGTGGCAAACCGTAGTCGTTTCCATGATTTTCTGGCCGTCGCCATATCGTCGCTTTGGTCCGAGTCGCCATCTTGTGCTTGCAAGCGGCTTCGTTTGAAGCCTTCGTCGTATTCCCGGGGTCCTGTATCACTCCAATCGAGTTCGTCGCCAGTCATATCCTCCCTTTCTGATGGGCAAGCCAAATCATCCGATGAAATTTCTGGAATCTGCTTCCCAACCGGTGCTTGAAGTTGCGGGGACTTAGTGTCGTGGGGATGCTTCCCACCCAATGCTTTCATCCATTTATCGACTCTCCCTTTTCTCCTTTCTTGCGTATTGTGGGTGTCGCTAGATTCTTCCCAGATTCGATCCATCAAATCTTCAGGACTTGTATCATTCTGTCTTTCTTCAAGGCCAATAGACTCCCTCGCAAGTCTCAGGAGGGATCGTGCTCCAAGTCCGCATGCCCAAGGTCGATCGGTAGGCGAGTGGATTTTTACAATCCGAGGAAAACGGAGCTCGTAATGCTGTAACCAAAAATCAAGAAATTGTAAATACTTGTTCGCACAGAGTAGGTAGTAGAATATATGTTACCCCAGTTGCTGCAGACTTGATAAATCCAGCACCCATCAGCTAGAGCGCTGGATTCAGCTATACGTCTGGAGCCCTGGAGAGCAAAACGGACGCACCTCGAATAGCATGGGGGTTAAAAACCACACTTTTGGAGGCCGAGATATTAGCGTAGATGAGAGACGTACATCGTAGGGGATGCGCATATATCGACCCTGGAGGTGTCTTAGTCATATGTGTATGTCAATTTCATGAGACAATGTATATTGCTCACATCTGGCCGATATTGCTCGTACGAATCAGTACTATATATTCTATGATTCAGGGTTTCGAGTTGGTCGCGGGAGAGTCCATAAGAGACGGTAAAGACGATATCGAATGATGGTCGCACACCAATCTGGCCCAAACCAAGTCAGAGTCAATTCCATCTAGTCGAGAACGCTACACACATCGTATTCGTTTGTGCGTACTCCAATGTAAAATGTCGTCAAGACGCGAGCATCAACTGGAGGGACGCCTTCAGCCTACTTGGGTTTATACTAACAAAAAATATACTTACGACTAAGCTCTCTCGCTCGATCTCTGTCGCAGCTGGCTCCGAGAGCTATAAAATCTGCGCAATCACCTAGCCCTGGAATATAGTCTTTTTTCATCTTGACCCATCGCGCACGATGTCCCGAGGCCGGTTTAACGACTAGCCCTTCCTCGTAGTCTGCTATCACCTGACTAAATCGTCGAACAAATGCTTCGTGGACTGGGTTTGTCGACGAGGTGGAGGAGGAAGATTGTGTGTTGTTGTCATTGGTGGAATCAGATAGACTGATCCATACGCCATCTGAGAGTCCGACCCATCCTGGAATGCGATGAACGACCTGCTCGAGGAGCTTCCTTCGTTGTTCAAACGCCGTATCAAGCAGGGATTGTCCATCCAAGTACAATATGTCAAAGAAGACAAGCGCAAGATGCCGAATCGCTTGGGGCTCAGGTTTGGCTGTATGATGCTGTCCGTTCGGCTGAGATGCTGTCGAATTTGAAGGAAAAGACTCTGGCCTATAAGTGACTTAGCACCATGTTGGGCAAGCTGAGGCAAACCTACTCAGGTTCGTCTTGCACCCTGCGCGCACGAACACCAATGGCAGTGTTCTCCACCAGGCTACGTACTCTCCAAAATTCTGCGCATATATGGACGGTCAATCCGCTGGAAACGTGAGCGGGGCTAAACTATATTTACCGTCAATCTTGCCCCGTAGCTCGTCGTATGCAACCATCTCACACTCCAGAATCACGGATTTCCTCACTACGCGTGTCGGTTCGCCCACGCCGGGAAGAGTTTCAGGGGTGTGTTTGGATCTATCTTCGCTATTTTTGTTTGTCATGCGTTCAACAAGAAGGGATGGTACAATGATCCCTGGTCTTTTTGAATCTGGCGGAAGCCCAAGTGCGGCTTGAATAATGCTAAATGCCATACATTCAGCCTAAAGAAGCCATATGAACTGTCAAACGTACGGGTGCGTTCCCGCTCGATCCCAAGTAGAGTCACGCTTATTCTTGCTGAATATAGTAATCTGTTCTTGAACGGGTTTGGAAAAGTCGACGTGAATTTGCATCCTTTCCAACAGTCAAAACCTCTCGAAAATGGCTGGAAAAAGTAAAGACCCACCTTTCACCATCGTATTTCACTTCTGCAAACATCCGCTCAGAACCCGACGAATTCAAGACGTCGAGAGCATTCTTGACAGATCGTGCTTTGAAACATTTGGGTATTTCAATAGGCACCCCTAAAAGCGGCCCAATTCGGCCACTGTTGGTTTCCAACAAAGCCTGTGCGGCTACGGTTAAATCGGCACGGACGCGATATATGCCAGGCATGCGTGGGTCCCAGACCTGCATGGCATCCCAGAGGGTTAGTATGGTTCGAGAAGACTTTCTGTATGCCTGAGTTCGCTTGGGTAGGGTGGGATACATGAGTGGGGCGATCGACTTGAGTATGAGCTGTGCTGGTGTCAACTCGCTGAAATTTCATTTCGGCAGAGGGGCTTACTTGTGTGAGGAGCGCACCAGCACTTGGACTAGCACCTGAGTAAAGATCTTTGAGAATGTTCATCTCTGAGCGCTTCTGAATGGTCCGGATCGAATGGTGAGACCAAGGGGAGAGTGCAGCAAGCTCGCTCAAGAGTTCATCGACTTGGCCCAGTGTTGGTTCTTGACGACCTGGACTCGGGCAACCAGCGAGCGCGGCGGAAACAGCGGACCCGAGACATGTGTCTCTGGACGAGACGGGCACTTGGATGCATGGTATACGCAAGGTGACAGCAATGGCCTTGGCGAGGCGGGGCTCGGAAAAGCTGAATCGTCTGGCAACGTCGAGCTCTGGAAACAACAGCCGAAAGAGGGCGGGTCCAAGACTCCTAGGTATTTCCTGGGTCCATTTCTCGAAGACGAGTCGGCTGTCGTTTGCGCTGGCGACGGCATCCACCAGCTGGACAAACCGCGCAAAGGGGACATCCATGAGACAAGAGGCGCGATTCATCACGTGACAGTAGGGTGGATATGCACGTGAGACGCCCCGGCTTGCCTCTGGTGACCTCTCCTGACTTTGACAACTTGCGTCTGCCGGCTGACCGCTGCAACGGCGTTTGTACCTGACACATTTCGTACAGTCAAGGATATCGATAGATCAGGATGCAGAACAACCCCGACGAGGTCTGCTGCGCACGCGCCGAGTGGCTCCATTCCGACGACGCGGAGATTACGGCAAGTGCATTCTGTTGCTGCAGTATCTTGTGCTAAAGTACCTCTGCAGATTACGGACGCGCAAAAGAGTACAGAAGGCTCGGGTTCTGTTTATATCGCATACGTCATCCGCTCTGGCGTCAGTCGTGCCCACTTTGATTCAACTCCTGGCTGACGCCCTTGCAGAATACAGAGGCTCGTCGCCGGTACTCAGAGTTCGAGTCGCTGCGCAACAGTCTAGCAAAGCTATATCCCACGCTTATTATCCCGCCCATTCCAAGCAAACAATCATTCGGTGACTATGCTATCAAGCAGGTATGTCTTAGTCGTTTCGCCACCCGATCGAAATTCACTTTACCCGATAGAGTAAAGCTAAAGAAGACGCGAGCCTCATCGCACGTCGCAGACGCATGCTTCAGGTCTTTTTGAATCGTGTCGCTAGTCACCCTATTCTTAGTAACGAGCATGTCTTTCACCGTTTCCTCGAGCGAGATGTCAGCTGGGTTAGTGTTGCAACTTAATGTCCCCCGACCAAACCTCACAGCTGTCTCTTATCCAGTCCGAGGTCCTCCATTCCCCTCCTCTCGTCAATCTCCCAAAGAATATCCTTAAAGCACCAGCCCACAACCCGACTGAATCTGGGCCGGCCTATGCTGCACTCCCTGTCCCATCTCCTTCTCACCCGCTTCGCCGGCCAGACCAACGTTTCCTCGACTCGGAGTCATTTACTCAAAAATTCGAGGCACATCTCACCGGTCCTCTCGAAAAGGTCACCCGCCGTACGGCAAAACGATGGTCTGAGCACTCCCACGACACTGCCGAACTGGGTGCTGCCCTCAACGCCTTGTCTCTATCTTTACCCCCTCACGAAAGCGACGCAGTAGAACGAACAGGACAAGCTGTTGACGCCGCGTATGTCGGTTCAACGAAGCTCGTACAATCCATCGAGGCAGGCTGGACTGAACCGCTGCACGAGTACGCAATGTTCGCTGGAATCATTCGTCGATTGCTCGCCTACAGGCATCAGAAGCACGTTCAATACGAAATGACACACGAGAACCTCGAGAGCAAACGAGAGGCGTTGGAAGATTACGAACGGAGCGAGGCAGAGGCCCAGCGGCTTGCGAGCGCCCTCAGTGCTGCGACTGCTCCCCGACGTCCATCCGCTTCGCCCAACCTTACACCCAACAATCACAACGTCGCCCTTCCCGGTACACCACCCGCACAGGAGGGTCAACTGCAAAACCCAGGTCTATCACCCCAGCCAAGCGCCTCTCCTGTACCTTCAGCCGACTCGTTGACCCAAAGTCCAACCCAAGTATCTATCCCTGACCCAGATGAATTGGACAACGATCCTTGGGGTGCTCAAGGTCAAGGTCAGGGCTCTGTGTGGGGCCAAGGTGCGCGATCGCAAGCTTGGGCGAACCGCATCAGCTCGGGTTTAAGTTCGACAATAGGGGGAGGAAGCGGTAGTGGAAGTGGCAGCGCCATGCCTAGTGGGGCAGATGCAAGCGCCAGTACCGCGACAGTTGCTCCGAGCACGACTGCGGGGGGTTCTAGCACAGCTGCTACCTCGCCTAGACGAGGAGCGTCAGGTGCCAAAGGAATTCTGAATGCCTTGAGTTATTCATTCCAGGGAATAATGGATGTGGATCCCGAGGCTGCTAGGCGAAATGGTATTAGCAAAACAAGAGACAGCATCGGCCAGGTGAGTTTATAAACGTACTCTCCTGTGCTTGATTGACTCAGGGGTGGCCTATAGCTGGAGGACACGCTATTGGTTGCTGCCCAAGATCTCAAGTATGCATCATCAACGATTCAGGCAGACTTGGATCGCTTCCAGCGCCAAAAGGTTGCCGATATTCGGGACATGTGCATCGCCATGGCTATTGCACATCGTGATTGGGCAAAGAATGTGAGACATATATTGGTTTTGATTGGACATGCCTCTAACCGGTTGTTGGTAGAACTTGAGTGCATGGGAAGAGGCCAAGAAAGAAATTGCCAAAATAGATCCTCATCCGAATCAACCTCCGCCGGGAGTGCTCGATACCGCCAGGCCCTCGTCTCCACAAGAGTAGGTAGAGTTGAAGCGTGAATAAACTTGGACTCTCAATGTACATAATTAGTTGATTTTTGCATACATACCAAACGATCTTGGTCTTTCTGTATGGACTGTAAAGTTATCTACAAACGATAGCAAAAAAGCATCTGTTATTCATATGTCTGTGTTTGCTCAACCCTCAAGCATCTCAATGTCACTACTGGCTCCTTCACCCTTTGCCTTCCACTGGTTGTACAACACATCTCGCCCATTCCTCTCTGCTCCTTGGATTGTGGCTAGCCGGCCTTTGACCCACTGTTCAGGTTGCATAGAGTTTCCGTCGCCGGGGATCAGACCAGCCAGGGCCAAGAGTGAAGTCAACTCTCGTCCAGCGCCTTCATACACCTCTTCGTCATCATCGTTCATTCTTCTGCTCAACCGAGACCTCGCATACGCTTCAATAGTCCCCAGTTGATGCGATTGTCCTTGTCCACTGTCCATCAGCCTGCGCCGTTTGGTCGCTTGCGTAGATTGTTCATTGATAGATCGAAGTGCCGTGTCCACCGTTTCCATCTGCAAAATCGAGGGATAGTAGCGTCCTGCGATCGCTCCGACATCTACGACCATTTCATTCCCAGGTTTAAGGAGTCGACGGAAGGCATAGCCTGCAGGAGGGTCCGGTAGGGGAATCACGGTTTCTACCACCGGGGGCGGTAACGCTACCGACTTGGAGCTAGATGCAGCTGGTCCTTGTCCATGACCTCGTTGATCTTGCCCAAACGTGTCTCTGCTCGGGTCCGCATTGTTTAAGAACGGGAGCTGCGAGCGTACTGTACCAGCTGGGCTGGACTGAGACTGGGGCCAAGGTCCGCCCAATAATCCGGTAGGAGGACCGAACATTGAACTCGAGCTAGCATTCGGCTGAATCTTAGACGCCGGCTTTGATTGCTCAGACTCTAGAGCGAGCTCGTACAAGTCTCCGCCCACGCAGATGCCTGTCTCGCTTGGATCTTCTGGATCGGCGACAATGTACGTGATACGTAGGAGCAAGGCGCGGTTCAGGGCATCGGGTGAGGAAGGTGGGAGGAGACCCAGCTGGTTCCCTGGGTCGACCTCTTCCCGAGAGGGCCGGAGCCGTACAAGATCGTCGAGCCATATTCGTTCAGAGCCCCACCAGATCCCTTGGTAGTAAGCTTCTTCCTTCGACTTGGCATCGTCGTTTATGTACGAGTGCGTCACACACCACATCGGTGTCAAGCAGGCAACGATGTGCAGAGCGAGGGTAAAAGCAGGGAGCGCATCTTGAGATGTGTACTGGCTAGGAGATATGCCCAGATCCTTGTTATATTCGGGCAATGGATTGAAGTCCATGTACTCCTCAAGGTTAAGACTAAGCGGACGAGAGGGTTCACACTCTCGTATCATATCGAGCAGTGCCGTATCAGGGCCGTATCCTAACTGGGGAAGTAACCGATCTTCGGAGACGCGAATTTCGTGGTTTACAGCCAGCAGTCGGACAGTGAACATGTTCTGGCACTGAATAGTGTAGTTGGGATCTCCAGGCTTATGGTTTGAAGGCGTATTCTTGGTTGAAAACGAGTGCACGATTGCAGGCCAAAAATCTATTGCAACAGATTTGTCGGGCTTCAGATAGATTGGATTCTTGAGCGCAACCCAAACGAGCTCCAAGCCTCGGAAGGCACGGCCAGACGCCGTAAGATCACGAATACGTTCAGGCAACGCCCCTGCAGGCCCTGGCTGGTCGGTTCGCTTGGTAGCCTGGTCTTTCTCGGCCTTGTCACGAGCCATTTTTTCTCGAGCAGCACGACGACTAGCGTGGGTCATACTTGGGGCAAGTACCTTGACCTTTGTCGGAGCTTTGGCATGTCCTTCTGGTGCGTGTCGAAGGCCAGGAAGTCCCAAGGTCTGATTAACTTCAACCTGGGACTTGGTCTTGGAGCAGTATTTGCACTGGCACACCTGTTTGCTGGCAGGGTCGGTCATTAGCCACAATGCGTGAGGTAAAAATTCGTTCTTGGATCGAAAACGCAAAGTCGAAGCAGAGCCTTGATTCAGTAATCGATTTTAGTTAGAGTGTGAAGAACGCATGATTGGCGTACCACAGAGATATAAATCGTGTCTTGGGTTTGGCAGTTTGCCTTTCTGGTGGTCGTAAAATCCATAACCGGAGGGCCAACCTCTCATCCAGTATACTTTCCCGCCTATACATTTATTAGAGCTAGTGCACAGCAAATATTTTAGAACTCACTGGGGTATCCCAACTTCTTCGCTATGTGCGTTCCGATTTCCCTCCTCCAAGTGACCGACGCCTCCTCTGTGTCAGGCACTTCTCGGTAGTAGTTGACATTTCCTTCCGAGTCCACTTCCTTTTTGAAACTAACAGGTGGGCGACGAGACTTATCGCCATCGGAAGTCAACCACTCTAGCATCTGTCCGTTCGAAACCTCTTTCGGAGTACTTTCAATGAATCGCCGTAAACTAGAGTAAAAGCACCTACTTGGGCCAATTTGACCCGTATCCTTAAAGCTCTGTGCTCCCGAAACCATGCTTTACGTAGCCAACCAATCAGAGGGTGTTGCGAGCGGATTGACTGGCCACCGGGGGAAAGATAGCTACAAACGAGGAGGGTGGAGTATGGCTACGTAATGGCTTGTGATGGTTTGCTTGGGCGTTGATCGACGCGTCTCAAAACAACATGAAGTGGTTCCATCTATCAACCCACAGTTTACTACACTAGTGATAGCTTGCTTTCTATTAAAAGTGAAATAATCTCTGGATAAGATAAATGCTAGAAATACATATTGATGAATGCATAAACTACATGATTGGCGTGTTCGTTGTAAACAACTGAATTGTCCCCCTTAACCGATCCTTCGACCAGGCCCGGCTCTCGGTTGATGGAATTGTGAAGCCAAGCTTCGCCGTGCAGTTCCATTGCCCGTCCCACCCCACGGGTTTTGAGAGTTCATACCGTGCTGGGACGGCACGCGAGAAAGTGTAGGGGGGGTTTTGGGTCTCGAAAGGCGCCGTTTGGGAGCCATTACCGATTGTCGAGTGTCCATGCGACTTTCAACCGGAATGGCAGATACAGCAGGGCCAAAAATCTCGCGAGCAGGTGCAGGGCCATGGGAAGCACTCGACGTACTGTAGCATGATACGGAAGAAACCGTGGACAGAGGTCGCTCCTTCACCTTGAGGTCTCCTATTGGTGCAGGAATAGGGGTAGGGATAGGGGCAGAAGCAGCATCCAAATCAGATTTCTGAGCAGATGTTACTCCCGCTTTCGAGGATTGAGCCGCTTGGTCTGCTATAGATCTGATGGGGTACGTCGAAAGGGGAGGCAGTGGAAGAGGATATGCCACATTAGAAATCCGCTGCCGAGTTGAAGGCGACATTGTTGCTGGCGGAACTTGCAAAAAAGGACCTTGTGGCATGGTGAATTCACTGCTTGCATTCTGAGATTTGGGTCGGTTGTGATGGGGGATTGTTGGACCTAAGCCATGCTCCGATTCCAGTCCAGTCGCACTAGATACTGTTACGGTCAAAGAGGCGTGCGAACGGGGTTGATTCTGGATAGAATAGTAACCAGGACGCGCTCCAGCTTGTTTGATGTGAGGAGACACGGGTGTGATTACCGGGCGTGAAGGTTGGAAAGATTGGCGAGGCGGAAGAGTAGATAGAGCACTAGTTGGAGTTGTAGGAGCCGAAACACGGAACAAACGCTGGTTCTTTAGGCCCAGTTCACTATCAATAGGCGTCCTGGCAGACCCAGCACCAGGCAGCCCAGTATTTTGCCCAGGAGATAACCCACGAGTGACAGGAATAGCAACGCGAAGAACTTCCTTCGGTGTGCCAGAACCTGCGCCGACTCCTGCAAAGCTAGGATCGCTCCGCTTACCTGACCTAGAAGACGACTCAGACGAAGAACGAGAACGATTTGATGACGCAAGCATAGGTAGTTTTGGGGGAGACTGAGCGCCAGCGTCTCGCACCAAAGGCCGAGGGGGGAAGGGGCTAGGTAAATCGGGATACGAAGGGCGACGTGGCTGAGGGGTTTGCATAGTAAAAACTGTGCCCCTTTCTATTTCTTCCGACCTCGTCCGGTGGGGATTTGCTGGCAGAGTTTCCCTTGATCGGGTCGGTGTTGAAGGGATGTATTCGCCGTGAGCGTCTCGACGGAAGTAACCCATTCGTTCGGCGAACCCAACAGGAGAATCAATCGCAGGAGGATGTATCCCAAGCCGGGGGTTCGTGGCCATCGGGGAAGATACCGAGAAAGAGCCCATTTGACGAGGGATAATCTGGCTTTCCTCATCTTTAACTACTCTTCGAAGAGACTCGATATCCAATGGATATTTTTTACTAGTTGAGTGCATGTTAAAACAAAGACAATGAAAGATAATGATGGAGGCCTACCGGAGCCGACTTCCTGGGGGATTGGCAGGAGAAAGCGTCTCCCGAGACCAGTGAGTTCCTTTGACAGTCTGCTTCCAGACGGATCTTCGTGACAGAGGATGCAGAATGCTGTATCGCCAGGCTGTACAGAACAATGCAACAGCATACGCCAACACTGGATGCAAGTCAGTCCACTGCGCACATGAGTAAGAATGTGTACCTACACAAGAAGGTAGAGGTCCACAACAAAGACACAATCGCAAAATGTGCACTGCACAAGTTCCAAAAACTATCGCTAGGGTTCGATCCGCAAATAGCGTCGCTTGAGTTGAAAAAGAATATCGCGACCCCAGATACTTGGATCAAGTGATATAAGTTTACTGATACGATTGTTCAAGCGCATGATGTGCTCTTACTGAGATCCATGCCACCGGCTGTGGCGCAAAGTATGACTTCACTTTGGATGCTGAAAGGAGACCTGCGTTGCCAATCCCGGACCATACTGTGTTTAATGTTAGATAGAAAACAGCCAAAACCAGATACCGGTGCCATACAATATTAGCAGGGCTATGCTCATTGACGCATTCGTAACTATAATGAAGGCGGGCAACATCACTACCATAGCTTGGTTAGTTGTTGTTTATCATAATCTATCAGGACAAGGGCTCACCAAAAGACCCCGACAGCCGGCCTATCACGATGTTGGCTATACTCAGCAGCGTCAGGGCAATCTGGGCGAGTAGGACAAACACTGTCTTGATGTTAACTTGAAGGCCCCGGGATACAGAAGGCAGGCTTACGCATCGTCACAAAACGAAGTTCAAAGCCTCGAAACATTTTGGAAGCTCAAGTAAGGAACGGGGTAGGCTAGTTGGGCTCTGAGACAACAAACGGTAGCGACGTAAACCAGTTACGTCGAGTAAGAAACCAGTCAAACTAATATTAGGCGAGCTTAATGGAAACCAGAAAAACCGAGTCGTCAAAGAGGCGGGAGAGGGGAGGATGGGCCCAAGAGACAGCCAGAGAGCCATGTTGGTGCGAGCCTTGTGCATAATATACTTGTCAGCTCCAGCGTGTTATCCTTTGACGGACTATGTCCAAGTTATGCAACAAGGGAGTGTGTTTGGTCGCGAGCTTCGAAGCCTTGTTCACCCGTTGCCAATTGCCAAGCTCATACCAAATATTGCGCCACACCCCAACCACGGCGGCTAACTCAAACAACGGCTGCCATGCATCATACTTTATACGCAGCTGGAGTATTGTACACCTATCAAGTTTTCGACTCGTTCGATTTATTCCAATGTTTATTTCGCTCGTCAGCGAGGTCTTTTCCCCATTGGGCTACCTCAGGATGCTGGATTTTTGGCAAGCTACTGTCAAAAAAGGTCTGGAGTCTTGCTTGTGAATTTGAGTATGCCTTCTCGTACTCGGACGCTGGTGCCGATTAGACAAATGTTTGTAATTGTCAGCGGAATGAGACTACATACCTTGCAGAGCCATTTCTAGTCTATCCAAATCTATAGACTCGTATTGATCAGGTTATCCAATCTTGCCATTAGAATCCAAGAGCTATACCTTTGACAAAACGTGCCTCAGGAGTAATCTGACCCTCGTATTCCTGTTTAACACCGTGAAGCCTACTCGAATGTACCGAAAGAAAAAACCCTTCGTACCTCCCATAGTGCTTCGATGCGCTTCGCAGCTGGGCTGTCGTGCAGCATATCAGACAACATAACTCTCATTCCCTCCTACACTTCTCCTATGAATCACGGATCTCGCTAAAGCAGATGGCGTACCTTCTCCCTTAGTGTTTTTTCTGCCTTGGATATGCCTTCCCAGGGCGCGATATCGCCAACAACCGCTTCCGCAAGATCGTGCACAACTGACATCATCACACATCTGTGGGCCTCAATACACTTGAAAACTGTGCTCTATTGCTGTACGTACTTCGCAATATCGAGGTTTTCGTCACTGGTGCAGAGGGCTAACACGGACATTCTGTGCATATGATCGGCGATGCTAAAGTGGGTTTGTGATGATTAGCGATCTAAAGATAGCTCCAAGTCCTTGCCTTTCCGGGCCTGGGATCTTACATAAAACTCCTTCAGTTAGGATGGCGCATAGAACCAAGAATCTCACTTGTGATTTAATCCAACCCGTCCGTTTCTGAGTCTATTTGGAAACGCGACTCTAAGATATCCGTACTAAATATCCACGTTAAAGTTGGGCCTACTTTCAGTCTCTCAATGATATGGAAAAATGCGAGACGGTCCACACTGGGTTCCCTCGTTGGAACATACGGAGGAGGGAGTTCCCTCGTCCATTCAGCATTCGCTACAATCGCGGACGACTCGGACCCAGCGTTCGCCATTCTACAGCCAAAGAATAAACCCGTGTCTCTGGAGCAGCCAAAGGTATAGTTGACTCACTTTTTCCTTCTTGGCACAGTTGGTTGTAAGAAACGAGCATGGTCCAGACTTTGATCATTGGACCCTGATGACGTAGATCTTCAATCAAATATCCAATATAAGTGGAGCCGCCTGTCCTTCATAGCCAAACCACACGCCACAAGCACTCGTCGAGGACATCGTACGACTCTCAGATCCCATGGCATCTCTTATCATGAACGTGGTCAAAGAAGAAGCAGCTGTCTCGCCAACCTCTGTAACTTCGGTGGCGTCTACGGTGGCGTCAGCGAGTCGTACGACGCTATCTCATAGCATCGCTGCGTGTGCCCCATCGGCCAGGGCTGCTGCAAGTCATGCCGGTGCTGGTAATTGATGACATTTAACATGAATTGGTCGAATAATTCATTGACGTACTGAGCAGAATCTGCAACCCTGCTTGCCAACACCAGTTGTCAGGAGGCTTTCCAAGCTATACACAGGCAGCCTATACTTGGCAACCTCTCGAAGACTGCAGCAGAGGGCTCTGTGTTGTCCTCGATTCTTGGCAGCGGCGCAAACTCAGAATCTACAGCTCTGAGAAACGCGTTACCGGAACTGCGCGAGCAAATATCCAACGCAGTCCAACAAGGTTTCGAGGAGGCCATAGGAGATAAGATACCACAGCTAGAACCCACTGTAGGGATTACTGAAACGGCCAAACAGTTGGAAGAGATCGCCGCCAGGCAGTAGTCGCATCCACAGCCCTTTCCGATACAATTCCGCTTGCTTATTTTCTTTTTTACGTTTGAGTATCCTACTATACGCGGTTAGGTTTTTTCTCTGTGCCTCTGTATCTCGCATTCGCATTACCTCGATCGTATACATCGCTGCTATGTTCGCTTCATCATAGTTGTATCGCCAAATTACTTATAAACCGTCTACCTATTACTCCCGCCGATATCAGGAACTCATGCGGTTAGCTTACATGGAGTAACATTTGTTATTCAAATCCACACTAAGTCATATTGGCTGCGAGGAGGAATCGACGGTCTAATACCTCCGATCCCCCAACCGCCTTTGGCGCAACACATCAATAGGCAACCCAATTAATTAATATCATCTTGAATAACCAAAAAATAGGGCGGTCGTGATTTTGTACCACACATGAAGAAGTATTTACAACTCATCCACCTTTTTGCACATGTCAATTACTGTCACACAGCACGTGTCACTTGTCAGATACTGTATAAGTCTTGCGGGTTTATCGCTGTGGCGCTGTTCGAGCACTCTGCTTCTACCGACATGCAATAGAAAAGCCACAAGGAGAGTAATACCATTTATTGGAGTCTTTCTTTATAATATTATTTGGCGTTGCATGGGACATTCGGCCATACAGAACTCGCATATATACCATTGTGCGTGGCCCAGGGAGAGGCTAGCCACCGAGGCTAACACTAAGGGCGCCCAACGACACTGCAGTGGGGGTGTCTGCTCGTATTGATGTTGTCACCCGATCGAACGAACGTCACAATGATGGTGAACTGCGTCCGAGCAAAGTTGGGTCGATTGTTCAGCAGCTCCTAACGCCTAGAACTACGACGCCACCTCCCAGCAGCCGTGCGGCACAAAGTTACGAACTAGCCACTCCTGGACGTCGCTCAAGAGTGCGATCTCATTTTGACGGAAGTTTTTTCGCCTAGCACTGATCACTGAGCACATCCGATTCTTTGCCGCTCGGTTCAGCTTTTCCGCGTCGCCGGGCCAAGGTAATTGTGTTGTGAACACTCTCTAAATAAACTGCAGGTTGATCATCGCAACCACTCTATCGGTTGGTATGCAATTCGACCCGCGCATATTGAACCTACCCCTATCGCATTGTTGGCACGCGCTTCAGAGTTATATGATGTTAAGTATAACTGGAGCCAGGAGAACTTACCATGCTTGTCGCTAACTTGATGTTTTAGCAGTCCAAGTGGAAAGGCACCTACATCGACAACACCTCCCTTCGAGACAGAGGTGCCGTGGAGTTGTTATCGATTGTGTAGGTTCAAAGAGTGCCTCAGATCTAGACGCATATAGTTGATTTTGAATCCACTCAGGCTAGTGTAGATCGTTACGAAGATGCTATCCATGTAATCTAGCTAAGACATAACGTATATTTGGGCTTGAGGAGACAGCCGCGGTGGGATAGGAAAACTAAGGCTGATGCACAAGCGAAGCCACAGCGCCAAAACAAAGAAACTACACATAATATTCTACGATGGATGATTACGAGAGAACGGCTGGAACCTGTTGATACATCAAAAAAAGGGTTAGCGACGGGCGGACGGTGTACTAGAGGGAGGTGTGTACATCCTAGCCCCTTGGCGATGAAAAGACTGGGTTAAGCTAGTGGTAGCTGAACGCGAGCATTTCAGCAATTGTATTGGCGACTCTCAATCCGGTGTTTCACTTACCAGGAGCGACGTATTCAGCTTGGGGTACCACCTCAAAGACACGGGTTCTCGTTGACACAATAGCCGTGCCTGTACCTGCTTCCATCACGAGGTTGCTATCGGGCCTGTGAATGCAGATGTCTCAGCGCTGGCACTCAATCTCTCAAGTGTGGCTCACCTCGAGATTCTGAGGAGAGACACGCGTAACCTATAGCGGCCACAATGCCTTACACTGACATCCGGGAAAATAAAGTAGATGCCTGGGTTCCCATGTTGGTCCTGAAGGGGGTGGGGTGATGATGCTAGCGTTCCGTAGAGAAGCCTCTGGGCTAGCGGTATCGGGCGTTGGCTGTCGTCCGGGGGAACATCAAGATAGTGTGCCCCGTTCTCAGAAAGCAATGCCAGATGAGCGACAAGAAACGGCAATTCTCCGGGTCTGAAGTACGCAAATTTCAGCTCTTGCGCATGTCTTAGTCAAGTAATATCTTACATAGGGATGACACTTCCGTCGCGATCGCGAACAATGAGTTGCACCACCAGAGGGGGTGCCAACGGCAATCTCGACAACACAGCGTGCCCGAACTCGGCTGTTCGTTCTGGTGACTGCACAACTTCAAGATAGTAAATCCTATATTTCGAAGCACGTTGTTAGTAGGCATACATCTGTAGGACTGTCGAAAGAACTTGCTTTTCACCGTCCTCCGACGTGGCCATACCTTCTCTCTCGTCTTCTGCTTGCGGCCCAGCGGACGAAACTCGTTGCGAGTCGGAGCCAGACATGCTGGAGCGCGAAGATGAGCGAAATGGACGGGATGGGACTGTGCCTGCTGAAGCATCCTGAACGAGGGCTGAAGGTGGCGGAGACGGAGAAGGGGATGGAGAGGAGTTTGATCCTTGTTGATTTAAGGATATATAAAGAGGCTGTCGCAGAACCTGATATTTTAGTCCGTAATTCAGTTGACGGAATGAGGCAAGGCGTTGTTTGCGGGATCCTCGTCTTCGGAGCAAGCCGATTAATATTGTGATGGAGTTACAGGGCGACTCCATCCTCGTCAATAGCACCATACTAGCGAAAACTGAGAGAAGAGGGGCAAGGAGCTATTAGTGCTAGCTAGCGCGAACATATCTCGTACAATTTATAGGTGCAACGCCCCCTCCTATAACGGCCTATCCCGGCTCCTCCAGGCGTGCTCCTTAGTTAGGTGATCGATCGTGCAAGTACACTAGGGTAAAAATGCAAGTTAATCAAACAATACTCAGCAGTATGTAATTTCCTAGTAGGTTTCCGTTGGATGTTGCGAATGACCCAGGTGACAGCAGAACGAGAACAAGGGGATGGGTGAGCGCTGGAATGCCGATATAGTTCCCCAGCAGGAAGTGAAGAACGATAAGGTCGCCACACAGGGGGAGGAACGCGTTGGTACCAATAACACTGTTGAGCACCAGTAGTACGGTCGTTGGCTCCGCGATGGTAAGTTCTAGGATCAACTACTCACATGACCCCTGGTCACCACCTAGGAGCTTCCTGAGACGAGCGCGGCATTGTCCAAATTTGTGGCATGAGGAGATATGATATGTTGAGAGGTGAACAAGAATCAACTCCGCTCAGGCCCAAGTTCGGCGACCAAAGGCTCTGTCCGAACCTTAAAGCATCGTGTTTGCTCCGGCTGTACCCATGCTGCTGCTTTTACAAAATGCGTTTCTGGGTTGATATATAAATCAGTAGTTGCACACATGGTGCGTAAATTAATTGGATTGTGTGCCAAGATAGTAATCCGAAGTACTTCGAAATCTGAAAGATCGGGTCTGATCCGTCGGTTCTAAAGGCGAATTGAATGGTGTGATCTCATACATACTGCAGACAGCAATGACAAAAATAAAATACATCTATATAATCGTACGCTTGATCCAACTCCAGGTCCCAGCGAGGCCGGTCATGATTCCCGCCGCAGCCAACGCTGGCCGAACTCCGGCTTGGGCGGCGCATAAATTAGATCGGTACCATAACGGCGATGGTATATGAAATGCCTTACCGGTTGATTTATAAATGGCGCCACTGAGCCCGCCCGCTGCCATGCTGCCCCAGACATCGTGTTTTCCTCGCCAGGAATCAATACTCGAGTTGAGAATGTTGTACATCAGTGCTTTTGTTTCCGCGTCAGATGGCCAGACGTTCCGTCGGATACGATTACACTTACCGATCACACCAGCTGAATTAGCAAAATACGAGCCTCGACGGGTCACAGAATTCAAGATACTGTTGATCCGTAGCCTCGTGCTCGAGACAGATAACGGGCGACTATATCCTTCCCGAATACCGTAAAGCCCACCGAGTGCGAGACCTACCCACGTGAGTGACGTAGATCGTTAGTTAAATCACTCGGCAGTTAATGACCAATGATATGGCCACGGGAAGAGCATGCAAGAGACCCCAACACACCTGAGAGGTAAGTTGTTCCAGTTCCGTAACAAAGATCGTCGCTCCATCCACGGCTAGGCAATGCAGTTCCAGCACCCGGCAATGAGTTGGTCTTTTCGTCGTCTAAAGCGAGATAGTCTAGCTTGTCCCCAAGTCCTGCCATAGGGTGAAGCCTAGAAGGATCAAACGAGGCCGCGTTTAAGAGATCTGAGGCCGTCACAGCAGTTCCTGGCGTTGATCCTTCATTACGAGAGAAGGATGCGCTGCGAAGATAGGCCGCAGCATCGTCGCGAGTGCCTGAGGATGAGTTTGCCGAACTGCTCCCAGTTGCTCCAGAAAAAGACATGTCGGGGACGAGAGCGTAGAGTGTGGTGGGTGCTAGGCTTAGTGATTTGGGTGTGCCACAGTACAAGAATTTTTGATTGGTCAGCGGACCTCTAACTTAAGGGGCGGCAGCTGAAACCGCCAAAAAGCGGATTTCGATACAGGTATGTTATTAGGCGAGATTAAGATACATTATCAACGCTCTAAACATTCTCAATCGTTTTAAGATATTCATGCGCCCTTCCAAGCATCCATATTGTAAACGAAAACTTAAAGTTAGGGTAAGATATCGCGCAATTTCGATTGAAAATCCCTTCAATGGCTTCTTGTGCCCAGGATCCATCCTAAACGAGCGTGAATTAGATCGCCCGATACACGGATTCGGGATGACGGCACGTACCGGCAGCTGTCTGTCCATGACGAGCTTGACAGCACGCTCGATGGGTTCTCGATGAGGGTACCTGGCATACATCAAGGCCAGGGTGGCCCACGCTGTTTGAACCACTTGTGACATTTCATGCTCAACCCAAACGCCATCGACACACGACTGATGGCCGAATATCCAGCGCATTGTTGCATCAGGATAGCAAATGTAGATTAGCATACGTGTGGCATACTATGATCGGCTAGAAGAAGGCTTACGCGATAGCTCTCTCCCCATCCACCGTCTTCCTTTTGCTTGGACAGTAGGAACTCGCATGCTCTCTTCGCGTGACTACTGTTACCATACGTTTCGTTCACGAGAGACAAACTTTCGAGGGCAAACATAGTCGCATAGGTAAAGCAAATGCCCCACGACCCAAACCATCCACCTTCTGGTTTCTGGGCTTTATGCAAGTATTTAATAGCCTTAAGGATCGTAACTCTGGTAGGTTCCGTGAATACAGCTGGGGAAGGTAAAGTTGGACAAAGGCAACTCACTCGATCTCATCGCGCCGATACTCGGGGAATACACGCCTGAAATGCGCAAGTCCGGTAATCACGGAAGTCGTACACTCTGGGTAGGTAAACTCGATCATAATATCGCCTGAAAACGTTGTTGAAAAGCTAGAAAGCTGGTGTAGCAGATAAGGCTTACCAAAAACCTCTGCGGGATTGATGTACTCAAGAAGCTTGGGTCCTCGAACTAGCTCATATGATGCAAATCCGCCATCCGAATTCTGCATAGTTAGTAGCACATCGACGGCGTCACAGAGACGCTGTTTGGAGATCAGCTTTGGCGTGTACCTAAAACGAAGATCTAAGCGGCAAGTCAACCTTTAAACTCAATCCGACTCACGACATCTGTTCCTGAAGATATAGAACAGATTTTAGTCCTTCGGCCGTGCAATCGCTAACCGTATAGCTCTGGACCCGAGTGCTAAACGGCCACGCGCCTTTTGTTGTATGACGATAGGCCTCCTTATAAAACCTCGGGTTGTCCCGAATCTGACAGCCATCAAGCCATTCTAGAGCTTTAACAAGATGTGGCCGAACGGCTTCTTCCTCCCCAAACCCGGATTCGACCATAGCTTGGGAAATAAAAGCTAGGTCCCAAAGTTGGCTCCCATTGGTACCGTTCATCATCATCCCCTCGGCACCAAGCCATACAAAGTCACAGCGGGTACTCTCGTGGAGCTTGTATGCACGGGAATGAGGGCCCTCGGCGAAAGCTCGAACAACCAGATTTAGCATCTTCGACACAGGTGCAAGAGTGGTATGCCCCGTATTTTCGTCTTCCATGACAATAAGATTGTAACAAAAGTCCAGGGCTTTCCGGCGAACAGGAGGGATCGCACAGCTCTCGTATGCGCCAAGAACCCCGTTGAGAACATCGAGCAAGCGACTGTGTGGTGCGAAAACGTCAACCGGGTTAATGTTATTTCGCTGTTGTATCCAGTCGATTTGATCGTAAGGTTCGACATAGAGCTCCTCTCTCAAGGCTAAAATAAGCGGGTCCTCTGGAGCCTTGACTCGATTGGCATACAGCCAACTCATTGGAATGTAGACATTCCGCGTGTGGATCCACCATCGGTGAGGGTGTATTGGCAGCCACTCAGGAAGGAGCCTATGAAACGGCTTCAAATTTGACAGAGCCATATGCTGCCTAATGGGACGCACCAGAGCTCGGGTGGAATAGGATTGACTCCCTCCCAGTCGTAAACATTAAGAACTGATAACCAGGTTTTACCCCAAGATGGGATCCCAGTTGTTCCTCCTATGTGCAAACGTAAGATTGAGCTCTGACAGCGATCAAGTTGCACTCACCAAGCTTGTGTAAAGTTTCACGAGCTCGTACCAAAACTGGATGTGACGCACTACAGCCTAAGAGACGAGCGGCAACATAGTTAAATGCCGTTCCGAACACAGTCGTATGACCCTCAATATGCCTTCCAATACATCAACGGAGAACCAGTGACTGAAATGGAACGCAACGTACAGTCCCCAGCCGCCATCCACCGGCGATGCGCGATTCATGAGATAGCGAATCATCTCCAAGCGCTCTGCTTCATTGAATTCCATTCCAGTAACATAGGAGCCAATGACGAGCCCGGGTAGCAAAAACATAGGTCCGCCGTACTCGCCTGCCCAGTGACCATCAGCATCCTGCAAATGCTTGTAGAATTCAAAGCCTCTTCGAGCTGCGGAGCGTGCATCTGTCGCAGGTGGTAAAGTGGGGAGTTCCTGGTAAAGTAAGCTCATGCAGAGTCTTTTGGGGCGAGTGGTTTGTTGCTCACTGTTGGAAGGCCTAGCCAATACTTGTCAGCAGTTGTTTGGGGCCATTCCTTGACCTGAGATTCATCTAGATAATGCCATACTTGCCGACCGCCCTCGGTGCATTGCAGCCGCCAACGCCTGTAGTCGGTGAACGGCTTTTTGGGATCGAGAGGTACGTCGAGCTCAGAATACATAACAATACGGAGCACAGGAACGAGTGAAAACAAGAGGGGTGGTTGCTTGGAACAAGGTCGGGCGAGACTGTTTTAACGCGTTTTACGAGCCTTGGATGAGTTTTAGTCCATGAGACCACTTTTGAGACGCGTGACGCGAGCCGCCAAGCGCGGATATTCTCAATTGGAAATAGACAAATACACCATTACATTACATGATTACATACGCTAGTGTGTTACAAACCACAACCTCTGTTTCTCTCTTTCACCAGCTCCTTAGAATGTAAACTAGCTTGATGATAAATTTACGGCGCCGGCTAGGGTGTATACCAAATTATCCTCGGATAAATAGCACTGTTCTCGCGCATCTTCCGCTCCTCTCCAGCAAGTTGGTAGACAAAGTGCGTGGTCAGACCCCTACCTGAGGTTTGGCCAACTTTTAACCGCATGATAGCCTACAGACAGTCTAGATTTCTTTCATACATACACGATCTTATCAGTACAACCAACAAGCAACGGGATCCACCGCTCAGTCTGGACACAAGATGTAGGTATTCGTTAGCGGTCAGTGATCTAACTAATCGCCTGGCGTATTCAATAGAGCCCTACACCTCCAGCCCCCAATCCAATAAACAGCCATGGCAGACTATACCCGCTGGACTCACGCGCTGCTAATGACCAGGCCGCGCTTTTGTCGAATCACTCCCACTGGCGTCGAACCATCGCAGACTTGGTAGTCCACTACAGCCCGTATCCTCGACCTCCTCTGAGTATCTGTCTGCTACCAGATCATCCATTAATCATCATTACCCTAAATCTTCTACATGCTGGATACAGCATTCGCGCTTCTGCCTTGTTGGACCGAATATCACAGGGAGCTGCCAATCTCTCCAAGCCTCTTAGTTCACTGTACCTATCCCCCACGGCCCTCGAAATGCTAGTGGATGTAACATTAGAGGCGAGAATAGCAAATATGCTTCAGCCACTGGCGCGAGAGCTCTCGCGCACTCAGTCTACAAGCACATTGTCTCAACCTCATCATCCTGCTTTATCACTCCGACTGTCTGTCGTTTACGAAAAGCTCATGGATGCACATTTCATAATGAGCGGGCCTGGTCCAGCGCTTCTGATCTACTCTTCTGCTGTGCGTGCTGGCGTGCCTTGTAGTGCGTTTGTCTACAAAAGGGCAATCCAATCTCTCTTTAGGCGACTGTTGCCGATTCCGGACTCAGATATGCGGCGCTTTTCTCAGCCCCGTCGAGCCGATGCTGGGACAGGCTTTCATACACCTCATTCATCGACCAGTCCTCCAGTAGCCGCTCTCCTTTCACAGCTAAAAGCCATCCTCGATCGAACTGCAGCGGAGAACATACCATTGAGCTCTCGGATGCTAGCCGATATATTCCGAGGCCTCGGTGCTATCCTGAAGCTCGAGACTCAAGGAACAGAGCCGGAAGAGCGCGAAACAGAACTCCGCGACTATCCCGAAAATAATCTTCAATCAGAACGAAGCAAATCGTTCATGAAGAAAGCATACCCTAGGTTCCGGCTCGACCGATTGGTACTCCATCAAGAAACTTGGACATCAATAGGAGATATGATTGCCAATATCCTTGCGCAAACGACCAGTGCTACGAACCCTCAGCAACACGAAAGCGATGGGCAATTATTTCTCTTGATGGCCTGGGCTGATGTCATGCTTTCCCTGCGTGAAGACATCGCCGATGCAGTTGTCCGCTCCACGATGTCGAGGTCCACATTAAAAGCACTTTCAAGACGCGTCGATGTTCTCATCGGTGGAGATCAAGCATGGGGTTATCAGAAAGTTTTCGACAGGCTCGTAAAGTCGTCGTACCTACGCCCGCATGATGTCAACTCCCATGGGTCGATCGGGTCTGAAATGGATCCTGCTCTGGATCTACCGGCCGGGCCCGCTCCGGGTCATTGGCCGGTGTCTAGAACACTAGCTGAAGCGCAAAGAATATCACTTCTTGTTCGTGACCGCCTCGTAGAGGATGATTCCCTTGCCGCCCTTTTACAGTTTCACTCACTAGCCTCGTTGTGTGGTGCTTTCCGGAGACTTTGCGATGTCCATGATCCAGAAGACGCCCCATCCTTAATGATACAGACTCCGAGGGGAGGAGGATACCAACGACCCCCAGAGACGGTACTCGCCGAAGCGCGACATGAACTCGACGTTCGCGTGGAAAGCGTATACGTCCGCCTCGCCGGACACGCGCTACGCACGGGGGATTCAGGCTACGTAAATGATGTCCTGGAGCTTGCATACACGTTGCCTCCACGCCGTAACAAGCTTACTTTCTCGCGAGTATGGAAGCGTGCTATGGGGGCCTTTGTCTCTTGGAGATCTGAGTGGCACGGGTCTGCCGGGATCGGGCGCGCATTCAAGACATTGGCACACCTACTCGGAATAGGGCCTGATGCTGCCACAAGCCGAGCGCCTGTTACAAACGCAATCGACCGGCAAAGACCGAGAGCTATCGCGAAAACTGAACCTAACCGCAGTTTGTTCGACCTGTCCTGGCTCAGAGAACAGCATAGATGGCCCGCGCTAGGACGTAATGTCTTTCCTCGTGCTTGCATCGTGAGCGCTTTGATCAACAGGGCAGAAGAGAGTACGCCTCCATATCTCCGGCCAGGAGCTAAACCTGATCCAACTATGGGACCTAAACATTTGCGGGATGCTCGACGCGCCACCGAGGAGGCAGATACGCGGAGAATGATACGATGGCTTCGGGAAAATCACCCGCATTATATGCCACGCCCCGGTGACCCAACCCCAAGCCTTGCAGAACTGGATGCTCAAGCGAGAGCGGAAGCACAGTCTTTTCGAGCTCACGATTGGGATGACGGTCCAGTGCAGACCAACGGGTTGGAAAGGAGTGAACGAGCGGGCCGTACAAATAATTACTCCGCTGGGGTTCCAGCCACGACCATCCTCGCCAACGTATTGGGCGCTTTGTCTGTTCCAGTGTCCATAAGCGAGGCGCGGAGATTGGGGTATTCTGGCCCGACGTATGTAAAGAGGCTCGACAAGGGCTCCACGTTACCTTCAGTTGCCAAAGAATAGTGCGTTATTTCTGGTTCGTTGGTAATTTCGCACTGTATCGTATTCCTAAGTTATGGTCAATGATTGATTTAGAGTTGACGTGTTTGATTTGATGGCCAAGCTATCAACAATACACCCGATCCAAGCTGTAGAAAGGGGTCTACCAATTCACTGGTTATTGTCCTTGTGGGTACCATCGGATGCGGCTTGCGTTTTCGCTCGCTCCCCCAAAATCTTTGCGCTAACCTGTGTCATTTCTGAGTTAGTAGGTACCCCACTACTTGCAGGATTTACACACATTGCGAATGTGGACCGCCGCCCGTTCTACTCCGTTCTCCTTACTTAGCGTGTAATATTTGAGAGATTCTTCTAGCTGACCACCTGCACATCCCCGTCGAAATCAGCCTAAACAATTTGGCGGCATTGTCTGGACACACATGCTTCCAGCACTGCGGCTAAATTGAATGCAATCTCAGGATCTTGTGGAGATAGTTGGACTGCAATTCTGGGACCATTATTGGTGCCTTTTTAGTGTCGTTCGTATGAGGTGCATGTTAGGGCTTACCTGAGGTGCTGAAGCGCGAGCTGCGGTTTAGGAACTGGGTTCATGATGTATGCGCTCGCAAGATCTACCAGCGGAAACTTGAGTGCACTCCGCTCGCTTTGGAAGAAAGTAATTACTTGTGTGTGCATCTGGCGAGTCGGGTTGGAGTTCGATGGACTCTTTCCAGTTTTCAATGGCGCCATCAAAATCCTCTACGTGAGACCATGATTAACTTGGAGAAGGGAGCGATTATGAGCCAGGGACTGACTGGCGTGGTACTTTGTAACGCCCAAGTTAAAAAGATTTGAGGCGTTTCGTTTGACATCAACGCTACGCTGGTACAAAACTCGTGCCCCTTCAACGTCACCCTCTTCGAGTTTTCGTGTGCCCTCTTCTAACGTGAGTAAAGCCTCCATCTCCGCAGGATCACGTGTAGACGAATTCGGTGTTATTGAAGAGGCCCATCCTACAATAACGTTATTGTGCGATATAATCAGACGAGTACTGGCGTGAACACACGGTAAAAAGAGGGGATTGATCGGCTCGTGTTTGAATCCCGTGAGCTTAACGGAGCTCGGAAAAACTGAAAACCAGGTTTTACAACTCGGCTGCATGCCAGGTTTCGAGCCACAATGTCTAACTAAGGGTTATATGCCATAGTACCATAGTAGTTAGTAAATGCCAGGACTCACATCTAGTCTTGGATAGTCTGAGCATCGTGAACATTTTGAATTTCGATATATGTAAAGCACTATTGACCTCGCAATTATAAAAGCTGTCACGGATGACTGTGGCACCCAAGCTGGAGAACGCAAATCTGATTGGCTATGCCATAGAGATACACGTGACCATGAATTTGCATTTCCTAGGACTGCCCTTACAACGCACCACCACGAAACGGTCTGGACTTGGCACCACAACTCTCTACCGCCTTCTCAAACAAGGAAATACCTGTAACCCAAGAATCTAATCGAAAATTCGAATATCCGTACGATGGCAGCCAGCTGGCCACAGTCGTTGAAGTGAGTGGAAGTTTTCTCCCATGAGCCATGGTCCACTGAACAGGGGATGTAGGGATTGGGTTGCCACTCAATTAAGGCAGATGAACTCACTAAACAAAGACGAAGCCAATGCAGAGATGAAAACGCTGATATCCGAAGCTTATACGAACCAGACACTATGGATAACAGACTGGAGCGGGGTCCAACTCAAATCGTAAGATAGGGGCAAGTGTCAAGCGATATGCTAACGGCCATTTGTTCTCTAGATTACAACCCAAAGCAGTGCCTAAGCGCAAGTCTCAGTGAGTAGCTTTGCTGAACATGATGGCTGTGTACTGAACACCTTGCGCAGACCCGATATCACCGCCACGCAGAAGAAACTCAAAAAGACTCATATCGTCGATGTGTTGGCGGACAACGAAACTCGACTCGAGAAGCGTAAACGCAGGTTCGAGCGAGAGCACGAGATCGAAAAGCAGAAGGCTTCCGGGATGTTTTCTAGCACACAGTTTACTCACCATTCTCAGTCCCCCACAGGATTCGATATTGCCAGGGATAACACTCCTACCTATACACCTATGGCATATCGCTCTGCGGGCGCAATCAGCAAAAGGAAATATGCAAATGCTGCGAGTGAAGATGTTGGCGATGGTGATCCGGTAATTGGCTTCTGATGCTTGTAGATGTTGAATGGTCGCTGAGTATTATTCGTAGAACGTCATTGATTGGGACAGGTTTACGATCGTTGGAACATCCAAGGACATATTCAAAAATTATCTCCGCTTGACCTCGGTAAGCTATATCTACCCCTGTGAGTCACAGGCTCACAAGCTCACCTACCCTAGGCCCCTGATCCCAGCACGATCCGACCATTAGAAGTATTGGAGAGAACATTAGAAGAGCTCAAAAAGCGGTGGAGAAAGACTAACGACTATCGTTGGGCCTGTGACCAGTTCAAGAGCCTCCGCCAGGATTTAACTGTAAGCAAAGTTTACACCTCTGAGCACTTCTCTTCCCACACGTGGCAATTTAGGTTCAACGCATCAAGAATTCATTCACGGTTCAAGTATATGAAATCCATGCCCGAATGGCACTTGAAGCAGTATGTGTCGACTTTTTGGCTTTTAGGATTTATCTAACCAATTAAAAAGTCGGATCTTGTTGAGTTTAATCAATGTCAGAGTAATTTGCGACTGTTATACGAAGCCGGTATCACCGGTCACGCTAACGAATTTTTGGCCTATCGAATCCTGTATCTGGTGCACACGAAGAACAGGAGTGGTATGTTTCCTACTAGTCGTCTCGAAAATGACTCATTTTTCTGACAGAAATGAACCTGCTTCTGGCCCAATTGACACCCGAGGCGAAAGCTGTCGACGCTGTTCGTCATGCTCTCAATGTCCAAGCGGCAACCATCTCCAACAACTATCACAAGTTCTTCCAACTGTACCTCAAGGCCCCGAACATGGGCGGATACATTATGGATCACATGCTAGCTCGCGAAAGGGTGTCAGCTTTGATTATCATGACAAAGTCGTAAGTGGTCAAGGTCGTGCTTAAGTCGGTTAAAAGTTCTGACTGTATTTGCTAGATACCTACAACTTGCACTGTCCTTTGTAGCAACCGAACTAGCATTTGACTCGGCGGCCGATGTCCATCGTTTCCTTACCGAAAACTCTATTGCAGTATACACCGACCCAGCCGCGGCCATTGACGACAAGCGGATCGACTGTAAAGCTGCGCATATGAAGGTCGTCGATCGGTATGAAGAAAAGTATAGAAAGGTCGACATTGTTGGTAGGATTTGATGGTACCCCGGGTGGTGCGTTAGTTATTCTAGTGTAAGCCATTTGTGTCTGTCTCTTCGGATTGTTTATTCGCTGTAATGTACTCTCAATATATTTTATCCGAGTATTCTACTGCCGCGTGCCGTTTCACACGAATCGACAAGGACTAAAAATAGCGTCCGAACAACAAAGGCTGTGGCCAGGCTAAAATAATCTATTTTTTTTTATTCAACCGAGGCACATCTGCGGTTGGCAAAACGCCGAGGCGATGCGGCACGTGGTGTTACGAGAGGCCAATCATTCGATTCCCAAGGCTCACGTTAAGGCCGAGCGTCTTTCACATCTACCACCACCACCAACCTCGTCTTTCCCGCCACCATGTCGAACCAGGACGTAAGTGCACGATAACGCCCTCAAGTGGCCGTGGGTGGTGTTTCTAATGGAGCGTATTTATCTAGTACTATAACAACCAAGGGCCAAACCAAGGATATGGCGGGCCTCAATACGGAGGCGGACAACAGGTAAGCGGCGTTGCCTTTTTGGCTCGACCGAACGCAATAGCTGATTTTTCCTTCTAGTATTACCCTCCCTCTGGTTAGTTTGGGCTGCGGATTCATATAGGTGACGTGCTAATTTGGTTCACTATGCTTAGGACCCCCACCTGGCGGCCAAGGCGGCTACTATGGCCCGCCTCCCAACCAGTACCAAGGTGTGTTTCCTGGTGGCTTACGTGGACCGTGTGCTAAAGCGTATGCTATTCTACAGGAGGATATCCGCAGCGTGAGTTTCGGCGCCTTGGTAGTAGCCTATTCCGCTAAAGTCGCATGACTTGATTTCATCTGTAGAGGGGGGCTATAACCCGCAGCCACCGCCGAACACTGTCTACGTACAGCAACAACCTCAAAAGGATAGCGGTCCTGGAGGAGGAACTTGCATGGCCTGGTCAGTTTATAGTCCCAGTTAATACCGGGGCAGCCTCACTAACAATTGGACTCGACAGCCTGGCTGGTGCCTGCTTGTGTTGCTGCGCTGAAGGTAAGTTGCATATGCAGAAGCATCCAGGAGCTTTGTGACTGACCAGCCCCATTGTAGACATCTGCGACTGCCTTTTCTAGTTCTCGATAGGGATAGACACTAATGACTGGGATGCATTTTCTGTAACTCTCCGCGATGGCTGTAGTCTGGTTTTTTTGCGTGGTGACTTGGCCTAGTGTAGTTCTATTACGCCAATTACATCTATTTTCTGGTTACGACTTGGGATTGTGGGCGGCTCTGGATTGTGCGACGGGTGCATTCTGATTGGGCCGTGTGTGTCCGGATGCACCCGGGGTCCCGTCTGCCGTGGGTGTGAGACTCTCGATTCTCAACCACTTTTGTACTCGGTGCCCGCCGTCGCGAACATGCTATTCACCCGGCAGGCTCTCCAGGCTGGCCGCATTGCCGCCTCGGGCACGCGCGCGAGAGCTGGCGTACGTCGTTTCCTGCTCATCTCGCGATCGCCCTAAGTTTTCCTGATCTCCTAGGCACGCTTCGCCTCGACCTCTGCCCACCCAGTACGTGCTCTCCGTTGTATGCGACCCCCGCGCTCACCCCTAGCAGCGAACCCCGTCCTCTCGGGTTGCCGTCGCCGGCGCAACCGCAGTCTCCGTCGGGTCCGTCGCCTGGTACACCCACCTCTATGGCCAGCTGCCGTTTGTCGGCGAGATGAGCGCAAACTCGCCCGCAGAAAACGGCCTGCATCCTGCTGCCTATCCATGGAGCCACAAGGGCTGGCTCGATACATTCGATCATGCCAGGTGAGATCGCCCGTCTCGCGCCAAACTCGACTGACCCTTTCCAGCATCCGTCGCGGGTACCAAGTCTATCGCGAGGTCTGTGCCGCATGCCACTCGCTCGACCGCATCGCATGGCGTAACCTGGTCGGTGTCTCGCATACTGTCGACGAGGTCAAGGCGATGGCAGAGGAAGTCGAGTACGAGGATGGACCGAATGATCAGGGAGAAATGTTCCAGCGTCCGGGCAAGCTGGCAGACTACATGCCCCCGCCTTATCCCAACGAGGAGGCTGCTCGTGCCAGCAATGGTGGTGCCCTTCCCCCTGACCTCAGCTTGATCATCAAGGCTCGACATGGTGGAGCAGTAAGTATCTGTATGTGTTGGACTACCTGGTTTAACGGGGTCTGCAGGATTATGTCTACTCGCTGCTCAACGGCTATGTTGACCCCCCAGCCGGTGTCGAGGTTCGCGAGGGCTTGAACTACAATCCGTACTTCCCCGGCGGCGCGATCGCGATGGCTCGTGTCTTGTTCGATGGTCTTGTCGAGTATGACGATGGTGCGTTCCGATGTGCACGACCCGATATGGCCTAACCCCTCCCCAGGCACACCTGCTACGACCTCACAGCTGGCCAAGGACGTCGTCACCTTCCTGTCGTGGGCCGCCGAGCCAGAGCACGACGAGCGCAAAAAGATGGGTCTCCAGGCGGTCATCATCCTTTCGACTCTTACTGCGCTCAGCTTGTATGCCAAGCGCTTCAAGTGGACCGTCGTCAAGAACCGCAAGCTCCGTGAGTAATGCGCATATATGCGCGCCCAAGTACTAACGTGTTTTACTAGTCTACAACCCACCAAAATAGATAAGCGATTTGCTCGTTTGTACGCTAATTTAGTTGGAAGCACATCGTTTATTCCTATGATATAGGGTGTGTGATGCAAGTACTGCTTGAGCAGAATATTCTAAGGTTCTCAAAGCGGAAATATGATGGCAATGCCTGTGGCTATGGTCGAAGCCGGACTGACGCTATTTTTGTCGCCGAGAAATCCGGCGTCTGGCTCCATTGATTGGTTGGAGCAGAGGTCTGTCTGTGACTGGCTGTGCTGGAAGGCCTGAAGCAATAATTCCTTCGCCTGAGTGACCTCGGTGGGGGACGTATAAATCTCGACGGATCGCGTCGAGATTCATCACTCTTCTACTCTACAACTTTTTCTTACCGCATGTCTGCTATCGATAACCTTGGCGGGTTCGTCGCTCCCGCAGCCAATGGTCAAGCATCTCCTGTGTCCGTGCGGCCGTCCGAGATGCCGTTCGTTGACCTCGCAGAAGGTCCTTCTCAACGCCCTAACACGAATCCATTCCGGTCGTCATTTAGCGATCCATCGACGAGCGGTTATCCTGACCAAGCGCCACCTTCCTACGACTCGGTCGCCTCGACTTCTCCAACGCCCGCGCCCGTACTACCCGAAAAGGGAGGGGTGAATTTCAGTCCTGGCCCAACGCCGATCGCATCCTCGTCGTCTCAACCTCAACAGTTCCTTCTGGGCGACAACTCTCACTCTTCTGACCTGGGTCGCAGTCTTTCGACAAAGAAAGCCGAGCGCTCAGAGCCTGAATACCCTGTCGCATCCACCTCGACTGCTGTCGTTCGCGCTCAACCAGGCGCATTGACGTACGTGTATTCGTTTAGTCTGCATTCCATGCCTCGTCCTCACATCTCGGTATCCATTTCTATTCCAGGGGCCAAGCCGTAAACAAGCTCGCGAGTTCACGTAACCCGCTCGATTCACTCCCGGCGTGTTTCAGTCGGGTAGTCCTCCCGCCGTCCGAAACAATTACCTATGAGCGCCTGCCCAACCCCTTTGTGATCCACGGCAAGCCGGGCAAAACGTTTTTGGACGATGCGTTTGTGGTCGAGCCTCTTCCTCCGTTTCACAAGCACGACGTCGAGACCGACGATTGGATGCGGTTCCTCGAAGACGTGGTGACTGTTGCCAAGTTTAGTGGCGGACAGAAAGCCGTGGCTGCTGCGTTGCCCGTGACAAAACACTTGTTGTTTGTTGGGCGTTTGGCGAGTATGGCGGTTGAACATGAAATGAAGAAGCAGAATGTTTCAAACGTCGTTGATCTGTTGAACACCTGGAACGAGAGGTTCTTTGGTCCTCGACGTGAGTTTTCTTGTTTGGCTGTTCTGATTGAATACTCACAATCCAGGTAGGGCTCTCTGTTGTCTTGTGCAAGGGCAACTATCGCTACTCTGGCACCGATCGCGATTTGCCCGCGCCTGATCGCCCTCACGCGACTCCCCGTGTCAAAGGACATCACGATGATGACTCGTCCTCATCAGATTCAGATTCCTACAGTGGTGGGAGTGGTCGCCGCGGGCGTGGAGCGGCACGTAGAGAAGAGCGTCGCTCGAGGAGAAGCGAACGCAGGACTGAGAAAAAGGCCAAGAGCAGGGAAGCTTATCGCCTTGTTGTAGTATCGACAAATTAGAGTCTTGCACCATTTTGATTACTTTTTGTCATTCAATCATGTATTCTTAGACTTGATATAATATTGACTCAAATGGTCCAAGCTAATCAACACAGATGGCACATAGTATACAAAATAGAGAATGAATGTCCGTATAGGGTCCGATGTTCAGAGCTTGGGGGTAGGTTGCCTCGGTTCTGCATATTTGGCCTGAAATACAAATGTTAAATGGTCGAAACGCGGCAAGCAACGTGTGTTCACTCACCATCTCGTTCTCCTTTTGCTTGAATCCACACTTTTGGTAAAAGGCTGTGATGCACGCGTCAGACTTGAGTTGCTAAACAAAACAAAAACGTACGAATATTATCGTTGCTGCAGTTCAAGATGGTCTTGTACGCGCCCTGCTGCTCGCTGATGTGCGTCAGGGTATTGATGACCCGCAGACCGAGCTTCTTGCCCTGCATTTTGGGCGAGACGACGATATCTTCAATATGTCCGACAAGACCTAGAAAAGCGCCCGGATAAGAATAGACCGCGTTGTTCGGGAGTGTGACGTACCCAAGTTGCGAATGAGTTTACGCTCCATAACTACTGTTCCAGTGCCAACTACTTGGTCATTGGAAGTGTCGATGATGACAATGACAAAATACGTGTTGGGGAACCGTTTCAGCTGCTGAAAGTGGGCAGCATATTCATCCCGAGCGGGTGTCGGCGAAGGGGACAGGGTGGAGAGGACCGGGAAAAGGCCTCTAGCGTCATCGGTGGACGACAGCGGTCGGAGCTGTATGCACTGTTAGCCCGAAAACGCGTCGGGCAGCGGGAACTCACTCACATGGAGCCCCTCGGCCAAGACGCTGCGGACCTCGTTGGGGATGAGGCTGGGATCGAAGAGCAGTTCGAGCGCGCTGTCTGGGGTGAAAGAGGGCATTTCGAGAGGAGTAGTGCTAGACTTGGGTGGTGGTCGTGAGGCAGACTTGAGGATCCTCAGCAGGCGCTTTCTTCAGAGTTAGTCCCTGAGATGCTGTGCCCCCGAACTGCCTCCTGCATATCCAAACGCCGGTCTAGTCAACCACGTGCGCGCGTACATCCACCACAATGTCGCTCATTGATTCGTCGACGACGATCAGGTCAGATAAAAAAAGCTCTAATATCTCTACTGATACTGATGGTATTAGCAGAGTCAGCTCGACACTAGACAAGTCTGTTGGGAAGAAGCATTTGGTCGATGGCAGCCCCGAAACATGCTGGACTTCAACTGCGGTATAATTCCCGTATCCATGCATTTAGAATGCGTCTGAACTGCCGTTTATATAGGGTTTGCCCCAGTCCATCGAGCTTCAGTTCTACGAGGCTGTGAACCCTACCCAGCTTGCCCTAACATTCCAGGGAGGATTTGTGGGAACTAAATGCACGATATACGGAATGCGGGCTCAAGGCGAAGATATCGAGGCACAATCAACAGTCTCGTGGCATACAGTCACTCAGATCTTCCCAGAAGACATCAACCGAAGGCAACTGTTCTCGCTCAAGACGGGAACCAGTGTGGAGCAGCTTGCACGCCTCAAACTTGTATTTGAAGAGAGTTCAGACTTTTTTGGGCGCATCACGCTGTACAACCTGGAGTTATTTTGATCGTTTTAACTTTAGTGACGCTGTAGGATCAAGTCCAACTGCGGAGATAAGCACAATCATTGCCCGAGTCGTGCCCGAGGCTGGCTCGGGGGCTATGTTGTGATCCACTCTGGCCGGCGCAGCATCGGCCAACGTTATGTTCTCACAGGTATATATTGACCGTCTCTTTATCTGACTACGACAACAAGCTTCCACTTGCCTCTAATCCACTATGATCATCGACCACAAGGCTCCCATCGACGTCCCACAACCTACCTCCACCGAGGGACCTTCCTCTCCTACATCATTCTATCCATTCACTGACCCCGAGTCTCCTATTGCCACCCCTGGCCGGAGTTCCAGCATGTCCACGAGCGAGCATCCCGACCATGCACCTCCTTCGTACGAAACAGCAGTAGCCGAACAGCCTCCTCGTTTGTCGATTGTAAGGAGCCTTTTGCGAAAGCCTCGGCCATCTGTTGGGAGTTTGAATCTACCGATTGGCGAACTTGACTTGACGTAAGCTGTACGCATAGTCCGCGATTGATTGAATTCTCACCCGTGTGTTTTAAAGTTCCGAGGAGAAAACACGCATACGCCCACGCATTCTAGACGAACACACTTCGCCATGCTTCCTGCGTCCGGCACCTCCGGCATCTGAATCTGGCGCAAGCTATCAACGCCTCCCTCGTCCGTTCGTCATCGATCCCAAACCTGGCTCGTATACACTCGAAGACTCGTTTGCGACTGTCGGAACACCCGCCTTGTACGAGCATGACGTACAAGAGTCAGACTGGGAGGAGCTCTTGGGTGACGTCCGGGCTGCTGCACGGCTCTCGCCCGGCCAGCGGGCCGTATCGAATGTCTTGCCTGTCACAAAACATCTTGGTCCTCCTGGATTTTTTGCAAGTGCTCTAGCTGAACAGGGAATGAAGAGACAAAAAACAGCGCATGTTGCAGCATTGTTGGATGTTTGGAACGAAAAGTTTTTCAAGCCTAGACGTGAGTGCGTTCAGCTTCTATGTGTTGTGCAGAGTGAACTAACAAATCACTTTTAGGCTTGGAGGTAATCTTGTGTCGAGGCGACAAGCGCAAGTCGGGTAAAGATATCGAGTTTCTAGCTCCTGATAGGGTGGACACACCTCCTGCAAGTCTGCCCAAGCAACGGGGGGGATGCTGCTGCAGCCGCCGCAAACAGGCAGCGATTGAAAAGCCGTACCGCTTGGTTGTTGTTTCTCTCTAAAAGCCAAGGCAATAGCATTGGATTTACCTTCCCAATTTTTTGTATCGCTATGTATGCATATTCGCAACTGTATCTCTCATGTATTCATCCTTAAATCCATTGTAATTTCAGTCTCTCATTCTGGCTGGGACGAATCTACGAACAACAACTTCGCGGACTGAATAGCGTTGTAAGCAGTCAGGTGTAGCGAGGACTTTTTGGGGCGTAGTTGCTACGGGCGGGATGGTCACGTATACGAGTATTAGAGTCTGCAGGTGTTTGATTAGATTCAATTTGAGGACAGCATGCAAAATTCCCACCTTTTTCACTTGGGTGTTGATTCGGTTGATTGTACTGAGCCAAGTCCAAGAGAATCTCTCTGTGTTTTGAAGTCGAAACGGGCTCGTAGCTTGGTCGTTGGGATCATCGTATACTGGAATCACAACGAGGGCAAACCTGAAGAGTCACTTAGTGTATTGTATCCCCAGCATGATATTACGACTCACTCTGCATGTGTGAAGACTGGCCCCCGCTTGTAAAGCATATAGTCAACGCAAAACTTGATACCACCGCGGACCACCCAACCCAGCGAGCGATAGTGATGGTATACTACATAATTCACAAGGAAGGGATTATCTGGTCGTGCATCTTCCGGTGGTAGGTCTGGGAGCTGCATGGTGTGTACAGACATAAATATTGAGAGGAGGGATTCAGCTGATAAATATTGTCCCTATTGAGACAAGAATCAGACAGTGTCTGAGGAGAAGAATAAGAGGCGCGCACGTCTTCGGGGTCGAGAATCCTCAAACAATCGAGCCCCCAGGCCAGAAAGTAAGCTTCTTGAAGCGTTAGCTGTAAATGTTCCATGTCCTCAGGTTCGATAAATTCCTCTTCTGGTTCAGCCTCCGGGCTAGGCTGCGGCTCCTCAACCGAAGGTATGGTGGAAACCGGCTGGAGTGGATCTGGCACCGCAGTTACAGCCTGAGCAGTCTTCGCGGCCGCTCGTACAGCTTGACTAGCAGACCCGATCGTAGGAATCACAACATCGGCTGAGCTATCAGCTGCGAAAGCTGCTTCTGCTTCCGCTGTAGCCTGAGCCAAGTACGCTGCGCGAGTCGCTTTAAACTGTTTCCGCTCTTCTCTGCGTTTCGCAGTGATGAGCTCGGATGCAGAAGCTGCATAGTGTCAATTTCTGCATCGAAAGCATATCAATCTCCCACCCACCCTTTCCTGGTCCGCGCAGCTGTGCTATCCTACGGGTGAGCCAACTAGGCTCACTTCTGGACAAATTTCCTTTCCCAAAAAACCCTCGTTGCCAAAGAATCAGAGCATCCCTCTTGTTGACGACCCAAACAGAGCGGGTGCTAATGTCTAATATTCCCTCGCAGTGTGGATTTGAGAGCCAAGCCGCTTTGAGGCCAACAATACCAAGAGCATGTGAGGCCCAGGAGTGAGGCTTAATTGTTGGTTCTATAATCAGGGGAAGAGGGTTTCCGTAGATTTTGTTCTTTTGGTCATTTCGTTTGCCTTTGAAGTGCCCGCCTCTTGGATTGGACATTGCGACGAAAGGTTTTAGAAACGCACAGCAAGATATACCCCAAGATTGGGATTAACAGAACTAGGTAAGAGATAAATCTAGAGCTTTAAGGTGAATACTCCAGGGGGGCTCTCTGCCTGGGACCGGATACTTGCTGGTGATGATCGGTTTTGTGACTTGACGGGATTTGTTTGACCGAATTGAACGTGATTTGGACAGGGTTCAAGTAATTGGCAACCAATCCTTGACGCGCTTCTGCCCACCAGTACGACGCTATTTCCTGGCGTGATTTCACAACTCAGCTAGCACATAAGAAATTCCACCAAACTCATAGCCATGACGGATCGGCGACGCGCAGAACTTGACGCCAAACGAGCCAAGCTCGCTGAGCTTAAGAAAGCGCGCGAGGATCGACAGAAGAGGGATTTGGAACGCAGAGTTCAAGAAACAAGGGTATGTCTGAACGTTTAACGCTGATAATCATGATGTCTGAGAATATTCACAGAAGCCAGTATCTGCCGCGGTTCATGAGGAGGTAGAAAACCTAATTGGGCAACTTGTGGGGATGGGCGACCGGGACGATATAACGCCTTCATCATCCATGCCAGGAACACCTGGAGGTATCATTGGTCATGCACGGTTGAGTGGTTTAAGCGTTGACGGGCTGCCCATCTCTGGTCGAGCAAGCCGGGCAAGCAATGGCGAAAGTGTCAGTGACAAGCCGCCAAGTGGAACTACCCTAGTCAGGGATGATTACTCTGACGCGTAAGGGTAACACTTATCGCTCGATTACCGTATTGATCATTTGCGTATATTCAGGCTTCAGGCTGCCAAGATACCCGTGAAGTATTTGGATACCGAGGAAGATCTCTTCGAGCTTCCTCAAAAGGTCTGCTCCATCACATATACTGACATTACGCCCTCTTTACTCATGGTTTTTAATACTAGCAAAGGGTTATATACAACAAGGAAGTCCAGACAGCAGAAATTGAAACCGAGCCTACTGGACCATCAGAGGAGGAGCTGAGGGCAAGAATAAGACAAGAAGAAGAGGCAGAATGGGAACGCCAGCGTGCGGCGCGTGACCAAGAACTAGAGGAAGAAGCAAAGAAACTTGACCGAGAGATTGAGGAAGAAATACGGGGTATGTGACTGTGTGTTTAATTGCGGTGTGCTGATACGTTCTCCATTAGAACTAACCGAGGAAGAACGAGCGTCCATTTATATCGCTCCTGAATTCTTGAACTTCGTAGAGCAATCGACAAAGATAGTTCAACGAGCACTAAATGATGGATATGACTATATCCGTGATTATACTATCGGCGCTGAGGCTGATACGTGAGTTCAAATTTAAAGGCTTGTCTGCTTGGATGCCCAACCACTCTGGAGCACAGGGATGACTCTGAAGGCAAGCGAGTCAAACGTGTCTGCGCATTTTATGACGAGCGATGGAGTAAAAACCGGTCTATAACGGATGTGGATTGGTCCCCAAAGGTTTGTTCACGTAGAAAGCTCCAGCTACTGGTCTATTGACATTGCCTGCCAGTTTCCAGAGCTGAGTGTGGCAGCATATAATAAGAACCCCTCGGCACCAAACGAGCCGGATGGTATTGTGTGTGTCTGGAATACCCATCTGGTAGAACGACCCGAGTTCGTTCTTCATGCCCAGGTTGGTTTATTGGTTTAAGATAACCAAACCATACTCAGAGATTTTCTAGTCGGATGTTCTCTCCGTGTCATTTTCGCCATTCCATCACAACCTAATCTTTGGAGGGACGTACTCCGGCCAAATTTTACTTTGGGATACTCGCGCAAAACATGTTCCTATTCTCAAGACCCCGCTTTCGGCTGCAGGTCACACGTATCCTGTTTACGCAATGCAGACTGTCGGTACTCAAAATGCTCATAATCTAATCACAAGCAGTACGGACGGCACTGTCTGTAGTTGGCTTACCGATATGCTCGCACAACCCCAAGAAACTCTCTCGCTGGCACACGCAGGGCACACCAAGACAGATGAGGTCGCTGTGACCTCTCTGTCGTTCCCAGATGGGGAAACTACAACGTTCTGGGTCGGTACAGAAGAGGGACATATTTATCAGGCCAACCGGTACGACCGCGCGGGGGCTAAAGCGGGACTTAACCAACATGATATATATCGTGGACACGCAGGACCAGTTACGGGTATTGATTTCCATCCGCTTGCGGGCCCCGTTGACTTCTCAGACCTGTTTTTAACGAGCTCTGTGGACTGGACTGTCAAGCTTTGGCGGGCCCGTAACGCGACAAAACCTAGCACCAGCGCGCACACTATATCGCCTGTATACAGCTTCGAGGAGGCAGGTAACTATGTATACGATGTCAAGTGGCATCCAGCACATCCTGCTGTCTTTGGATGTGTCGACGGAAACGGGAAGTTTGATATATGGAACCTTAATGCTGACACTGAGGTATGTTATCATATAATTAATCAATGCAACCGTCTGATTCTGGCATTACAAGATCCCTACACTTTCTACTCAAGTTTGCCCAGATCGAGCTCTCAACAAGCTTGAATGGGACCGTAAAGACGGCAAGCGAGTCGCGATGGGAGGAAGCGACGGACGGCTATATATTTACGATATCGGTGACGCAGCTGTACCACGAGAGTCAGAATGGACCGACCTGCAAAAGACACTCTCCAGTCTTTTAGGAGGCGGTCCATCCGTCAGTTTGCCCGGCTCGGGGGTGGATCCCGAAGTGAGGAGCTCAAGTTCAATGGATGTCCGTCGTTGAGGTCCTATAGCTTTTTTTTCAATTTTATGTACCAGATTACCGCTCTTCCCGTACAAGTCTGAATTTGCTGTTTGCTGTTTGTAGCGCTTGAATTTTAGACATGTGATTGCATCGTAAGGATGATGAGACTCAGATTGGCTCCGACGTCTTCCGAGTTCCGTTTTATAAAGCATGATGCAACGAGCAAGCATATCAGCTGCCCAGAGACTTGCACGACTTTCACACCACATCATGTCCGGTCAACATAACTTCAAACAGGTCGGTCCAGCCTTGAGTTCCTTTCACCACCGGTTTAATTGACCGATTCTCGTGTTTGCCACGTCAGGAGTCTCACAAGTAAGAATTGTCCGCCAAGCCTTTTGTACAAGAATGACTCTTATCCCGTTTTGACATAGGCTCTTAGTGTGAGTTGTTTATACCAAGTAGATGGAGCCCAACTAAATGTCATCAACAGCATCCCAGGACCCATTGAGATTACAGACGAGGTATGTCGCTCCAGCGCATATAGTTATAGAGTCATTCGCCTCACAGCTCGTGTGCTTAGGTTTTGTATGCCAATGCGCACCCCTCGATGTCTCACGTCTCTGCGGATTTTATCCCTGTGCTTGGTGACTGCATTCGCATGCTCCGGTATGTCAAAACAATCTCGTTTCCTCATATGGACACAGTGTGGATACTCATAATACGACAAATCCATCTTAGACAAGTTCTCTATACTAAAGATGGACAACCTTTTCTTGTCGCTGGCAGTGGGACACTTGGTTGGGATATGGTATGTTGACCGGTTGTTTTCACCGTTTGAAAATCCCCAACGGATTACTTCGGCCGGCTAACATCCTATCACTTAGGTGGCAAGTAATCTAGTGGAATCCGGCGAAGATGCGTTGGTGTTACATTCCGGTTATTTTGGGGATAGCTTCGCTGATTGGTAAGATTGAATAATCGTATCAAGGACTGTAGACTGACAGGGATGGGGTAAAGCCTCGAGACCTACGGAGCGAAAGTGAAGCAAGTTAAGGCTGACCTTGGAGCTGCTGTTACCCAGGTAGATCTGGAAAATGCATTGAAGGAGAAGAAGTATAAAGTTGTAACGTTCACACACGTTGACACATCGTGAGCACCATCGTGTGTGCATAAATCTGACCTTTTCTGACTCGCCTGTTAGGACCGGTGAGCTAGTGCTGGGGTATTTATAAGTAGTGCAATGCTAGATTCATAACCTGCAGGTGTTTTGTCTGACGCCAAGATGATCGGGGAGACGGTCAAACGCCTGTCGCCTGACACTCTTGTTATCTTGGACGGTGTTTGTTCAGTAGCCAGCGAAGAGATCCGCATGGACGATTGGGGTATCGATGTTGTCCTTTCTGCCACTCAAAAGGGCCTTGGAACTCCCCCGGGCCTCAGCGTAGTATGTGCAAGCCAGCGTGCGCTTAAGGTTAGCTTACAGTTTTATTGTCATAATTCATGGAGCTACAGTAACCCTCGTCTTTAGGTCCTCGAGGCGAGGAAAACCCCAGTGTCTTCATACTTTGCCAACTGGAATCGCTGGCTGCCTATCATGCAAGCGTACGAGAAGGGAAACCCATTGTATTTCGCTACTGTACGAGCATTTACTCTACCTATTCCGTGTGTCCATCCAGACTTAACGCACCAAATCGATAGCCCCCAGTAAACCTGATCTACGCCTTCCACGCTTCTTTGACCTCTATCACTAAAGGCTCACCTTCATTGGAAGAACGCTTCAAGATGCATAAGGAAGCTAGCGCGAAAGTTAAAAAGGCTGTGGCTGATTTGGGACTTAAACTTGTGAGTTGTACCCTAAAAAGTTATCTAAACGATCCTGAAATTACTGGTGAAAAAAGGTGCCGAATGATCTCGCATTCGCGGCCAACGGCATGACAGCGGTAGGTGAAACATTACGGTCCTCTGGACACTGATGCTGACCTAGTTTATAGGTCTACTTCCCGAGTGGGGTTACCGCATCTGATATCATCCCGAAGATGTTGAAACAGGATGTGGTCATTGCTGCCGGTCTCCACAAAGAAGTCAAAGGTGAATATTGGTCCTCGTGGTTGAGCCTAAGCTAAAAGTTATGCCTTGCAGACAAGTACTTCCGTATTGGGCACATGGTATGTTTATTTTGAGAGCCAGTCATAATGTAACAACTGATCTATTCTTTTAGGGAGTAACAGTTACCAATCCCGAGCGAGGCGACATCGACAAGATTGTTACCGCCCTCAAAAATGCTTTTGCTGAGGTTTAAAAGTGATTGTTCGGCGCATATACGCCATATATTTCAGTTCATAAATCTGAGAATAACAATTGAACACGATATGACGAGATGATACGGAAATGCAATTACAACATGATGAATCTACCCATAATTTTTTGATGACGACTTGCAGCTAGGCAGCTGTGGCCCGGTGTTCGCCCTCTCCACCCATTCCCTCGTACCACTCTTTCCCAGATGTAGTCGCAGAGATGTAGCCTGCTCGGATAACAAAGTCGCCGAAACGCTCACCCTCGTGTCGTTCGAGAGCATATCGCTTGATCATAGGACGCAGGATAGCGAGGATCTCGGGTTCGGACACAGTTTCTGAGATCATAAATAAGATTCATGCGCATATAGCTTAGCGCAGAAAAGTAACGTACCTCGGTAGATCTTGTTCAGTCGCTGCCCGTAATATCCACCACCTAGAAGCATGACGTACGATCCAGGGGCTTTGCCCACGAATGCCACTTCTGCAAGTTGAACGTCGTTAGTAGCAGTATCATATGGAGGGCGATATCCACGTGCCAGCTAGGTATGGCCTCGCACATCCGTTCGGGCATCCTGTCATACGCATGACAATCGAGTCGTTCCGGAGCCCGTTCTCTTCGCATATAGTCTCGACCTTGTCGATCAGCACAGGTAAGTACTGTATAACACGTTGATCAGCGCTACGCTCCAACCCTAACCACACGAGGAGCTTACCCTCTCGGATTCAGCCATTGCAAGTCCACATGTTGGGAATGCAACACATGCTGAACTACTCAACCGAAGGCCCGAGTATGCATAATTGTCCAATCCGTATTCGGCTAGAATCGCCTTCATCTCAGGCAATCGCTCATCCGTAACCTCGGACAAGATCAAGTGCTGGTTGCACGTCAGCCGGAACGTGCCCTTGTGCGCCTTGGCAAGAGCCTGGAGACCCGTCTTGAATGCCTTGCCTGGCTCATCTTGCACACGGCCGTTTTCAATGAACATTGTGAAGTGGTGCTTGCCGTCGTGGCCGGTTTGCCAGCCGAACTTGTCGATGTTGCTCTCAAACTTAAAAGGACGAGCGGCCTCGAGTTTCCAGCCTAGTCCGGCTTCAACTGCCGCTTTGAACACATCAAGGCCCATTCGGTCGATCGTGTACTTCAAGCGAGCATTCTGGATAGCATATATGTCAGTTTACGCTACCCCTTAAGTCAGGGTTGAAACCAACCTTGCGATCCTTGCGGTTCCCATTGTCCCTCTGTACGATTAGAATGTTCCTCGCAACATCCAACGCTTGCTCGGGCGTACAGAACCCAAGTACGTCTGCCGCGCGTGGATACGTCTTTTTGTTTGAGTGCGTCACTCCCATACCTCCGCCGGCAGTAACGTTAAACCCAACGAGCTGGCCCTCGGGTGAGGCAATGGCGATAAATCCAACGTCATTCGCAAAGATATCAACATCGTTGTCGGGTGGGACAGCGACAGCAATCTTGAACTATGCGAGACTTCAGTGGACAGAAAATCGTGGAACGAAAATACACAGACCTTGCGAGGGAGATAATATGGGCCATAGAGCGGTTCCTGTTCTTTGATTGCGTCGCCCGCAACAAGCTTCTTGTCGAGCCAAATTTCATGGTAAGCTGTCATACGCGGCAAGAGGTGCTCGCTCAGAGCCTTGGCAAACTGATACACCTGTCTGTGCAAGTGACTTAGGGTTGGTAACGACGAGCAGAGTACATTCCTGGCCAGCCTCTAAGTTTCCACATTTCATGCGCAAATCAAATCTAGAGCTTACCGGTTAACGTCCCCGCATGCAGCTATCGTGTCCAACAATGCGCGGTTGATTGCCTGAATAGATGGCTTGAGGTGTTTCTTGATGACGCCATGAAACTGGAACGTCTGGCGCGTTGTAAGTTTGAAAGTCCCGTTCCCATGCTCGTCTGCGATCTGGCTCATCGCGAGCCATTGCTGAGGAGAGCACACACCACCAGGCATCCTCACACGAATCATAAACGCATAAGCAGGCTCTAGACCAGCGTCCTTGCGCTCATCGCGAATATCCCTATCATCTTGCTCGTAGATCCCATGGAACTTGGTCAATTGGCCATCAGACGGTGCAAGCGCCCCAGTTGAAGTATCACGCAAACCCTCGGCGATCGTTCCGCGCAAGTACCGACTCGCAATCTTGATGTTTTCATTCGTGATCGGCTCGGGCTCCGCTTCGGCCACGCTCACACCTTCCACACCGAGCGCTTTCCATACCAACGGCTCCCAGGCTTTGTATCCAGTCTGAGGTCCATCGGCATCTTGATCGTCACCCAGTCCGAGCGCGGCGATTCGTGTACCGCCCAGCTCGGTCAAACGCGCATCGAGATCTTTGCCCGGTTTATTGTAGTAATGTGCGTCTTCAGGGCGCGGCCAATAATGGCTATCTCCCATGCCAAATACAGCATACTTGAGCTTGGTGAACAAGGACGAATCACCCCGCGCGACGGCCGCATTGATCGCCTTGAACGTGTCTCGTCCATTTTGAGGAGGCTCGCCTTGGCCGGCCGTGCTAGTAACAAACAAGAACCGCGCCTCGTCACCCTCTTCCTCGACGAGCTTGGTCAATGGGACCGAGTCAAGCGATTGGACTCGTGCGGCTAGTCCACGCGCCTGGGCGCGTTGGGACAGACGTTTGGCGAGCTTTTCGGCCGCCCCTCCGTCGGATGCGTACAGGACTAGGACAGGCGGGCCATCCATTGCATTGACGAGAGCATCGTATGCGGCCTGGGCTTGCTTCTTTCGGGCGGCTTTGAGGTCCTCACCCAGACTACCCACTAGTTCCTTAGCAAGGTCAGGCGTAGCGTTCGAGAGAATCGACAAGTGGTTCTGCTGATCGAGGAATTCTTGGAGTTCGGCCTTGATTGCGGCCGAATCAAGTGAAAATGGTTCAGAGGGCTTGGAAGGGTCCCAGCGGTACAACGGCCAATAGCCCGAGTCGATTGCGCGTTTGGTCTCTTGCAAAACAGAGAGAGCAGGTGTAGATTCCGACTCGTAGGGTAAGTAGGCGAGGACGATACTTGGGCCGGGGTAGGCATCTGCTTCGACAAGAGCTTGAACGACTTGAGTGTAAGACGAGTATACTGCGACGCTGGCGACATAGACGTCTCCGTGACTCATCGCATACAGCCCAGCATCCTTCTTGCGCTGAGAAGGGTCCGTGGTAGAACGTTGAGAATAGGGCACAGTATCGAGCAAGAGCAAGTTGATATTCAGTCCCGATGCGATAGCATGGTGCAAGCCCGAGGCACCAAGATCATAGGACCAGGCGTCCGAGCCAATGATCCAGCGCGAGGGAAGGCTGAGATGTTCGGCGAGCGAAAGGATCTCGTCTGCTGCTGGGTGCTGGACATTTTCGGCTTTGAGCAACTCGAGGAGTTTGTTGGCCGCCTTGGGACAGGCACTGGGGTCTTCTCGCTTGAGCAACCAATCGGCAAGCGCAGAGTGAAGATCAGAGCTAATACCAGCCTTGGATCCTGCAGAAAGTAGGCTCTGAACGGCACCAACAAGCTTTGTGCGAGTGTCCAACTGGGCCTGAACAGTCCCCAGCGCAAACTCGGGGCGAGTCGCAGCAGGTCCTTTGGTAGTCACGAGCTGAGGATCGTTGGCAACGACAAACCGGTTACCGAAAACGTACTCGAGTACTTTTGTATACGAACTCTCGTGCTTGGGGACGTGCGGAGGAGCAAGTTGGGCGGGAGGAGAGAGATTACCTAGGACGGATCCGTCCTGGAACGAATCGAGCGAATCGAAGAACGAGTGCGCGGAGGCCTCATCCAGTTCTGCGAGGGTCCCGCTCAGAATAGAAGGTATATTCTCTCTCGACTGAAGGGTCTCGGCAACATCGAGGTGGAGAGGTGACCATTTCGTCGATCGCGGCCCAGGCGAATCGAGGACGATCACTCGAGTTGCGCTCTCCGGGATAGCCGCAGCGAGTTTGGAAGCAAGAATCGGTCTTAACAACGATACTTCGACAAGTCGGACATGATCTCTTCCTCCTAGGGTGGAAGAGAGAGCAGGCGCGGCGCCAGTGGTGACGACGACCGTCTGAGGGTGACCATCGTGGTGACCAACGATATGGACCGGGACCTGGACACGTCGAACAGCAGCAAGAGTCTCGGCCGCAGCTGTAGCATAAGCCTTGAACTCGGCCGTAACGTCGTCGGTGATGGGCGATCCTGTTCGACGTTCGGTTCGTACCATGGCACGCACGTGCTCTGGATCGACGTCGAGTTCTTCAACGGGTGTGTAGAGGTGAACGACAAGAGATTGAGCAGACCACGCGAGACGAGAGGCCAACATGGCATGATCATGCGCCTGGACAGACGTCGTGGAGCGCAAGACATACGGTGCAGCACTCACGAGTGGAGATCCATCGACATGATCATCGAGTGCGACGTGGATGACGACACCGGCTCCGGTCTGCACAGGCGTACGGACGAGTCCAGCAACTAGTTGGGCAACGGTAGATGCATCAGGCTTGATCAAGACCGAGAGCAGCGACTCGGGTTTCGCGTGCTGAGCAATGTGGGCTGCGATGTCCGACCCAGCTGAGACGCTCACGGCGCCATCGAGAGAAAGAGACTGGGCGTCGAGAACGGTGTCGGAGACAGCTTGTGCAATGCGGGTGGTCATTAGGGGAGAGGATGCATGGAATGAAGGCGCGGATGATCTCCTATATACATTTGGTGAATTCGGATATGATTTCCGAATTGAACAATTCTCACTGGATGGCGAGATTTGTGTGCGTATGTTTGGGACGACACCTCGATCGGCCGCTTGGCAAAATCATTTAATTTTTTGGAACAATTTATTTGGAATACGCCCCCCAGCTTGAGCTACTCGAGGCTGGGAAGTGGGGTTATCATAATCATACATCTACATCAGGGGGGAAGTGCTTGGGCTACAGCAATGAAGCGACATAATTTACACCCAATCTATCGAAACATCCTTATCCGCTCATCGAGAGCTCTCGCCCCATCGCATGATACCCTCATAAATGCTGTACATCACCGCGGCGTTTGGCACAACCCTCATAAGATGCGCCGAAAGTCCGCCGTACAATCGTCGTGCGCCTATTCAACATGTTAGCTCACCCGGTAAAAGCAGACACGAGTAATCAAACGCACCCTCCTCAGCAATGACCAGCCTCAAAGTCTGATACAGCCCCTTGTACTTTTGCTTGCCCGTTACCGGGTCGACAGGCTGCCTTAACCGTGTCCTGATTACCTCGTGCGGGTACGTGATCAAGCTCGCCGTCATCTTAGCCCCTCCGGCAGCGGCTAGCATCCCGAACCACTCTCCTACGCCTCCCCCTCGTCCGACTTCATCCGAGCCCCTCTTCGCAATCTTCTTGAATCGCTCGTAGAGAACCCATTGGATCGTTCCTTCTGTTACACCAAGGTAGGACGCACTCAAGCCCTTGTATAATCCCCGGATACCTTCATGTCGGATTATGCCCAGGGTAGTATGGAACGCGCCTGCTAGCCGGGGTGTTGAAACTTGGGCCCCAGTGTTTGTTGCCAGAGACATGGCAGGTTCTGCTATTCGGATATCTCCAGCCAGTTGCAGACGAGTTTTGACTACCCAGATGGGATTTGTGCATGTCGAAGTTACGATGCCTGTGACCTGATTAGCATCGACTCAGAAGACTGGAAACTGGGCTTGCCTGCAAATGCAGCGGCAGTGAGATGGACCATGGTGCCTTCGCGCCCTCCATTGAAGTGGTTGGCGATGATTTGTTTCCCGTTGCCGTATGTATAGAAATTGATACTCCGTGCTGGGATAACTCCAACGAGAGTAGGCCCGAGTCCTTTGAATAGAGCAGGGACACCTTCGTACTTGTATATATCCCTGTAAAATCATAAAATCATCTACCTGTTATCTCGTGACAGCGATGACCACAACGTACCGAAGTATATGCCCTGTCTCTACAAAGTGCCACAACAAATTTCTAGCTCGAGCAGCGATGCTCTTGCTTCCGGCACCTACGGCTCCTCGATGCGCATCCTGATACAGCGAGCTCTGCAGGCGAGTCTTGACAACATCGAGCGGAGCAGTGACGATCGCACCGCACATCCCACCGAGACTAGGCCGCTCGTCATCTAGCTGAAAACGAAAGCATAGAGCGCGGTGACTTACCCGCCGGCGACAAAGTGTTTCCATGACTTGGCAGGGAGCAATGAGTGCGATGGAGGCTTGGTGCTCGCTCCGGCCGTCAGTGTCGTCATTGTAAGCACTTGTCGGGTGTTAATTTTTGGGTAGATCGGGGGATACGTTCTGCTTATGGCATCGTGTAACGTAATCCACTCTCACGTGCATTCTAGTGCTCTCCGGCCGACGACCAGCTCACGACATCCTCCCTTCTCCCTCCTTTTTCCTTTTTGTATATTTTTCTCGGCCACCTCTAGAGGCCGCCAAGATGAAACTACGAATTCCCGGATTTCGAAACACTCGCGCCAAAGTCGCTCGGCGTGCTGCCCCCGTCCTGCGGTTCCTGGCTGCACCTCGGCGGCCGCCACTCAAAGTCATCGAAGGGCCGAACATTGGGCTTCCGGCGACAAGCTACGTGGCCAAACTCCGTGCGTACTCGACAGCGGGAAAGCAAGAAGGACCAAACACAGCATCGGGACAGGAAGGAGCGCGTCGGGCCCCACTTCGTCGTATGTCTTTATCTCCCGCACCTCGTGTTGACCATCCGCTCACGTTTCTGCAAACTTACCACTCGATCGACTATCCGCGTGATGTTTTCTCACTCCTATATCCCATGTGGTGTTTGTGCAACGCGGCGCCGATTATGTTTATGTACATCGCTCGGCTCGCGCTGTGCATCTGTACCCATACCCTACCACACAAACTCACTCATACCCTGTCATGGCCACTTGCATTTCTCTTTCTTGCTCAATTGTACACTACTCACTGCACTCAGACCGTCTCCGTGACGCATGGCGGAACACGCCAACAAAGTGGTATCCGCTCCCAGTTGGTGTTGGAGCCGTTCTCCTCGCGGTCATTCATTACAGGCGACAACACTATTCTGGCATGGTTCAATCGAGCATGGGCGACCCTGGTCTGGTTTACACTGGCGCAGGCGATGCCGTACGAGTGTCAGGGCCCTGGCAGGCACGTCAACCGATTCATTCGACCTTGTCATCTGCTTACCCTTGTTCGACTCCAGGTCCATGTTCTTGCAGCACTCCCCCTGCGCTCGTTATCACGTCTATGGGGGACACTCAACACTCTTGAACTTCCCGTATGGATGCGCCCGGCCGGATTCAAACTCTATGCACGGATTTTCGGTTGCAACCTCGACGAGCTGCGTGAACCAGACCTCACAAAATACGCCTCTCTAGGCGAGTTCTTCTACCGTGAGCTTGCAGAGGGTGTGCGACCTATCGCCAATGCTGCTCTCGTACGTGTCATCGCTGTTTCCTCGGTTTCACGTGATTGTGCAGGTCACTAAATTTATATTGATGTGGTACAGGTTTCGCCTGCAGATGGAACGGTACTGCATTTCGGCTCAATTACGCACGATGGTCGGGTTGAACAAGTCAAAGGATTAACGTACTCTCTGGATGCACTGCTCGGTTCGAATTCTCGATCGCCGAGTCCCACACCAGCTGCACTCCCAACGCCTCCGCATACACCTCCAAACGAATTCGTTCAGGTTCCGTTCCCAGCTCGAGATCCCGCGCATGCACACACGTCTGATGCCGAATTCGCCTCTGTAAACGGAATTGACTATACTCTGGACCAGCTTCTTGGTCGGTCGGAAGATACGCCCCGAGCCGATGAGAGCGCGGACGAGGATGCTACAACTGAGGAAGTACGAGCCATGAAGCCCCGCGAGCCACATGACGCGACTGTCCAAGAAGAGGAGAAGGATACAGTCGCAGTCGCTGCTGAACTTGGCGTTGGTGCTTTGCCTCCGTTGAAGCGAACTACAAGTGGAGTCAAGGAAGGAAACGAATTGTTCTTTGCGGTTGTTTACCTCGCGCCTGGCGATTACCATCGATTCCACAGTCCAGCTGCCTGGGTTGTTGAACGACGGCGGCATTTTGCTGGTTGGTCTCCTCGCACCCCCTCTTGATTATCATGGTCTAACAACTATCAACAGGTGAACTATTTAGCGTCTCGCCATGGATCGCGCGACGGATCGCCAACTTGTTTGTCCTGAACGAACGTGTCGCGCTCCTCGGTCGTTGGAAATACGGATTCTTTAGTATGATCCCGGTTGGAGCGACCAATGTTGGGTCCATTGTCGTGAACTTTGATAAGGTGCGTTGGTCGTCTGACCTACGCGTGTTCATTCTTCTGATGCATGCTTTACCCCACCCCCTAACCCCACTTGCCCCTTTACCCCCAAACTGCGACTTCGTCTCACCCTATCCCTCCAACCATTCAAACCCTTTATCTCCCAATCCCTCCGATCCTTGAACACTGCAATAATCACAGAACCTGCGGACAAACCTCCGCCGACGCCCTCCGCCTGGTGCATTCATCGAAGCGCACTATACACAAGCGAGCGCACTGCTTCGTGGCCAACCGCTCACACGCGGTCAAGAAATGGGTGGATTCAAGCTTGGGAGCACAGTTGTCATGGTCTTTGAGGCTCCGCGTGGGTTTGCTTTTACTGTCAAGCCTGGCGAAAAAGTCAAGGTTGGGCAGAGGATGGGAGATGTGTTCGCTTGAGCCTAGTTTGGGATGACATGCGTATGTATATTTTGGTGATTTTCCTTGTACATACCCGTGCGATATACCGAGTTCAACAGTTGGTATCAATTCTTTCGTGCGACGGAGTATGCAAGAAAGACTTTGGTTTAATCAGGTATCGCCCATTCAGAGGATGTACGCATGCGTGTTCAGTCTTTGCCTTGGAATTCTCTAGCGCGGCCTCGTCCGTGTACAATATTTTTGGCAAGCCAGGGTTATGTGTGAGCTGAGTTTAGGAAAGTTTGAGGTGTTCAAGACTGAAAAAGTACGATGTTAGTGTTCAACATGATTTTGCACAATCGTTGTTGTCGAAGCGAACACTCTTTTCTTGCCTTGGTTGTCCATTCGAGCTGAAGAGAATGCACGACAGACGACCCTGATGATTAGCTGGCATTAACTTAAATCATAAGCCATGTAATTATTTTGCGCGGAATATCCCCATCGACCTGCACGGCGCAAGCGCATTTTTGTACTCTTTGCGATTGACAACGACCGCACTCCAATTCTGAATCTTGCAGGTGTTACAGGCGTCATTTTTCCCCATGACTTTCCACTGAGCCGCTATTTTTTCGGTGTGGGTAGCGGGGCAACTGACCCTGTTTATTACAATAATTGAAGAATTCGATGTCGTCCAGCCAATAAATACAGAATAAACGAACCAGAGAGACATATAGATCCTAACATACGTGCTAATACAAACGCTCAAACAAAATACAGCCTCATCCCAAAGAAACAAAGTTGGTTATGCAGCAGGTCGGGCGTTGGGGTCTCGGAATACTTGTAGCCGCGCTAGATCTCCTATGCGCTTCAAGTCCTCGTCTTCTGCTCCTGCGTCGTCGTCATCTACTACCATATTCCCTTTCCCAGCCCATGGATCAACAGGGTTGGCCTCGCCAACTTGGATCTTCAGTCCACGCTCGTTGGCTAAGTGGAGCAGACAAATGAAGCAGAAACTAGTGCTGATCTCCTCCAGCTTTTCCTCCGGGTACTGTGATCGCAGACCAGATATAACCGTCGTAAAGTCTCGTGCCTCTGATGGGTCGGTAGGTTCAGGCTCGGGCTCCGCAGACATGGGCATTTCCTGAGAAGTTATCAGCTGATTAAATATCAGGTCACACGACTTTGGCGTACCTCGCTCTCTTCGGCCGTGCGAGGGACAACAATCCCGAGTCCTTTCCAGATATTGTCCTTCAGCATTCGTACATCCACACGCTTGGCACGCTTAGTGTAGTTGATATGCTCTGGGCGAACACGTTTGAGGGTGCCCTGCGTTGCGGCAATCAAGTCTTCTTCCTCCATATTCGAGGCCATGCCCTCAAGAGGCATACCCCCATCGTCGAACCCAGGAGGATCGTCTCCATCGTCATCGTCGTTGAAGAATTGGGTGGCAAACGGAGCAGGGTTAAAGTCTGCGCCCTCATACATTAGAGCTGAATTTTGATATATCGGCAATCAGATCACTTACCGCCCATTCCATCATTAGGACCAGCGGCATTATCTGCCGCAGCCTGAGCCCAGAACTTTTCATCAACTTCATCATCCTCTCCTGTCAACTCGATTAGTGGCGTGAGACGTTCAAGGCACCGAATCTCGTACCTCGAGGAGGATCGTCGACGTTAGTTCGCCTCATCTTGACCTAATATGGCATCAGCAACCTGGGAATTAATAAGCCTAAACCTGACGCTCACAGTAAACTTGGGCTTCATGAATAATCGCAATAGCTGCATGCTACTAAAGTGCATATCGTTCGGCAACAAGTAATCGTTCTTCTTGACGGGTTTCACATTTTTCGCTCCCTTCTTCCGAGCCCCTTGAGGGGCTTTGGGGGCAGGGAGTGTGAGCGCAGACTTTGTTCCAGGCACGAACAGCTTCTTGGCAGTGTTCTCCGATGGGGTCTCGAAATCGATCATGAAAGCCGTCTTATCCTTACGGGAACGTGTGGTTGTATTGCCAGTTGTGTCGCCGTCTAGGCCGATCCGTGCGCCAATCCGTCAGTACCTCTGTTCGCTCAACTGCCCCTGATCGACTCACCTTTACGGATCACACGGCGCACTTTCCAGTGCTGTGGTCCGGCCCAATTCTTCATCACAGTGCTATCAAAGTAATCGAGCATGTCCGTCGCGTCTTCGGTCATACTCATGATGATCGTGCGTTCATCACGCCCACGCCGAGGATCAAATGGTTCCAATGGCCCAGTACGGTTCGGCCCTGAGGCATTGTTCGCGGTAAAGTTGTCCATGCCGCCACCTACTCCATCTTCATCATCTCCATCTTCATCGAAGCCACCGCCTCCGGCACCAGGGAAATTGTCATCAAAGTCTGCGACCGCTTCCCCACCGGTGAAGAAATCTTCTACAGGGCCTTCGCCTGCGCCAGCCATCTCCGCATCCCCATCAACGTAATCCATTTGCTCGTCAGGGGTGTTTCGACTCGCCAGCATGCTGTTGGCAAATGCGAGGTCCAGAATTTTACTATCCGAGTTGAACTGAAAATCTAGGCCAGGCATTATTTTGCATTCGTCAAGCTCGTCGAGATCGGGAAGTTTAGCTGTGTGGCACGTCATTAGTGTGGCTGAACCTAATCCTCAAAAAACAAACGCACCCCGAAGTTCAGCCAGAGAGACCGTCGCATCCTCGGTCTCTGCGTCTTCTTCGTCCAAAAGCCGAGATTCACTAGCATCGAACACAATTTGAAGTTGCCCATCAACGCTAAGATGGTTCATAAGCATGCCTCCAGCCCCTCCTTCATCGAAGTCGGCTGATGTTTTCTTGAATAGAGGATCGGGGGTACACTCGGTTTCCAACTTCTTCACTTGGAGTTGCTCGACAGACTTGGCCAGCGTGTTTTCCGTTCTGTGCGTCTAGGAAATAGTCAGCGTAAGTAACGTTTAGGTTCAGCCGAACATACTCGTTTCTTCTTGGCTTGAGTGCGGCCACCCTCCTCGGCTTCCCCCTCGGCATCCTGATGGCCCTCATCCTCCTCTTCTTCGACAGTGTCGTTTGTCAAGTTGCTCAGCAGCTTTCCTGTGTCGTTTTTACAGCTGTCGACACGAGACGTCCAGACTTTGACGCATCCGTCGAGTGTGTAGGATGCCTTTTGAAAGTTGACAGAGCCATCTTGGGTATTTCGAAGCAGTGACATATCATAGAAGTAGTCGATAAGAGCAAAGTTCCAAGAGTTGGCAGCGTTGATTTTCTATCCCATCATTTTTAGTGTTAGAACAGTATGGTATTTTGACCCGGTGCTCACATTGTCGGTAGCCATCTTCATCCATTCTTCAAAGTTACTGCTCATAACGTCAAACGATACGGCAGGCAGAGGGGTATGGTCAACCCTGTCCAGTTGGTGTGCTCTGGCAACTGCAGTTTTCTTCGGCGTGCGTTGTGCGCCACCCCCAGATGGGCCATCCGCATCATCCTCGACAGTCTGTTGGAGAGCCGCTCGTGCGGCACTCTGCCTTCTTCTTCTCTTCTCGCTGAAATCATCATTTGCTGTGAGATCGTTCGAGTCTGCCGAAGCCTCGCTCCGTGATTGGGCCTCGGTGTCCTTCAACATGCTGACCCGGCGTTTGTTCTTGTTGGAAGCGGCAGTTGCCTTCCCCTTCCCTTTAGTCGTTGACGGGACGTCTTCATAATCATCGTTGTCCTCCATCTCTGTGTCGCTATCGTTCTTGATTCGGGCAGGCATGATATGCTCGCACGGTGGGGGTACGTCGAGTGTTGTTGTGGTAGAGTTCAGGTCGGATACGCGACGGCATCCCTGGGCATCACATAAGCACCGATGACTAATCAATGGGATGGCTCGTCTTTCACGCCAATCATGCAGACTCTGAGCACATTCAAAACAGCCTCGGGTTAGCGCTGCTTTATGACGCTGCTGACTTGACTGACATGATAGCTAGGCTTTACACTCCCTAGCATTCACTCGTATCACGCGTTATTTGTGTAAGTTCCCCAAACTCCAGGCTTCGGCAACTCACTGGCCACAAATAGACATCAGCCCAATCCTACAACCGAAGCCTCCTCGTTCGCCGTCTGGTCACAGCTTATCACAAATTATGCTCGATTCAGGAATTTGTTTACTCTTCGTGCGGAGGATGCGGGAATAAAAGATGGTCCTTGGGCTGAGATCCTGATCAACCCTCGTATCAACCGTAAGATGACATCTGTCTCTGTGCTGATCTGTACTAAACGGCGAGCCTAAGGACAGGTGGGCTCACGGAGAAACATCTCGAGACAATTCTGGCAAAGCTAGTCGCTAACAAGATGGCTGAGTTTGAGCCATCCAATCAGACGAGGTCGGTGATTGTTTACTGGAGAAGGCCAGAGGAGTGGGCAGAGGCATTGCATGATTGGGTAAGAATATTCCGTGCTTCAGTAGCGCATGCACACACCGTTGCTTCTAGGCGAACCAGACCGGTCAACTCAATACGATCCTCACGCTTTACGAGATTCAGAATCCAGACGTTCCCTCGGCCTTCACGGACATCCCCCTGCCCCTTTTACGCCGTGCGATAGATATTCTTATGCGGACTTCTCGAGCGCAGTACATCGAAGGTACTGCTGGGGGTCATATGGGAGCAGCGGTCCGGTTCTTTGCCGGGCGAGGCTGAGGGACAATTCACACGAGAATGAATAAAGCATATATATAATCTCGCATATAGTACTCGGCTGAACACTGGAAGAACAGACAAGCGTGGATGAAGATTCATTGGTCTTCCACTGTACGCAAGTATGGGGACGTGAGCCAAGATGAACCTTGCGGTGGCGAAGTCCCCAGGCATAGCGAGTGGGTGGAACACGCGGTCTTAATTGCCAGGAAGGAGGTCAAGCGACATTGATTGGAACGAGTCGATAATTACACTGGAAGAGAACGTCAGTAAACGGACCGGCAGGTTCAAGAGCCGAAGACTAAATCAGGAGTGTCATTTTGGAGCTCGTCTCAATCGCCAAGCGAAAGGATCCTCCCTGAAGAAATTCAAGCATCATGGCAAAACGATGATGTAAAGCGTGCCAGAGTGAAAACTCACCGATAAAAGCAGAAAATGTTCTAGATTGAAGCAGCGAATGCTCGGGGAAATCGAAAAATTAGACCACCGTCCGCGAGTGAGCCCCATTGAGTTACCACCGGACGGGCGAGCCCGGCTAGGCAGCAATCGCATAACTATCGGCTATGAGCAACATTAGCCCGGCAGCCTCTCCCCGAGCAGCCACACACCGACACGACCTAGAGGTACACACGCGGCTCGTATCTTCGCCAGCGGGTGGCAACCTCCAGGTCGGTGAGAAGCCGGGTATGGCCGTCGGAAGAGCCAGCGCGCACGGGCAACACAGAGCACGCCGCCGACTGTGTTCGCTTGATGCGAGGCACAGTGGACTTGGCACCCAAGCGGCCACCATGCACACGGAGATCACACTCCCCAGCCGTGCCTCGGGGCGGGCGCTTTCCTGCGAGTGTGATGGGCTGGCTCCGGTGCAGTCAGCAGCCGACCCTGCTATCTCCGGGGACTTTCCCCACAGCGGAATGCGAAAGCACACGGCTTTCCGTGCGTGAGCTGCGGCAGCGATTCTGCAGACGGTGGTGAGAACCAAGACGGCGCCAGGCAAATTTTATTCGAAATAGGCATTGCGGTCACGTGGGGACGCCCTGGGCTAGCGCCGTGGCAAAACGGGCGTGGCATCGGCGGCTACGTGCTCGGGTGGTCCCTGGGCTGTCATATCGCGTTTACGGCATGCCCTATGACGAGCGGCCCACCCGAGCGGAATCTCGTCTCACGCTAGCACAGCACGTGCATCGCCAGGTTCTCGATGCGAAATGAACACGGTTGGCTGCGCGGGCCATAACCAATTGACACGACGATCAAACGTGGATCTCTCGATTTGGAAGTGCGTGTAAATGCGCACAAGCACTCGCCCCTGGCGAAACACCAGACAAATCTCAGAGCTCGGCCACCTGGGTAGCTTCCTGCCTTCGAGGCTCAATCACCAGATTCTGATTGAATATGACAGTTGCGCCGCACCATAGTTCTAGCGCACGCTTGCCGTATATTGCTTGGTGCAATCCTCGACCGACATGCTCTCGCTCCCAACTTAAAAGCTGTGTGGGCTTTGGCCTCCTCCCTCTCCCCCCGTCCGGCCGGCAGTGCCTCCCTAATCCCACAGCCTCCCCCTCGTCATACTCCGTTGTCGGATCGGTACCTCGTCTCGGCCAACGCAAACTAGGCTGCGCATTTGACAGACTGTATGTTGATTCTATCAAATCTCCGGCCTCGCTCTCTCTCTTGATCACGGACTTGTCATTCGCCTAGTTGCCTAAAACAACCCTACAAACACAAATTGCCATCAGCCTTCGCATGCCGCCGCTATATCTCGGGAGACAGTTTCTTGGCTCTCGCTCCCGCACCGAAGATTTCTCCCCCAAGGTAATAACATGCCTCCTCCCATCCCTGCAGATCCCCAGTTCGAGTCGCCCCCCTCTCATTCGCTCGCTCGCTCGCTCACCATCTCGATCAAACTGCACCGCACAGATGGCCCGGTTCACCAGGAAGAGCCCCTCTATCGACAAAGCCTCAGCCTTCGGCCCACGGGTAACCGTGCATCCTGGAGATGCGTTCCCCGACGAAGCAACCGTCGGAGTTGCTCCTTTTAGGGACCTCGAAGGACGACCACTCTATGTGGGCACCGCTATTCTCGAAAATAGCGCCGTACCATGCCAGGTCCGTTCCCGTTCCGTCTCAGCAACTTTCCACCTTGTCGCTCATCCTCTAATTTTTTAGATATCCTCCGAGTTGCTTGTGACCAGCAAGCGACCACAGACCCGACGGGTTCGCCAAGAGCAGCCGACCAGGCGAGTCATTTTAAAATTGACACCATGATTTCAGTTCGGGCTTATGCCCGGGGCAGGTATGATGTTCTAGTAATCAGCTCCTCTATGCAGTGGGTACCTGCAGAGCACGGGGAACTACCGCCCCAGCGATATCCAGTCCATGGCAAGTCTCCAAGGGCGCCGCCCTGTGGGAACACTGCGCTAACCCAACCTCTTTCTGTCGCTCAGGTGGACATGAGCAGAGTTCTCCACACCTATATCACGCGATAGCACGTATAGGTAACACGTTCATCCCGGGAAAAACCAGTCCCGCACTTGTAAGCTCTTTGCATCTCAACTCCCCTATCTTCCGCTTAACCGCTCGGGCAGGGCGGGGCATATGTTACCTATGAAGGGGAAGAATATTTCTTCGATTCGGATTATTACGTCTTGTAGGCGTCTTTCCCTGTTCGGTTGGGCCAGATATGTCTAACTTCATTGCTACAGATGTTGGCGCTGAGAAGGCGACTTGTACTTTACCGGTTTACACTCCATCACTTGTATCATTAAGCGCCACTATTCTATCATTAATTACTATATGAACGCCTGCACGAATTCTTTCTGAACCGCCACAGGTGCATCCTTGCGGTCAGAATTGGCCACCACCCATAACAACTAGGAAACACCATTCAACACCATCAGGCATGAGGCCGAACCCAACCGATCAAACCCAGTGGGCTGCAAGGGATGTGATTTCAGACATGCATGGACATCCAAGAGACGGTGCTTCTAACCCGTGCCCGGTTGATATCGTTCAGTTGCTAGGATGCGCAATCGTGTGTGTTACTAACAGCCTCGGTATCCTGGTCTGATAGCTGTTGAACGGTAGATGGGGCCCGAATGATAATGAACAAGAGCTCATGGCTTAGTACGACGGAAGTTTGCCACCTGACCTGATTGGAGGCAGTAGACAAATTCTATACTTTGCGAATGGGAATCTTTGCCATTGGAGCTCATAAAAATCTCACACCGAGGGCGGGGATAGCTACCATGAGCGCGAAGTAGTTATCAAAGGTAAATATACCCCAAGGCAGTACAATCTTAAAGCATTCATTCATACTGCCTTTTCAGTAAACGACATAGATTGATCCAAAAACCCGGTGTCTTGAAGGTGGTTACACCCAGCTTGCCCGTTCAAGCATCACACGATTGAGGTATGGGGCGTTCGTGGGTCCCGGCTTTCAACGCCTTTTCCGAGGCTCAGTTTATTGTACGATGTAGAATGGCTCGTTTATTAATAGCATATATGATCGAGCGGGGCCGCTTGCCGAAAGCTGTCCATCAAAGACATTTCGAGACAAATGAGTTGTCTGTTACAGAGAGTAACACTGTATAGGACCAAGCCACGAGCCCTGAATCTGAATCCGTTCCGCTACCCAGTCCAAGGACGCTTTTGACATCTTCAAGACCGCTCGACAAAACATCAAAATGGTGGGAAATGATATAACTATAGCGGTGCATAGAGCTAACACGAAACACAGGCCGAAGCCAAGTCTGCCCCGACCAACCCCATGAAGGAGTTGAGGATTGACAAACTCGTCATCAGTACGTCTTCCAGCCAGGTACCGCATTCCATGGACCTAATCCTATACTATAGACATCTCCGTCGGCGAGTCTGGTGATCGTCTCACCCGAGCGTCCAAGGTGCTCGAACAGCTCACTGGTCAGACGCCGGTCACATCCAAGGCGAGGTACACTGTCCGCACGTTTGGTATCCGTCGCAACGAAAAGATCGCTGTTCATGTCACCATTCGCGGGCCCAAGGCAGAGGAAATCCTTGAGCGCGGTCTCAAGGTTAAGGAGTATGAGCTCCGCCGCCGCAACTTCTCCGAGACGGGCAACTTTGGATTCGGTATCCAAGAGCATATCGATCTTGGTGCGCGATACGACCCTGCGATTGGTATCTTTGGTATGGACTTTTACGTGGTCATGGGGCGTCCGGGTGCGCGCGTTGCCCGAAGGAAACAGAAGACGGGTCGCATCGGCTTTACGCATCGTGTGAAGAAGGAGGATACGATGTCCTGGTTCAAGCAGCGCTTCGACGGTATCATCCTGGTAAGTTTGGCCTTGAACGAATGCAAGTTCAGCCTGCTTATGCTTCCTTTTTAGAAATAAGCTTTTCGCCCTCATTGCATTGCATTTCTTCTTCCTGTGTTGTCTATATGCCATGCCGATATGCTATTCATGTACCAACGTGACATCTGCCCGCACTCTAGCACCAGCGCTAGCGCATTTATTGAAGGGAGATCGAAAGATGACTTAGCCCAAAAGAAAAGAAAAATAACACAAATGAACAAATAATCATACAAACATCCGGGTCATGCAAAATCGTAACAAAAGTATACATCAAGTTTGGACCCCGTCCTTTAAATCGTCTGCGGCAAACTTCCAGCGACTCACATGGCAGAACCAGCCCTTGCGGTCCCCGTCTGCGCTTTCTTCGGGCTGCGCGCCCTCATCTGAACCAGTATCCATCTTTTCCTTTGCGAGATCCGAAGCCTGCTTCGGTTCGACGCCATCCTTGAGCCAGACGCATAGCCCCTTGTCGAGGAACGAGACGTCTTCTTCTGTCAGGGAGTTGCGCAGCACTTCAGTCTTTTTGGACTTGGGTGAGAACGTAGAGAGCGTGTATTTCAAATCTTTATTCTTGTCCTGTCCATCGGCAGGCTTGAGGGCGAGAATGTAACTGTAACGAGTTGTTAGTTGCGAGTAATCTTGAAAACAGAAATGACTGACTGTTCATCATCATTCTCAAGGATGATGTCTCGTTTCGGCGGTTTGCTTGTATCCTTTTCCTTGGACTTGAACCGTTTTGTTGATCGTTCATTTGACTCTTCAAACACGACCGAGCGAAGAGTATGTGGGTCGTACACAAATCCAGATCCACTTTTGCCAAACACAATCGTCTCGCCTACATCCCAAGTACGCTTGGTCGGGATCGCAGCCTCTTCTTCGTCCGAGTCAAGGAACCAAGTGTCGATTCGGTCTCGCTTAACAGGCGGAACGAGTTCAAGGTCTGCACGACGTTTAGCATACTGTTCCATTCGATCTCGTCGGTTCGGTCGGTGAGGCGCATGAGCAGAACCGGGCTGTATACGCATTACATCTAGTCAAGCGGATGCGGATGAACATAATACGAATACCCACCTCGGTCCATACAATCTCGACGATTTCCATTCCGCCACCGTCGTGTGTGTTCCCCCATCCGCTACTACGTAGCTGCCCGCTACCTTCCGTACCTTCCCACATGCCGCCCTTGGGGCGTACGGCATTCCTCCCGCCGTTCGCTCCACCGACCCAAACGCCAACGATGATCTTGGCATCCTGTTTCAATTGGCGAGCACGTCGTATATCCGACCATGAGACTGAACCCGAGTGCAAGGCAGCGAGCAACAGGTTCGAATCATCCGTGTAGCCTGTTTGCGGGCTACCCCAGAGCGGAATGTCAGGACGTTGCGAGCGCGATGGGGGCTGGTGCGGGAGGAAACCTGAGGGGACCAGGACAGTATACTGATACGGCCGGTACCCCTCAGACGTTAGGTTGTTCCGGGAGAGGCTGGGCGGAAGTCGGACAGGGAAAGGCAAGTTCGGGTAGACAAACGTTCCAAGCCAAACCGGGGAGAGGAGGGGCGGGAGAGTAGACTGTGGATGAGGCGAGACAGCACGCGGGTGTGAAAGAGGATGGCTGTAGTGATGAACGTGCGAGTGGGCAGGTGGGCGAGCTTGTTGCAACGGAGGAATCGAGAGGCTATGTGAATGCATGTGGGGTTGCTTTTCCGGATACCCACCGTGGGCAGATATCGGCGGCAAGTGCTTGCTCTGTACCAATTGCGGCACCCCTTGTCTCGCTTCCTCCTCCTCGCGTCTCCAGTCCCGTTCGTCTCGAGGTCCCCGTCGATCGCGATCGCGGTGGTCCCGCTCGCGCGGCCGATCCCATTCAGACGAACTCGCCGGCCGACGCGCAAAGTCACTCTCGAGGCCGACCGGCCGTTTGCTTGTCGGCGGGCGTCGACCGTCGCGCATGTCCATGTCGTGCGGAGGCAGACGATCGCGCTCGCGTTCTCGGTCGCGCATGGCTCGAGCTTGTTCGTCGTATTCGCGATGTTCGCGGCTGCGGTCAAGGTCTCGCTCGCGCTCCCGGTCCCTGTCTCGCTCACGATCCCGTTCGCGGAGTACAAGTTCCTCGCGCTCTTTATCCATCTCGTGTTCGTCTCTTTCTCGGCTCCTCTCATTGACGGAGCGCTTAAGCTCGCTAGCCCCGCCTATGCTCCTTTTTACGCCCGTGCTTCTGCTGGATATGCTCCCTCCCCCACCGCCGCTCCGACGCAGCTTGTTGCCGGACTGTGTTTGTGGAGACTGAGGGCGTGATCCGTAAACGGAGGGGTTGAATGCCGGAGGATACGGATCGTCTAGGTGCTTGGGAGGTCCCGTGCCAGGATATGGGGGATAATCTCGAAGGGTGACGGGCTCGATCGCTTGTGGTCCTGAAGAGCCGCCGGTAAGAGTGTTGCGCCTTGCGCCCGAGGAAGAACTTGGGGCCCCCATCGGTGGTTGAGAAGATGCCTATCGTTTTTTTTGATGATCATCAGCGGTTGCTCCACCCAAAGCCAGACAAACAGACACTCACAGAAAAGTCGGGGGTGCGGCGGCCACTGGCCAGCGCAGCGCCTGCGCCATAGATCGAGTACGCTGTGGATGGAGAGCGAGATGCGCCCGTGTAGTGCACGGGTGACCGGGGAGCCGGAGTGGAATTGACCGGGATGATGGGTTGGGGACCCCGGCCAGTGGGTGGCGGGCCGGCGCTAAATGCGTGGGATGCGCTCGCAAACCCAGGTGGAGAGCCTGCCGCCGAGGATGACGATGGCGGGGGCGGCTGGCTCGCGGGCGGTGTCGGGTGGTTGTGGATCACGTGGACGTGCGAGTGGCTTGGGTGATGGTGGTGCGCGTGTGGATGGGCGTGGGCGTGGTGGTGGTGCGAGTGCGGATGGTGGACATGGCTCGACAGGTGATGAGGATGCGAGTTGACGTGGTGGTGTGCGTGCTGGTGCGAGTGCTGGTGGTACTGGTGCGAGTGGTGATGTGGCTGGCTCGACGATGGCGGCGGCGGCGCGGGGGGCCCTGTGTGGGTTGGGGACGGGGCGTAGCTGTGGCTTTGGCTGGACTGGTGGTAAGCATGGCCACCCGACTGAACAGGAGGCAGTTGCGACGCAGGCGGCGGAGGCTGGCCGTGGCTCGAGTAGGTATGGGAGTACTGGCTCGATGAACCCGGGTAGTTCGAGCTCGATGACGCGGGTGGGGCTGCTGTGTAGCTTGACGGAGGCAGAGGCTGGCCGTGCGACGAGGATTGGCTCGGGTACGGCGGGGCAGGCGCAGAGTCTGTCGGTGGGTACGCGCCTGGCGGTGGCAGCGGCGGCAGCGACGGGGCCGGTGGAGGTCGGCGGGGCTCTTCTGGCGGGTCTGACTGGAGCAGCGACGCGAGGTTCATGCGCGACGAGGGAGCCATCGTGTACGACACTAGAATGTGGCCGACGTCGCTGGGGGAAGCAGAAACAGGAAGGGGGTCGGGGGCAGGTATAAATTCTCAATCAACAAGTGCGTCCGTGATGGTTAGGAACAACGCCACGCGACCGTGCACCGAATTCGGCCCGCTCTTTCGGGTCGAGCTTATCCCCCGGTTCTGGGGCGTTTTCGGCCACGTCTCGCTCGCTGCTGCCTATGCACTTGGGCGCCCGCACAGTGCACACCCAGCACCCCTATGGCCCCATCCGATAAGTACTCTAACCCCGCTCGAGTCCCATGGCCCGTCTCGCAGACCACGATCGCTCAAGTGATCAGGGATCGGCTATTCCCCGCGGTTGCCGCATCGGGAATTATGCTCTGTTGTCCGCTGTCGTCATCCGCGTGTCAGTTCCGATTTTCACCTACCGAATCCAATCCCACCTTTCACGTCCTATCTCTTCCATCACTCGCACACTCCCATGCCTATAGCCCCGTCGCCGCAAGGGTCATCGCACCCCCTTAGATTATCTCATCGCGAGCCCGGCAACCTACGATCCCGAGTGTTCTCGTAAAGATGTGCGGCCATGTAAGCCTTTCTTGCGTGCCATCACCGTTTGAAACGTTGCACCGAGTTTTCAAACTCATTTCAGATCGCACACGCATTCATCGCTTCCGGTCCAGGTTAGGCAACTGATCAATGATCGACGCGCATCTATCTGCCCTCATCGAGCCAGTGTTTTCATATTAACAACACTCTGCTGCACACACGCAAAGCATGCTGGAAGACCCTCAGCTGCCCTCTTTCAGCTTGGGCTTTACTCTCCAGTAGGCCAGGACGTTCTGTACGGTATAGCCTCGATTTGGTTCGGAGCAATTTGTAGGGAGGCTAGGCTAACCTTTTTATCTCTAGGTTACATAGACACCAGTTGTTTCTGTCGTGAGAATGCTGGTGCTCGACCGTTGACAGCTGTCAAACACTGGTTGGACTGATGTTCAATATAATCCAGGGGGTTAACATGACACGGTGTGCGTCCAAGTTCGGTCGAACCTGAGCCAAGATGCGATCATCATGGTCCTAGTACTGTAATATGCTCGAGCGTGGGTATAACTACAGGTCGTGGCTTTAACCTAGAGGTCGCTAGTGACGGGAGCATCCTCGTTCGATCACGTAGCTCATTTCTGGGGAGCGAATATCATGACAGACCTTTCTTTACATGCACAAGTTCAACTTTTACAGGATCCGATCTACCCCTCATCAAATGAATCGTAATTATCATCATGCTGGGACAATGTTGGCATATACGCTATTGAGTACCCCATTTTCGCTTCGGAGCCGCAGATCATATGTCCGATTCCTCGCATTTTCCGAGTTACGTGCCATTTGCGAGGGAGCGATATGAAAGAAGAGTCGATGCCTGGACAACCGCGTCCCACATTATGCTACCTGTGGGTCGACTTTACGGATTTTACGTTGCAAACCCGAATACGCCGAGTACATACGCGTGGTCGATGATCGATGAGTCTGGCGTTTGGTCAGACAGTGGTCAGGAGGGCCCGACGGAACAAGCTCTTTCGCGTCGCCTACGCGTCGCCACAGGTTACCATTCAGATAAGATCGGGTGTGCACGCCTCCTATTCAGCCACGGAGGGGTGTACTACAAACCGTGTGCATAGGCAATAGGTTCAGCCCACAGGTGAAGATCTTCTTCCACCGCGTTCTTTCATCGGAGACACGGCCGAGGGTAAGCGTGCTGCTTCGAAAGCCAAATCAAGCTTCCGAGTTGCCACAGGCGACTGGTTTGTCCACGTGACACTGTTGTCGATCTTTTGGCGTTCGCATCACGTGGACGGAAGCTTCTTCCCCATCCGCGTCTCTGCCTCCCTGTTGCGCCCAACATATCCGTTGGTGGGACAATCCCGTGGCACAGTTTAGGTCGCCACCGATCTGTACTTGTAAAACACGTAAACAACAGCTCCACAAAACAGTTTAAAACAAATCATGGGGGTGGGTTGAGATCTCTGGGAACAAACAAATCTGGCACTGAATGAGTACGATTGGCAACAGGACGATTCATCTTCACCTTCACCCCCAAAGCAGAGACGCAAGTCTGAGGCTGATAACAAAAAGCCGGTATCAAAGTCAAAGGTATGTCAGCGCCTCACTGCTATTGTATTAGACGCTAAGCGTCCTTTACTCTCGCTACCCGTAGGCCAAGCCAAAGTCCAAGGTACGGACATAGGATATCAGTATATGTAGTGTTGAATTTAATACACGCTTGAACAGAACGAAATCGTTGATAGTGATTCGGAAGCCGAACCCACGCCAGCAAAGAGCAAAAAAGGAAAGAAGGTTGCGGTAGAGAGTGACAGTGATGTGCCGCCGTTGGTAAAGGAAACCAAGAAAAAGGTAAGTGTGCTATAACCGGTTGCATGATAATCATACATAACGCTCGCGTGCCTGGCAGCTCAAAGTCAATGAAGATCTTGCATCTTCACCGCCGCCTGCCTCCAAGGCATCCCGAAAGCGCAAACCTGAGGCGGTTGAAGAGAAACCTAAAGCTAAAAAGGTAGGATTCTCGGGTACTCGAAAGTCCAATATCAGACTGACTTGCTTGTAGCCCCGCGCATCGACCAAGGTACGCGTCGATGTTCCGAGATTTGTCATCATCAACGCTTAACTCTGGAATACAGTCCAAAGCGGCCGCACAGTCGGGATCCGAAGAAGACGAAAGACCTGTTCCAAAGTCAAGTGACAAGCCAGCTTCATCCAAGAAAGCAAAAAAGGCTCCAACACCTCCAGAAGATGTCATGGATCTCGATTCGGACGTTGGTTCTGAACTCGCGGATGACCCGGACAAGGGCGAAGAATCGGACTTGCCACCCAAGACCGCAAAGAAGGTGAGATGATGTTGATGCGCTGAACGTGTGAGACTAAACAAGGCACATGTAGGTGAATGGAACTCGCAAGCGCAAGAGCACGACGGTAGTATTCAAGGTGCGCAATTCGCCATGGATTGTAGCTTTAATATTCAACTTCTGGGAAACAGTCTCGAGAATTTATTGAGGATTCCGACGACGAGAACGAGGGGCTGAGTGCACCAGCTGCCAGCACGTCTAAACCTGCTCCAGTTAAACCGGCCACCGCTCCAGTAAAGAGCAAGTCGGTACGCCTGTTCTCTTCCGTTCTTGTGCGTCGCCAGAGTGTTTATTTGCGGTCGACAGAAGACTAAATCTAGGTCTAAGAATAAGGACAAGGAGGCGGACGAGGGCGATTCCGGCCAGGTAAGTTATGGAACTTGAGTCCCTGGAAAATTAGCAAACTTTTATACATTTATAGCGGAGTGAATCGGAGGTTGATGTACTCTTGGATCAGAAGTCTTCACCTGTTAAAGAGAAAGCTGGGCGTGGAAAAAACAAGGCCGAGAGCAAGGTGCGTCGGGCTCAGCATTCGTGCGACGCCTTTCCAAGTAATAACGTCGCTCTTGGATACAGGAGACCAAGCCGAAAAAACCTCGCGGAGGGAAAGAACTCGTGCGTTTGTTCTGATTCGATACTCTCATGGAGACTAACTTTGGCTGCCGTAGGATAAGGACGAAGAAGCCATCAAGCGGCTCAAGGTATGTATAGCGAAAATAACCGATTATTGATTGCCTTAATTTGCCCCTATGCCATAGTCGTTCGTTGTCGCGTGTGGAGTTCGTAAGCAGTGGGTCAAGGAATTTAAGGATAAACCGACTGCGAGCCAGCAGATTGACCATTTGAGGACTATATTAACCGACCTTGGCATGAATTCACGACCGAGTTTGGAACAAGCACGGGCGATTAAAATACGCCGCGAGCTTGCACAGGAGATTGGTAAGTAATTCGAGAGTGGAAGTTTACTCGAAGTGACTCTTGCCCCACAGAGGATGTAAAAGAATTTGATGCTGCAGTAAACGCTCCGAAACGCAGCCGTGCAGCCGCCCCACGCCACTCACTTGCTGAATCTGGTGGGGCGGCAGATGCCAAGAGTGACGAGGAAGACGGTTCGCCAGAGCCGCGCCGGGTACGCAATATTTTGAGCATTCGTTCGCTGGATGGCTAATCGTGAATGAGTGTAGAAACGACCTTCATTCAATTTCCTTGGTGATCAAAGTAGCGATGGGGAGTAACGTTTGAGGTCTTCCTATTTATGTGCAGCCACAACTATTACGTGTATTCTAATTCGTTCCGCTAAGATTATGATAACATGGGCAACAAACGGTGTTTTATATAAACGCAAGCACTGCGACGGCAATAAATAGTGGAACTCAGGACCCGCGAACCATTGGGAGCTACCACGATTCGTCCGTGAATCGGTCGAGCACAGCGACAGCTTCTCCAACATCTTTTTGAGCCTTCTTGCGCATATAGAAAATAGGACAATCTTTGCTTGTACAAAGCACCTCCTGTGAATAATTTAGCAACCCGATTGTCTTGTCCTCTACAGAATGGTACGCACCTGGTGCAACGATCCTTGACAACGTTGGCACTGAGTCCATAGGCGGGCGAAAGCCACTTGCAGATCCGAAGTTTGCCTTGTCTATATGCGATCGATGTTCAATACTGGCGGTACATTCGAAGGAAATACAAAGCACGACTAACCTGCTTGTAATACAGCTCCATTAGCCTCGGTCGGCAGTTGTTACATACAGCCCCCACTGTTTGATGGCTGTTAACGTGTTGTTTAATTGATAAAATTGACAAGAAGACTCACTGTTGCTGTTGGTTGACTTCAAAGGCGTTTTGCAACCCAGGCAAGTCACTGTCTTAACTGCAAACTTCATCAAACCTCCAATAGTCGGAGTTGCAATTTGGATGGAGCGTGTGTGGCTACCAGATACTGCTCGTAGTGTCAATATTTAGAAAGTAGCCCAAATACAATTCAACTCACGCAATGCACTGGCTGCTTTCTCTCCAAGAATGGGTTCGAAGATACGCATCAAAGGCTTGGAGAGTTGATTGTCTAGATAGTATTTTGTGTCGATCGGAATACTGTGTTCGAGAACGTAGAGTGGGTCTTCGGACTTCTCGTACGCGGCAGCGCCTGTTGAATGTTAACGAGGCAGCTCGGGCACTCTGCAACTCTTGGATTTACCTTTTGCGCTCTTAACAATCACATATGCAACACGGTCGCCCAGTGCTGGAGCCGAACCTTGCGATGCAAGGGATTAATAATGTAAGATTATTTCTGCATTCAAATCACAGACCTGCATCTCGTTGTCGCATACGCTCGGCCAGCTCCACATGGGCTTGTTTGCCGGCGTAATCTATAGTCCCAGCTCTTTATGAGCCAAAAATGGTCCAATTGAGACAACTGCCAGCCTACCTGCTTTGGCGAGGGCTTTAGTAATCACTAGCTGCGACATATCAATCCGATTCTGTAGGAGATCGGATATAATTTGCTTGGTATACCTAAAATCCAAGTTAGCTAGTTTCTAACGGGGGAGGATTAATTCCTACTCTTCTGCCCCCTTCACATCTCGGTCAATCAACAGTTTTCTCAAACAGGTCTCGATGACCGCTTGAACAAGGCGGCAATTGTCTCGGCGGACAGTCTTTAAATATTTAGTACTTTATAGGATCCTGCAGCGGGTATTGCTCACCTCAATACCCTTAGTATCCATTTTATCGTGTTTCTTAGGGTTGGTCCAATATAGTCCCGCATATCGTTTTTTGTTGATTAGCAGGTAGGGGAAGTATACCTTTTCGAACTCCAGTTTAATGGGTTGCACGAATTTTGTTGTTACGTATTCCGCTGCCTCGGCACCTAATCGAGATTGAAGCATTAGTGTATCAAACCCGCCGTATGGTGGGTGTATGCGCACCCAGAGCCATCGTGCTCTCTAGATCTTTGGTTCCGAACCGAATCATAACTGAATCTGTATCACCATATATAACCTCGGCATCGTGCTCTCGACCCTTTTTGATGCAGTATTCTGCTTCTACTTCAGACTTTGTCCGCTCAATCATCTCACGACCGTATGCCGTAACGCTGGAGGAAATCGCTAGACACGGTAGACGACCGATAGTGGCACCGGTGAAACCGTACACGGAGTTGGCGCTGATCTACTGTGGTTGTCAGCACGTTGCCCTAGGCATACGGCATAGGCTTACTTTGAGCGCAAGTTGACGACCATCTAGCACCGCCCTTTTGAAGGGGTCTGTCTCCTTTTTAAGGTCACCCTTTGCGCGTTTACGAGCCGAAATAAGATCTTCAAGAATTGTTGGCAGCAAGCCTTTACGCCTTTTGGAAGTAACGAAAAAGTCTGTTGCGTTGAGGGTTACTTCACGCACAATATGGGAGTCGTCAAGCGTCATACCGTTGTTGGGCGTTTGAACATAGTCCTCCCCCTTGATTAGCTTATGCTGGTCAATTGTGTCCTTGTAGACCAGTGTCGTATAGCACAAGTTGTGTGCCATCATAATGGACGGATACAGCGAGCTGAAATCGAGTGTGGCGATTGGGACATCGTAGTAGCCGCGCTTGGGTTCAATAACTGTGGCACCTTCGTACGCTTCATCACCCCCTGTCATGGCACGATTAGTATACTCAACTCCCTTCAACATAGCAAAGAATATCACCTTCGCTCTTCATATTGGGGATCACATATCCTTCTGCATTGGCCTTGCGATATAGTTGAGAAATAACTTTGATCTGTTGTCCCTTCTGAAGCAAATAGTTGAACGGAACGCCAGTCACCCTGGCCATTTCCGTATAGTTGACAAAGCACATTAGCTTATCCATTAAGCGTTGAGGAAGGTAGGCATCCTGTTGATTGTTGTGTGTAAGTTTGGAGATATATCCGGTCACTGATCGCTTGCCTTCAAGCAGTAAACAGCTAATCGTCTCCGGGATTCTGCATTTCCGTTCTGTAGATCCGTAATAACGGAGTGATGCACGTCCTCCTTCTGCTCATTGAGAAAATGAGCGCAAACGGCATTAAGCGTATAGCTTCGTAGTTTTTGCTCGCGTTGCATATACTGTAGCATGTCGAGCTGCAGTCGGCCATTAAGTTGTGTTTCCTTCGAATCGCGTTGACCAAAGGCCTTGGAGCTGAAATGTGTGTCCTTGGTGACTGTTTTTAAGTCTGACGTAGTAGAGGTTAGGTTTTAGAAAATCAAGACACAGCAAGCAGCACACACTTTTCAACCGTCCTAAAAATGGGAACCCAGTTGCATTCTTGAGCGCTTTGGCACGATCCAAAAGGTAGGGGAAATCGAAGTTGGAAATGTTGTATCCGATCACAACGTCCGGGTCAACTTGTTCCACAAACTCCCGCCAGGCCAAGAGCATCGCATCTTCTTTTTTGAAGGATATAACATCTGTACCAACTATGTGCGCGCAATCGTCAAGTGTAAACACGTTTCTGACAAACGGTGCAGATTCGCCTGAAAAACAACCGGTTATATTTGCGCCAAACCAAAGCACTAAATATGCTTACCCTGAATTGTGACCATGTTTGCGATCTGAATTACTGGGTCTACAGACGCTTCGGGAAATATACCCTTCCGACCAGCACACTCGATATCAAAACTGAGGATACGAAGAGGCGCCGTTTTCGACCAATCCCCGTCTGGGGCATGAGATATGAATGCATCGTATCTTGGAATGCGTATATTAGATTAGCCATGGGGAAAGTTCGATTCATTTACCTAACATCAAACTCCAGCTGACATGTGGATGCCTTTTGGTCGTCGGACCGCATGGTATACTTTCCAGCTGGGACTTCTATCCAATTCATTCCAACGACCTATCAAAATATCAGTACGAAGCCGGGTTGGCTCACAAATATCACACCTTGGTGTCTATCATAAATCGCAGCTCGTACGCAATGTTGCTCTCATATGTGATAACTGGTCCAGAGAATAAGTTCTGATAGCTGCATTCGCCTCGCTCAAAAAGACGTAGAAGGGCAATCGGTAAGTTTGCAGTTTGTGAGGCACCAGAGAAAGCACTTATCTCTAACTTTCGGAAGGGAACGAGGGTCGGCTAGAGTAATTTTGAGGAACGGGCTTGTCTCATCAGCGCCTCGTGTGTTAAGTCGGTAGGACCATAAGCTTCGCCGTTGAACTATTTCGATTCGTACCACAGCACCATGTTGTGTTTGTCCCTGTGGCAATCATCAGAAAACTTTTTGGGATATTGAGCTAAGCTTACATTTATGTGTTCGAGGAATGCTTTAGTCTCATTAGGATCAAACCCGCGCGGCGTTGCAATATAAAAGTACGGCAGGAAACCGGTGATGTGAGCTAATACGCTTTGGCCTTCCTTCAATCGAAGTTAGTACAAGCGAGACAGAAAGGAAAACTTTAACTTACTTGTGTTACGCCAAACAATCGCAGAGCTGTACCGGACGCCTCAGGGAACTCTTCAATGTCAATCTGTTGAAAGACTAGAAGGTACATGAGGAAGAGTTATACCAACAATGAGAGGGCACATACTTATATCGCTAGTTTCCGGGTTAAAGTTTTTTGGCTCGGGTCGAGACCACATGTTGCGTCCACCCTCTATGTTCAATCGGGATTGTAAAGTGATTCGAGAATCTTGAAAATGCTGACCTACCAGCTGAGTTGTCGCCCTCTTCAAACTGCTCCAGGATCTCCACAAACGACGAGCCTTGCGAATCAGCGAGGGGCTGAGACGCCGATATGCTTTTCTTTGCAACCAGTCCATTTTCGACCTTGCGTTTCTTGGTGGCTCCTTGTGATTCATCTTCGCTCCTTCACAGCGAGTTAGGGGGCACGTATTAATTGTGCAGGAAACATACCTCTTGCGAGATGAGCCTGCCAGAGAATTCTTAGACATGGCAGATGTGTTGTGGCTAAAGACGCGTATCGGCCGGGTCGCGTCAAGTCAGAGTCACGTGGTAATATTGGTGATCACATTACTCACCTGCGAGTCACTGAGCACCGCATGATTCATTCAGCCAGCGTTTAGCCACGATCTAGCCTCCACCACTGACTCACAAGTATTGGATCTCCGCCGGACGCATATAATTTCCCGTTAGTTTCGCTCGACTAGCCATCCCGAACCCCCCAAACCTTCCCGCCTCACCCATCGAATCCAGATACCCATGGCTGAAGCAACGACACCCAAGGCTATTAAAGAGCCGATTCACGTCTTCAACATACCTTCGGGCGTTGTCGATGCACTGTCGCTTCGTGCATCATCCTTGACAGCCAACCCTATCGCTGGTGCCACTGCCTCTGAACGACCTGCAACCCCTGTGCAATCCACACAACTCGCTGGTGCCACTCCTTCTTGCACTACCTGCGGAGGTGCGATTTTAGCGGATGTGAAAGATCAAAGGGCGCACTTCCGATCGGACTGGCATCGATACAATGTCAAAATGCGCTTGCAAGATAGCTCATATCAGCCGGTTAGCGAACAACAATTCGCCAAACTAGTCGAAGGTAAGTCACATCGAATCCTATTAAACTCCCATTCTGTCATCTAATTTGGCCCCTCGGTCTCAGACCTCGCCGAATCACTATCTGGTTCTGAATCAACTACTGGATCTAGTTCTTCTGGGCCTGAAGATACTGTTTCTACCCTCTTGCAGCGAAAACAGAAAGGAAAGCTGAATCAGCCCGAAACAGACGACGGAGACCTGCCGATCATGCCGCGATCAGCTATTGCATGGTTCCATGCGCCAAACGATTACCCAGATACTCAATTCGGCATCTACACTTCAGTATTTCCCCTTGGAATGGAGCCCGCAGAGTTTGCTAAAGAATTAAAACATATGCAAAACACTGGTCCAGGCGGTCGACTATGGACGATGCTCGCCACAGCAGGGGGGCATTTTGCAGGAATCGTCGTTCGAGTACAAATACCTCCAGAAGACCAACTTACAAGTGGCAAAAAGAAGAACACAGTCGAAATGGAGATAATAAAACATAAAACATTTCATAGATATACAAGTGAGTATACGGCATTCTGGGCACACAACGAGACTACCGCCTAACCAAAGAACACAGCCCGACGAAAGCAAGGAGGCTCACAATCAGTCAATGATAACGCCAAAGGCCCTGCCAAGAGCGCTGGTGCCCAGCTCCGTCGATATGGAGAACAGGCTCTGCGAGAAGATATCCAGGGGATTCTTGCAGAGTGGGCAGAGGAAGTGCAAGCCAGTGAGAGAATATTCTTCAGAGCAAGTGTTTCCAACCGAAAAATGTTTTGGGATTGGGATGGCTCGCCAATCAAGAAAGGTAAGTAGATATGCTACTCCCATCACGGAGCAAGTGTCTTACGAGTGCTCAAAGGGGATAATCGATTGCGAACCTTCCCATTTCCTACCAGAAGACCGGTATGTAGAGTCCCTGCTGCCTAGGACTCTTACTAACGGTTGTTTACTGTAGACTCAAGCCGAGCTCATGCGTTGTTTGGTGGAGCTTACTCGAGTCAAGGTTTCTCATTTGACCGAAGATGCCCTTCGTTCGCTGGACGAAGCGCAACTCGCATCTCTACCCAAACCCAAACCATCTATTCCCAAGCAAGTGCCTATGGTCGACAAACCAATCAAGGAAAAGCCGGCCGCATTATCCAAAGAGGAAGAAGCTACTCGCGATAAATGGCGTCGCCTGATTGACATGGTTGCAAAAGGCCGCATAGACCCACTCAAGTCTTTCTGGGAACGCAATTCAGACTTTCTTTCTCCGCTCGGCTCCAACATGCCAATCCCTGACTGGGCGCAAGTACAGGAAACACGCGGGCTGTGTACGCTACTACAGGTTGCGAGTGCAGCAGGTCAAGAAGTTGTCACGCAATGGCTGCTAGAAGAAGAGCGTGCAGATCCAACCATTGCCGTACCATCTGGAGCAAGTGCTGTATCCAACCTTCAAGCGGTGGCGTCGGATTCGGAGGGGGAGACTTCTCGTGCAGCTGGTCAAGCACGGAAGGCATACCATGTTGCTGCAAACCGGGCGACTCGAAATGTCTTTCGACGAGCTGCATATGCGCATCAAGATTGGTACGACTGGAAAGGCGCCGCGGGCGTTCCGAGTGTGCTGAGTCCTGAGATGGAGGCTGAGCGTGATAAGAAGAAAATGGCTCGACGAACAGGGCTTCGAGACAAGCTGCGGGAGCGGGAAAAGGCTAGAGAGGAGCAGGAACGAGCCGAAGCCGCTGCCGCAAAGGAGGCTGCCGCCAAAGAGAAAGAAGCTGCTGCAAAGGCAAGACTGGAGGCCCCGTCTACTGGACCACAACGGCTCGGCGGGGCGGGTGGAGCGAGTGTATTGGGCGGAGCAAACGGTCTAGCCGGTTTAACTCCCGAGATGAGAGCCAAAATAGAACGGGAAAGGAGGGCACGGGCGGCTGAAGCTAGATTGAGCGGTCGGTGAACATCAGTTTAGTTGGGACGGACAATCGATGTGAACATATTGATATTTAGTATTATAGACCCATGGGTACAGTTGTTAATGATAGACTTCCAACCAATGCATTAATACGTTTATATACCACCCAGTCAAACCCCAAACCTGAAGTTTGCCTGGTTGGTCACTGCCGCCAATTTCGTCAATACCCGTTCCACTTGTCCAAGTTAGGTCCGGTATGCCAGCCACTTTGTCGGTTACGTCAACCGTCCAATATGGCCTCTGACCTCTAAACTCGTGAGCTCGCAGCCTTCGTGATTCGATAATCTCCGAAAACGGAAGGTGAAAGGCAAAAGGGACTTCAGGTAGCGAGGGTCGGAGTGATGACATCTCAAGTGATGGAAGCGGGTCGTCCAAAGAATCATTATCAGTAATCCCTCTCGTCTTAGGGCGAACGAAGCCCTAGCCGATAGGATATTAGCGCTCCAATATGGTGAATTCAACTATGCTCACAACATAAGGGTAAACGCGGAGCCCTCGTAAACTGATTTGAGGAGGGGCAAGCGCCCCGAGAATCTCTATTTGAGACGGATCGATCCCAAGCTCTTCTTCTGTTTCACGAAGTGCGGCTGCTATATGAGATGCGTCCGCCTGTGTATAAATCGTCGATTCCAAGTAACAGTTAGCTATGCTGGAAGCATACCTGATCTATTTTTCCTCCGGGAAAACTGAATCGTTCGTCAATGAACCGCCTGATTGGTATGTCAATTTCGACGGACCTTACTTCACCCCCATGGTTCCTTAGTTTGCCTCGCAGCTCCAGCAGCAGCCCAGGTTGGTTGTTCACGTTGCAGATCGGAAGAAGAACGGCAGCCCGCGCTCGCTTGTCCTCTTCTGATGCTGCATTGACAGGCACAGGCCATATCTGCTCAGGAGGGTAGGCTTCGCGTACTGTATTTAGGCGTTTTTTCAGGCTAGAGAGCGTGTTCCTCGTAAAAGGTGTAGTAAGGGAGAGGTAGGGAGAGGTAGACCGTGGTGGCCTGAGGCCAAGGAATTTGGACGAAATTCCGGACATGCTGATGAAGTATTACTTGCTTGTTCCGAAGCGATGCTGGTGAGGTTGAGGTTAAGCCGATCCGAACAAGTCTGCATGGCTAGGTGTTGGGCGAGCAAAGAACGAGGCGCTTTGCTTACACGTGTTTACTGAGGCTCGATTCTAACACTGATTTCCTCTCATGAGAACACACGTTTCGACATCAACCACCAACTCCAGGATTTTAACATAGCAGTGGCCAGTTGTACTAGCGCATACCTGCAACGCAGGGAAACAAGTAATACAGTGACATGGCTAGATCAGTACTCTCATTGGTATTACGGGCAAAATCCTCGGTCAGTCACACAGACATGCGCATAAATCCGAGCCAAAGAGCCTTGGCCAACAATATTTACTAGGTACAACGTCCGTATCAGTGGCATTGCAGACACCACATCTCTGCTTCTTCACCAGGAGTGTTACCTGGCTTGAATATTGGCAGGGCTCGCGCTTATTCTCAGCCTTCTCAGGCAGGCATAGCAGAGGCTATTGCTAATCATTCAGATCCGTTCGTCGAGGCCCGATTAATCGCACACAAATACGCAGAGGAGAACGGCTACGATATTTCGTCATTATGGGAAGAGAATGTTGCATGGGGTCACCTTGACTCGTTCAGGTAGGCATGCTCTGGCTCAGCTTGTGTAAATGCAGCCCGATTGATATACCAACTACACAGGCACCTAAGTATGAGCCCTAAATCTAAATCTAATGGTCACTAATTTGATAAACTCGTAGACAATGTAAATTATGGTAGGTAGATCTAGGGGTTATAGTAGAGAGTTGACCTTTCATTCAATTTACTATCCAAGTACGATTCTTTGAGACGGTAAGAGTAGCCAGTTCTCTGAAGAAATTCCATTAAACTCAAACAACGATCAACCCAGTCTCGCATGCATATGATGTATGTGATTGCACTTGAGACATATGGTCCCAAAGGCGCAAAGGCAATACTCGAAGGGCAAGGTATATCAATCATCCTTAAGTCGATCGATGTAAAGTTCAAGGTACATTTCAATACGGTAGGAAAGTAGCCGCAGACTCATAGAGATCATTTGAATCAGAGGCCAGTCACTTACCCTGATAGCCTGATTATGATGCAACGGCCGCATAGCACTTCCCCGTCCCGATTCACGCTGTCCTCGGTGGCATACTCACTCGCCCAACGTACACCAGTTGCTACCGCCGAGGCTGTGTGCGTGTGGTACGATTACGATGTTTGGAAGAAATGCGAGATTGATGAAAGCGGGGGGCTAGGTCTCGCAATCTCGAAGAGGGTGCGGAAGAAATAGGCCACTATACTCTCCAATCAACGTTTGAAATGACGAACCGAATCAAATTTGCGGATATATTTTATTTATCCCCAATGGTTTCTGCCTGATATAGTCAGCATGTCTGAGCAAAAGATCACTGTAGTTCAGTTCTAGAGGCGTACGTAAATCTCAGCACTTTGACCTCATGAGGTGGGTTGGATCATAACTTGAAGATCTTATTGCCCAAAAAACCAAGTGGGCAGGCGTTAGGTTCGTTCCTGAAGTGCGATTTGCCTGAGAAGTCGTAGTAATGATGCTCAAATTTGTTCGGATGCCCAACATTATCTGGCTTGGAGGCGAGGGCACAATGCCTAGGTAGGACCCAGATGTCTGAACAAGGAGCTGCGCATCATCCTATGACTGGGTTCTAGTTTCGTAGAGGACTTCATGCATTCTATAGATTCACTACTTGGCAGGTCAATTATTTAACGGCAAGGCAACACCGACTCAGTTTCAGTTTCAGAGTATTGAGGGAAGTGGGACCGTGATATAGTCTTGAATATGGCCGTTTATGTATGTATATATAGCCCTTAGTCCTGAAGGACTAATTCTTGTTTAATATGAATCCCCGTCGCGCAGTAGCAATAGCACTGATTTTGCCAACCCCAGGATCAATGTTGGGCTCGTGCGTGCAGGTGTCTTGGGCATTTTGCTCGACTAACCAAAGTACACGATTGGCAAACGCGCCCAGGACTATCCGCACCTATGCATGCGGTTTATCAGGACTTTTCGAACTTATTAAAATACCATGACCTTCTTTCTTGCCTAAATGTGGCGCGGTTGAAGCCAAGAGTGTGTTTTGCGTGCATACATGTCCGCAAGCGCCGAAACCACGAGCCACAAGGTTTTGCGCCTCGCTTCAGAGGGGGCGGTCTTGTTTACACCATTCACCTGCCTCGATCGGTCGGTTGGATTCATGAATTCTAGGACACTCCTGCTGTGGTCGTGCCTTGTTATCATCGCATCTTTGTTCCGCCTCAGCCTGGTTCGGTCTTACATACTCCCGGCGGCACATTTTGCCCCTACATCTGTTTATCTCACTTCGACCTATTCACGCGCTCAGAGCCTCAACCCCTGCGCATGAGGATTTTGATAGCAAGCCACTGTCGTCCATGAAGGTGCTGACGTTGACATGCTTGCAGATTCAAAAGCCCGTCTGGCTGAAGAAATTCCCTTCAATTGTTCTCTGGTTGTACCTGCTGTGCCTGTTAGAGGCGGTCGATATTCAATGCAGCCATGTCAAATACAATAACTGGCTACATAAAACAGGAACGGTTATTGCATATATTCAGGGGATTCGGACAGCGATTCAAGCCGAGCGGACAAAAATATAGACGCTGGCCGTCCGACAAGCGAACAGCCCACAGCCTCGTGTACGTCTTTATTAGGGCCCCGGTCCCGACGCCAGTCCCCTCCTCAGGACATACTTTTTGGCCATCAGCTTGTAGCTGAACTACTCCTGACCCAAGCTTGGTCTATCATTTAACATAACCGATAGCGTACCGGTATGATTGGATCTGTTCTCCTAAGAAGAATATTACAGTTCGAGTCGTCAGTAAGTCATGTCAACATATACGACATTTCTCGTCACGTTCAGCCTCGATCTGACGATATTTACTAGATGCAACACTCTGTCCGATTATCTCGTGGATATCCCCTCTCTAATTTTGCGCGAGAGACGCCACCAAGCTTAGCTGGAACTCACAGGTTTAAGACTGAGTCTCGCACTTATTCACAAACTTCTCTGTCAGAGCGAGTTCAGACGAGCGCAACAGAAGCCTTTGCTGCTCGTTCAGATCCGTTCGTTGAAGCTCGATCAATTGCACATAGATATGCAGAGGAGAACGGCTACGATATTTCTTTGCTGTGGGAAGAGAATATCGCATGGGGGCACCTTGACTCGTTCAGGTAGGTATGCTCAGCTCAGCTTGTCTAAACACAACCCAATTGATATTATAATCGTGTAGACACTTAAGTATGAGCGTTCGATTAACACATGCTAAAGTGCTTACCTGATGAATTTACAGACAATGTGAACTATGGTAAGCACCCTCGGCACACAATGCTTTTATGTTAACATTTCTTTTCACTTACCAAGTGCAATTCTTTGACGCGGTAAGAGCAAGCGGCTTTCAAGGGACTGCGCAGCTAACCTGACTCACAACTATCATAGTCACGGATGCATATGATGTATATGATTGCACTTGAGACACACGGTCCGAAAGGTGCAAAGGCAATACTTGAGGGGCTTGGCATATCTATCATTCTCAAGTCCATAGACGTAAAGTTCAAGGTGGGATTACTTCCAACAGCAAAATGGCTGTAGGCTTACAAACAGTATACGGCTCTAGAGACCAGTCACTTACCCTGACAGTTTAGTCATGATGCAACGCCCGCATAGCACGTCTCCATCTCAATTTACGCTATCTTCGACTGCGTACTCTCTCGCTCAGCGCGCGCCGGTTGCTACTGCAGAGACTGTCTGTGTGTGGTACGACTACGATGTTTGGAAGAAGTGTGAGATCGATGAAGGTTCGGGATTGGGTCTAGCCATATCCAGGAGGGTCTACAGAAACTAGGGCTATATGCGCACTTGTGTGCTACGTACTGGCGCTGGATGGCTCATCGAATTGTGGTTGTGGATGTGTTGTATTTATTGCTACTTGGCTCGGTAATGTGCGGCAGAAATAGAACTACAGCAGAGCCATCTTTTCCTCTATGCAGGTCCGTACTGATGATTTAGGGCCTAGTTTGGGCCATGTGCAACGAAGCCTGCATGCAGCCCCTATCTTACATTTAAGGAATAATTGGATCGCGCGACTGGATCAGGACCGAGTCCGATGACACGTGACTGATAAGATAACACAGGCCATGAGCGGACTTTTTGATTGACGTCGCCGTCACCAAGATCGTAGCCCCAGCCACCGCCGCGTTTGGGACGAGGCAAGGCACTTCCGTTCTATGCGTGCTGTGTAACACTAACGGTGCTATCAGTTGTTGTCCTCGGTCAACTTGCCTCAACTGGTCTAGTCGCGCCTTGCTATCATCAGCAACGTATCTCGGCTTAGAGCCAGAACGCGGCTCACACTCGTATAGATCTAGCACCATATCTTACCCCTACATCCCTCCGCAACTCTTTCACCCTTCAAGTCCCCGTCGACCGAGTCACAATGGCCGAAGAGGTCGACTACGAGGCACTGCCATCTAACGCGGGGCTTGGTGTTAACATGCTTGCTGGCGCAATGGTACGCCCGGCCGAAGAAATTTGCGTGCATTGTTCACACCTAAATCTAGGCTGGTATTTCCGAACATGCTGTCATGTTTCCTCTCGATAGTATCAAGGTGTGTTACATGTGTCCGCTCTTAGCTGACTGAAGCTGCAGCTAACAGCACCGATAGACTCGCATGCAAGTCATCACGGCTAACAATGTGGCCGTTTATTCTAGCTTGGGGAATGCGGTTCAGCGAATTGCTTCGACCGAAGGATTGCGTACGCTTTGGAGGGGAGTGGCATCCGTTATTATGGGTGCCGGGCCAGCGCATGCTGTTCATTTTGGAACTTATGAAGCTGTCAAAGAGCTTGCAGGAGGGAACACCGGTGGCCATCATCCAGGCGCTACACGTAAGTCGCACAGCCCATCCCTTCGAAATTTGCTCAGCCATAGTTAGTCTTTGCAGGCGCATGCGCAACCATTGCGAGCGATGCGTTAATGAACCCCTTTGACGGTAAGCCCAGCTTGTGGCTCTCTGTCACCCATTTTTGACGTTACTCCTGGAAGTAATCAAGCAGCGAATGCAGATCAAAGACTCCGCCTTTCGATCAGTCCTGACCTGTGCACGAACTGTGTACCGTAATGAAGGTCTTACGGCTTTCTATATCTCATACCCCACGACGCTCACGATGTCGGTACCATTCACCGCCGTTCAGTTCACGGCGTATGAATCGATTAAACGGGCACTTAACCCCACTGACCAGTACTCGCCTATTACACACGTGACTGCTGGTGGAATGGCAGGAGGAATCGCCGCGGCGATAACTACGCCTCTAGATGTTGCCAAAACATTGCTACAAACACGGGGAAGCTCGAACGATCCACAAATTCGGAATGCCCAAGGCATGCGCGATGCGTTTAGGATTATTTATGAGCGAAACGGTCTGCAGGGCTTTGCCCGTGGTCTAACTCCGCGAGTAGTAACGTTCATGCCTAGCAATGCACTATGTTGGTTGTGCTATGAGTTCTTTAGTGAGTTTTAATATTTAAACAGCTATGAGTGGCGTCTGATCCTTACCCTTTTATAGAAATGGCCATCCGTACAGATGAAGCACGGTAGAGTCCAGAGTGCTCCTACAACCAGCTCGATCTTTATCTTCATAGATGAACATATTGCGCTGTATACCTTCATTCCCCTTAAACTTTGGTTTGCAATACTTGTGTTCCGTTATCGTATGTACGCTTTGTCGAGGCTTTAGTTGCTCAGATGCAGAATTAAGCGCTAAGATCTTCGCATTCCGTAAGCGCCCCTGAAAATCCCATTCTAGGGGCAAACAACACCGGCCAGCCAACGACATGCTCGCTCTTGCTCCACGTAAAAGAGTAAACTCGAAACCAACCAAGCCCTCTGAAAACTTGTCGGTTCACATTTACGACGACCCCAACAAGAGTGCCATGCGTGCCTGGACCATCATTTCCTGGACTAGATATCACCTCCGCAAAAGAATCTTGTTGGTTGCGCTTACTGGTCTTATTTTGCTACTTTTGTCCTGGAAGCACCCCCAGATCGCTAACATGTTCATGGATCGTCGCTCTTTACCAACACCCAGTGGACCTTTTCCAAATGTCGAAACTCTGCCGATTCAAGGAAAACACATGATTGGATTGCTGTCTGTCGAACGGGCGCCCTTATCTTGTCCCTCACAAGCCACGTTCATAGCCGTTCTGCTCAAACGAAATATTTTGACTGCTGTACCTCTTATAGCTCGGCTTCAGGATATCGGATGTCCAATCCATCTTCTTATAGGACCAGACCAAGCTGAGACTATGAGACAATTCTTGGAGGTCGTGCTGCCTGCAATGACTCATATATATGTGTTCCAAAGGGTATTGGAAGCCGAAGGCGCTGCGTTGGCCATCTTGCATCATGCACGCACTGTTCAAACACCATGGGTTTGGATCATGGGGCTACTAGATAGCGGCATCGAAGCAACACTCGATCCATCCAATAGTGCCTTGGTGTACAACCAGTTCCCCAGAATAGAGTTTCCATTGGGGATTCGTGGGATTCGCTTGCATAACTCGAAGCTATTTTGTGTCCCTCAAAGTGACAAACCGGAACCTGTCGCCTTCTTAATCCCTCCCTTCATGATACCTACTGCGTTGCTTCGTCAAGCAGGATCAGGAACTGTCTCTAGCACTTCTACCCATGTGTGGGCTTCCCTCGGTAGCAAGGTAGCGAGTATAACTGGTTTAGGTATGGGCGGTATGCTTTTCCCAGCAAGCCCGGCCACACAGAGCTTTTGCGACATGCCGTATACACAGTCAATAGATGACCAGGAAGAGGTATCTGATTCGGTCATATTGTCCCTCGAGGTTCAGCTGCTTTCGTGGATGCCCACTAGGTTGCGATTTGCATTTACGCTACCTGACTTGGAGAGTATGCATTCGCTAGCACCAACCATCTGTCGAATGCTTCGAAATGGGCATGATATGTACATCTCTGTTCGAGGAGATTCAAGCGAGACAGGTTCTACGTTGCCGAAGGATTGGACGTATGCGAATCTTGGATGCCACTTACACTACTACTTGGATGAAACTTCACAAAATGGAAGCGAGTTTGACCTCACTTTAGGTATAAATAATTGGTGTCTTTCCCAGATATCTGGAGCAAAGATCCTGATAATTACCGAGGTCGATAGTAGGCTCGGACGAGCGAGAATCCCTATCGCGAAAAGGCTGTGCCTAGGTACTACGGCGATAATCCATTTGCCCTACAGTGATCTTCGAGATTCCGAGTGGTTGGCCATGTTGACTTTTGAGGAGTGGCAAGGTCCGTGATGGTGGTGATGCCAAATATGTGTCTCACGCCTATCTCTGTGGTAGCTTGGGATCTCCCCGAAATTGAGTTGGCAGTCATCACTCATGATCGACCATGGTCCTTAGCTCGCCTACTTAATTCGATAAAACAAGCACACTACTTTGGAGATTCGGTTAACGTTGTGATCAACCTCGAGCAAACAGCAGACTCGGAGACTCGCCATATTGCGGAAGCGTTTTCGATGGATTTACACGGAGGGCGTGTTTCGGTCCGCCATCGTATCGTTTATGCGGGATTGATGGCAGCCGTTGTTGAGTCGTGGTATCCTCATGGAAGTCACTCATATGGTAAGGTGCTATTACGTGCTATGGCCCAAACGCTCATCCGATTCAAATAGGAGTAATCCTTGAAGACGATGTAGAGCTCTCCCCGATGTTTTATGCATGGACCAAATTTTGTGTGCTCAGATATCGGTAAGGGACGGGCTTCGTTTTCAACCTTTGCCGTATTTATGCGAAAAATTACTTCAGATATAACAGTGCGAATAATCATTCTTCCCAGCTCTATGGAGTGAGCCTATACCAACCAAAGGTCACCGAGCTTCGTATGGAGGGTCGCCGCCCGTTCAATCCCAAAAACATGTTTGCCGAACTCCGCTTCAAACACCCGCATACACCTTACCTATCTCAGGTCAGGGAATTCTAGTTCCCCCTGTACTGAGTTAATACGTTATTAGGTCCCGTGTAGCTGGGGCGCAGTCTACTTTCCAGAACATTGGCGAGAGTTCCAACGGTATCTTTCTCTTCGCCTCTCCGGACATCTGATGCCTGTGGACGAGTTAGTAGTGCCAGATTTACGATCGAATAATTGGTCTCGATCCTGGAAGAAGTTTTTCAACGAGATGGGTGCGTTCGCTACCTTCCCGCTCACATTTCAGGACCCCCTAACACTTCCGGTGTCGATAACAGTGTTTCTCCGTGGATACGTCTCACTCTACCCCAATTATAGCCACTTTGTGTCGTTGTCTACTAATCACCTGGAAAGAGGTGAACACGTTCCGGCAGACCTTACTGAAGAGAAGCAAAAATATTACTTCCTCCCACTCATGCAGGACGCTGCCAATGCTCATCGTCATCAAGGGGCGACGCGTGGAGTCACGCTGTTGGATCTCCCCCTTGCGAACCTTCCAGAATGGTCTACCTTGCCTGTTCTCGATCTTTGGGGCGACGTTTCTTCTATGGAAAAACTTCAAGCCGCTGGACGCTCTCGGCGAGAAGAAATGTCGGTTTGCAACGAGGATGAGGCTCACCAGGATTCGCTCCTGTTCCTTTGCCCGGCCAACAAAACTGTTCGATTTGAGCAGTTGCACGAGTCGCCTGCTTCTATTATCAACGATGATGCTGGCTTGGACTTGATGCAGGGATAGCCTCGGACTTCCTCATGCTTAGTTTTATGGGTATTAAATTATGGTGAATGGATACTTGAAACATCGTTTTCGTATAATGTTGGCATTTGGTCCTAATCTGCACACAACACAAATCAGCGTTATATTTAGGACCACGGACCATATCATTCAGTAAAAAACAAGATCCTGGATAGAAAGCGAAAGGTCCTTTTTGTCTGAGCAGTAGGGAGCAGACATACAGCATCAATTAGTGAAAATAAAAGATTGACTACATAGTTGATCCAAAGATCCGTAGGGAAACATACTTCTGCGGTATAACTAGACGAAGCACACACTACGAAAACACAAGAAGCGAAACATACATTGTCCATGAATCCGGCGTAGGCCGAAAATGTCTCCCCAACTCTCTGCTCACACCCCGCTACCCTCTGCCGCGCCAGGTAATTGGCCGGACTGTGTGGCTGGAGACGATTCGCTTGGGTTTGAACGAGAGGGCGAGGGCTGAGAACCAACGCTTGCCGCAGCACCCCCGTTGATACCAAACATCGCCTTTAACGTTACATCGTTCCGCTTTTGACGAACGCGCTCGGCTTCTTCTGCTCCACCCGTCATCTTCAACTTTTTCCCCTGCACATATCCTGACAACTCTTGAGTGAATGCGTCGGATCGACCGGCCAGGTCCATCTTGCGTTGACGCTGGCTGGCCTCGATCGCTCGCATGCGCTGTTCTGGATCCACGTTTGAGCCCCGAATCTGGGAGAACACGCTCGAGAGGCCCTGGTGACCTTCCTCAGGTGGCGGTGGGCGGAACGTACGTACGGAGCGGGCAGCAGGGGTTTTTGGTCGCATGCTCACTACGCTGTTAATATCCTCGAAGATCTTGGCAGCCTCGGCGTGATCCGCGGCTAGATCCTCTACAAACTCTGAGATGTGACGCAAAAATTCCTGTTCTTCAACAATTCCAGCAAGTTCCTTGGCCCAGGTCTGCTTCCACATAGGTTGCACCGTTGAAATATAGTCCTTGATGCCCTGCAGCTCGGTCGCAGTGCCATCAATCGTCTCCTTGAGCAGTTTCATGGCCGCAGGACGAGGCGTTACGTGGCGCTTGACAACGTCGTGCCGGAGGTTCTCTACACTATCCTGAAGCTCCTCCAACTTTGTCAACAGCGTAGTCGTGCGTGAATCCAACTTCTCACGTCCGGCCATGACATAGGCACGGTCGCCCGAGACCTTGGTTCCAGCCATTTGACGTACGGCCTGTGCTTGACTGCGCATATTCGAGATGGACGCCTTGGTCTGGTTCACAAAGTCCACGTACATCTGGCGCATGACACCCAGGTCACGACGCAAGAGGACGATCTCATCGAACTGGGTTTTGAGGTCGGAGACGATTCGCACGGATGCAGCGTCAGACATCATGGTGAAGTTGGAAACGCCAGTGTTCTGAGAAATCATCGATGCTCCAGTTGTTTGAGGTTGCAGCATAGACGCGTTCGCTGCTGGGGGCTGCAGCCCTTGAGCATTGTCTGACGTTGTTGTATCGGTGCGGATTTTGGATAGACGCCGTGCGAGGGTTTGGAATGCACGTTCGGTAGGACGGGTGACTTCGGGTGCGGTTCCGTTCGTGGATGGAGGCGCAACTGCTGGCTGGACAGAGAGTCGTTTCATGTTCGATACGCTTGATTTGAGCTCTCGTATGTCTTGAGATAAACTACTCATTTGGGCATCAATGTGTTGCTTGATTTGGCCAAGAGCTAAGAGGTGATCAGTTTGACGTACAACGTCCTAACCAATGACATGAAACTCACGCTCAATATTCAAAGACAACAAGCTCTTCTCCTTCACCTCATTGATATCCTCTAGTTCATACATAACCTGACTGGTTGGATCCCGAATATAGATATCCGGGAAATTGTCCAACCCTGGATTGTATTGGAACTTCTCTACGAATAGGATCCTGAGCGCAGCAAGCGTCATCCCAGGCTCAAACTCGGCCTTGCGAACCTGACTCTCTAGCTGCAAGAACACGGTGAAAGGCCTATTTGAAGGAGGGGATGGGGGTCGCGAAGGTTGAGCCGTCACTTTGGGCGTCGCTATTACTTCTTGGGCGCTCTCTACAGCTTTATCGTCTCCTTCAACCTCCTCTGCTGTCTCCTCTGCGGTGCTAGGTAGAAAGCGTGATCCAGTGCTAGGAAGAGGAGGAACTGGAGGCGGAGCTTCGCCTGGCCCACCCCACCTTGCGGGATCAAGCGTCCGCGAGCGCTGTGCCTTGGGACTAGGTGCGTCTTCAACCTCCGAAAGCGTGTTCAAATCTCCGGCCGAAAGCAAGTTGCTAGCTACCATCGAGCGCCTATTTTTGATTTGACTAGTGGACGTGTTCGTAGCAGGAGCGCTGGGGCTTGTCATCTTGTTATAGGTGTAAGTCGAGAATCGCTTCGAAGCTCGGCGGGTCAGTGCCTCGCGCGACTTGAGAGCGCTCAGAGCCTTGTCATTCAGCTCTGCTTGTCCGCCATCTGATGTTGGAGTATCAGGTGGTGGGGAAGGGGACATAGGTCGATTGATTGTGGGCTGGCTGGGAGCGGGAGCGGGCTCGTTTGAAGGCATTGGAGCAGAAGTGTTAATAGCCACATTGGGTGGAGGAGGGGGGAGCGGAGTCGACGTCGAGCCGCCAGGACTACGCCCAGACTGTTGTGAATCTGTAACATTCGGAAGCGTCGATGGAGGATGCGGTGGTGAATTGCGCATTATAGGATTGTCAGAAAGCGAATAGCGCTTAATGTCCGATGAGAGGGGCGGAAGCTGGGGCGCGACAGGCTGGACACGCGGTGCTTCGTTGGTTTGTCCTCCACCACTCGAGGCGCTCGCCCTGGAGAGAGATCTTCCATGACCAGAGGGTTTCCTGAGAACCGTCTTACGGGAGGTGTCGTCATCGGTTTCTTCGTGAACAGGTTGGTGTATGAAGTTCTGTGGCGATCGTGCGTACGATGGTTGTGCCGAGGCAGTTGACGCACGAGAGGTCGTCCTGGTGGGGGGCTGTGCCGGACCGGATTGATAGTCCCCCATGGGTTGCGGCTGAGGCCCCGGGCCTTGTGGGGGAACAAACCCACCGACCCACTGCTCGCTGCCAGAATTAGGAGGGGTAGGCATTGCTATGCCTGGATCAGGCCGCGACGAGCTGGGCCTCGCAGGTTGGGTGGCCGAGCGAGAGACGACGTTTGCCCTGTCTGGGCGCTCGGACTGACCCATGCTATGCAATCGTTCGAGGTGCGACTGGTTTGTGCTGCCCGTGTCCGAGCGACGCGAACCGGAGATTTTGTAGTCATGTTGTTTGATCCTCAGGCCTTGTAAAAGGTTCTTGATGATCGCCCGGACCTCTGGCAGGTAGACATCCAAGTTCTCCGGCGTCGCATCTTCAGCAAGTGCGGTCTCCAAAACGTTCCTCAACTGTTCAGGAACGTCTAGGAGATCCCTGTATAAAAAAAGAGACCAAGCCAGACAACCGTTAGCGTGTCCGAAAGAAATCGGCGAGAAAGACAAGGCACGCACGACATGTCGATCCCACATGCTTGGAATGCAGCGACTGCCGAGTTGAAGTCGTTGCCCATTCGTACGTATACATCGCTCACACCATTCTCAGAGACCTCTCCCTTGCTCCACTGGGTCAACGACTCGAGTAGGTGCTTTGTCGCGACCAAGAGTCGGGTGACGGCAGTCTGTACGGCAGGGACCGGCTACATGGGCCGTGAGTGATAGTCAGACAAAATGGTGTGCGAGACGTACTGCAGAGCCGGAGCGTATGCTACCCTCACGTCCGGAGCCTCTTGTGGAGCTGCGGGTGGATGTTCTGGATGGGGGCGGGTTTCCCTGGTCATAGTCGTTGGGTGCAGGGTAGTTCACTGACGGCTGGCGACCGCCGGGAGGTGGCTGAGGCACGACCGACATCGTCAATTTGTGCGTGGCTCACGCTCGGGCAGCGCAACACAAAAACGCAGGCAGCGGACGAGAACGCGCTCAGTTCGGAACCAAGCAATATGGCCTGGGCTCAGACGAACCGCCCCTGTTGACTAATCAGTCCAAATACATACAATCAAATATTGTGGCAAGTGTGGCTCGGTACATAAAATGATGATCAATGCGATATGAGATCGTCCGTACAGCCATAGTCCATCTCTAATAGTCGTCAAGATGAGTCTTCGCTCGCAAGACGTTCACAACCTCGTTCCTCATGGTGTCCTGGAACAGGGGGATCGCCTCTCTCTGGGTGAACCTCGAACATCCATCCACGCTCATGGCACGCGAGACAATTCGATGTATCTTCAACATCCCTTCTTCAAGGTCTCTGTACATCTGAGTATTAGCACAAGCTGTATGAAGCGATAACACATGGGACCTACCGAGTGTCCTGAGCACAGCACTCGACCAAACTTGCTTGGACGCGAATCCACTCGTGGACCATCTTAGCAAACGTGTCCCTGACTTCTTGTCGTCCATCTCCAGTAGGAGCCAAGAGGTCCAGTGCATCACAAAGGGCTTGAACTGCAAAGAGAAATCTGGTGATATTCACGTTGACGATCGGTTCGTGCTGTCAAACGAGTCAGCCCAGGTCCAAGCGCCAGAAGTTAGGCTAAACATACCCTGCCAACAGACGGCCACACCAGCGGTATAATAGGTTCATAGACATCTCCGCACTCTGTGTACAGAGGTAAATCCAAAACAACCGGAGACGGTTCTTGGTACGGGGGCGGCTCGCGCAGTTGTCGAAGGTGAGTGATACCCAGAGGAGGATCCAAGGGATCAGCAGTCTCGGGCGAAGGGACAGATATAGACTCTCTCATTTTGTAGTAGATTTTTGTGAGGGTTAGGGAATGTGGTGGCGGCTGCAAAGAGACAGGAGACTAGAGTTGCCCCTATTTGAGACGTTGGGCCAAACATGGTCAAACAGACCCCTCGTAAGAGAGCCAAGTCTGTCGCCAGCACTTGCTATAAAGATCCACAATCGGCATAAAATACATTGCTTAAAAATACATTAATACAACATGAGCCTTATTTCATAAAATCTCGGAATCAAGCGGTAAAACGCTTATATCGGGCCACCCCCTTGACGTCTCGTAAATTGAACATCGAACCGATACGCCCGCTTACGCGCCGAAAAACTTTAGTGACAGACCCCCTAGCTTCCTGTGGGCTATGGCATTGACCAAGAGGGGTTGGGTCCGCGAGAAGGTCTATAGCGGCTTCGGCTCGAGAAGCGGTCGAGAGGACGGATAACGAGGACGAAGTTATGCGCCTCATACTGTGACCAGGCAAAGATCCAGAAACAAGAATCCACGCTCCAGGACGCTTCGCATTGTGACCTTGGGTCGGAGCCAAAGATGAAGACTGGGGGATCAATTGGGTTTGTGCCCCCAGAGTGGAAAGGGGCGAATCCACTTCTGAGCTGGATCTATGTGCAGTCATGCCTCCATAGACAGCGTTAAGCTCTCCTTGAGCATCGGGAAAGATTACAGTACACCAAACTTCAACTACGAGTTGATGGTCGGGGTTCTTTTTCAGCACAGCTCCCAAAAGATTCTTCACGGCGGCGCTAAAGGTGTATTGATGCTGCTGCCAGTTCTCCGGAGACGGTTCATCTGTGAGAATACTCTGCAGCGCGGAGCTCAGCTCATCCAATGGAAAATGACTGAGGTCACTGGATCCGCGATATTAGGTATCCTAACATGATCACAGAATTGACCACTTACGAAACATCTACCCCGTGCGCATAGAACGCCGAAACAACGACTTGGAACGCGCAGTTCAGCATCCGACAAGCGCGCTCCACCGAGTCCCGGCGAACTCTCGCGTGGCTCCAACCGGCCAAAACTTCCCCAAGGCTCTTAAGGCAAGAGAGGAGGTGCGTAACACTTGGTTGAACAGCAGGGGCGTGCTATCAACATAACATGTTAATAGACAGTAGGAAAAGGCTTCAGGATAGTACCTTGAGCATATATTTGCGTTGTCGCGACCTAAGGCCGCGGTTGAGCCGCTCGATAGAGTTGCAGGCCTCGAAGAGCAGTTGATTTCGAAGTTCGTCGTGGCCACAACGGTATGGGAAATGGGTAGCTCTGGTCACCGCAGTTTTTAGTTCCTGCACAACTGGCCTCAAGTCGCTACGGAACAAGTAAATGTTAGCAATAAATCAAATAAAAGTAGAGCTAAACGCAACGCACTCTATGAAAGCGCCTTTATTACCAAACACCTCCACAGCAGCATCGTAATCCTGAGAGACGCGCATGCAAGAGAGATACAGGTTAACTGCAAGAGCTGGATCCATGCGCCACTGCTCAAGCAACCCCTTCAGCTCGAGCGAAGTACAAGTCAAAGAGTCTACGGCGTCTTGTATCGGTTCAATACACACAGTTCCACAGGGCCCACAGACATATTTCTCGCCAGTTCCACAGGCGAAGTCGTCCAACGTAGTTGAAGAGCTAGTTTCAGAGGCCTTGGTCGTAGCGGAATCTCCTGAATTGGACCTTCGAGGGAATATGACCAATTCTGGGCGGTGGACTCTGGAGTCTCTGTATAGGCCTTGCCCATTCAAACACTGGAGCGTTTTTGCCCTCTCCATGTCCACAAAAGTGCTTGCAGTCGAGCTCGTACCCGAGACGAGTGAATCCCGTTTACGTGACCTCGAAAGTTGGTAAGACTCGCGCCGTTTGGCCCGGAGATCTTGAAGAAGAAGCTGAACGGAGCTTTGGATGGAGGGCAAGTAGGCTTCGCGGGCGCAAGGTACGGTTTCCACGGATAGCATTTGCTCCAGTTTGTTGAATATTTGCTGAGGTGCAACACGGGTGGTACTACGATTTGCCCATGGTTAGCAGCACGTTTCGTCTCCGGACCCTTACATACCTCATATCAATACCGTGCTCCTGAAATGCATAGCTGCAGGCGACAAAGGCCATGGCGACGTTGACATATCCATCATATACCTGTGGCTTTGTGGCATCACCGCGAGACCAGTCGGTCAAGAGTTGCAAAAGAATGTGGGTTTCTGAGGTCAAAGACTCTATTGTTTGTCCTAGTTGAGAGTTATAACGAGCGTTGGTCATTGTGTGGGGGACGAAGATAATGTGGGGTTGAGGTCAAGAGCTGCTCAATTAATAGGGGCCAAATAAAGTGCGCTAAAAGATTCGCATACAGTCACGTGGGAAAGTGTTGGCTGCTCAAGCAACTGTTACAATCGATTAGCGTACACCGGCTCCTCTTAGATCATGCCACTACATTTTTATGCTGCATTTTTATTTTTTCGTTACGGTAATACAGTGTTGTGATACAATAACTAGCAAGAATCAGTATAGTCAAAACGGGCTAGAATGGTAAAGGGCATACGATTGCAGGAGTGAGCCTCGGCATACTCCATACTCCGAGCGCAAGGTGTCTGATATGTAGGTTAATCGACATCCATTTTAGAAACGTCCTTGGCGGCCCGCGCTGCCTCCTGTCGAGATGCGGCTCGGTTGGCAGCGTCAACTTTTGCCTTTTCTTCCCGAGCCTTTTGCTGTTTGTGTTCATCCGCCGCTTGCGCTCCAATGTGCTCTACAACGAAGGAGTCGGGATTAGCGCTAGATATTCTAATTGTCCGTAGTAGATGAAGATATGCCGGGTCGTGGGATCTTGTTTCCCATGCTCGAAACAACGTTACGGTTGTGGAATCGGTCAAGTCTGGTAGCGCTGAAGAGTAACTGTTAGTCCATGATTGTAGTAAAGAAAGCCAACAACTCACTAAGCCCACTACGGTACAACTCTTCATCCTGTAGCTTCATTTCCCGTAGTGCTAGTTCACGTGTGGACGGAGGTTTTCCGGGCCGTCGCTGGACTTGCTCCGCTTCGAGCAACTCGTCATGGCGTGCTAACCATACTGTCTTGACGATATCGTGGATTTCTGGCAGAGTCATGGACGAAACATCGGGCGGCAAGGCATGGAAGAAAAATGCGTATCTGTCGGCTATTTTACGAGTTGAGATGACGATTCTCGCCTGTTTAGGATGCGGGGCTTACCCTTTGCATTGAGGTTCCTAGCTCGTTTACTAGATGCACCTGCGAGTTTGTTTTTGCGCAGCTGTGCTCGCTCAAGTTGCCCGGCCTTGCGAGACTGGGGGTGGAAGACTTTTTCCTTCTTAAACTTTTTGGTTTCTTTGTTGGCTAGTTTGCCAGAGGATTTCGGCACTGAAGGAGCCATGATGGGATGGGGCAGGCTCAAAAAGTTTTGCACAGCCACATATCCAAAGCAAACATCCGCAAACAGTCTCGTTCAGCCGAATCCGCCCATGGTAGAAAAGGCAAAATTTTAATCGGCCAGCCCTCTCTAAATATACCTGAGACACCAGTAATTAGCAAGCATCTTCCAGGAGTATCCACAGCATGTGGTAGCCTAATTTATTCCGGCCACCCTCCAAGTCGGCGCTTGTCCGGCCTCCGCATGGTGGCCATTCGTTGCAGGTACAGCCACGAGCCGACACAAGGACAAACCAGACTGCTCTTTTATCCCAACCACATCCGCCACGACACTCTTTCCCCAGCACGTTGCGGGCGATTGTAGCCTGTGTCGAACGAGTGAGTTTGGGCGAATTATCGCCGGGCGTAAGCCACTGACACGGCTTATCGGCAGGTCTGCCCGATAGGAAATCCCATAGGCAACCCCAGTCCGTTTACCATAGATTATTTGCGTCATTGCGGCCCTAGATTGCTCCAGGCAACGTAGTCACCGGGCTAACAACTGGTCGGTGAGAGCTTCTGGAAAAGGACAGATCCGATTGGCCAGAAGCGCACCCTCGCAGTCACCGTGTACCACACCGATAATGGTTGGCCCGACCGAGTGCGAGCCTCTGCATTGCTCCCCTGCAGTTATCCTGTGTCGGGACAGCGCCTGTTTGTCCTCTGGTTTTGCTTCAACCTGCTGCTCCTGGCCAAGTCACCCGCCAGAATCCCCCGGACGACTGAGCGAGTCCTCACCAGCACCGGATTTCACGATGGATTCCGACATCCTCGCTGCCCGCCGCCTGCACACAACCCGCACCCAGCGCAATGCACCACCAGGCCCCTACGCCGCATTGTCCAACACATTGCTTGGGTTTTATACCGCCCCAGCAGCCCAGTCGTCTCCCCTGCCCAGTCACTCCTTGCCTTTAATATCTGGCCACTGGCCCCTTAGTGACTGCCCGCCGGACTGTCACGAGCCGTGTACGCTAGGGTGCGAGGACCTCACCGAACAGTGTACCCCCGATTGCGTTGCAGTCCCATGCCTGGATTCGTGTGCCATTCCTGCCAAAGACTGTGACCGAGAGACGTGCCCCGACCCCAACGTAGAACACATCGTCTGGGTTGCTCCCGAGTGGCACGCCCATTGTAATCCGCCACCTCAGTTCGCGATGAACAACGAGCTCGGCGACGACCTGCAGCGATTGGTAAATTTGCCCTTCTCGCTATCTCTCCACGCAAGCGGTTGACCGGCGATTTTTTCCAGTTCGATTGCTGCCCAAACACGTACTACCCTCAAAATGACTGCTGTATTCCTCTTCCCGGCTCAGACGGTACCACCACCAATGTCGATCAGCAGACCGCACACGCCGCCGGATTCGCGGCCCTTTTCAAATCATTTCATCCCGCCTCCCCTACGACCCACTCGCTGAGCTCTCAAAGCCTGAGTACGCAACCAACCCCCGAACTATCCTCATTAGACTACTTTCCGCGCGGCCCGTCTACGTCTGTGCCCTCGTCGTCTGCAGCGGCGTTCCCTTGCCGCTGGGGCAATTGTGGTCAATGTTTCGCCTCTCTGGGCGAGCTCGTTGGACACGTTAACCTAGCCCACTTGCGTCTTCCATCCGCCGATCCACAACACGATCACGCTCACGGCGCCCCCGCCTGTCACATCGCCCCACCCGAGTCACTTGCCGCTCCGCAGACAACCTCGCAAGAGACGCTGGCTTGCCCTTGGTCCAACTGTTCAGTGGTGCCTGCCCCCATGAATTCCAACACGGACTTGAACGCTAGTCTATGCGCTCTCGCAAGTCACTTGTTCCACGATCACCTCCAGCTGCCTGTTCAAAATGTTCCGGGGGTTGAGCTTCCCTTTTCACTCCCGTCCCCTGTCTTGTCGACGACGGCATCAGCACCTACCACCGGGTTGTCTCCTGCCTCTCCGCTGACTCCTGCGTCGCCCTCTCTTTCGGCTCCGGGTTCAAGTTTAACCGCAGCCACAACCAACCCAGTTTGTCCAGACTCTGCCAAGGGCAAGGACAAGGCACCCGACAATCTCGCAGCCCCGAACACTCACACATGTGGCTGGATAGGCTGTGGTCAAACGTTTGATACTTGTGCGGATCTCACCGAACATCTGAGCGCTGTGCACGTTGGTCGTGGTAAAGCTTCATACGACTGTCACTGGGCAGGGTGTGCAAGGAACGGACCAAAGTACGGGTTTTCGAGCAAGCAAAAGGTACTGAGACATCTCCAGTCGCATACGGGCCATCGGCCATTCAAGTGCGAGGTGTGCGGCCTCGATTTTTCAGAGGCCGCAACGCTGCAACAGCATATGCGCAGACATACGCAAGAGAGTAAGTTCATATGTCTGCGCGGGTAGCGAAAGGTACTTGACTAGCTGAACGTAGAACCATACGTATGCGATTTCCCCGGATGTGGCAAGGCATTTGCCATCACAGGTGCATTGACTATCCACAAACGCACACACAATGGGGACAAGCCATTTAAATGCAAATACTGCGACCGGTACGCTTTGCTATCCCCTCTCACCTTGGGCGGCTCTTTTCTCAAATATTGTCTTTCAGTGCATTTTCGGAGTCTTCTAATCTATCTAAACATGTGAGTTGCTTTCAAACCAATTCCTATCTCGGCTGATCCCCCGTTTTCATTTAGCTCCGAACTCATACTGGTATCAGGCCCTATGCTTGTACAGAGCCAGGATGCGACAAGAAGTTCTCGCGACCCGACCAAGTAGCAAGACATATGTCTGTGCATCGCAAAAAGGATAAGGATAAGGATAAGGACAAGGAACCATCAGAAGAAAAAGATGATGAAGAGATGGACGTAGAGGGCGTCGAAGGTTAAAGTTATAGCCTCAGGATCTTATTTATCTCAACATTTTATTTGTGTCGTTTGGATGTATTTACTATACTTGTTGAGAGGCTAGTACATTAGCATTGTGGCGCATATAGCCCACCCCAAGAGTTATGCTGCGCTCACATATATATGAATATACAGTTAACGTTTGCGTAAAATTACATGTCTTAAATGAGTGACTTATATGAACATCAAGGGATTACAAATGACTGGGAAAACAGATTTCGGTGTGCCTCCCCCCGCTGTCAACGCAAGAGAGAATCGTTCACCAATGTCAGAACATCCATCGAACCATCAGGCTGACAAGTCACATCCAAGTCCCAGCCGCGACGTAATCGAACGCAGAGCGCGTTGAAACTTGCCGATTGCCCCTTTTCTTGGACTACAAGAAGCTCGGATAGATATCCAGATGCGTATTGCGCGCCAGTAGTCGGCCGTATCTCTACTCGGAACCGCAGTGTCTTGCTGACCATCACGGTACCAGACGGGTCCACAATTTCGTCCATTTTGCAACGAAGTGTACACCCACCATACAAATGAGGCAACGGTTCCCCCGCTTCGACTCGAGCGCCGAGTGCCCGCAGAGTGGAAATGCAACGCTCGCGGGTAGAGAAGACGTCATGAAGAGAATGGAGCTCTTGACGAGTCGACCTAAAATTGAACAAATTCGAAAACCACTTCTCCTGAGAACCGGAGTCTTCTTTGCCAACTATCGGGAGAATATCAGTGCTTAGTTCGTGGAGATTATTCAAGTTAAAACGTACGCGACTGTGGCCTTTTTCTTGTCCGCTCAGGCGCGCTGGGGTCGGGAGTGACTATATGCACGCGTTTTTTCGGAGGAATTTTGCCCTCATCGCTGAACTGGCCGTGTTTGATGTTAAGGGGCACCGCCCGCGTACCCCTTCGAGGAGACCCTGGGAAATTCTCCTTGCCCTGGGTCGGCTTCGCAAGAATTGACTTGGGAGCAGCACCTCCGTTGTTGATTAACCGAGGTTGAGAGGAGCCAGTTTTTCCATCGAATGCTCGGACTGATCTGTTCACTTCAGAAGGATTCAGGATGCTAGTCTGCCGAACCATACGGATAGTTGGCTCCACAGTCTGGAGAGGACTCGCAAAGATATCCACTTCCTGGAATGTCGGTGTTGTAGCCTTCATGGGCGGAGACTGGGCCACGGATAGAGGTATTTCCAGTTGTTGGGGGCTCATCGTGTCGTGCAACTGTGAAGTGCCAGGATTCGCTCCTCCGGAGCTCCCCTTTTGTGACACATCAGCAAGCATTTCAGCAACTTGCTGAAAGAATATATCTTCCTGCATATCCGGTCCGCTGAGAGGTACGAACGGTTCCACCTTCGTAACTTTAGACGCGCTGCTGCAAGATCCGGGATCCAAGTATCGGAATAGCCTAGTGTTCGTATCCTCATAATCTAGGAGGTCATCCATTGAAACTTGAGCGCTCTCCCTCCCTGGAGTTGCGGCATGGATTATAATCTGAGGAAGATCACCACTGCCAGAAGTCGGAGCCACTGTATTCCTTTTCCGGGGTGTCAGCGGAGCCGTTACAGTCGAGGCCACAAAATCACCAGCCACAGGGAAGTCCGCAGATACGCCCTGAGAGCGTGCTCTTGAGGGAGTGGGTGGAGATGGTCGCTCGAGTGGTTGCATTGGAGAGTGCATAATGATAGAGGTATTTGGTACCATTGAAGATGCATTGCGTGGTGACGTAAAAGGCGTGGGCTGGTTTGACCTGGGGGATTGACGCTCCGATGTGTGCCCATCGTCCGGGCTGATGCATTGAAGCCGTTTCTTCCTAAACTCAAACAGAAGATGATATGCAATTTTCTCCCAGTTATCGCTTTTAGTTTTAAGATAAGTGGATGTTGAGCGAGCAAAAATGGCTTGGTATACTCACTGTTTGTTACGTATAGCTCGAACAATATGGCTGTCCTGTCTATTTCCCCACAGTGCCCGCATGTTCTTCAGTACCTGACTATCAATTGGACCAGTTACACAGCCAAGAGGAATAGCGCTAGCTAAATCAGCAAAAGTCGGGGGAAGGACTGGCAATGAACGAGGAGGAACCGATCGAAAAAACGGGTGAGTTAAAATATCAGCTACCTAGCGCAGTGTGCAAACGGTCAGTGTACTTCTCGTAAATATCAAAGTATAACACACTGTAATACGCCTTTCAGTATCCCTCTCCATCATCCTTCGAATCAGATTTTGCGCAGGCCAAGGAACATCGGTAGGGATTGTGTATTGGGCGGCTAAGACTTGGCCTAAGACACTGTCGAGGCTCTCGCCATCAAACGGGATCTTCCCTGCTAACATCGCATATAAGATAACTCCACATGACCATACATCCGCTATATAGCCATTATATGGCGAACCGGACACTACCTCTGGACTCGCATAGTGAGGCGAACCGCAGCTAGTGTACAGGAGCGAATCGCGGGGGGTGAACACGGCCATACCAAAGTCTGCTATCTTGACGTTCCCTTCCTTGTCCAAGAGGATATTCTCCATTTTAAGATCACGATGAGCAATGCGGAGTCGATGACAGTATGCGACGCCATACATGATCTGTTGAAAATAGTGCAATGCTTCTGGGACGGAGAGGCGTTGATGTTCCACAAGATGATTATACAATTCGCCGCCGTTAACGTATTCCATAACGACAAATCTTCTCAATATTAGCACTCAATTCTGGTTTCAAGGGCGGGCAGCTGACTCACAGCAGTCCCTTGGATTCCCATACATCCAATAGAGTAAGGACGTTTGGATGCTCCATGAGCTTCATGATCACGATCTCCCTCTCCATATTTCGCACAGCTTTATCGGCTTGCTCAGCGCCGGAAGTGACCGACGTACATGAGCTCCAAATCCTCTCGGTAGATATAACCTTGATAGCAACTTCCTGGCCGGTGGATATGTGATTCGCTACGTAAACAGATCCTACGCTATCCCGTCAACAAGTTGGCTAGCAGGTAAGAAAAATCAAACAAGCCTTCGGCGCCTCTACCAACCAACCTTCCCAACTTCCAAGGCCCAACGTGTGAGATCTTTGCGATGCGCTCTTCTAGCGACGAAACGCTAGACGCCCCCAGTTTATCCGACATAATGTTTATTAGTATATATATATATATCTTGTTGTTATGGAATGATTAGGGGTGAGGGTATGGCTACGACTAGGAGATATCGTAGTTAAAGACAAGAGAGCAAGCCTTGGATAGGGGTTAAGGTTTGAGACGATCCCCCTGAGTCACGTGCTCGTTGGTCTCAGCCAGACGCTGTGCCTACTCACAATAGGATACGTGGATTGTGCAAGTTCATATGAAAAATATATTGGGTGGGTATAGATACAATTTTGTAATGTATCTCTTGATGCCCCAATTCTTTAAGGCTTCGATCCCTGAAGTTTACGTCCTAACTCAGCCATACGATCATGTTCGTAGACATCCCTAGAATAATTGTGAGATACAACAGGCAAAAAAGACCTTTGGAAACGCGTACCTCACTTCCCAGGGATAATCGACTAACAAGAGTGTGATAGTTAGTTTGGTACTTCATAAACTCTGATTGGTTACTTACACCAAACATCCTCGATCTCCTCCCCAGCGAAGTACGGCACATCGGGAGGTAGAGAACCCTTCTTGGGCTTTAGTTTATTGTGCACTACCCGATGGCTTGAGCTTTTCTTCCCGCTTTTCCCACAAGAGAAAGCCACTCACCGACAAAAACGGCGAACTTGGGTCGCATTGCCTCCCGCTCTGACTCGGGTAAAGCCTAAGCAGCTTTTAGTATGATACCAAACAGACAGAGACGCCCATCGCGCACCAGAAGCTCTTTTTCGACATCCTTCTGAAGCTCGCGCACAGCATATCTGACAGACAATCCGCATAAGGCTACCTCTGAGTGCATGCGTGCACAAACAACTCACTGAAGTGTTGTTCGGGAATCGTCAACTTCGTCCTATATCACATGTGAGCATGGAACACTCTATGTACATCCAATTCAAGCACTTACTACAATTAGCACCCTCCGTCCAAGTAGCGTCTTGGTCTCAGGGCCGCTGGCCGGGCTGTCAGAACTTTACGAACTTGAATCACTGATCGTCAAACTTACAGCCATTGCGTACGAATGACTTCGTTTGCCATCTGCTCTTCGGTGGTGCTGGGGAGTTCTTCATAGAGTGACAGCCCGATCGCTTGAATGCTAATGTTCTTCTGAGATTGAGGGTGCTTTAGGAATGTACGCTAAAGCACAATATTAGCCGTAGCCGCAATAGGAAGATCATGACTCACCAAGACCCGTGCAGGGAAGAATCCACTTGATCGGGGTTTAGCATAAGCTAACAAATATCATTAGGCTACTCACCCGCCACCTATGAAAATATTAGTGAAATGCAGAGGACAAAACAGCAGCGATATCCTACCAATAGCTACAAAGAGATCGGGGGCAAACTCTTTCTCAATCCTCGCAGCCGATGCTCCAATGAGCTATCAACAGCCCGAATGAATACCCAGTTGGCGAGCTCGTATACCTTGGTACACACCATATGAATTTCATTGTAGGTTGCGCGGAGATGTCCGTCGTGCTCCTGAGACATGGCTGGGGGGCGAATGGCAGGTGGGGGTGGGTGAGTATGAAGGTAAGGATGAAGAGAGCTCCAATGCACGGATAAGGCGAGCAAAAATCAGTGTCACGTGGACTGTCTATCGCATATGGCTTCCATATGCATGTACTCATCCCCGTTTCCGAGCGGCCTTTGTATTCACAGCCCAACGTTCGGCCGTGCTTCACCTATCATCGTCGCTGGTGTGAACCTGTGCTGCTGTGTGGTTGTGAATAAAAATATAAGGACAATTCCATGGATATCGAGTCAAAAGCGCCCGGCGATTAGATATCACGGGAGCAATTAGGCGCAAAGGGAAATCTGTCTGGGCCGTCGGCTTGAAGGTGACGCCATCTACCGGAGCACCAACAACTACTGTCTACACACGACTTCAACAACATGACAACAGACCTACCTTACGCAGCAGACGCCGAGGTATCACTTAGCCCCGACGAACTAGCGGTTAGTCCAAAAGCGACGGTCTAGGGTTGTGCGCAGTCAGTTGATTGTTATGGTTATGGCAGGTTCTACGGATCCAGTACGAGAAAGAGTCGAGTCAGGGATATGTGTCCGTTCAGACGAAGTTCAATTACGCATGGGGGCTCGTGAAGAGTCCAAGGCAGGAGCATCAAGTGGAGGGCGTGCAACTACTGCTCGGTGAGTCCAAGTCAAAGCTTGCGGTGGCTCAACCCAGTGAAACGATAAACAGAGATATATCGAGCGGAACCCGCACGACGAAGGGAGTGCTTGTACTACTTGGCACTGGGACATTACAAGATGGGTAATCTAGAAGATGCGAGGAAATTTAACGGTATGTCGATCACAAAATCCAGCCGCTGATCGCCTAGCGCGACTGACTGATGTCGGATCTAGCCTTATTATTGAATAAAGAACCGACGAACCTGCAAGCCCAGAGTCTCGCACAACTCATCGACAAGAGCACAGCGCGAGGTATATAGCCTTTCTCCCTATCCTCAGCCACGTGATATTCACCAAAACTCTGATGTACGTAGATGGGTACATCGGAATGGGAATCGCAGGGGGTGCAGCTGTTCTTGGGGCGCTCTTGCTTGCAGGTCTGGTCCGCCGTACCCGAAAATGAATTACGTGCCCACATCATATCTCTATCCTGCTCAATAGCTGCAGGTCCTCTCGTCCAATCATTTCAAGGACCCCCTGGCGCATGACAAACCTCTAATGCTCACCCGTTGACACCAACATCCCCCCTCACCCTTGGCTCAACTATTGTACCTCACACCTTCCGTTCTCGTCAGTTGTAGTAATATATTGAGCAAATCTTGAAGCACAATATAGCCCTCAAATCCGAAATGATAGATACAGTCGCCAAACGGCCCAAAGCAAGATAGGATAACCAGCAAACCAAAGCTGTCATAAATGTCCGTCCATCCGAAATAAAAATCTGTTCATGTTGGAAGAAAATTACCTATATCCACCCGTTATTACTTGTTCGGTTGATTCAGGACATCTGTACTTACCGGCCTCTGCTTGCATTTCAGCTTCGGCGTTAAATGTTAGATCCAGCTTACAAAAAATCGATTAAATTAATACCTGGCGTTTTCTATGGAGGCGTAACAGTGAGCACATCTCTCGAGTAGTCTGGTAGCTGAGCAGACAGACCTTAAAAACGGCAATCCCGACTAGCAGCATTGCAATAAACGTCAGAGAACTGAGAATAAACCACCCAGTCGCCCAGTCTGTTTAGGAGCCATCAGTAACTGACCTCGTGCGCATGGGTGCCAACCAACTCACAGTGGGGTGGTACATTGGGGTACAACAGACTGAACTGGGTCGCATCTGAGTCGTTTACTTTTTTGAAGAAGCGATCGTCAACAAAGTCCCACACTACATAGAATATACTAGCGGAGAAGGGTCAAACGCGTTCGGACCTTGAATGAACGGGCTATACCTCATAATCCCCAAGAACAGGCAATAATATCTCAATGCATCCCTAACCGAAAACATGGTTAACCTATATCGACCAATAGCCTCGCTCTGACAATACTCACGCGTGGTTGATGAACCAAAATCCGATAAGTAGCCCCTCATAGATGAATATCAAAATGATCGTGAATATATCTCGGACTAGAATGAGGGGGAGTGCGATTCCAATTGCCACAGGGAATGATGCGATTTTCGCGGCGAGGGTGTCCCAGCCTGCGATGATGAGCCCCGCACCGATGAGCGTCGAGCCAAGATATCCTGTGTTATAGTATAGGTTAGAAGTGAAGAAGAACGCCGAATGGGGTTGGCGCACCTGCTGTTAGAATTGTCGGGGGATGCCCTCCTTCAACACGTGTGCACCCTCCGGAGTTGGGGTCAATGGATATACTATGCCATTGTACAAGTCAAAATTAAGCTTCAACCATCTCACAGGGAAATGCCATACCTCGTTATCCGACCGCCCGTGAATATGGCCTAGGTCCAGCGAACCCGGGTCAGCATCAGCCAAATCGACAAGCACGATAGAGCTCACCGCGACCATATGACAAAGTTCATGGAAGCCAATCGTGAAGAGCTATCCGGTATCTATTCAGTAGCCATTGCGAGCGCCAATTGAAAAGTCTACCCACCCACCTTGAGCGGGTTGATGAGCGTGCGAGCACCCGGTATGTGCCAGACGGCAGAAATTACGACTGGCCGAATTCATCTCAGCATCGGGCCAGCAAGCACCCCGAGACCAGAGCTCACCAATGAACACAATCGAAGCATATATCACAGGAGCCTAGCCGTAGATACATAAGCACGTGGATAGCATGCCACCGAAAAGCGTCGCTACTCGCCTGCTCGTGTGTTGGGACTAGCACGCCCGGGTGGCCCATGGGCGAGGCTATCGGCGGGCGTGTTATCGTCGGAGCTGCAGTCGACATCGGGAGGTAGGATTCGATTTGAGCTCTGGGGATCGCCGGGGGTGCTTTATGAGTCGCCAGGAGCGTCGTGGAGCAGTGCTGAGCTTATTTCACTGCTGCCTCACGGCCAGGACATGGTCACTCTCGTGTTCAGGCGTCAACAGCATCACGTGCACATCACACTGCCACAAGCGCCACGCGAAAAAACCAAACACAAAAATAGATCTCCCAGAAATCCAGTTTCTTTATTCTCAAAATGCCCACAAACAAGCAATCAGTCTATCTGCAGATTTCGAATGTTCAAATTTCCATTGCTCCTGCTAGCCCTCGTCCTCGTCACGGGCTCGACGGGCGCCAAATGCGCTTGCATTCGTTCGTCCACCGCGGCCGCGTGGTGCATAGTCGCTTGGGTTGGCCTGAACTTGAGGTCGGTCGATACTCGATACCGAGTCCCGGCCGGGCGCACGACCGGTCGCAGGAGGCGGAGGAGGAGTAGCGGACGGGGAGGTGGAAATGGCTGCCGTCCCAGGAGCTGCCCTTGGTCCACGAGCAGCTACGCGGGGTCCACGAATTGCACCACGGGTAGTGCCGGACGGCGTACGGGAAAGCGCTCCATCTCCCGGTGGGGACCTAGCACGCAGGGGAGGGGACGTGGCTCGAGGTGGAGACCCAGGAGTCTCGTTCGATGGCGAATCGATATTCTCAGGGTGGGTTGCAGCAATAGGTGTAGGAGGTTGTACGACAATTCCTTCTCCTGGTACACCCAACCCTGGAGCGTCATCCTGCGGCTCGGCAAACGCCGGACGGCCTCCATCGGGCTCCGCGAATGTAGGGCGTGGCGGCTCGCCTGGATCAACAAATGTCGGACGAGGCGGAGGTCCAGGCTCCACAAATCCAGAAGCCGCTGGGTTGCCTGTCTGTCCAACATTGGATCCTGCCCTTGGTCGGCCTGCTTGGGTAGCATGCTGTACCTCGAGCATCTTGCGCGGATCTTGCTGCTGCTGCTGCAAGCTTCGCCGATTGATACGCTCGTCAAATGGTTTTGTACGCTTGCGTTGCGGTACAGCTCGCGCAACCTCCTTCTTCTTCTTGATAACGGTGGGAGGCAGTATTTCTTCATATCGTTCAATGAGGTCAACAACAAGCACTACATTTGGTCATGATCAGTGCTAAACAGGATCTGAATACTATGGTGTAACTCACATTTCGGGTGCCTGTCCTGGATTGACAGCTCATTCTCCACTTTTGGACGCATAAATACTATTCAATAAACTGATTAGTTCTGTGGGTAGTTTCTGAACCTCTTCCCTTACCTCGTCCGAGAGACAACCCGAGTTTGGCAACATATACATCAGTAGGCTCTTCAGCACCTGCAGTAGCCTCAACAAGTCTACGGAAACCTCAATCACCTAGAACGCAACCGCGGAGATTTTCGACTTACTCTTTGAGGTGCTTGATAATTGTATCCAGCACCAGCAAGTTAACCTTCGGAAGCCTCATCAAAACCGTCTGCAAATCCTCAACACGCCTATCTTCAGTCTGAGACGCCCCAACTTCGAGTTGTACCCTCGTCAGATTCTATAATTTAAATCTAAAATCAATGTGTTGTGGCTTACCAGACGGGTAGACCTTCCGCATTTCTTCCCAGGTATCCCACATGCACAATGGTGGGTTGAGTTCCAAGAACCATAGCTATTCAAACTGTGCTTTAGCATATATCCACTCATGATACAGTCGCTTCACATACCTTCGTCGTGGCAGCCACCACGGGTGCGTCGTACTGCGCAAAAAACTCGGCGGGGATAGGCTGCTCGCTTGGTAGTTCATTGATGGCCTCACGAAGGCGATGCGATGCCACCAATGGCACTTCGTAGATCCAAGTACGCCTTCGCTCTAATTATGTTTCGTTGGATCAATTCTCCAAAACCTGTTTCTGGAATCACACTCACCCTCGTCGCTTGGGAGTTCCTTGTATTTCTGATCCAATGCAGCCAGCAGAGAGGTGATAACGCTAGGGATTGCGTCGACACCACTCTCACCCTCTCCCCAGGCGGCTGCGCCCCACTTGCCCAGATCTAGACCAAAGGCACCATCGGCAGCATACTCCCCAAGCTGACGAGATTCAAACAGATGGGCAACGGGCCTGAACGGTCCAGTACGATAGTGCTCAATGAGGGCCGTCGCATCGGACTCGGGCACAAATGCGTCAAGAAGTGGGGCAATCCGAGCAACAGATGCACCCAGGGCGGGAGTGAATGAGCTTAGCGCTGCCTGGTACTGTTGTAGCACTGGGAGACGATGATCTATTCAGTGTTGCTTCTTGATATGTACTACAATACATACCGGTCTTGACGGCCCTCAATCGCTCGACCTCCCACTTGTTGAGAACCTTCAACGCCTCCTCGACTTTTTCTTCGACGCCCAAGCGTTGTCTGTCCAAGGCACGGACTCCCGCGCGATACGCCTTTTCGGCCAAGTCTGCCTCGTTCCGCGCTTTGACATGAGGTGGCTCAGCAGGAGTGTTTGCACTCTTGACCGCGCGAGAAATGAAATTAACCACCGTATTGGAACGTTTCATGAGATTCGACGCTGGCGAGAGGAGCGAAGGTGAAGGTGCTGGTGAAACGCCGCCAGGTGACGGAGGTGCTAGAGTAGCACGCATTTCTTCTTCAAGTTTGAAAGCCTGTTTGAAATCATGTTTTAGTATGCGAAACATAGGTTGTATGCACAGAATTTACCTTGGGTCTGAATTGGTACAGCGCAGCCTGAGAGTCCTCAAAGGCGTTCCCCAGCTCTCCAACCCGGCGAAGCAAGTTTTCGCGCTCTGTCAAATCACGAGCCGCCTCCACTGCACGATCGACGCTGTCGTCGAATCCAGGAACCTTGACACGTAAAAAGTCTACAAAGTCTGCACCAGTGAAGCAGTCTTTGTAATCTCCAATGAACGGGAGCTTGAGAGTTGTGGTCTTGAGTTCCTTGGACGCCTCGAGCAACAGCGCAGATACGGCAGCAGGAGAAAGCGAAAGTCCAGCGAGTAAGATCGGGCTCAACGGCTGAGAAGTTTCCTGTTTGGGAATGTCAAGCTTGGGGGGCATAGCCGGTGACATGGGTGGTGGAGATGCAACCTCTGCGGGCGGCGGTGATGTCGCCCGGCCTTTGCCTTTGTCGACCTTGGTCTCTGTTGCAGTTGTATCAGTAGTGGCATCTGAAGCAACGCTACTTCCGCGCGAAGGAGAAGTCCCAAGGCTCTTGCGAATACGGTCAGAGATTGTGCTGTTGCGAGAAGGCGTAGTGGGGCCGAGACGAGGAGAGGTATAGGCGTCACTGAGGTTCTGGTTTGGTGCAAACTTGGCGCTGTGGGAGAGAAAGCATGTGAGAATTTATTAGCCGTGAGACAACTTTAGCCTACTCGTCCTCTGCTTCATTCGCCAAGCGAGTCTTGTTGAGGTACGTCTGCTTTAATTTGAGAATCTAAACACGCGATGTAAGCACTAGTGATAAGATGACCGGGGATGTGGCGTACATCGTATCCCTTGTCTTCATATGTCTTAATGTAGATATCGAGCAGGGCATGCTGGCTATCGTGGATGCGCTCGGCATGTCCAGCAGCCCAATTCTCGAACGGATCAGCCACCATCTTCTCGAGCTCCTGAGCAAGGTTCTTATGCGCGTCACCCTGAGCAGCAGACTCAGCCTGTAGACCTTGAAAGGCACGTAGAAGTGCAGCGCCATCATCTGCATCGAAACCGGTGCCTCGCGCACCCGTCGGAGGAGGATTTATTAGGGAAGAAGCAATAGTGCGCTCAGCGGCAACTCGAGCCTGGAAATCGCATGTGAGCGACCGGAGTGTGAGGTGGGACACGGGCGCAACTGACCCGGATGAACGAAACGATCTCGGCATTCTCTACTATGCCCTGGAGCGCGACGTGAGCTCTAGATTGTATGTAATGGGGCGTGACGCATACCTGCTCTAGTTTCGAGAATAAAACATTCAAGCCAGTACGATAGTCAGATGTCCAGAAGCTATTTTGGAATGTCAGCGGGAGGGATACGTTCGGTGGCCGCTTGGGTTCCTCTGCGTCTGTACTCATTGTAGTCGTCGTCGGGCTGGCGTGGGCGCCTCGAGACTGGAGTAATTATATCACTACACACAGCCTCGACACAGCCACACTCATATGTCTAATTATGGCACCCTATATTTCCCACGAGCGCCTCTGGTGTCGGGAGTGGTGTCAACAGCGATGATATTCATACTGACGGCGGCCACGGCTGGCGTGCTTGCGGCAGGGGGGGACGCCCTGTGACCGTGTGGCTGACACGTGACATAGGAGAGGGTCCCCTAATTCCCACGGGGTTTTCGCGCGTCATTATTTTGGACAAGGGCTCTCACAGCGCGTATAAGACGCGCAACTGCCTAGACTTGAACCCTAACCTGGGACTCCCCGCGCCATGCACTCTATCGGCGAAAAGACCAAGGCCGCCGTCAGCGCCGTTGCCCACGGACGCAACCCCAAGGCGAGTGCACTGCTTATTTGCGCTTCTCTGTTCCCAACCTCGTCGTACAGGAGGCAGCCTCGTCCTTGAAACAAAGAAAGGGATCAATAGTAAGATCAAGCATTTTGATGGTCGATCCGATGCTAAACAAATCGTTTGCTCCCAACAGCCCCCTCCGGTTTCCCTCCCGACCGAGCGATACGCGGATGCTCCAAAGACCCCCGGTCCAAAGACACCTGCAGACGAGGCCATCGACTTTTTCGAGTCTACCGAGCGTGGGACCAAGCATATTCGAGTCTATGAACTCAGACTCGAGGAAGATGGAGGCCCAAACAGAGAACGCTCGGTGAGTCTATGCGCATATACTATAGCGCCCCGCTCACCTCTGCAACCAGTACATTCGCCTTCCACCGGCCTATACACCCTATGTGCTTCGTGTAACTATCGATGCAGGCAGCCCCGCCTCCCTGAACGGTGTGTTTATGACCAACTTCCCGCTGGATGGCGGTCAGTTTGATCGTAACCGTTTTGTTGAGCGCAAGCAAGTTGCCTTTCCCCATTTGTAAATTTGTATTGACTTCCTTTTCAAGGCTTCCCACCGACTTTTCCAAGCCCATCAAAATCGACTTGCCTATCTCTCACGCAGGAGCGTTTGTTTACTGGATCGAGTACGAGGGCTCCGATGGTGGACGCATCAAGGGCCGTGAAGGATACTTCAATGTCGATCCCATCCTTTCGACCTACAAGCGCACTCCGGTTGTAGACTCCAAGACCCTTGCAGTCGCCACTCAAACCCAGTTTATTGAGCCCCGCGAGCGGGTTCATATCCCACTGGATGGCATCGCTATGCTCACTGTCGTATCCAAATGGATGGGCACCTTGCCTGAATGGGAGCAACATTTTGCCGAGGCTCGTGCTCGTGGGTACAACATGCTTCATTACACCCCTCTTCAGCAGCGCGGCGAGAGCCGAAGCCCCTATAGTATCGCTGACCAGATGGCGTACGATCGCGACTTGTTCGAGGAAACCTACACGGGCACCAAGGAAGACGGGGTCGAGCGAGTCAAGTTGACGCTCAAGGTTGCTCGCGAGCAGTACGGCCTGATGAGCCTTACTGATGTCGTTCTCAACCATACTGCTAACAACAGCGACTGGCTCCAGGACCACCCCGAAGCAGGTACGTAAACAAATTTGTCTTTCACTCGTCCCCGCTTCACAAAACCATGCAGGCTTCAGCCCCTACAACTGCCCACATCTTACGCCTGCTCTGGAGCTTGACGATTGCATAATCGAGTTTTCAACCGATCTCAAAAGCCGAGGTCTCCCCAACCTCATCACTTCGGCAGCCGACATCGACACTCTCCTCGCAGCGCTCAAGGAAAAAATCTCTTCCCTCAACCTCTGGCAGTACTATGTCCTTGATGGCGCACGCGAGAAGAAAGAAGTCGCAGCCGCTTTGGCTGGTGGCAAGGTCACACCCTGGACGGGCATCCCACTTGCAGGCAAACCTGTGCCAGAAATTGCAGATATAGTTCGGAGTGCTGGAGTGTTGCAAAACGTCGGCGCATTCTCAAAGCGTTTTGTTATTACAGTCGACCCAGCCGTTGCGGCAGGCATCGTCAAAGCCGCGTTTACCGAGCTTTCAGACCCGGACGCACTTGCTGAGGCTTGGGTACGAGTGGTTGATGTCTTGAACGTAAATCACTACAAGGAGTGGGAAGATGATACCAAGGTCGCGATGGAAAATATCTACAACCGTGTCAAGTACACTCGGCTAGATGATCACGGTCCCAAGGTTGGAGAAATCACTAAAGTGTGCGTGTTTACAATTGAACTGCGCATATACCCCTGATGTGTCTTCTACAGCATGCCTCTTGTCGATACGTACTTTACTCGAATTCCCAAGAACGAGAGGACGTCCAAACATGATCCTCGAGCATTGGCGGTCGCCAACAATGGCTGGATTTGGGCTGCGGATCCACTTGCCAACTTTGCACTCCCTCCCTCAAAGGCCTACCTCCGTCGTGAAGTCATCTGCTGGGGAGATTGTGTGAAACTCCGGTACGGCGATGGCCCTTCGGACAACCCATGGCTCTGGAAACATATGACCGAGTATGTTCAATCTCTCGCGGGCACGTTCGATGGATTCCGCATCGACAACTGTCACTCGACGCCTTTGCATGTTGGTGTAACTCTTCTGGATGCAGCTCGGGCGATAAACCCGGATTTGTATGTGTGCGCAGAACTCTTCACAGGGAGCGAGGAGATGGACGTCCACTTTGTGAGCCGATTGGGAATCAACAGTCTCATTCGAGAGGCCATGAACGGAGGGGACCCACAAAGCTTTGCTGGTCTGTTGCACCGATTCGGATTGGGCAATCCTATTGGTACCTATCCACATTTTTCTACTGGGTTCTACATATAACACTTCTTTTCAGGTTCAATGGACGACGCTTGCATGACGTCGTACGAGGAGCTTCCTCCACCTACCGGCAAGGGTGCCACCCGCCCAGCTGCAATTATTCCTCTCCGTGGCTCGATGCCCCACGCGCTTATGTACGATGTAACGCACGACAACGAATCGCCCTTGCACAAACGTTCCGCGGAGGACGCACTCTCTACTGGCGCTCTGGTTACATTCGGTTGGTCCGCGACAGGCTCGAATAAAGGCTTCGACGACTTGTATCCCAAACTCCTTGATCTCGTGGGCGATAACCGCAAGTACGAGACAAGCGACAGTGGAAAGGTCGATCGTGGTATCTCTGGTGTAAAGAAAGTGCTGAACCAGATTCACACCGAAATGGCTCTTGGTGACTACAGAGAGGGCCATGTGCATCAGGAGGGTGATGTGAGGTTGCTTTCGTTTTCAGTATGCATATAGCTGACGCTCTCTTGGCCAGTACATCGCGATCCACCGTGTGCAACCTACGACGCAGAGGGGCTACTTCCTGATCGCTCACACTGCATTTGGGTACACCAAGGGCTCTAAGGACCGAGGCACTGTTGGCCCGATTTCGCTCAAGTCCACCAAAGCTCGCTTCATTTTGGGCGCTTCAATCGACGTTCCCTCGTATGAGATAAAGGCGAATGCTACAACCATTGCTGGCTTAGGGAGCACGCTCAACCGACTGCCCGCTGTTCCGCCTCGTGAGACTGAAGATGGATGTGAGATTATAGTACCGGAGGTCTTCCCACCAGGCAGCATCCTGCTCTACGAGACACAATTGGTGGGCGTTAGTCCAACTCTAGAGGAGGAAGTACGAAAGGGAGCAGATGAAGCCTTTGCTGATCTCGATTTGGTGGACTTGAACGTTGTATTGCATCGATGCGATGGTGAAGAGCGGGATGCGACTGGTCAGTTTATACACCATAACTTTGATGTGCACTAACGGCTCGCATAGGTGGTGAGATCGGCTCTTATCACATCTCCGGAATGGGCAACCTTGTATACTGCGGTCTCGAAGGATGGATGCACCCGTTGAGGTACATTATGCGGAGCAACGACTTGGGCCATCCTCTCTGTGAAAATCTGCGACAGGGCACCTGGTCTCTCGATTACATCCAGAACCGACTTGAAAAGTACGTTGTCAAAATTCACCTCCCAATCATAATTAAGTTTTGGGTTGTAGGCAAGTAGGTGTTTTCCCTCGCCTCGCTAAACCCGCCGCGTGGTACAAGTCTCGCTTCGATCTTATCCGCACCCAAGCACCCTCTTTCCTCCGACCCAAGTACTTCGCCATCGTCATATCCGAGGCCTACAAATCAGCTCGTCGTGTCGCTATCGAGCAGTGCTCTGAATTCATCGTTTCGGGACATGATTTCACCCAAAATCTCGCCCTCACCCAGATTCAAATGCACGGTCTCGTACAGTCAGCGTCGATCGATCCCGGAAAGCCAGTTCCATCACTTGCGGCTGGTTTGCCCCACTTTGCTAGCAGCTGGGCACGAACTTGGGGCCGAGACGTCTTTATCTCTCTGCGCGGATTGTTCCTCACTACTGGCAATTTTACTGCAGCTCGTGCGCATATTTTGGCGTTCTGCGCTACACTCAAGCATGGCCTCATCCCGAACTTGCTTGACGCCCTGCGGACCCCCCGATACAACTCCCGTGATTCGCCGTGGTGGATGCTTCAGAACATCCAAGACTATTGTGGAATGGCACCCGAGGGTCTTGCGATACTTGACGCCAAGGTGAAGCGTCGGTTCCCCAAGGACGATACGTTTGTCCCATGGGACGACCCACGTGCATTCGCGTACGAAAGCACAGTAGCAGAGATCATCCAGGAAATTGTGGAGCGCCACGCACAAGGGATCTCGTTCCGCGAATACAACGCCGGTCCAAATCTTGATATGCAGATGAGCGATGAAGGATTCAATATCGACGTCAAGGTAGACTGGGAGACTGGGTTTGCTCTTGGTGGGAACTGGAAGAACTGTGGAACATGGATGGATAAGATGGGCGAGTCGACAAAGGCTGGAACCAAAGGCACTCCCGGCACTCCTCGAGATGGTGCGCCTGTTGAGATCACAGGATTGTTGTTTAGCACTTTAAGGTGGCTGGATGGGTTGTCTGCGAAGGGCAAGTTCCCGTTCAAAGGAGTTAATGCCGTTGGTGAGTTAGAACTTGAAAAGAAGGGTATTGGCTTACGCGAATCAAAGTGGATGGAGCATCCAAGTTTGTGACCTATCGAGAGTGGGCGACACTAATCCAGAACTCGTTTGAGCGATACTACTACGTCCCAGCAGGTATGTCCTTCCTAGACTGATTCTACGCGAACTCATGTCGCTATAGACCCATCGGAGGACTCGAGCTACGCGGTCGATCCGCGCATCATCAACGTACGGGGAATCTACAAAGATGTGTATGGGTCGGGTGCTGGTCGCGAATGGTCTGACTACCAGCTCCGTTGCAATTTCCCGATCGCGATGGTGGTCGCTCCCGAGCTGTTTGATCCAGCACACGCCCTTGGTGCATTGCAAATTGCGGACAAGAGACTACGAGGGCCGTTAGGCATGAAGACGCTTGACGATGCGGACAACCAGTATCGTGGGTATTACGACAACTCGAACGACTCGGACGACCCCAGTGTGGCCAAGGGACTAAACTACCACCAAGGTCCGGAGTGGGGTTGGCCATTGGGGTACTTTTTGCGCGCATATTTGAAGTTTGATCTACTGGTTGGAGCTGGCAAGAAGGTAAAGTTAAAATTTCTTGTGGATTGTGCATCTGCCAACAAAGGTTCAGGATCAGGGCGAGACACTGCACAAACTACACCAGGCGCTGCTCCCGGCGCGTCGACACATCGCCAACGACCCGTGGGCTGGAATACCCGAGTTGACGAACCGCAACGGAGAATACTGTCGGGACTCTTGCAATACGCAGGCATGGAGTGGCAGTTGCTTGCTTGACTTTTTAGAAGAGGTGCACAAGTTGCAGCATTAGGCGTAGAATCCAAGAATCAAGTGAATTAAAACAAGTGTAGATTAGATACTGAATGGACGAAATGTATGGTTCATGGTTTGTCCAAGAATGTCAGTGCCAAAGTGGCTACACAAGGACCTAGAATATGAAACAACATCAGAGCTACACGTGCGACGCTCTCTCCCACCGAATCAACGCCGAAGCGGACTCAGGCAGAATCAGACGAGCGAAACGCGCATAGACCGACGTTTAGTCTGGCGAGCAGCCCTCTAGCGAGGACGCCTTGCCTCCTGCGACCTGAAAGACACCATTGCTTGCGCTTGGAGGTTCGGTGATCGCAATGCGGACGCCTGGAAGGAAAACTGCAACCACCAACAGGGTTATATAATCTAGCGTCGGATGCAATTTTAGGCGCCAGACCTGCACGGTGTGGCGGGTGGCAAGTTTGACGACACTTTTCGGCTGCATACGCAGCCATTCCCAGTATTCCTACACTGTGATTTCTGAATATCTTGCACAACGGGCACAAGAAGATGCAGAATCGGTTGTCAGCTATATTAGCGTTGTATTAACCATATCCAACTGCCACTTCGGTTTGGGTTGCCTAGGTCTTTTACTAAGATACGAGACGTTTCCCAAGCTCGAAGACAGTTCCACTGCCTACCAGTCACCCTAGACTCAGTTCCATTGTGAGCATATTCGCAGAGTCACGTGCGCGACCTTCTCCTGCGCACAGCCACCTACAACAAAAGTTTCTTCTGTACAGTACCTGACTGATGGACGCATCGACTGGCGACGAGGTCGCACTGAAAAGGCTCTATCTCTCGTTACTCCCCCACAGCACGCTACAAGACCTGCTGTTATCTATCGATACTGGCACTACTACTACGATATTCCCAGCCGACCTTGCTGCTGAGGTGAAGCGCCTCCAAGCTACGAATGAGGCAACCAATGGGGCCGACCTCGATGCTGACGGAGAAGGCTCTCCTGACCCCCAGCCAGTCCCTACTCAGACCTCTCGAGCGCCTTCAATGCCTCCTTCGAGCGGCCCACGCACACGGGCGGGTGCAGCTCGAGCCTATGCAGCATCCCTCGCTACTTCCAAAGACAGTCCTTCGGCACGCCCGTCACCAGCACCAGGCGGCGTATCCTTCCCAAGCGTTAGCACGCCAGAACCCAGCACCTCTTCTATTGCACCTGCTCCTCAGCCGTACTCCTCGCTTGTCGTTCATTTGCCTGGAGCTTCCCCACCCGCTCCAGCCCCTTCGACTCCGCTCACTCCAGCGCCTGTCGGCGGGCCCCCCAACCCTATCTGGCAATCCCCAGTATCAGATCACAGTGCTAGTGGTAGTACTGGACCCATTCGTAATACTCCTGCCAAGAAGACGAGAACAGGAGTTGTGGGTGGATACAATCCAATCACATCCATCGGTCCCTCGAGTATGTTCGCTACTACTAGAATATTGAGAAAAATAACATCTAGGCCACAACACAGATGAAGGATTACCTAGCTACGAGGAAATGATTGTTCTTGCAATCATGGAAAGCCAAAATCCAGACGGCATTGCCCCAAAAGATGTTTTCGCCTGGATGTCTGCGTGAGTTGTCTATATACAGATCGGATTTTTACTCACCGTGCCACCTAATTTGAAAGGAGATGGCCTCTGAATGCTAATTTCCGTCCTTCCGCTTCCCAGGCTCTTCAGAAAGCCTACAAACGTGGTCGACTTGAAAAGGTTGGAGCCAAGTATAAACTCAACCCGAATTGGCATGGTGGTGCGGTCAGTCTAATTTCGTTCACATATCATCATATCATTCGCTTAGTATAACATCCAGACCACAAACCGTACGACCCGCCGTCCTCAATCTATGACTGAGCTCCCCGGCAATTATGCTTGGGCACCTCCACCTGTTGCGCCCGTTCAGTCTGTCCCCCCTGACCCCCGCGTCCGTGATGAGGCACTCAATCCACAATCTGCACAATCTTCTCCGCTTACATCTACTGCTCAGTCCGTCGATCCAGGCTCTGGCGTACCCCCGGGTGCTGGACCTGACTTTGATGCGCAGGAACAGGTCGCGAATTTTATCAAAGCTCTGCAAGATCATAATCAAACGGGAGAGCAGCCAGCTTCAGGAGTTGTTTCTCGAGCACAGGCTACTCAAGGGGTTGTACAGGAAGGGCAAGGGCCGCCCATGCACATGCCACACCTTACAATGCCATCAGCTGGGGCAGGCTCACTACCGAATCCAGATGTACTTCCTCCTCCAATACCACCGGCCGGGACAGCGCCTCCGATTGCAACTATTCCGGCGACTGGTTCGGGTCCAGCTACGGCTTCAGGTGCTCACTCAATGCCAAATGTTCCAGTTCCAGTTCCGATACCAGGCGGTGGTGTCCCATATCCCGGCTATCATGTACCGACGCCTTTACAAGCCAGTTTGACGACGTTGGCTTCCCAGCTGGCACACATGAGCAAGTCCACTCAAGGAAGCTGAGCTTGCATGATGCATTTGTTGCCGTATCTTGGAAGACGAGCGTCATTATTCGGGTTGAACCACAAAATTCTTTCGAGTTTTCAGTGTGCTTCCAGGCATACTGGAATGATTAATTATACATCCCTTTGCTTGAAAATGTGTCTGTACTAGTGTAGTTGGATGTATTGTTCTACCCTGCTGCTGCCATGTACAGTAAATTCACTTTATGAATTATCGTGACTGTTGGCGGCTAGGGATATCAGTTCGCCACCGATGCTCACGTGACCTTCCCCCGTTCTCCACCACTCCGTGTCGCAATAATGTCTTACCCCTCGCAGCCTGACGCCAATGCCAATACAAGCGCACCGTCATATGTGACTCCATATCCTCCACAACCCTATCAAGCATATCCGGTAGCCGCAGGGCCTAGTGGAACGGAGCAAACAAGCACACGTAGAGCCGACGAGCTAGCGCGAAAAGACAGGACGCTGGCAGAATTCATGTTGATGCTAGACGAATATGATCCGCTTGTAAGTATACATTGACTCAAGCGGAAGTCATCCGTAGAGCTGTTCTGCGGTAAAATAAATCACTTATTGCTGTCGTGGCGGCTTTAGATTCCCAACGAGGTGACTGATTATTACCTTCAACGCGCAGGATTCGAGTGCGAGGATGTTCGACTGTACGTTTCTGTTTGAATTACCCCATCCCTATTTCTCGTGCCACCCATTCTTCTTGAGATATACCATATTGTGACGGGCGCCTTGTACTAATGCGGACATTTTCGGTTTGTTGCTTAGAAAACGACTTCTCTCACTTGCCGCACAAAAATTCGTCTCTGACATTGCAGCCGACGCATATCAGCATGCTCGTATTCGAACCAACGCCCAACCCGCCACTCGTGTGCGTACAGACAAAGCTGGGGCCACCGCCGCTACTAGCGCCCTCGCTCGTGTGCGTAGTTTGCAGCTTACCGTCAACGGCACGAAATAACGTTGTTTCTCACAGGATAAGACGCGTACCGTTCTCACAATGGACGATCTTTCGGCCGCGCTCGCTGAATATGGTATCAATGCACGCAAGCCAGACTTTTATCTTTGAACAGTTGTGTATTTTCTGTACTTGTATTACTAGAGCCCAGATTTGCCTATCCAATCAATGATCCTAGATTTCCTTTATATTGTCGTGTCTATTAGCAGTTAAACCCGCCCACAGCGTACACAGACTGGGTACTAATGTCCCAAACAGATCCAAAATATTCATCGCAACATCAACTCGGCAAATCAATTCACCTGCGCCTCAAAGAACAATTTGTGAACTGTCCAGTCCCAATGCGTGCAAGAACAAGTTGACGTTAGCTATCTTCGCCGCGCGCGCTCGTTCGTCGGACACCCATCCTTTGGTTGCACCGGCAACATTCTCTAGGACCTTGTCGCGCAGCTCTGCTACAAGCTGTTGTTGCTGCTGCATGTCGGCATTTACCGCAAGCGCAGCGCAAAATTGCCACACTGGTTCGTCGGCAGCGTCAGGGCCTTCTGGCAGGTACAGAGTCCCGCCGAACGTTTGTGCGGCCGCGAGTTTTGTTGAGGGAAAGAGCGAGATGAGATGTTGCGCAAGCGAACGGAAAAGGGTATCAAATACGTTTTGCCTACGCCGATCTTAGCGGATAATCAAGCGAGGATGATAGAACTAACCATGCTTGCAACTCTGCAGCATCGGGCGCTTCTACGTCACTGGTCTTTAATATTTCCACACGACTTAACAGAATCGTGAGGACCGCTATACCAGGCTGTGATCGACTTGAGTCTTGGGCACTAAGCAACAGGAAAGCTACACTCACCCTGGTCCCAGCAATCTGCACCAAATTCGATCCACTTTCGATCAATAAACCCAGCAATCCGCGTACAAATCTCAAACCGGCATTCGCCAAGATTGGTACGAGAGGAGGGAGAACACTCGTCATAAATAACTCGGTTTGCGCATGATCATGCTCCGCGCCACGGACAACATCCAGCTGAGGGAAAACGGCGATCAGGAGCGTGTACATCGTGAGCATCTGATTTGGGTTCAGATGACGGGTTAGCCTTTGAATCAAGCGTTTGCCTTTGGCTGGGGCAAGTAGCGAGGCAAAGGGGTGAGGATTACTATGCCAGGAGCGTTCGGATCAGTAAACCGAACGATTGTAAAGCCGTAATCGCGACTATACCTTGTCTCAAGGGGGGTTAGAATATGCAGAGACGCCCATAGTGCCTCCGTCTCACTGTCGATGCTCTGAACCCTGAGAATCCATCCAATCCAAGTAAGCCCTTTGCTCCAAGACATTGTCAAAAGCATACCATGTTGATTGGATCGCGGGATCTTCCGGCATGCTCCGTTTGAGTTGCTCGATTTTCAACACACGATCGTAGATAGCCTCAAGTGATATTAATGTCTCGCGCCTTGTGAGTGGGTCTCGCTTCACGACACCAACTCCCTGGTTGAGACCCAACGCTTCTCGCCCAAGTTGGGCGGCTTGTTTCGCCGTCGCGGCATCTTCCTTGGAGATATGGTCGTGCTCAACTTGGAGAAGCTGTCTTGGAGCCGCCTTGTAGCTCCGACCAGAGACTTTGCCCAGCGCTCCTTGCAAATGGCTCACGCCTATGTTTAAGATTAAGCAAAGAGTGCACCAACCCGAAAGTATAGCAAACCTTGAGATCCTTTCTCTTGTTCTCGTGCTTTCGCGTTGCTCACAATGCGTTCAACTTGAGCTGCCATCTTCTGTAACGCATTCTCCCTCCTGCGACCACGGGTGTGTGCGGCAGCGGCCGGGATGCCAGACGACCCAAATGCTTGTGCATAGAAGTCTTCCGACGGATCTAAAGTAACGAGCTGGGAGACCTGAATACGCGTGATGAAGTCCTTGTCCGATTGGCTCATCAGATCGTTGTATTTAGACTATTGTTCGACGCAACACCGTTAAAGCAAACAACGGATGAACGATAGTCGATACACGCACCATGTGAGATATTTTCATCGCTTTGATCCGTCTCTTCTCTTCCATCCTCTCAGTTTCCATAATCTTCCTCATTGCCTCGCCCATAACTGCCTCACGTTGCTCTGGTGGTAGCAGCATCACATCTGGGTGGGGATCGAGTCCATGCATTCCCATTAGGAGTTGCTGTTGCTGCTGCTGCTTCATGTTCATACTGAGTGAACGCGGCTGATGCTGGTGCTGGTGTTGATCCATCGGCCCTCCCCCCATCATCCCGCCGTGGTTCATGCTCATGTTTACAGCTCCGCCTTGCAGGCCGCCTTGAGCCATCCCCATACCGCCTTGGCCCATGCCCATCCCTCCGACCCGATTCATTCCCATTCCCATTCCGCCTCCCATATTCAGGTGCATCGCTTGCATCTCACGCCCGAGACCCTCGAGAACCGCGATCTGCGACTGTGTCCGCGCGTGCTGCTGTTGCTGCTGTACAAACGATGGTCCTCGATTATGCCCAAATGGGGAAGGATGCTGCATCGCCGGGGAACTTTGATGCATCGTGGGCGAGCTCTGATGCACGGCGGATGAGTTTTGATGTATCCCAGAAGGGAACTGGTGCATTCCTGGGAGACCTTGGTGCAGGCCTGCCGAGAGAGAAGGCGGATTTTGGTGCATGGGCAGTGCGGGCGAGCCTTGGTGCATGATAGGCGTGGCGTGGTGAACGGCGGGTGAAGCATGTTGTTGCGACGCCGGGGATGCATGGTGAAGTGCGGGGGAATTAATGCCGCGGACCCTCGCTAATTGTTCAGCTTCGATCTCTTGGAGAGTGCGAATGCGTGGTTGGGACGATTGTTGGGTCACTTGGGGCTGGGACTGCGGCACCGCGCCAAACGGAGAAAATGCGTTTGGGGCAGCTGAGAATACTGTTAGGGTACATTAGATGGCGACAGTGCAAAGGGCGCACATGGTGATTTGTTCCAATTGTCGCCGCCTACTCGCCCCAGGACGGAAGCGGCTGACTTGTCGTTCCAAATTGCATCGAGAGACGAATGGTTTGCTTGAGCTAGAGATCAATCGTAAGATGGTGTGATGATACAACGATGAAATGAACAACGTGCAGGTAACGTTATTGCTTGCAGCAACTGGCGGCTGTGGTGACACTTTGGGTGGGGCGGTCAATGTTGGCGTCGTCTTGCTGCCTCCGCCGCCGGAAAAGTCAAAGTCCTTGCCTGGCGCCAAGAGAGTCACAATACGATTAGGTAGCCACACCAAAACCACTTACCGACCTCTGCTGCAGATCCTCCGAACGTCTCATCGTTCAGCTCATCGAGAGAATCGTCGAGTGCATCCCCCAGCCTATCGTAATTCTCGGATCCCCAGTCGTAGACTGCAATAGGCTGCGTTCATCACAGTTCATCGATCAAGCAGTGGCCAGCAGGGATGAAGCAGGGGCATTCACCTCCTCGCCGTTGTTATTTCGCGCCTCAAACTTGTCCAACGTTGTGTCGAACCCAAAGAACGACATATTGGCCGCTCAGCGTCGGCGTCGATACTAATCAGCCTGTGCCCGATATCGTCGGCAAGTTGCCCTTGCCGCCGCCGAAATCTAGGTGCTGACCAATCGTGTCACGTGGGACTAGCTAAAAACTCAAAATGATAGCTTCGTTGCCGAACGCATGCTCGTCGCAAGCGCTGCCGGACTTAGTGATAATAACGACAGTATCATCCAGTCCTCTACAAGTGACTAGACAGCACACGAACAACCGGACCCCGAACACAACGTGGACCCACCACCCTCCGGGTCGGCAAGCGCCAAGCGTGCCCATTTTTATCTCCACCCTACCCCTCTTATCCATATGCTACGCGACTTCCATATGCTGCTTCCATGTGCTTTGCTTCCAACCGGCACTTGTTGGGTGCTGCGCTCGATCCCGCCGACTGATAAATACCAACGACCGATGCTTCTGAGACTACATCCCCTTCTCGACTTTTCAGCCCTCGGCCAGAATGTTGGGTTCCCAGTCTCGTAACTCTCTATTGGCTTCTGCCCTCGTCCTGGGGCCATGTCTCTCCCTAGCGAGCGTCTCTCCTTCATGGGTTTTGCAGCATCTCGGCAATTTATCTCCCTACCAAAAGGCGCCAGTTCCGCCAGGTGTTCAGGAGGCGCTCCCGTCAGACTGTAAAGTCGACCAGGTCTTTTATGTACGTCGTGATGTCTCCTTGAGTACAGCTCCGGCCATTGATATTTATCTTCAGATGGGACGTCATGGCTCTCGTTATCCTCTTGCCTCCGAATTGGTCTTCATTCAAGGTCTCTCAACTAAGCTTGCCGGGGCGTCTGCTTCGATCCAAAAGGCTCACTTGCCCAGCGAGCTCGCCTTTTTGAAGTCCGGCTACAATACTACTTTGGGCCACGATGACCTGACTCCACCCGGAAGGCGTCAATTGTTTGACCATGGGGCCGAGTAAGTATGACAAATGTTACTCATGATAAACCAACTAACGCGTATGGAAGCTTCAAGCTCAAGTATCCCCAGCTGAGCATTAATGAACTTCTGGTCGGTGGTCAAGACCGAGTAGAGGAGTCTGCTCAATGGTGGCGAGAGGGCTATTTTGGACGCAACTGGGCCAAGATTTCTACCTTCACCGTTATTCCCGAGAACAGCAAGACCATCAGGCACGTATCCGCATGTTCAATTCTACCTATATTAACTGTCCTGCGCAACAGTTTCATCACACCCTCGTTCACATGCCCAAACGTGAGAACATTTACGTTGCCTTTAAAATCAGTTACTAAACTCAAGCTCTGATTAGTGGCAATACAACTACGGCAACAACGTACGTCGCATGAGAATCCATTTGTCGGCTTCGAGTAGCATCTCACCGTCGTCTACCAGCTGACCATTGCGTGGGGTGCCCACTACTTGCCGCCAATCACTAAGCGCTTGAACAAGGCGATCCCTGGGGCAAACTTGACCGATGCCGACACACACGGAGCTCTCTACGCTTGTGCATATGATACTGCTGCTTATGGTATCGACAAATCACCATGGTGTGGGGTATTCAGCCAGTCGGAAGTTCTGGATTTCGAGTAAGTCTGTCCATAACTCAGTAGCAGCGATTGTTAATGGACCCAAGATATGAACTCGATCTGCTGATGGTCGGAGCATTTGGCTATGGGCTCCCAAATGATATGGGTACTGTTCTTGGTTCGACTATCGTTAACAAAATCATTGAGGTGTAAGTATATAAAAGGCATTTGGTACATGAGGGAAGTGCTCAATTGGATATTTAGCTTTACTAAATCCTCAAATTCGCTCGTTTCTTTTGGTCACGACACCACTGCCGACTTTACGCTCACTGCCCTTGGCCTAGCCAAGTAGGTTTTCTATCAGACCTTGCATCCTCAAACACTCATCCCCACTTTACTAGAGACAAGCCCGCGCTCTCTCCCAACGTATCTACCCCCAAGTCTAACCGACTATGGCGTACAACTTACCAGGTTCCCTTTGGCACCCAAATGCTTTTCGAGAAATTCTCTTGCTCGTCCAGGTAAGCATACACTGATGTTTGGGTTCATTGTGCTGATTCCTTGACCACAGTGCGCAAGGCCCCCAGATTAGGCTCGTTCTCAACGACTCGCCATTCCCGATGCCGGCGTGCGCTAAAACTAGTCTTGACCGGAAGCTTGGCGCATGTTCTCTGGATGCGTTCGTCAAGGCTAATGCTGGCAATACGGCTATTAGCTGGGGCGACGCCAAATGGAACACGACGTGCGGCAATCCAAACATCTAGCCTGCCACAATCAGAGCTTTTAATTTATGTTTGACCGTGTATGACATGAGCTGTCAGATAGGAGGAGATGCCCCTGAAATCTGGAGATTTGGCTGTCACGGCTCCGCTCAACTTTAATTTGCAAATTATCAGGCCGATATGTGCGGTTTCACACGTGCGCCGCACGTTTGCTCCAAGTAGAAGCATTCGTGGCTATGCTTTGTTACGCCAGACCTGCTGTTACTACAACTTGGAGCACCTTCCACAAGACTTTTGCTCAGAAACGATGCGCTCATCGACGAGCCAGCTAAGCCTAACAAGTCGACGGCAAATCGGCAATAAAGCAAGCCTATGCTAGCTTTCCGCTCCAATGACTGCGCAGTGACCGGGATGGCTATACAGAAGCGCTGGTAACCACGGCTTTTCTGTCTCAGAACCGTAGCACCCCGACGGGGTGTGACCACCCAGCCTCCTAAATCAGTTTCAGTCAGTACACTCGGCGCACGTGTCTTGCCTTTAAGTTCTCCCCACCGCAGTCTGTCCCTGGCCATTCCCCTCTCCCACAGCGTATTCTTACAAGCTATCCATGGGCAGGCACACAGAACTCGATTTTTCTGCACAAGTGTCTTCGAAGACCGAAATTTATCGCGAAGTAGCATTAGGATCATGTGGAGAAGAGTATGGAAGTCTGCCAGCAACAGATTGTGCGTAACTCTCCGCTTGCCTAACGGCTATATAACACTGTGCCAGCGGACTCCCGTTGGCCACTCGCGCTGGTTTTTTTTTCTGAGCTGATTGTTTCTTCAAGCGCAGGGTATCCAATCAGATACAAGATGACGCTTGTTGTCACTTTAGTTGTGGCTAGTCTCTTGTCGGCTGCTGCATACGTTCAGTCCAACCCCGTAGAGTCGAGGACGACTCATGATCCGGTTGCACTTGGGTCCCATGACGCGCCGCTGCCAAGCCCCCCCAGTTATAGGCTTGATCCAGACATTGCAAATAATGTATGTCCAAACCTCTTTAGGTGGTTGGGTACCTTAACCATATGTTCTGCCAAAGCTAGGGGCATACTCTGCTCGCTACGTAGTTCCGAGTCGTATATCGACCAGTGTTCCCAGTGGGTGCAATGTGACCATGATTAACATTGTGAGTATAGGCTATCTTCAAGGTTAAGCACTGAAATGAGCTTTCTGTATGCGCTCACATAGCTGCAACGCCACGGAGCCAGATATCCCACGAAAGGCTCAGGCGCTGAAATTATCACTGCTCTCACAAAAACCAAGGCTGCCCGAAATATCAGTGACCCCGCTCTCAAGTTCGCATCTACCTTCAATTATTCATATACCGCCGAGCAATTAGTTTGGTTCGGTCGCAATCAGTTAGCATATCGTCTTGCCCATATGAACGCTGACCAAACTTATCCCCCAAGGTCTTATATTTCTGGCCAGATTGTCGCTAAAAAGTATGCCGCACTTGGCACGTCTAAATTTATTCGCACAGCCTCAAAAGAGCGCATCCTTGAGTCTTCCAGATGGTGGCGACAAGGTTTTGAAGGTGGCGTTTTTGATATCTCCATCGCCAACTTACCACTACCGGATCTTATCCTTTCAGTAAGCATATGTTAATCAACCGTCACCATGCCCTGCTAATTCCTGCGCAAAGACCATTAATAACACTCTAGCTATAGAGACGTGCGATGCTGCCGAGGCCCTCGACCCCGAGCCAGGTGACATCGCTAGCCAGAAATGGATTTCAGTTTTTGCGCCACCTATCACGCAGCGTCTCAACAGACTCCTTCCTGGTGCAAACTTGAACAATAATGACACTGTGAGCCTTATGAGCCTGTGCGGGTTCGACACTGCCGCCAAGAACGGTACCGCAAGCCCATGGTGTAGCGTTTTTACCAAGGACGAGTTCAAGAATTATGAGTACTCGGTAGACCTAGAGGTACGTCGTAGCTATTTGTTCGATATAGGCTAATGTTAAATTTATATCGCTACTAGAAATATTATTCCAAGTCATATGGCTCGGCATATGCTCGGTCAGAAGGTGTTGGTTGGGTCAATGAACTATTGGCGCGCCTGACAGATAAACCTGTTCGTGACAATACTACAACCAACACCACCCTAGATGCGGACATTGCCACCTTTCCTATAGGGGCTTCCGCACCTAAAATTGTATGTCTAACTTTATCGCATATATTTCTGCCTATTAACGTCATGCTCTGTAGTTCGCAGATTTCTCCAGCGATAACAACATTGCAATGATCCTCTCAGCAACGGGAATCCTTAGAGATAGAGTGCATCTCCCCCCAACCGGGCCTATACCTCCTGAGCGGCAATTCTACGTTTCCAAAATCGTTCCTTTTGGCGGGTCTACTGTGGTTGAAAAGCTAACATGCTCAGCCAAGGGAGCTGCGCTGGGAGATGGAGACTATGTTCGCATCCTAGTCAACGACGCAGTCGTCCCCTTGGACTTCCCTTCATGTGGAGTGTTAGGGACAGACTCCGGTATTTGCTCTCTCAAAGGATTTGTGGAAAGTCAGAAGTTTGCTCGAACAGGGGGGAATTGGTCCTCTTGTTTTTCGCGCCCTAAATCTGCAACCGTGTCGTCATGATAAACCGACTATTGGTCCATTACAATTTGTATTTAGACTTTATGTATGCTCCCAAATACCACCCTACAATATACCTATGCTCCAGGGAACATAAAGCGAACAGTTGTCATTGTCAAACTCGAGAATTTCGGTGCTTGAGAATCCAACTGCTTTTGCGTCAAGTAGTTCCTGGCTACTGTACGATGAAAAAGGAGAGTCCGTCTCGAGGGCAGTTTCGATCGAGTTCCACGACTGACTAACAACGATTTCTTCGCTGCTCCCATATGGAGACTCTTCGTCGACATCTAAGCCATGAGAGAGCCCCATCCCGTCGACAAATACATGGCCGTCTATGGTAGTATCAGCCATGATACCGGGTGTTTGGATGACTTCCTCAGTCTCCGGAGCTAATACCGGAATCCGCTTTTCCTGCTTGGGGATGTACAATCAATAAACCTTGCTCATCACTGGTAGCACCTGTGTAAATTACTTGCGGCGAAATTTTCACATGGGCATAATACATTCGTCGGACAACGCGCCGAGCCAGGTCGTCCCGGTCCCAGTGTGCGGCCGGTGGCAAAGCGCTTTTGATATTTGAACCCGAGTTTGTGTCGCTTCCTTTCAAGGCACGAGCACCCACTCGGCCCGAGTGAATCCCATGTTGGAGTCCCGCATGGTGTTCGATGTGCTACGTTGCCTGATTTGAGCAGTGCTCGATGCATCGGCGTAGGACAACCAAACCTGACGCGCCAGATCTGCTTGTCTCCTACGTTTTCCGTCGGCGCTTGCGCTGATTATGCGAAACATCGAGTCGAGGCCGGAAGAAAGAAAGCTGGTATTCCTCTGGAGGGATGTGGCGTGAGCCCCGAATAGTGCTGGAAATGATCTAAGGATCTAAGGTAAGGTGACAGATTGTTAATATGTGCAGGTGAGAAGCACACTCGGTTAAATGGCAACACAATTGGCTATTAAGGTCGTCGAAGCACATTTGCAATGGAAGGGGCGGGTTAGCTTCTAGCATGTTGTACATATCCAGTGCTGTAAGATTGCGGTGAGCCGATATATGCGCCCGCTCGATGAATATCCGTACCGTTTATCCCACGGGCAAGCTCGTGTATAGCCCTAGAGATGGTGAACTCCAAGGATGTCTTCTGTAGACAAATATAGGGTTGGCTTCGGCCGTGGTCAAGAATCATATGATCTGTGCACATCACATTAGTCGAACTTGGCGCCTCATCACAAACCCTCCTGCGAACTTGCATTGAAGAATTAGAGTGTTGCCGACGTCATTGACAGGTTCGACCCTGGATATGTCTTTCACCGCATGGCCCAACTCGAGAGCTACGTCATGTATAGTTGGCCGCGTGTCGGTTCCGCTCACCTCTCGAAGACGTTTCAGTATACACAATACAAAGGGGAAGCTAGCAAGCCGCTCGGCGGAGACTTGAAAACAGCCAACGCTACACGAGATTTCTAGTTCAAATGTGTTGCCAAAATCAGCATCTTTTATTAAATCTGATGATAACTTCAGTGGATTCGGTGGGCTGAGAGTGGAGTCGACAATCTCAAATGAGTGACAAAGGTTTAGCTCGACCGTTAGTTGACGGTACGTTGAGACGGATATCATATGGTGTTCAAGGTTGGTGGCGACCATTATTTAGACTCTAGGGGATCTTGGGTTCAACGACGGATGTGGTGGCATGAAACAAGCGTCGGCGTCAACAAATCCCGAGCGATTATGTGTCAGCTGATGTGTCACGTGGATGCCTATACTTGCATACGAGAATCTCCTTGTGCACTGTTATATTAAACTTGGCGAATAGCGTACTAAGCTATTACAAATCAAAGACAAGGACCTCTGCATCACGATCACCTATGTTCGCAATATCCAACGAGTGATCGCCGTTGGAAACATGAATGAATGCGCCATCACCTTCCCGGAGTTTGGCGTGCCCATTCAACAGAACCGTCGCCCCACTCGCTTCTCCGGGATTGTATCCCGAAGTTTGAGCAACGTGCACGTAAGCACGCCGCACAGATAAACCTGGCCAAGCCTCTGGCATATACGGATGTGAAAGTGTCCTGTTCCGCGACATGATCGTTGCCCACAGGGCTAGATGCGAGTGAATCTGTATTTTCAGACCATATTTGGCGACGAGGCGAGTTTCAGATGGGTGGGATTTGTACGCACCGGCGTCGGCCCTTGCCCATCACGCTCATCAAGTACGCCCTTGGTACCGATCGGTGCGACGACCTTTTTGGTGTGCCACAGGCGATAGTGAGCCGCCAGGTCCGGAGTGAAGGCGATATCTCGATGGGGCTCACCAAACTCAGCTTATCGCGCTTCTCTTGAGCACTAAATGACCTTGAATGAGGTTACCACGCAATTAGCAGGGGCGAGCAATGGGCGTTGGTAATAGGTATGCGGGGGATACCTTGTGTAGTACTTGGGCGTCAGCCCCGGCGTGTGGGGTAGTGCCTAGGAGAAAATCGAGAAAAGGCTCAGTGGCTCGTTCAGCTCAGCCCTGTCATCCAGCTTACCCAGATCTGCAAGAAATGGCATTCCTTGCGTAGGCTATCAGCTGACAAAGTATTAACCTTCGAAACAACCGGCGCATGCCTTTGTTTTGTCCGAGTTGAACTCGCTGTGCTTGATACCGGTCCCCGCGGACGTCATCTGAACATCTCCCGCTCTGATCGTTTCCACGTTTTTCATTGAGTCTTCACTGCAGAGCGACCCTGTTCAAATCGTAGACTAGCCAAGAATATGCATGGATCATACTGAGTTAACTGCCCCGAGGAGATGTAGCTAGCGCAAGTCCCACGCCCATGAATCAGTCGAAAATACTCTGTAGAATTCGGGAAGACTAACGAAAAAATCTCCATTTCCTTATGAGAGTGCATCTTCAGCTTATCTCTGGCAGAAAGTCGATCTTCGTTGATTGCACGTAACGCGCCAAACCGCTGATAATCAGCATCGTAATATCTGCCAGGCCAATACTCAGTTCCCGAGCTCGGGTCTGTCCTCGCCAGCCAAAGCACTCACTCCGAGAACGAGAAGGTATAGAACGTTTTGAAGAACCCCTGCGAGACGGAGAAAAGGTCGTCTAGGGGCGCCGTAGCCTGGGAATTTACGACGTACAAGGTCTGCGTGGCCTCGTGCCTGGCTTAGCCGTCGTACAATCTTGCTTGCGTGGGCCATTCCGGTTGCACTAGCCGTAGTATGTTATCGGCGAGCCGCTCTGTCCGATACCGAGTACCCTGAGGCCAAAACACCTTACACTTGGTCGCGGTTGCAGGCAAAACCACGAGGGAAGGACGAGAAACCTAGCCAGGATCTACCCACGTATCCCGAGTGCGGCCGTGCAGCAGTTGCCCGCTCGTGTTGCGGAGATGATAGGGTCAATGTTCAACAGGCATGGTCTCGCATAAATGACTTGTGGCACGTTACGAGCTGTCGAAGAAGGTTGTTGAAAGTACAGAGACTCAAGACTCAAGTTGCTCGGCAGCTGAACACCAAGTGAGAGAACCGCGGCAGGACCTCGCATATGAAAGAGCCGCGCCACCAGGAGGCCCAGCCTCTTTGACTGTGAATACACACGTTCAAGTCAGCAGGACACGGCAGAGGCAGAGTGGCAGACAGAATGGACGCAGGACAGAGCGTGATCGGGGGGCGTTACATGACATCATAACCACCGATCAAATTCAGAGCCAGAGTAACGGAAATACATATGAAAAAAGCAGGAAGCAAACTCTAACCACTCCGCAAAAGCGCACCCCAACAGTGTGCGCCCGATTCATTTCAGCCTGTCTATAGACTCACAGTTCCCAACTTGCCTTGCGCGGGAACTTTCGCGCTTCCCACTCCCGCATCGTCCTGTCAGCCACCGCAGGCTGAAAGACAATGTCATCGTTCAAGCAAAGCATCGCAATCGACTGGACTGTGTCATCAGCATGAGTCTTCTCCTCTAGCCGATTGAATAGAGCCTTCATGGCGTTAGCATTGCTGTGTAAAAAAGTCAGCGAGTGGCTGCGCTTGCCAATTGAGAGACACTTGCCGAAGCATGGCAAAATGCGAGGGCGTAATAGCTGGCCAGTCAGACATCAGCATTATACGCCACCCCACGCGAACGAGCCACCCACCAATCGTAAACCGATACCGCGCAATCAGTTCCATCGCCCAGTCACGCACGCTTCCCTTGTCGTTTTTTGACACGGCCAATACAGACTCGAGGGTGAAATTGGCCGCACGATAGTCGGCGACAAGTGGTAAATGTGGGGCGACTGTCTCGGAAGCTCCGACTGCGTCCTTCCATCGCGTCCATTTGCGGTCTTGCTCAGGCAGGAAAGCTGAAAATCCCAAAGGTCCGCTAGCCGCGACCAAGGCGGTAACGACTAGAGAACGTGCACCGCTTCAGTACGTACGAGAGAATCCCAGAACCCAGGGAAGCAATATACATACTGCAGTCGCCGCAGCGCGAGACGTCAAACGCTATCTGCTTGAAGATACCGCTCGCACCTCGAATGCGAGAATCGTGCACGTCGAGGCATTCCGTGCGGCTGATGGTGCAACGAGCGGCGGGATCCGAGTACATCCCAGGTTGATCCTGATTTCGCGAAGGCTGAAAGACGGGCCAAGTTTTCCATCCAAACCTTCCTAGCGAGGTCTAAGGGGGGTCGATAACATACGGTCAGAACAGGCGAATCTACGAAGTCGATAGAACGAGAACGCGAAACGCACATAGGGATACCCGTCACGAGACACATAGGCGTATTGGCTTCTTCCTATCGTGGCGTCGCCAGTGCTATCGAGCGTGCCCATCACTCGATCTTCGTACAAAGTTGTCCTAGCCGCTCTCCGCACATCCACCGAATCGCTCTTGGGTGCCCCACCAAGTTCACGCCACGCCTGCTCCGACTGTGCGGGGCCCCACTCGTCGTCATCGCCCCCTATCCGCGCGACCACCCAAGACCAAAGCAACGCCTCGCGATGTCGCTCGACCGTCCAATGCGTGGCCAAAAACGGCAAGTATGCGTCCTCGACGTCGGGGTTAAGACGAAAGGGTTGCTGACCAGTTTGGTGAAGCTGTGAATGCCAGGTGATGGTCACCTCGTCGACCATCGATTTGACAAGGGTCTTAGCTTCGTGAGTTGTGTACGGCCGATAGCGCTGCCCAAAGCGGTCGCCTGGTGTGCGCAGAAGTGTTTCGGTGACGTCGTACGACTTATCGCTGATGGATGTAGATTGAACTCACCAAGAAGCTTGTTCGAGTATTGTAGTGTCTGCCACTCTCCGTTGGCTTTTCTGGTTTCCCTGTTTGTAGGAGGGACCATGAGGTCGGATTGCATGCGCAGAACAGGGCCATAAGCTGCCAGGTACAGTCAGCATATGCGTGTATGATTTCAGCAGAAAGCGAACCATAGGTGTAGAAGTCCCAAGACGTCAAGGGTGCCATGAAAAACACATCATCGTTCTGATGGTGTACAATAGTGAGGACAGAGGGCGCAAGACGAGTTGGCAAACATACCATGTATATGCTAGAAAAGGGCCCCGAGCTCAGTTATTGAATTCAATCATATCAAACGCTAGCTTACAATACATCGCTGACGTTGAGATTCGCAAACTGGGACTCGATCCCCAAACTAGAAAAACCAAATTGAACGACTGCTCGGAGCACAGCAACAATTCATCGCTCGGAAGATCGCGAACTGACCTGCTAAACGTTGTTTGGCGGTAGTCACTCATAAACTCAGAATGATGTACCAAGTTGAGGCTAACGCCATTGTCCGACCACGACGTTTGTCCCAAGTCGAGCCATTGTGGGACCTGTCCGAGCCGCATGCCTTGTGCAGTCGACGAGTTGCACGCCGGAAAGGGAAAGTCGGAGGCAAGGATATGGTACCACTTCGAAGACCGACCAAAATGGTCCTGGACCGAGCGGATTGAATGTCGAAGCTCGTCGTGTTCTCTGCCAACAAGCCATCACAGCATAAGTTCAAATCCGGCTTGTCGCACTCAGGGGGGGAGAGAAGACAAGAGATGGGCTGCAGCCTGCGTGCCTCGCATATCGGCCGTAGGCGAAGACGTAAAAAAAGCCAAGGCACAAAACAAGGCAAAGAAGGCAAAGGGAGAGAAAAAAACGAGGACGCACCGGAACAACTTTTCCTCCGCGCCGACCTTTTTTGCGCCTCGCGGGAGTTCGATAAACCTGAGTTCGGACATTTCCGCCATGCGTCGTGCACGATGATGGAGCGGGTCCGAGCCGTTTGCCCATGTCCAGACGATATCGAGCAGAGGGGGCGACCTGCGAGCGTCTGGGGCAGCACATGGCTCGCCCCTCGCGACCGTGTCCTCCAAGCATGACAGCGGCAGGCCAAGCGAAGCACGCTGTGGGAGCGACTTGACGAGCTGGTGTGTTCCCAAGCGGAGAGGCCGATAAGTCGACGCGAGGTGTGCTCTGGACTCGGTTGTCGGGAATATGTACGACCGCGCGTCAGGCGACGGCAACAGCAGGTCTTTCTCACACTGGACGAGCCCGTCAAGAAACGAATCAGAGAGCCAACCAGGCTCGGGTACTTTTGCGATTTTGGGGACCGAATGCGGACTCGCGAGATGGGCGAGCAGCCAGACAAATGCACAAGCAGACAGCACGATCGCGCCCTGAGCAAGACGAGACGAGGGCCAGTAGATGTAGATGACAGTCCGATGGGACAGGTCCTCGGTCGACGGCTTGCGGCGGTGGACCGGCGCACGCACCGTCGGCAGCCCGGAGCCGGGGGCAGACCAGAAACGCGACATGGTGGAGTCAGGCTGCGAACCTAGGGACGTGTGTCTCTTAGAAACGCATTGTCCGCGTGCTTCTCGTGTACCCACATAAACTGTCTCCGTCAATTGCGGATGTCGGCGCGGAATTTGACTATTCGCTGGTGGTGGCGAGCGGATCGAGCGTGGTCTGCGAGTTGCCGCTGCCAGCCTGTCCCTGCCGCCCTGCACACGCAAATCCGTTTCGAGCTCAGAGGCCATGTCGGAACCGACGCCACGCATCGGACACACTCAATCTTGCGTACGTTATCCCTACGCTCCAACGCTAGACGCACGGGAGCTTAAACGTGAGCTGTTGTGCCCCTGCGGAAAATCCGGAAAATCGCGCCGGGCTGTTTTAGACATCGCATACACATATCGTAAGGTGACATCGCCGTGAGCTGTCCCTTGTCCCATAGGATACGTGTATCCACGGACATTACGGTCGGACCGCCCGCCGAGTTTAAGCTCCGCTCCTAGCGAGCGCCGCAGCCTAGTCCAAACATGTGGGAACATAATTCTCCAGGGACGTCCATCACTCGGTTTTTTTTTCGTTCAGCTTCATTTTGCGTTCATTCTGATGTATTCGTAGCTCGTTTTTTTACACACATGGGAAAAAAGGCGCAATCCGGGAAAGGTCTATTGGACAACACGGGGGAAACATACAGTACAATGCAATAAAACACAAAGCGCATGTATCAAGAGCGTAGGCGGCAGAGGCCGTAAAAAAGGGATATCGAGTGAGAGATGCCATGGACGAAATGCAGACATGCAGATGCAAATAAATTTCGACTGACTGAAGCGAACTCGTTCGCGACCGAGAGCGGTGGATGGGCCAAGACACGATAGAGATATAGACTAGATAGAAAGCGACGAAAAAATATACAAGGAGATGGCTAACGAGCAGGACGGCCCCGCAGGCGACCGCCACTTCTGCGAAAGTCACCGGTGGAAGACGTGCTCGGTTTGCGAGCGTTCGCGAGTGCGGCCGCGGGACCAGCTGCTCGAGGGAATGTAGCTCCCGAGGCGGTCAGACGCGAGTTGTTCTTTTTCACACTCCTGGTCGTAGAGGCCACCCCAGTCGCGGCCGCGCTGGGCGGCCATGCGGATGGGGGCCAGAGTCGTCTGAGCAATCCAGACAGGCTCGGCCGAGAGTGATTTGGGGGTAACGGAGGGTGCCGGTGTGGAGAGCGACCGGTCTTTTGGAGCTTTGGCTGGCTGGGAAGCAGGCACATTGCCGCCTACAAAGCGGCGGAGATGGAGTGCAGCCTGGTTGGGGGGAGTGTTGGGGGACTGCACGGTCTCGACATAGCCCTGGGCGAGGCACACGTCCGTGACAGGGGTGGCGAGCGATGCTGTGTCGTCGCAGGTGAGGAGTGAGAGGTGGTGCTTGGGGGTGATCGAGAGCTGGGTGGAGAGCGTGGGTGGGGCAGGTCGCGAGGCAGAGAGCGCAAAGGTGGGGGCGTGCAGACCGATGGGGAAGATCGGCTGGGTGGCAGGCTCGGCGTAAAAGACGTCGCTGTCGTCGTCTTCGGACAGGTCCTCGGAAATGTCGTCGGGGAAGCCGCGCACACCCGAAGCCCAGCACTTGATGCCCTCATAGTCCTTGCCCATCCAGCGACTGCCGACGAGGCGAGTGGCGCCGGCTGCGGGAAGACTCCAGGCGACCTCGCTCTCTGGCGAGGGAGCGCGATCAGAGCCGTCGAACTCGAGGACGGGGGGAGCGCGGGGGGCGTTGGAGGGGCGGGGGCGGGCCCGGCTCATCGAGCGCGAGCGGGGCTCCCGAACTTTGCGGCTCCAGCCGGTCGGACTCGGGCCCTCGAGACGCGCCCGGAGACGCGAGTTGACAGCGTGAGGGGCCGGCGACGCAATGGCAGGAAGGTCCTCGCGTGACATGCATTCGAGCGAGCAGTAGCTCGAGTGGGTGGAAGTCTGTCCAAATGAAGATATGAGCGAGCTGATGGAGGAGCGGGCGCGGCGACGGACAAACTGCTTGTTGCAGGCGAGGCACCAGTCCATGTCCATCGCGGGTTATAAGGGGCAGGCAGGCGGGGGCGACGTCTTGGGCGACGAGAACGACGACGGGAGCAGCGATGGGGAGGGGCGTTGGATGCTGGGACAGGCCGACGCAGGAACATATATAACTGAGTCGATCCGCCGGAAGCCAGGACTGGTACCACTGCTCTGGGCTGATGGAGAAAGCGGCACCCGAGCAGCCAAGCACGACCAAGCACTTCGATAAGCACGCTCCTCCGGTGCTTCTCCCAACTGTCAATCCCCAACTGCCATCCTCAGACCCTGCCCGCGCTTGACCGTCTGGGTCGTCTGCTGCCCGACCCGCATCCACCGTCGTCAGCGAGCCCGCCGTCGCAGAACTTGGCGTGCACTGCGTCATTCCCCCCTCTTCACTTGTGCATAACGTTACGCCCTGCCGCGGCCGGCAGCTGAGAATTATGAATGTGACATCTTGGGTATAGTTCCATCTGCAAAAAAGGCAGAATCGGCCCAACCAGCCGGCCGTCGTCCTGCAATTGCAAACTCCCCGTACTCGCTGCATCCTCGAGAGGATGCTTGCCATCGAGCTCAGGGCCGACAACGCGTCGAATTCAAGGCAGCATAGCAAAATTGACGCAGCGCAGGTCTCTGGCCGTTTGCGGACACCGATGATCTCCCCACAAGCGTCGCTCTCAGCCACAACATAATCCGTCCTCGATCCTGGGTGCTGCAAGCCACACCGATTCGGCGCGCGGGACTCGCGACCCCCGGTTTAATCAGGTCCAAACTCAGCACGACCCGGCGCTCCCCCCGCACTCGCGCCTGGCTATTCCCGTGCCCTGTTCGCTCCTCCATCGTGGCTGCCAACGACGAGCGCAATGGCGTCATCCCGGGCGCACAATTTTCCAACTAGATGCGCTCCTTTTGCGACGTTCTGCCAGTTCCCAACGCAGACGTGCTTGCCTCTTCCTAGCATCCCATTGTTCGTCTTCTTCCGGCCATCGCTCGCGAACCCGCCAAATTTCCTAGATCGTCCTAGGACAGGTTCATGATACGTCTATTTCCTGCCACGCCGTCTTTGTAACCACCACTGATACATCCCGTCTTGTGCATTCATCACCGGCAATTTCCTTGCGATAGTCGATTGGTTATCCTGAGCAACTGCGCACATCGAACGGTCCCGCGCTCTCCCCACCGATCAGGCCAACTAGACGCGGCCTAGCGCTGCCTCCACCCGTAGGCTTTGCCTGATAAGGCATCAAACAGGCGCCCATGATACTGTTGCCTAGCTCTGGAAATCCCCCCGCACTATTTTGTCTTTGATATACAAGTGTATCATCATTATGAGCGCCTGCTCTCGCTTACAGACAGAACCTAGCTGTGTTACACCAGAAATGGATGCCCATCTATTCATTCATGTTATCTAGATTCAGTTTCATCTCGTTCAGCTGCCCATCGTGCATTGGCCGCAACAGCACAGAAGCGCAACCCCCGATTCTCTTCGCGACCCATCGGGAAGCTCATAGATTCGACATACACTAGCACACGCATACATCGCACCGTACACCGACCACATCTCGATCCAGTGCCGCTCCAACGACCTTGTGGCCTCCAGCTTTAATTTGAATGGACCCCCGAGAGATTTCCTCATCACCCCAAAACGCAAGTCTGTCATGCAATTCCTGTCACATTCCGCATCGTCATAGCCTAGGTCTTTCAGGAATATCAGCTTGCACAACCTCGATGTCTGACAATTAGCAACGAGCGATCTCACGGATGTACAGCTGTGGCGTTATTTTTGGATAAATCATGGCCGAATTAATTGAGGGCTTGGTGAGATGCAAATCCGCAGGCCGAGTCTTGCCCGATAGTTCTAGTCCCGTCCAGCCATCGAATCCGCGATCGCGTTCTGAAATCCGTCGCCCGCTCCCGGCCCAAGGTCGGGTTGGCTTATGCGTGCGCGGAGTGCGCTGTCCGTTATCTATGACGCGATGGGTTAGCTATATTGAGCTTTTCGATACTAAACTTGGTATGATGTCTAATACGGGCACATCGGGGTGGGGAGCCAGCCGTGTTGCTCAGCACACGGTTGTACCGCCTCACGATACTTGCGCCAAGTCACCCTAGAAGCCCACGCTGAGTTCAACGACGGTGGTCCTGTGGCTTCGATGAGCGCGCGGAACTTGACTATGGTCGGACTTGCTGTCACGCCCACACGCTCGATCGCGGGGGCGATCGTATTCAGTTGTACAGCAGCAAAAGTACTGAAACTTCTCCAAAGAGTTTGGACTGCCGACCTTGTTCCTCATTCGCGTTAATTGAGATGATGAATGAACTAAATATGACGGGTCACCGATGGCCGAACTGCGCATCTATTTTTCGTGCATACGGGCCTGGCCCACGTCATTACAGCCAGCCAATATTTAGATTGCTGCCGAATGCAATTAATCTAACCTGTATAGTGTCATTGTCGGCTCGCTTGCTCCAGGTCCTCAAGTATTTCTGGTGAGGCGTGGTTCAGGTTTTTTTTCCTCATACGCAAAGATATCCTGGGCGGAATTTGCATGGGGCCTAGAATCTTCAGAGCCGAATCGCATTTCAGCAAGCAGCGAGAAACCCTCCAAGACTCGTCGTAGAACGGTTCCACATATAGTATTTATCTATTAGCGATTATACGAGCATGACACTCGAGTTGCTAGCTACCAAAGCGACACCTATTAGATGCAATCGACTGTGCGAGGAACTGTGCGTGTTTCCTCGCTTTGGCATGGCGGGAGGGCCTCATCAATCGTAATTGGGGGTCCTACTGCAATCCCAAACGCACGTGGCCACGTCGATTTCGGCTGAAAACAGTTCCCCTAGGCATAGGCGCAAACAAATTCCTTTTTCATGCCGCCGATCATGCTATACGCTAGACAACATACCTAGGGACAGTCGCTAGACACTAACCATTCTGTCCCCGATCCGCCCACCTTCTTTTCTTCTTAGATAAATGTCTCGACCCAATGAACGATAGTACACCAACGTCAGTGCCTCGACATCACAACCCCATATTCCAACCTGTCAGCATTTCAATCAAATCACAAAAATGCCTCAATCGACCACGACCCCTCAAATCGTTAGTTACACTCGGTTGTATGTCATCTGCCGTAAGAAGTCAAGATCTGCGGGGATGGCCTAGATAGACAAGAAGATAACGTACCTTGCTTACCACAACGGCCTTGTCTATCGGTGATTTGATGCGTACAGTAACCTTGAGACTGATAGACGTGTTCCTCGTAATCAGGGCGTTCTTATGCAGGGTGAGTCTATTCAGTTGTATTACACAAGTGAGGCATTTACTGTCGTGTGAGAGTATATTCACAATCTATCTGCTTCGTTGTTCGCGTGCCCGCAGGGACAGCCACTTCGTGCTTGAGAATACAGAATCTAGTCTTCGATGCGCGTGAGCGTGCGACTCGAGCGCATTTCATTATTTCAAACGCGCCCCAAGGCGCGCGGGCTCGGCCATCGCATGATCACAGATGAACAAGCCGCGCACAAAGGTCATACGCACTTGACAGGCGGGACAAGCCAAGCCACTTGATCTACCGGACAGAACGAAATGAATTCATGGTACATATTTCCGTCTTCTCCTAAACGGGCAGTTAGGTCCCGGTCTCTTTTGAGGACGCTAGGGTGGTTCTGTAAAGCACTAGAGGTGTAAAGCAACTGAGTAGATCCCTTCATGTGAAGCCGAGGTGGCACGACGACCGCGATCAGGATCGTCAGGCGACAAGACAGGGCTATTCGCCGCAAGCTCCCGGGGCCGAAGGTGTGCGCGGGGAACGTCAAAAGCCGTAGGATCAGGCGGGAAAGGCGGCCGCCTCACTTGATTGACCCAGGGACATCTGAGCATCAACAAAATTTGTGCCTGGGTTAACTGATACTCCGGTCTCGGACACGCAAGCGCGGGTGTTTCGTTCAGATAAGACTTTTCGCCGGTGTGGTCGAGGCCTGTGGCACTGTGCCCATCTTTGCTCGCGCAGAGTGGGAGCGAGTAGGAGCCAGTGGGATTTTCTAATAGCCAAACTTGTCCTCGCCTGGTCGTACAGTCAGTCTGACGTTAGCTGTTTGTTTCTGTACTGTGAACATTGTTTTAGGGTCATTTGATTGGCACTGGTGTTTGTAGGATTCTCTTGTGCCTTCTATTGTGTCGATCCACAGCGGACGAATAGTTCTAATCTACGTAGTCGACGCCTGAATGGTACTTGCGACATGGGTTTGTCTAGTAATCCTAGTTATCAATGACATTTGTTGACATGCAGCGACAGGGCCTGGGCACCAAGGCCCACTACGTGCTCATATATGCCCCAAAGCGGCGTTGCATACCATTTTGGGCGCAGACGGAAAGGAAAAAAATCCGGGTTCCTACCGGCCAACTGCACAGATCACATTTACATCTCGTTTCCCTTTGCGGTCAAAGTAAAGAACAGCGGAGGAGACCATTTCACTGACCCAGAAGCCTCAACCTCGAAGCCTAGACCGAGGGAGTCCATCAACACTACGTCCTTCGAAAACCCCCTGAGATCCCGGTGAGAGCTCACTTTGTGGGTGATTAATCTATGGACCAGCCTACAGTTCATCAATGGATCCCACAAGACTATGCCATCCGTCAATGCATGCCGAAAGTGTCGCCCGCTCGCTCAGAGCCTGGCAGATCGCGAGGCGGGAGCAAAACATGTCGTCTGGGAGGTCCTAGAAATATCCGTTTTAGGGTAGAATGCCTTCCTAATCTCCGGAAATGAAGGAACCCACGTCCAAAAGATTACCGCACTCGGCGACTGAAAGTTCGGGTTTATACATCCCTAGCAAACGACTTCTACACATGTCCTGAATCAGGTTCGCGATGAGCCTCAACTGTAAGACTTGTGGAATGCCAGGGTTTATCAGCTCCCCGTTCTCTACATGCACCTGTATAGCCGCCAGTTGCTCAAGTCTAGACCGCAACACAGTGTCTAGACAGCTCGCGTCAGTTGCCTTCAGGGCGCATATAGCAGCCAAAACCCATAGATCAACGGAGACGAGCCCGTCAGAATTGAGTTTGTATTGAGGCGTTCTAGGCGTGTTTCCACCATGCGTATCGGAACTCGCATGCGAGGACAATGTAGCCGAGAGTTCCGTAGGGTCGCATACCAAAGATGTCTCATCTAGGAGATCGCTAGTCCAGACTCGAGCCAGCTCATCCCAACGAGCGGTGGTGCAAATTTGCAAGTTGTGGGGCAAGGACGCGGGCTCCCAGCCTATGTAGTCAAATTCGTTTCCTTCGATAATGAAGCCGTAGCGAGCAAGAAGAACAGAATTTGGTAGGTTTGCGTCGTATGTATTGAACACCTCATCGCCAGCCTGAACTGGTGCGTTGATTACCATGTCGCAGGTATCTTCAAGGGGAGGTGGAGCATTTTCGGTCGGACCCGGGCCGAGTGGGGCCTCGTCCTCTTCATCGTGTGGGCAGGATTGTAATGCACCACACACAGGGCAGACGTCAAAATCTGTCTAAGGGTGCCTATCCCTTCAGAACAGCTGAAAACGCAAAACGTGGAAAACATGTACCTCCATATGCACTTGGTTCTCAGTGGTATGATTGAACCTTAGGAAATCGCCAAACTAAAATGACAGAATGAGGTATGATCAAGGAACTCACGCATCCGCAATTGGAACCATGGCTAGCCCATGGTAAGTATCAACCCTAAAAGACCGGGATGATACCAGCGACCACGCCCTCCGAAAGTTGAGAATAGTTGTTTGATAGCCGATAGTGGCGAGAATAGGACTCGCGACTTCATTAAAATATTTGAAAATGTTTTGCTAAAAATCAATTCAAAGTGCTCTACAGGCAAGTGTCGACTTACAGATATCGAACGCGAAAAGCCGAAAGGGTTGATAACTTTTTCCGTCTCGGTACCCTGTATCCACAAGAACGCCATTTGTGAGTCTGAGTCATCGTTACCCTCCCATAATGCTGCAACGGGTACTTGCTCCGAAGGAAGCGATTGTAAATACCCAAACCATTTGGATTTCTCGCCAATCAAGCTTAAATTTTCATTATTATACTTTCTGTCAGGAGTTCGAGACTTACGTTTCGAAAGCCAGTACAAGCGTTAATTCCATCATATCGTCCCAAGCGATATTGCTGTTTAGGAAGCTGATCGGCAACTGAGATGTTCTCTTTGACAAAACAATTGATTTTGGAATCTTTGCAACTAAAAAAAGCGTTAATGTTTATTCATCGATCAACGACATTGGAGTTAAGGCCACACACCCGTATCCGAATGAGCAAGGTCACCACGAGCCACCACCCTGATGCCACATTTGCCATTCAAAGAGTCGTCAGAACCATGATCTACTAGTTCGATGCCATTCAAGGCAATCCCATGGACCTGACACCACTCAAGAAGACCGTTAACTCGTCCAGCTGACATTGTTGTTGGGGACAAAGCGTTTTGCAGCCATCGGACGAAGATAGGATTCACGTGACCGCGCCGTTCCTGCACAGTTTAACTACCAACCCAGTTAAATACTGTTGTTTTCCACTTGCTCGTATACGCGTTAAATTCAAACAAAGAACCAAAGGAGTGCAAAAGGGACCTCCAATGCCTCCTCTTGGTAGCTCGCTCGCAAGTTTGGTTCAGCATCTTGTCCCACAATCAAGAGGCGATGAACAGATGAGATCCGAGCTGGTTGAACAGTGCCAGGAAATTCTCAGGAGGTTTGGTGTAGCATGTGTCTGTTACGATGCCAACAACTGAATTTATTGTTAGTCATATTGGTCAGAGTAGAGAGTCAGATATGGCACATCTGGGTAGCCTGATCAAACGGCAGTGTAAGTCTCCTTGATCTTACTGCCAGCATCACCTAAACGGACTGCCTCAGTACAACACTCTCATAATAACTCGCCTGCTACTGCCGTTCGGTTCTCGAATCTGTTTTCTAGACTGCAAGAACAGGCACGTTTCAGTTTGCTATCATGCCAAATAGGCGTTGACACGGTCTAGTAGGCGATACTAAGTCGCAAGCATGCGTCACTACTGTTCCTTCACTCGCTTTCCTCATCCAACTCAACATCCCCTACTACTTCTGTGCCCCAATTTCTTCCTTCCCTTGCTCCGCCGCGTCCTGCCTCGAGAGCAACTAGCGCAGGAAGAACGCGAAACGATAGTGTAAGTCCCGGCGCCAACCTACCGCAGAACAATACGCTGCCCTCAAAGCCGCGCACGAGAGCAGAGATACTGCGAGAATACCGAGCAAAAGCTGGCCGGCCACAGTTGTCCGAAGATATCTTGCTCCGGGATGTCCTATATCTTTTGCAAGGTATATCAGGAAAATACGTACGTTTTGACAACACTCAAGTCAAGGAGGAAAAATGTGTGGTGTTTGTTGATGATGGGGTACGTCGCTTGACTGTCGGATATCTTTTTTGGACATTTAATGCTCGTTAGATACTCACGTACAGATATACACGATTTCACCTCCCATGCGTTCTCTAGTGCATAGGCTATCAGAGCTTGGATATTTATTCACAAGGGTCTCAGAGTTTGTGCAGAACAAATCTAGGAGGGGGACTGTCGGCCTTGTTGAACAGGTTTGTGGAACCAGGACCACTTGATTTTTAAACTCAAATAGCCCTTGATTGTAGAGTTTATGCCATCATTTACAGCAGCAACTAACTGAGTACTACCGACTGCTCGCAGTTTTGGAAGCTCAGTCTCAGACATCTACGCTAGATTCTGAGCTTAACAGCGAAGATTCTGGGCTCACTCTGCGAAGACTCCTAGTTTGGACCGAAGAATGGAGGCTTCGCTTACGTATGATGAGCATTTGTGTTGAAAATTGTTTAGGCATGTAAAGTCGCTTGGGTTCCGCAGTGTAACGCTGAACTGAATTCCTGTAGAGGCACACGGAGGAACATTGATCAATCTGATCCATGCATACACGGACAACGGAGATCCCTTCGTACGTCGGTTCACTGACCAACTGTTGGAGGAGGTATGGCCAATCTTATATCATGTCAGGATAGATAACTGATGCTATGCCAGGTATCGAAGCCATTCTTTGTGTCCTTGCACCGCTGGTTATTCTCTGGCGAGCTACACGATCCTTTCAACGAGTTTTTTGTTTCAAGCAACCCGGAACTTGCGAACCATCAGTATACAAACGGTCTGGGTGCGCTCGGCGCAGATGGTGGATTTGCGGGTGCGTCTTTCACGTTGAGAAGTTACGTATCCACTATTGAGGCCGGGCTGTGGATCAAGGTCTTTCGGGGGATCCGGACGAACTGGATGTGGCGCTCCTGTCAGTCGATGTTGGCGCACCAAACGCCTTTGGGGGTTTACGGTTGTGGCAAAGCAAGTACCAATTCAAAAAAGAAAAGCTGCCTAGTTTCGTCGGAGAAGCATTTGGTAGAAAGGCTAGCTCCAATCTTTAACAACTACGCGCATATCGTCTAAATCAGCTTCAGATATTTTCAACCGGTAAAAGCCTGAACTTTATCAGGTATAACTGCCATGATAACGATTGGATTGAAACGCGGAACAAACTCAGTGGATTCGGAAGTGGTATGTCACGGATGCAACTGGCCACAGCATATTCACTCTCCCCTTCAGTACTCAAATACAGTGATATTGCTGGTCTAGAGCATTCAATCGATACAGCATTTCAGATTGCAAGCCAGCGATTATTCGACATCTTCCTAGTCAAATTTAAACTCATGGACCACCTACTGGCTCTCAAGCAGTATCTAATGCTTGGCCATGGGGATTTCGCAGACCAGCTTATGGAGGCACTTGGGTAAGCTGAATCTCGCTAAGTTTTAGTTAAACACTAAGCACAATCCATATCCAGGCCAAGCCTTTCTCGGCCAGCCAATACGCTATATAGACACAATTTGACAGCTACTCTTGACACCGCAATCGAACGGTCGAATGCGAGATTCGATTCTGCCGACGTCATCCGTCGCCTTGATGCTCGGATGCTCGAGTATTCCCATGGTGAAATCGGATGGGATGTCTTCTCACTTGAATACAAGGTTGACGCCCCCCTGGATACTGTTCTCGACCCTGATTCGATGAGAAGATATATGACATTATTCCAACATTTGTGGCAAATGCGACGGGTGGACCTTGCATTAACACAAGGATGGGCTAGGCTTGCTAGTGCTTCCAAAACAATAGCTAGGGTTCCTGGTAGGTTTGGTTGCGCCGAAGTTTTTGTAGCGGATCTCACGCATTTCTTTGTGGCGCAGAGTTGGCGAGTTCCTGGCACCAAGCCCGCATCGTTCTTGCGGAGATGATCCATTTCATTCGCCAAATGCAATCATTTTCGCACTTGGAAATCATTGATGTCTCGTGGAAGCGGCTGGTTGAATTTACACAGAAGAAAGAGGGGGACTTGGACGCATTGATAGAAGCACATCAGCAATATCTCGAACGCATCGAAAAGCGTGTGCTGCTGATCAGCTCCAAAGTTGGCAAAGAGGTGCGTGGACAGGCCATACATAGGAAATCAGGATTAACTTCGCAACTTGAACAGGAGTCGGTGCTAAAACAAGTTCGGGAGGCTTTTCAAATAATACTGCAGTTCCGAGAAGCGACGGTAAGAGTTTACAAACCGAAATTGAGCTGAGGGAGCTGACGTCGCTGTGTAGGATGCGTTCTACAACTACACATTAGCAGAAGCTGCCCGGCGCGATAGTGAGCGTGACGGATATCGTGTAGGTGTTAGTTTCTTGTTTCAATTGAAGCTCGCTCATATGGTTCAAAGGGTGTGTTTACAACCGAGGACGGCGAGCGACCACAACGCGACGCAACCGAGTCATTGCCTCGGATTTTAAGAAGAGTCGAACAGTACTCTCGCTCTTTCTCCGAGTCGGCTATGTCAATCGTTGTGGCCTTGAACACGCACAGCGATTACGAGTGCAGATTTTTGGGCGTTCGACTTTCGTTTAGTGATTTTTATCGTCTCAAGCGCGAGAGACAACTTGCAACAGCGAACGGAATTTAAGCTATTGTGGTTCTCCTTGGCCCTTGTGTAATTACATAGTTATAGTTGGCGCGAGAGCGGGTAGAATACAGGGATTTATCTTATTGAACAAGGTCCTGACAGAGTCCTAGAGCATAACGTCGCAAGACGTTTTACCACATCCGCTCTAAAGAATCTAGCGTATTCGAGCTGTGCAGCATCAAACGCTCAGCTAAGGCATAAACTAGAGTCGGGTCGATCCCGAAGTCTTGAGCGACCCGATCCCGCGGGTCTATATATGCATACAGCCCACGATCCATTCGATGATCCACTGTGTTTTCAGTTCTGGTACCTTGTATTGGGTTGTGCGAGCGAACAGCCTGGGCCTGGTGGTACAAGCCTTGTGCCGGTGACAGGACTTTCGGAACGGCAGCAAGACTCTGGTTGACTGGGGGAGGTCGGTTCGTAAAACGAAGGAGAACTTGAAGCTGAAAGTCAGCAAATGCTGATAAAGGGCATCAAATACTACCGAGCATATAGATCGTACGAACGCTTACCTCGACAATGTATAGCTGCGGCGATGAGCTTAGTATGAAGCACGCAGTCATACTCGGGGGTTCCAACCCATGTTTCATATTTCTCCAGTGCACCTAGCAAATGAGTTTTAGACATAGTCGTACACTAGAAAGTAAGAAGATGCTCACAAAACGTGACGTCTGTTGGAGGCAAGCTGAATTTCAGTGTCTACGAGAAGTACTTGTATTAGGAGCTCACCAAAGAGCAAGTCGGGAGCAGGCGCAAATACGTCTGGAGCGGGGAACTTGACCAAGATACTGAGCAAGGACCAATAAGCCAAACAAGGCACCTTCAGGAAATGTGACTGTATGGCTATTTCATCGACTAGACCACTCTAGAAGTACACCCACTTACCCCCGGAGACTGAATGAGGTGCGCCACAACATAGAGTTCAGGTCTGGTAAGAAACTCTGGAACAGGGGGTTCTATTGAACCGTTTGCTGCCTCGTAAACTGGATTGGTTGCTTTGAACTTTCCCGTCCACGATGGGAAGAGCTGGTAGGAACGTGTTGAGAGATTGTCGCTAAGTACTACAATCATCTACCATTTCCACTCACATCATGCATAAGTTCCTCTTGTTCAGACCGTGTAATCGTCACCGGACGCAGTCGTCGACCTTGCCCGAGTATCTTGTTTTGATGACTACGTAAAGTATTTCTCGCGACGTCGGAGGTGACTTCGATGTAAGCATGGTTCAAAGTACGACCGTCTTTCCTATCAAGAAGTACGTGGCAAAGAATGATGGGGTTCTCCAGCCAGTTCTCGAGCATAGGCGGAGTAACGTCCTAGGGTAAAATTAGTATAAGTATAAATACAATAGAGCTATTCTCACCCAAGGAACATTTTCGATTCGCAGAACAACAACATCTTCACCGAGAGCTGCCGAGTTCCCCATAGAGTATGTTTTGAACGGTAAGCGGCCAATCAAGGGAGAATTAGGATGCACCCGCTCAGCTGGAAGTGATGTATGCGCGCGTAATGGGGAACTGGTAATGTTGAATGACTGGACGGGAACAGAGCAATGCATACACATCAAGCCTTTCCCTTCTATAACATTGAGGGATCCGGCCACGCAAGAGGCGCATATATGATGCTCGCAAGGTTGCAAAACGGAAAGCTTTTCGCAGCTCCCGCAAGAGGCACATGCGTCTTGAGGGTCGGAGTATATGGGGGTTCGTATGGTGGGGGTGTTTTGTGCCGTGGTTATTTCGTCAAAAGTCGGGAGATTAATATCGAGCGGTTTGGCAGGGAGAGAGCTAAAACTTTGTTGGTGCTAAGCAACCCCTAGCTCAGCCAAAGGTCCTGGCTGATGTAGAAGCCACCTACAGAGTTATGGTGCTGTTCTGCACGACGTCGGGGTGGTGGATCGGTCAAGCAACCTCTAAGGCGGGGCTCATCGCCTAATTCGCAGTTGGAAAGGTCGGTAACCAGAGGTTCTCGGGTCTTTTTGGATGTTTGCGGAGTAAACGGACCGGGAAGCTTGTCCGGTGTGGCCGGATCTATCAGAATTAGTAGTTTAGAAAACAGAGCCAGAATGTATGCGGTAGAATTCCAAGCATAAAAACGGTCTGATGGGGATAGGCCTAGATAATATTGAATACCCTACCTAAGCTTTTGAAAAGCTGGTGATCTGGCCCCTTTGGTGGGGTGTCTTGCCGAACGCGCCAGTCTGGGATGAGGATTGAGGGAACGCGTAAAGGTGTAAGCATATGTATTTGGTTATCGTACTTCTTCGATTTGGGCGGAGAATGAGATGATCTTAGGGACTGAGGCGTAGCTGGTGCGAAATTGGAGCCACGCGAACGCGAGACCTTGAGTGGCGTGCGGGGCATGATCTCGCGAGAGTCAGTGGGTGATGTCTGTACTGATGGTGGTGGGGTTGAAGGTCTGTTATTTCTCTGTTTTCGAGTCATGGTGAGATTTAGCGTGTGGTGATGGACGGGCGGAGGCAGGGCGTTGGGAGGGTGGCGGACTCACCCCGCCACTTTATCGGGTGGACGATCGGTCACGTGCGACGTGGCGCGCTTGTGTCGAGTTGTTTACCACCGGTGATCCTTGGATTGTTGGCAGCCTTTGCATATTTGTTCACGAAAGACGTTAGCCGGCGTGTGTAAGTTCACTTAGACGATGTTGGTATACATCTTAATGGCCCCTTTATAGTTGAGCATGTCCATCATAGTAGCCCCTGACCAAAGCACGCAAACATCAAGCAAAAGATACCAGCGGTTTGAGGACTGCTTGTATGTTGCAGCGCAATCTTGCAGTAGCAAATGGACGTGAGTATTCCAAGTTGACTTATCGATACTATCAATAACGGTCTTACACTTTAGCTGGGAACAGTTTGTGATGTGTTTCCCGACTTGGGTGAGCGAGGAGACCAACACTGCTGGCGAGATTCGTGTACAGGTGTCCAACTTTATGAAAAACAATCTAGTGGTTAGTAAAAGCCCACAAGTCTATTTGATTTTTATTTATTTATTGACAATATCGTTTGTCACAGAAAGAGAGTGGTGATCTTCTTCGTCGGTACGACGCTCGTGGGGCAATCGACTCGCTCGACTCTGCTGTAGCCGAAGCGAAAAAGAGGCTGGCGGACGGTATTCCCAATCAAAAGGATGAGTGGAAGCCGGAACTAGACCCCCGCTCAGCTGTCCGAGCTCGTGTGATCCCTGTCCTGGATCAAGAGAGTGCACGACTGCAAAAGGAGCTTGAAGAGGTACGTAAAGTAGGATTATCTTTTCATACTCTAACACCATTTCAATGTACAGCTGGAGAAGCAGAACCGGGTATACATGACTTCTATTGGGCAGAAGCGGGCCAAGTGCAAAACAATAGACCAGGAAAGTAAAACGCTGCTGGGTCGGTTTGAGCTGGTATGTTACCTTACCTGTAAGACCCACCAAGATGCTAACCCATAACCTAGGTTTGTCAAACCCTCCAGAATTTAGACGATGAGGAACTACAACAATGGATGCTGGCCGCAGACGAGGCTGGCACAACTACCTCGGACTAGGTGCTATACCTTTCTTGGTTTCCTCTTTGCAGTCAATATCTTCCTTTGTGTTCTACTCTATTGTATCTATGCCACAGTACTAGTATATCTTTATCGGTTCATTCCATACGAATACTTCGACTGACCAGGCGAAGGTTATGTTATTCTGGTAACTGCGCTCACGTTCTGTTGGTCCAAAATGGCCTTTATGACGATAGACATTATGGCTGGCGCTTACGAGGATTAGCGTGCTTGTTGACTTCCACTCCTGACGTTCACTGTTTCCACCATAGGCCCTCCATAAAACAATATCTTCAGAACTCCTAATAATAAACCCAGCTTTCTTTCGATCGTACCATCGTTGACGTCATCCACCCCGCTCCAATCTGGTCCTGCCCTTGCTATTTTTTCGGCTGCAATCTCTTCGTCAACTGACGGCTTCTCACCGTAAGCTTCTTCGCCATTATTGAGCACCTACTTCACCTTGCTAATGTTTTGTCTCCAAACGGACGCTATTAGTCCCCCCCCCCCTCAGTAAACCGACGTGGCAGCCGTTTAGTGACAGTGCACCAACAAGTGATTAGGAACTGTAGCAAACCTGGTTCTCCCCAATCGCTCCAATGCCTTCCTCACCCTCTGCAACAGGCTCGTCTCACGATGCACCCAATAAGCACATGGATGATGTAGTTGAACTTAGGAAGGATCAAGCTAGCAGAGGCGAAGGCGAGGGGTGGGCTGTTTCGGGTACGTACGGTGACTCTTTCCCCTTACATTCTAGCCTTTCTAACACTGCAGCCTTTTCGTAGCCCCTCCCATATTCTTCTACTGTTTGGCAAGTATCTTGATGACAGTCACCAACAAGGTAAGCGCATTCCATCCTAAGCTGATGCCTCATTATTCATGCCGATTTCAGTTTGTCCTTTCTGGAGCCAATTTCAATATGAACTTTGCCTTCCTCGCCATACAATCCATCACCGGAGTTGGATGCGTGGTTGCAGCCAAGAAAATTGGGCTAATTACGTTCAGAGATTTCGACAGACAGGACGCGAAGACATGGTTCCCCATTAGTTTCTGTCTTGTCATGGTGATTTATACAGGCAGCAAAAGTTTAGTGAGTCCCAGCGCTTCTCACAAGAATTTACTGATGCAAACTGGTTTCAGCAATATCTTAGTATACCTGTGTACACCATCTTCAAGAATCTGACAATTATCCTTATCGTACGTTGAAATTGAAACATAACATTCTACGTGATAACCAATTGGTGTATAGGCATACGGAGAAGTAATCTGGTTTGGGGGACGAGTCACAGCTCTGACTCTAGTGTCATTTGGATTGATGGTTTGCTTTTCAGTCAGACTCGCATACGACCAGCTGACATGACGCTTTAGGTGGTTTCATCGGTGGTAGCTGCCTGGTCGGATATCGCCACGGTGCTTCAAACTACTTTTCCTGAGTACGCCGGAGCTCCTCCGACTCTCGGGGTTGACCCACACCTTGGGCAAGCGAAAGGCTTGGCGAGTGCTGGTGTCGGCTATTTTTGGATGGGCCTCAATTGCCTCACTACTGCTGCCTACGTGAGTAAACTCTATATTCATCATAATCCCCAAGCTCACCATGATTCAGGTGTTGACGATGAGGAAACGGATCAAATCGACTGGATTCAAAGACTGGGATACCATGTTCTACAACAACCTATTGTCCATCCCAGTCCTCATAGTTTTCTCTTTGTTTTTCGAACAGTGGAACTCGAAGAATCTGGAGGCAAACTTGTAAGCGTGCCCGAATCTCAGCCTTGCAAGTTCAGCTCAAGTAATTATTTTTAGCCCACCAGCCACCCGCAATATTCTGCTTACACTAATGGCGATGTCGGGAGCAGCTGCAGTGTTCATCTCTTACACAACAGCATGGTGTGTGAGGGTTACAAGTAGTACCACTTACAGGTTAGTTATCTCTTCTGGATCCAATGATACAACAAGCAGAACATAACTCCATTACTCCAGCATGGTCGGAGCATTGAACAAGTTGCCTGTTGCGGCATCGGGGATGCTCTTTTTTGGGGATCCTGTGAACTTTTCTTCCGTGTCCGCAGTCTCGATCGGTTTCGTCGCAGGCTTGGTTTACGCTGTGGCTAAAAACAATCAAGCGAAGGCCGAGAAGAGAGTTGGACCGGCTGTGGAATCGTTACCCATGCATAGGAAGCCCTGAAGAGCGAAGATACGTATGATATCAATTCATTCTTCCTAGTTATTCCCCGCTTGTGAGACCGGGTGTCCTGGCGTGTGAGAAAAACGGGGTTAAGGCTGTGAGAAGTGCCGGATCTAATTATCGCTACACTTTTGACCGAGAGTATGACGTCTATTTGTATCGAGTTGGGGGCGCTATATGCTGTCATTAACGATATGCTTTCAGTTGTTGGGACGACGATAGTAACACACGGCTATTCATCGGCAAGAACTTGCTCCCAAGACAAAACGAACTCCCATCGGGCCGTTGACCACACCTGCGATGACTTCGCTCCCTACGCGCCTGACAGGACACAAGACATTCTCGGGTTTATACGGAGTACGGCCAAGGTGATGGACTCCCAGGGAGATCTTGCACAAGCATGCTTCATGGCAGGAAGCCCTAAGTATGACTGCGTGACAAGTGTAGTGTAGTGCTCGTGGGAAGCCAGGAGGCCCACTGTGCCGTCGATTGCGCCGCTCACCTCGCGTCTGGGAAATTCAAGAGATCATTTGAGGAGGTATATACATGTACAAACACAGCAACAACGGCGTCTGGCTCGGCGCTGGCAACGATTATTGCGAGGAGCGGTGCTGGTGGTGACCCTCGGAGCGTATCTCTATCTGTGAGCATCGTATATCTTGGCAGCTCGAGCGACACCAGCGATTGATTGACTTGGCAAGACGTGGGGAAGGGGGTTGACTAGACACCGGATAAGGGAGCATTGCAAATGAAATGAGATTCTCACGCCGCATTCTGGTACTTGAAAGCTCGCCCGCCAGTCCGAGTCCACATATTTCGCCCCCATCCATCTTTCCTGCCCACCACCACTGGGTACAAGCTATGGCTGGTCTTCTCAACAACCCCAAGTCGGCGCTCGGCGGCATCGCCAGCGTTCCCGGCACTCCCATCCACACAATCCAGTCTATGCGCCGCAAAGGTGCTGGACATCATGGACCTCTCACAAAGCTCCTCGTCGCGAACCGTGGTGTAAGCCATATCTAGTTGTCTTTGCTGTGCTCTGGCTGACCCATGTATGCTCAGGAAATCGCAATCCGTGTGTTCCGAACGGCGCACGAGCTTGCAATGCACACCGTCGCTATCTTCTCGCACGAAGATCGCATGTCGGCTCACCGTCAGCGCGCAGACGAGGCATACCAAGTCGGTGCGGGCCTGACGCCCATTGCAGCCTATCTCGCGCAGGACGACATCATCCGCATCGCGCTTGAGCATGGCGTCGATATGATCCACCCCGGATATGGATTCCTCAGCGAGAACGCGACGTTTGCACGCAAAGTCGAGGAGGCAGGAATTGCATTCATCGGACCTACACCCGAAGTCATCGATGGACTCGGTGATAAGACTAAAGCGCGTACAATCGGTACGTATATATCTCCAGTTTGGGAATAGCTCATTAATCACTCACTAAATGCGCTTCTTTAGCGGTGGCTGCCGGTGTCCCAGTCGTGCCCGGTACTCCCGGCCCGGTCGAGTCCTACACCGACGGTGCGGCGTTTGTTCAGGAGCATGGCTTCCCTGTGATCATCAAGGCTGCTATGGGAGGGGGAGGCCGTGGTATGCGTGTCGTGCGCTCCCAAGAAGAGTTCAAGGACTCGTTTGAGCGCGCTGTCAGTGAAGCCAAGACCGCTTTCGGTGACGGAACCGTCTTCATCGAACGATTCCTCGAACGCCCAAGGCATATCGAAGTCCAGCTCCTTGCCGACGGAGAGGGCAACTGCATTCACCTGTTCGAGCGTGATTGCTCTGTCCAGCGTCGCCACCAAAAAGTCGTCGAGGTCGCTCCGGCTACCCATCTCCCTGAGGAGGTTCGCCAGGCTATCTTGGGCGATGCGATCAAGATTGCCAAGCATGTCAAGTATCGTAACGCAGGCACGGCCGAGTTCCTCGTCGACCAACAAAATAGGCATTACTTTATTGAAATCAACCCCCGCATTCAGGTTGAGCACACTATCACTGGTGAGAAGCACCCGATAATCATAGCACAGCCCCTCCTGATCTTCAATCAAACTTTACCCTAATCCAGAGGAAATTACCGGGCTCGACATCGTTTCCGCCCAGATTCAAATCGCTGCGGGTGCAACCCTTGCCCAGCTTGGTCTCACCCAAGAGGCCATCACCAAGCGTGGCTTCGCCATTCAATGTCGTATTACCACCGAGGATGCTGCTGCCAACTTCCAGCCTGACACAGGAAAGATCGAGGTCTACCGAAGTGCGGGTGGAAATGGTGTCCGCCTTGATGCAAGCTCTGGCTTCGCTGGAGCACAAATCACGCCCCACTACGACAGTTTGCTCGTCAAATGCTCTGTCAGCGGCGCCACATATGAGGTTGCTAGACGCAAGATGCTTCGCGCGTTGGTCGAGTTCCGTATTCGAGGCGTCAAGGTATGGGGCAATAATATCATATTGACCGCAGGCTAACCGGAACACCTTCAGACTAACATCCCATTCTTGTTCCGACTTTTGACTCACGACGTATTCATCAACGGCAAGACCTGGACGACTGTAAGTCTGAGCCCCCTCTATATCAAGGGCACATAATGATAGGTTTGGCTATAGTTCATCGACGATACGCCCGACCTCTTCAAGCTTGTCCAGACACAAAACCGTGCTCAGAAGCTTCTCGGTTATCTGGGTGACCTCGCTGTAAATGGCAGCTCGATCAAGGGCCAAATGGTGCGTCCTCGCAAGAGATATCCATTTTATTTACTTATACCTTTAGTTAGGGCGAGCCTGGCCTTAAAACCGAAATCGATATTCCCAAGCTTCCGAACAGAGACGATCCCGAGGGCCCGCCACTCGATACTTCGCAGCCATGCAAGATTGGCTGGCGCAACATCATCGTCGAGAAAGGACCCGAGGCCTTTGCCAAGGCCGTGCGCGAGTACCCGGGCACACTTATTATGGACACAACCTGGCGTGATGCCCACCAAAGCTTGCTGGCTACTCGCCTGCGAACGATTGATATGGTTAACATTGCGAAGGAGACTAGCCACGCGCTCGCGAATGCTTACTCTCTCGAATGCTGGGGTGGCGCAACCTTCGATGTCGCTATGCGCTTCTTGTATGAGGATCCTTGGGAGCGCCTCGTAAGCATTACTATACTCTTTAAAAGGCTGTTGGCTGATACAATGGTATGCAGCGCACTCTCAGGAAACTAGTGCCAAACATTCCCTTCCAGGCACTGGTTCGTGGTGCCAACGCCGTTGGATATACTAGCTATCCGTAAGTCGATTGAAATTCAAGTTTCCTCTAACTAACATTGGTATACAGTGACAATGCAATCTATGAATTCTCGCGCAAGGCCGTTGAGAGTGGTCTTGATATCTTCCGTGTCTTCGACTCTCTTAACTATTTCGAGAACGTAAGCAGTGTGCCATGTTGTTTGTATTGTGATCTTATTCACCCGTGCCTATCTAGATGCGTCTTGGTATCGATGCAGCCAAGAAGGCGGGTGGTGTTTGTGAAGCTGTCGTGTGCTACAGCGGTGATGTTGCGAACCCGAAGAAGACCAAGTACACTCTCCAGTACTACCTTGACTTTGTCGATCAACTGGTTAACGAGGGTATCCACGTTTTGGGTATCAAGGATATGGCTGGCCTACTGAAGCCTCAGGCTGCGACGATGCTTGTCGGCGCAATTCGCAAGAAGTACCCTGACCTTCCTATTCACGTTCATTCGCACGACACTGGAGGAATTGCTACTGCTAGCATGCTCGCTGCGGCTGCCGCAGGTGCCGACGTTGTCGACGTCGCCATCGACAGTGGGTATTCAGTCTTTTTAATCCCGAATCAATGCTAAAAGTGATGCAGGTATGTCCGGCTTGACCTCTCAGCCATCAATGGGCGCAGTCTGCATGGCTCTCGAGCAGACTCACCTCGGAACTGGTATCCGATACGACGATATCCAGGCTCTGAATCAGTACTGGAGTCAGATCCGTTTGCTATACAGCTGCTTCGAGGCCAACGTTCGTGCATCGGATTCTAGCGTGTTCGCACACGAGATGCCGGGAGGACAATATACCAACCTCATGGTGAGTTGTTCGAGAAATGCGGGGGACTACTATTTACAAGATTTGATAGTTCCAAGCTTCGCAGCTCGGATTGGGCAGCCAATGGGCGGAGATCAAGAAGAAGTATGCAGAGGCGAACGAGCTGGTAAGTATACATGCTGTCAATAGGAAGTCCAAGTGCTTACATGTCCATGCATAGTGCGGAGATATCATCAAGGTCACTCCCTCGTCTAAGGTTGTTGGAGACTTTGCACAGTTCATGGTTTCCAATAGCTTGTCCAAGAAGGACGTGATTGAGCGCGCGCAGAGTCTCGATTTCCCCTCGTCGGTCGTTGAGTTCTTCCAAGGCTACCTTGGCCAACCGGTTGGCGGATTCCCTGAGCCTCTCCGCACTCACATCATTCGCGATAAACCCCGCATCGACGGCCGACCGGGAGCCACGCTCGAACCGCTCGACCTCAAAAAGATCAAGGCCGATCTGCGGGCCAAGTTCGGCAAACACATCACCGATGCTGACGTCTCTTCGTATGCGATGTACCCCAAGGTGTTTGAGGAATACCAGGCCGTGGTCGAGAAGTATGGGGACCTGAGGTGAGCATAGGCTCTGATTGTGGGGAGAGCAGAAGAGAATGCTGAGGTGCGTTTACGATCGCAGCATCCTGCCTACGCGCTTCTTCCTAGCCAAGCCCGATATTGGCGAAGAGATGCATATCCACATCGAAAAGGGAAAGACCCTCATTGTTCGTCTGCTCGCCATCGGAACTGTGGACGAGACTCGCGGAATGCGTGATGTTTGGTTCGAGGTCAACGGCGAGGTAAGTAAATGAATGCCCAGCGGACTGAATTCCAATTCATTTACGGGCCAGGTTCGTGCTGTTCCCGTCGAGGACAAGTCTGCAGCGACGGAGACCGTACGCCGTGAAAAGGCGAGCACCGACCCTGGCTCGGTTGGTGCACCGATGTCTGGTGTGGTCATCGACGTCCGTGTCAAGGAGGGCCAAGAGGTCAAGAAGGGTGACATCTTGTGTGTGCAGAGCGCCATGAAGGTGAGCACACAACCTAGTTCTGATTGGGTCCGGGCGCTCACGTGGCTGGTCTATTCAGATGGAGAGCGCGGTTTCTGCACCAGTGTCTGGCCACGTCAAGCGAGTGGTTGTTTCGCAAGGCGACAGCCTGAACCAGGGAGATCTTCTGGTCGAAATCGTTCATTGAGGGCAGCATCGTATTTTTCCGAGATAAGATTAGTGATGTACAATATTGAATGTAACATGAGGGCAATACAATGAAATAGAAACGTCAATCGAACTAGCGTGTGTGTGAAATGCAAGCCATCCAAGCGCGCACCCTGTAATCTATCGGCAGCGATGTGACCGTGTGAGGCGACGTAGTTTAATCTTGCCAGGCGCTGGGTAAAGGTAGATTTGGGGGAATCAAAACTTTTTGGACGAGTGTTGAAGATGGCTGACCGTCTAGACCGCACACGTGTGGAACGAGATGCGTGTAAGGGGCATGAGGAAAGGGCCTATTTAGGCATGTTGAGCGCGGTAGGTGGGCTATATGCGGCAAAGAGTGCGATGGGACATGTAAGACACCTTCCGATCATCAGCGCACAAGGCTAGGGGAGAACAGGGGAAAGAGAATCGAGGGTGCGGGTAGCGAGACGGGCCCCCCAAATGTTTAAATCGGGCTGAGAGACTGTATGCGTATCAGAGCGCGGAAGAGCGGGGACTGTGCAGAGATTATCGCCACTATCGCCACCGCTGAGCATCTCGAGCGGTGCGCTATCGGAGCACAGCCGAGTTGGTATCGTTCCGGGCCTAGGAGGGGCTGAAATGGGATTGACATGGAATTGCGAGTGTTCATGATGTGTGATGTCAAGCAATGTCCCAGCGAGTCTCGGCCGTCATAGGCGCACGTTGCAGCTGTCTAGCCCTCGAGAAAGACCCCCAAATGTTTAAAGCTTGACGCGTCGAGCGGACTGAGCTCGGGGCGCGGAGGACGGCTGCTAACCACGGGACACGTAACGGGAGCTGATAAGCGGGCGCTGACCAAGCAGGGATGTCCGTTATCGTGTGCAAAATCTGGAGGGCGATTGGCTGCCCGGATTCGCTGGTGCGTGTCGATTATCGGAGCGCCGGGCGCTAGATCAGCCAGCTTTCTTCGACTGCCAACCTCCAAGTTGCCGACTTGACCCAGCTTGGCCGCCTCCCGCTCGTCACCGGCTGCACCGCATACAAAAGTGCGTCATATGGCGACCACCACGGCCCCCCACCCCGAGTCGCTGCGTCTCGGCCCCCCTCCGTCGCCGACCCGCCCCCAGCCGCTGATAGTCGATCCTGCGCTCCAAATGCTCTCCGACACCCACTCGACGCCGCTCAGCTCGGAAAAAACCCCTGCGTCGCCCTGGTCGGCGGGCACCACGCTTGCCGCGCCCCCGACACCCTCACCTGTCTCCGCACCGCCGCCACAGTCGATCCCACAGTCACCAGCTCCCCAGTCATGTGCCAATTGCGGAACTGAGAACACCCCACTCTGGAGACGAGATCCGGAGGGTCGCTCGATATGCAATGCGTGTGGTGAGTCGCCGGCTGCTGCTCTAGCACTCGCCTTCTCTCAAGCTCATTACCTGTTCAGGTCTCTACGCAAAGTCTCGCCGACAGCCTCGACCAGTCTCGCTTGGACGCACATCCACCCCGAGCTACACCTTTGTCGCCCAGCAGCCGACTGTCTCGTCCCCAGCAGTACCCGGCGAACTGCCCCCACTCCCACCGCCTCCCCCTCTGGTCCATAACGGAGGCACATGTCCTGGCGATGGCCGCTGTGACGGCACAGGTGGTGCCTCGGCCTGTGCCGGCTGCCCAGCATTTAACAATAACATGGCGACCAACGGCTCCCACCCCCCAGCTCAACCTCAGGCTCGGCCTCCACCTGCCACAGGCTCGGACCGACTCGCCGGAGTGCCTGGTGCTCTGAGCTGCACAAACTGCGGGACGAGCACCACTCCACTCTGGCGGCGGGATGATAGCGGGAATAACATCTGTAACGCTTGTGGTGAGTTGGTCTTCTGATCGTAACATTTACGCTGTACCCTATCACACCATCCCATCCCTGCTATCTCGCCGAGCTTTCGCTGGCCTTGGGGCGCTGCGCCATTACACATTCCTTACTTGTTGGATAAAACATGCCATTTCAGTTGCACACCCGAGATCTTATCAGATTTGGGTGCAGCCCGCATATCTGATAATCTACACGATCGTGGCCCCATTTTCATTTCCCGCTCGCCAGAGTATGCACCGACTTACTTTTTACGTTGGAATTCCCAGGGCTGTATTACAAGCTCCACGGAACCCATCGGCCGGAGGAGATGAAAAAATCTGTTATCAAGCGAAGGAAACGGGTAGCTGCTGCTGGTCCCAGCAAACAGCTCGAGCAAACTGCGGCCGAGGCTCTCGTAGCAGTTGGTCGTCCGCCCGACGGAGCACCTCACATCGAAAACCAAACGTTCGAGGCAGCAGACGGTCAACCTAAAAAGAAGCGACAGCGCAAGACCAAGCCAGCACCAGTCCCCGATTCCGGTCTCAACCCAGGCACTCTTTCAGCCCCTCCAGGTCCACCGAGTGCATCTAGTCAGGGCGACACGGGAACAGAAAGCCCTGTTCCTCTGGGTCGCTACATTGACGAGGCCGCCCTCGTTGAACCTTCGGCTTCGAACAGCCCTGTTGCATCTTATCATCGCGAAGGTCCATTGCCACCCCCGAATCTCCCAGGTATGGAAGACGAGCGTCGGTACAACGGCCGTGGGCGTTTTGCCAGTCCTCATGGTGGACTCGAGCTTCCGCCTATCAATCTTGGTGCTGGGGGTGAGCGCGGGCCCGCACCAGGGTATCTAGGCGCACCGCCTCGGGAGCGGGACGAATCAGGCAAGCCAATTCTTCGTGTGTTTGATCCATCATTAACGTTTTCAACTATTTGGGCATCATCAGCCCCCGTTCATTATGCTCATGATTCCCAAAATCCGCCGCCAGTGCCCACTCGCGCTGAGCTCGAAAGTCACTATGCTGAGCTTCGGGCTGAGCGAGCTCGTCTCGAGGACATGCTTCGCCGCACGGACAAAATGCTCGCGGGGGTGAAACGTGGCCTGGACGAGGCTGGGATTACCGAGAACGGTGTGGACGAGAGGGAGCGGACGAGGGTAAGTCCGAGTAGCCCCACTCCTGCTCCCGCTGAGCGTGTGCGTCTTCCTCCGCGTAGCCCTCGCGTGCGAGCCGGAACGCTCTGGGTTCTGAACGATAACCAGTCTCATAGTTGATGTTTTCATGTTTTATGTATACCTTGTTATCTATCTCCCCCGCTCCTCTGATATTCCACCTATTACTGTTGCCATATTGTGTGTGTGTGTGTGTGTGTGTGATGTAGCTTGTGCCTCGAATTGACTGTGTTTCTGCTTGGGTTTCAAAGGCTGGGGTGTGTCATGTGCTTGATAGACGAACAGTGCTAGGACATTCGTGATTGACGTGTACGCCGTTAGAAGTATACTATAATTCATGGAGCGAAATCGCCTCGACACAATCATGTGTGCTCGAAACCGCCCCAGACGAGGTCTGTAAATCAGACTCTTGGGATCATCGTGCGCATATGGTCGTTTGTCAGGACTTGACGTAATCGAATTTGTTGACGCCTGTTTGTAGGCCGGTGGGTGAAAAAGTCGACATTTTTTTATATCCACCGGATGTGGGAGGAACAAGGTTGAGGCGAGCAAGCGATAAGATTACACCGGGGGGATATGGGCGCGATTGCACTAGCAGAGTATGGCAAACGCTGCACAAGTTTCACCGAGAAGAGGAGTTTCACGTGCCAGCCGGAATCACAGACTTTGCACGCAAGATGGGTCTTGTCTTCCCGCCATCAGCCGCTGTGCTCTCTCCCTCGACCTTTCCTACCCCGGTACCTGTTCTCGTCTCCACCAGCCACCGCGTGTGGACAGCCCTGCGAAAATAGACGGTATTCACTTCTTATCGCCCTCCCCACCCCTTGCACTACAATCACCACCGCAACTACCACGCCATGTCGACCACCGAAACCACGACGATGGCGAACAGGCGACCCGTGGCTCTGACGACGGGGATCATTGACGAGCATGACGCAGATGTGCTCATGGCCGTCCAGGCGCTAGGCGACATGCGGAGCCAAGGCGTTCCCGGCACCTCTGCAACTCCTTTGTACACCGACTCGGGTGCGTTGCTCTGCCACTATCTGTCGATAACAACTAGGCTGAGCCCCAGCCAGCTCCCAGTCTATCAGGCGCAACACCCGCCCCATCTCAATCTGCTGATTCTGCGAATGCTTCCGAGCAATCGATATCTAGGCCCCTGCTGGATGATGATGTCGCCAGCGGCGATTTCGTGTCTCGCGTGTCGACCCTTCCACTTGTCACAAGTGTCCTCAGTGCCTATTCACAGACCAAGGCCAGCTCTCGCGTGGTCAAGGTTTGTGTTTATTTGACGCTCGTACGTATATGCTCACACCGCGCAGTACGGTGCCCAAATGGTCGAGTCCTCTGTCAAGACGATCAGTAGGCCAGTGATAGATCGACTGCCAACTGCGCAGCTGGACGAGTTTGCCTGCAGGCAGTTGGACAAGGTCTGTTTACTCATCGCGGTCATCACCTAGTGTTGATCGACTATCCTATTTAGTTTGAACAACGCTACGGCGCACGCACAGACAGCCCGCGCGACGACTCTCCCCACACGCCCACACCCCGATCCCAGCCCACGCAAGAGCCAGACTCGGGACCCGCGCGCGGCCGGAGTTTGGAGCGACGCATTTCCACTTCGGCCACCAGCGCCACATCATTACGATCCCCCACATCTTCTGCAACGCGTGACGATGGTGTGCCAAGTCTGGATGATGCAGGGTCCGGTATTGCCTCCGTCCCAGCGGCCGATTCAGACCGACAGGTCGCCAACCGCAGCCGCTGGCAAGCCATGTTGCTCGAGGCTGGTGGCATTGGTGCCGCACTCAGTGACGAAAGCATGAAGCGGCTCAAGTATTGCTTGCAGTGGTTGCAGGTAAGCACGCACTTGATCCATATGCCCCCCAAGATACGCGCGTGATGACACGTGATTCTCGTCTAGTACGCGACCAATCGGATTGATAGCCAAATTGCGGTCTTGCGCGAGTTTCTAGATTCGCTCTCCCCAGGCGCTGGGGCGGGCGATCCATTATTGCCTCTGCATCTGGACCAAGACGCACCAGTGTCGCCGGCCACGCTCGCTCGTCTAAGTGCGGTGAAGCGAGATGTAGTGGCAACAATTCGTCAGGCGGTGGATATTGTAAGCCGATATGCCGGTGGGGCGCTTCCCGAGCCTGCACGAGGAACAGTTCGATCCGTGCTCCTTCGTTTGCCTGAGCGATGGGCCTCTGCAGGCCGTGAAGTCACAAACGATGGTCCTGGATCTGGACATCCTGCTCATCGACGGACTGGCTCAAGCTCATCAGCAAGAGCGCCTTACCCACCCCGATCAACTACCCCGGCTGACGGTACCCATGCGGCCCGGCCAGGGCCGCGCCCCCATCCCACAGCAGGTACGGCAGCACAAGCCGCACAACGTGTGATGACGCTGGCGACTGAGAGCCTCGATATGATGCGGGGGGTGACTGGTGTGGTCAAGGACAGTCTTGATCGTGCCGAAGTTTGGGTCGACCGACTGCGGGTGGTTGGCATTCAGCGTGGGGAACAAGGCGCGGACCTCCCGGATTCTTCTCCATCTCCATCCCATCAGAACGGTGGTATTCCCGGCACGCCCGCGCTCACTTCTGGATCTGGTTCGCCTCGCTCGTTGTCGATGCTCACCCCACTTTCACCCATGTCGTTCCCCCACTCGTTCCGAGATGCACTTGCTCACCCGCGGACGAACACGCACTCGGTGTTTTCTTCTTATCCTTCATCTGCCGCTGTGTCCACGGCCGGAAGCGATACCGAAACCGATGGAAACGAAGACGTTAAACCTGCGCTGGGTCATGTACGCAAGAAGCGCCGTAAGGGTGGTGGGCGAGAGGCCAAGCGACACAAGGACATGGATGTTGACGAAGATGTCGATACAAAGTTGCCTTCCATCAAGATTGATTCTGAAAACTGAAACAATATACAAGGCTGTGTCCTTTTCTTGTCCTCTTCATCCTTTCCCCTCCTGCTCTGGACCTATGTTCTTTTGAGAGTACGCGAATCTGTGTTGTACATATATTCTGCGTCGCTCATTCATCGTTTCTCTGTTTTCTGTCTGTCTCACTTTCCATATATGCGCATTTGCTTGTTCTTGGGGCTTTCGTTGGTGCTGGATTCACGTTGTGACATTCAGCATTGTTGTATCGAATAGATCGATGTTTATTTACAAGAGATAACAGATTGAGTTTAAGCTTCCAGAGTGTTCGAGCACGACAGATAGCCTCTCCACAACCAACGTGCCTTGCTGACTGACGTGCCAGACTGCCAAGTCAGATACTGATTACATAACGCGGCCTTGCTGACTCGCTGCCCGTGGTTGCTAATTCACCGGCGGCATCCTATTCAGGACCTCCACTGTCCACTCAGCAGCTTGGCAAGCAGCGACCACGGGCTTAACGAGCATGTCCGCACCTCCACTGACGTCGTTCTATAAAACATGGCCGCCCTTGGCGTCGGGACTGACATCACCAACACCTCCTCTCAACTCTCCCGACTCCCTTGGCTCATCGAGTTCTCCCAATGGCCACTGCTCCTAAATCCGTCGAGCTTTCTCCGGCACCTACTTTGGTTGCAGAGGTGCCGAGCAAGGAAAAGGTCGAACCTCAATCTCTGGCCTCGGCTGCACCTTTGCGCAAATATTTGTTGCTAGCCTTTTTCTGTCTGGGCCAGTTCCTTGACACTTTAAACAATTCTGCGGTATTACCTGCCTTGCCCTCCATCACTCACAACGTCCATCTCACGGAGAGCGACTCTGTGTGGCTCCTTGCGGCATATCAAGCTACCTTTGCCTCGTTTTTGTTGATTGTAAGTCTTATCACCGTCAATCCAATGTATTGGTACTCATTTTGTTTAGAGCGGCCGGGTCTCGGACATCTACAGCCCAAAGCCCGCATTTATTGTCGGCACGGCGTTCTTTGGTGCCATCTCTCTCGGAGGTGGCTTCGTCAACGACCGCATCGTCCTGATTGTCCTTCGAGCTCTTCAAGGAATTGGAGCTTCCCTTACGATCCCGTCCGCCCTCAGCTTGTTGGTCCAGATGTTCCCTGAACCAGCGGAACAAGCTCGAGCCATCGGTCTATTTGGCGCAACTGCGGCGATTGGCAATGGTAAGTTGCTTCATTGGAACAGCTGTTCGCATATGCTCATGATTGTGTCGTAGTTCTTGGCACCATGGTTGGCGCCATTTTCGTTCAATACGCATCCTGGCGATGGATCTTCTGGCTGATTTCGATAATTTCGATTCCGATTGCCGTAGCCTGTATCTTCCTGATCCCCACCACTCCTCGTCATGAGGGCGCCAAGGTCTCTCAGCTCGACTTTGTTGGCGTGTCGACTCTGACGGCAGCCATCATCTTGTTCGTCTACGCCTTGACGACCGGGTCTGTCTCTCCGTGGGCTTCCGCAGGAGTTCTCGTCCCGCTTTTCATTGCGGTCGCACTAGTCATTGCGTTCTTTGTGTGGGAGACCCGAGTTGACGAGAATAACGCGGCACTGTGAGTCATTCATCAATTGTTTCTTCCGGGATTGGAACTGACTATAACCTCACAGACCACCCAAGTTGTGGTTCTATCCCAACTTTGCTGTTCTCTTCGCTGTGGCTCTTATGCCGTACTTCTGGTGGATCCAGATCTACCTCACATTCTCCCCATACTGGCAGGATGTCTTGCATTGGTCCAGCATCATAACTGGTGTCAAGTTCCTGCCTCTGGGCATTGTGGGCGGCGTCATCATGATCAATGGCGAACGAATTGCGAGACTTGGCCGCTCCAAGATCCTTATCCTCGGCGGCCTAAGTCTCTCGCTCGCATCCAGCCTCATGCTCCCCTTTACTGCCAAACTCCGCGACCAGTACTGGCCTCTTGTCTTCCCTGCTTTCATCATCGGCACTGCAGGAACGGCTATCGTCTTCGTCCTCACCAACATTGCATTCTTCCGGACTACTCCTCCCGAGTATGCGGGAACTGTTGGGGCAGTCTTTAATGCTGCACTTCAGCTTGGTGCCGCCGTCGGTACTTCGGCGACGACCTCTATCCAAGCATCCGTCGATGAGCGAACCAACTCTGGACCCGGGTTTGTCGGGCGGTCTGCAGCACTCTGGTTCTTGGTGGCATATGTCGTACTCGAGATCGTGGCTGTTGCGGTATTTTACCGTGAAGAACGATCCTTGAATGACTTGGAAGCGAAGACTCTCGAGGTTGAGCAGGTCGAGGTAAAGGAAGCTATGGCTTTGGCTCTGTAGGACCATAGTGTAGACGTGATGCCATGTGTTGTGCGCTGTTATAACTTCAATTTTTGGGCTAATTTGTATTACGTACCACTTAACTTATGTACGACGACTTGAATAGACTAATAACATCGAATTTTCACATACAACTCGCGATATATATGGGGCCTAAACTTTAGATCCAAGCCAAGGAACTCCAACAAAGCCCACATATATAGTGTTCACACCTTTACAAAACACGCATAAGCCGTGTATCTCCTATTTAATCATGCATATAACCACGATTGTATACAATTACGGATACCCAAATTGGCACAATACAAATTCACAAGTTCGAGTGAGTTCTATCTAGTTCCCCAAGTGCCCGATTCAGACCTGGATCATCACATGGGACATCGGGGATCGATGCAGCTCATCTTGATGAATTATTCGGATCCCGCATTTAAGACAAGGCTTGCATCTCTGGAGGCGTGAGCTTGGTAGGACTGTAACCTTTGTGGATGTCTGGATTCAAACGACCGGGGCCCAGTTTTGCATATATGTGTTCAGTCTGTGTCCTTGCCTGATTGTGCCCGAGCGGTTAGTTGAATTGTGCTTGTGGATCTCGCACGTGAATCGCTGTTCGGTAGCGTCGACCAGCATCGATCCGAGTACTTTATCGAGGACAGGCAAGGCGACCGCAAGAGAGCAAGTACGAGGGCGCCGCAGAGCATATAACCCAATGCTGACGATTTGCTCGGAGACAAGTAGGCCGAAAGCATAATTTGTCATCCGGTCCAAGGTCAGTCCAAAACCTCCCACGAGCACATAAGCGACCGCACAACTCATACGCTCATGCGCCCCTCCCGCCTCATCTCACTCTATAAAACCATCGCGACCTGCTGCTACTGCGTGTGAACCCCTGCTCCCGACCACCTTCGTAACCTGCCATGGCTCCTACTGCTGTCAGTGTGTCCCCCAAGGTTTCGCCACACCTTCCGTCTGCATTGGAGCTCAAGAAGGCCACGATGGCCGCGGCCGAGCCTGCATTCAAGTTCGACTCTATGGAGGATGCGATGGCGGCGTTTGCGAGGGGAGAGTTTGTCGTGGTCATGGACGACGAAGATCGGGAGAACGAGGGCGATCTCATTGCAGCCGCCAACCTCGTCACGACAGAGAAAATGGCTTGGTTCATCAAGCACACCAGGTGGGTTATGTTTTCGTCTTCTGCTCGTGAGCTGGCTCACAACAAAAGTAGCGGCTACATTTGTATTTCGCTGCCAACAGAACGACTGGAGGAGCTCGACGTCCCGATGATGGTCCCAAACAACACCGAAAAGCATAAGACTGCGTACACCGTAACTGTGGATTACAAGTACGGTATGTTTCCCAATCGCATCCGTAGCCATATATGTAGGCTGACGCGGATCGCAGGCACTACAACAGGGATATCCGCTCACGACAGGGCTCTCACGGCGAGGAAGCTCGTCGATCGCCAGTCACGACCTGAGGATTTCTCACGGCCAGGTCATATGGTCCCCCTCCGCGCTCGACCAGGAGGCGTATTGACACGGAAGGGACATACCGAGGCGGCAATTGGTCAGTACACCCGTTCCAAATTTGGGTTTATCTGATACCGAGGCCACCCAGACATGTGTAATTTAACCGGTCTCCCAGCTGGGGGTCTCCTATGTGAGCTCGTCAACGATGACGAGCAAGGCTCCATGGCTCGCCGAGACGACTGTCGAGCATTTGCCGACCGTTGGGGTCTTAAAATGATTAGTGTCGAGATGATTGCTAAATGGCGACTTGAGCATGGCTGCTAGGCAAACGAGTAGATGGGGATATGGGATTTAGATCTAGGCCGAACAAGATCTATTGTACTTTTGGATATTTTTGTGATAATCATTCTTGGACTTGTGAACAATGCCATCCTCCTCCTAATAGTTTCAATGAATGCAAACAGCTCCCGCTCCTCGGAACCGGACATTATCCGATCGCTATTGCCCCATGTGCACAGGTAACCTCCACCTCCACCGTCATCATGCCAGATTTTCAGTCAGCAGCGATCGTCGATGTCATGGCCGGGAGCTATATCACATGGAAGATTTCTCCGATAACGTATATAAACAGTCCCATGTCTTGACGATCCAGTCCACCGCTTCATCCCCCAACAGCTATCCAATATGGTCGTTAAGAACTCTGACGTCAAGGTCGAATACGAGTACGCGGGGTTACTGTAAACCGTACCAAACATTATTAATTCCATACCGACAGCCCCAAGAACATGCAATTCCGCCGCCTTGGCTCTGCTGGACTTCGTGTTCCAGTTTTCTCCCTGGGTGGATGGCTTACATTCGGTGGCACTGTCAAGGGTGACCCAGTGAAAGAAATAGTAAAAACTGCATTTGAGAATGGTAAGTAGAGGTGCAACAGCTAGCATCTTGAACTGGGTGATCGACTTTGCATGCCTAAGGGATCAACATGATTGACTTGGCCGAGGCCTATTCCAAAGGTGAAAGCGAGCGTGAAATGTAGGTTCGTTATCCTGTGCTAGTTGGTTGAGATAACACGAAGTGCAGTGGGCGTGTCCTCGAGGAATTGGGCATCCGTCGCTCGGACATGATTCTTACAGGCAAAATCTTCTTCGGTTTGGGCCGCAAAGGTCCCAACGATAGGGGCTTGTCTCGGAAGCAGTAAGTTGCTAATCCTAGATCGCACTGCTTCTGAATACCAAAACTGCTATTAGCATTGTCGAGGGTGTAAACGAGACTCTTGAACGTCTACGCACCGACTATGTTGATATCGTTTTTGCGCACCGCCCGGATCCTACTGTGCCGATGGAGGAGATTGTTCGCGCATTTAATCACGTCATCGATACTGGCAAAGCTTTCTACTGGGGTAAGCCCGAAAATATGTTGAGTCCTTGCCCCACAGCGTCTTATGCTTTGTCTTCAAGGAACTTCCGAATGGAGCGCCCGCCAAATCGAGGAGGCACACCATGTTGCCCGCGCTCTTAACTTAATCCCCCCAGTTGCAGAGCAAGCTCAGTACCAGTAAGTTCCGCGGTTAAGTTGACTACCAGCTACCTAACTTCTTGCGCAGCTGTCTTCACCGTCAGCGCTTCGAGGTCGAGTACAAGTCAGTACCCATACCGTTGTTACTAGCATAGGATGACTGATTGGTTTATCCAGGCCAATCTATGAAAAGTATGGCTATGGAACTACTATTTGGAGTGCGCTTGCGAGCGGTCTATTGACTGGCAAGTACAACGACGGTGTCCCTAAGGGTAGCCGATTCGACACAAATCCCGAGTTCTTCAAAGATACCGTTGATAGTTTAACTAAAGAAGAGTGCGTTTGTTTGTTTCTACGGCTACCTTCATAGCTCATACGCCGCGTTTAGGGGACAGAAAAAGATTGAAAAGGTGAAAGAACTGACTAAGTTTGCTGAGAATGGTGGGTTTGGGCGAGTGCCTTTAGGTTCGATTTTGTGTTAATGATAGTGGATGCTCAGAACTTGGTTGCTCCGTGTCGACTCTCGCGCTCGCTTGGGCTGCCTCGCACCCTAATGTAGGAGCACTTGATACTCTGCATACCATCGATTGCTAATAGTTCGATCCAGGCTTCGACCGTTATCCTTGGTGCAACCAAGCCAGAGCAAATCATTGATAATCTAAAGGCATTGGATGTTATCAAAAAGATTACGCCAGAAGTACGCAACTGCTTGACAATAAATATGGTGATTTTAGTGACTGACTCGTCCCTAGGTACGGGAAAAGATCAACAAGATTCTTGATAACGACCCAACTCCAGAGCCCAACCTGCGCCCTCTGTAAAAGATTGAACAGGAAACCGTTGTATTAAATTTGTCGAAAATAAAACATCTGAAACGATTTTCAAATCAAACATGCTGCATAAAGTCTGCGTCGGTTGAATATATGCGTGCATTGCCCAGTCTTTGATCGCAGGCTTCCTTTACTTTTGAAGCTCCCTTTCCAGGGTCGTTTAGTGCCTGGCCCGTCGGATCGTAGTTCGAAGGTAGGAAATAAACTTGCCTCAGGTTATGGTCACGCCATTCCTCGTGATGAATCTCCTTATGCATGGGCTTGACAAAGCGGGGCGATGGATTCAAGAACGGAAGATGATCTACAAGAGATTTGGAGTCTTCCACCACCGTTCTGCCTGCTTGCCGCGTACAAAACCACATTACTGTGATAATGGTTGTTAAAAACTCTGATGTCAAGCTCGAATTTGAGTAAGTTCAACGGCCATTATATCGACGTTCCAACTCAATACAGACCTCGTATGTTAGCCCGAAGAATATGCAGTTCCGTCGCTTGGGGGCGTCCGGCATTCGAGTACCAGTATTCTCGCTCGGAGGTTGGCTGACTTTTGGTGGAACAGTCAAAGGCGATCCTGTGAAAGAGATCGTAAAGCTTGCTTTTGACAACGGTGCGCTTCCAGCCTTCTATGATGTTGCCGTTATACCAAACTCCCAAATACTCATACAGGCATCAACATGATTGATGTGGCCGAGTCGTACTCAAAAGGGGAAAGCGAGCGTGAAATGTAAGCGCATATAGGTATACTTGTACTAGCAGACTAAGGGGCTTTTAGCGGGCGTGTCATTGAAGAATTGGGTATTCGACGTTCAGATCTCATTTTATCTAGTAAAATATTCTTCGGCCAGTCTGATCGCAGAGGGCCAAACGATAAGGGGTTATCCCGCAAGCAGTAAGTACTTACGTGTCTCCCCATCCGGATTCATCTGGACATCCTGACTCTAGTATCGTTGAGGGTATGAACGAGATACTAGAACGGCTTCGTACCGACTATGTGGATATTATATTTGCCCATCGTCCGGATCCCACCGTGCCTATGGAAGAAATTGTTCGCGCGTTCAATTACCTGATTAATTCTGGCAAAGCCTTCTACTGGGGTATGCCTAGCAGTGAATTCATGACGGGTAGACCTACCTAATCCATACATATTTTAGCAACGTCTGAGTGGAGCGCTCGCCAGGTGGAGGAGGCACACCATGTCGCGTCTGCTTTGAAGCTTATTGCCCCCATAGCGGAGCAGGTGCAATACAAGTGAGTTGAATTCCCACTGTCGCTAGTACCTTTTGGTCTCATCGTAAGCCGCAGTTGCCTACATCGCCAACGATTCGAGTCCGAGTATAAATATCTGTACGACAAGTATGGATATGGGACAACTATCTGGAGTCCGCTCGCAAGTGGAGTCCTCACAGGCAAATACAACGACAGGATTCCGGTAGGTAGCCGATACGATACCAATCCAGTGTTTTTCAAAGATGCTATAACGAGGTTATCCCAAGACGAGTACGTGCATATAATAGGTTCAGTGTATCACAACAACTCACTGCATGACAAACAGGGGTAAACAGAAGATCTTGAAAGTCAAGGAATTAACCAAACTTGCAGAAACCGGTAAGTCGACCTTACGGGCCCACGAGTGATTGATAGATTCGAGTTTATCAGAGCTGGGATGTTCGATTACTATCCTGGCACTGGCCTGGGCCGCCTCTCATCCTAATGTAAGAACTCAGAAGATCGATTGAGTTTTATTTAAACGAAATCCTCTCTGTAGGCATCAACCGTCATCTTGGGAGCAAGTACACCTGAACAATTGACCGAAAACCTCAAGGCACTAGAAATTATCAAGAAAATCACACCAGAGGTACGTTCTATCCCTCCCTGTTAGGATGCCTACCGATGATACACCTGCAGGTACGGGAGAAAATAGACAAAGTACTCGACAACGTGCCCACTTCTGAGCCGAACCTTCGTCCGCTCTGACGTTGTACATGCTCGCAAACTGTTATCGTTAAAGTCCAATTTTGTAGTTTGAAATTATGCGTACAAGCATTCAGGCATTAATACATTAGGAAAAGACGCAAGAAGAGGGCAGGAATATGATACATCTACTCCAAATCAAAGACGAGCACTTCGGCATCCGTGGTACCAGTGTTGGTAATCTCGATTTTCTCGCCTTCGGTCGAGGCCGCAAACGAGCCGTCTCCCTCATGAAGTTTAAGCCCGCCGTTCAATTGAACATTCGCACCGTTAGCCGCTTTGGGGTTGTATCTAGGTCGAATGTTAGGTGGTTGGATCACAATAAACAAACAAACTCACCCTGAAGTCTGGATGTTGTGGATGTAAGCTTTGCGGGCCTTTTGGCCTTCGGCGGGAGCAGGGAATGTGTGTACGACAGACTTGCCGGGCGACAAGATAGTCGCGTACACCGACAGTTGAGCATGTACAGGGGTTGGGCCGGACCCCTCACGCTCATTGGTCACGTCCTTGGCTCCAACTGGCGCAACAACCTTCAGGAGCGTGTCACGCTTTTCGGCGTCGGTGAAGTGACGAGTATAGTAGGATGGCTTGAGCCTCGACTGGTTCGGGAGGAGCCAGATCTGGAGGAAGTGGACCTCCTTCTCCTTGTGACGATTATACTCGGAGTGGCGGATACCGGTTCCTGCGCTCGTCATTTGGACGTCACCACGCTTCATGATTTCAGTGTTGCCCATGCTGTCTTTGCTACAGAGAAACCGAGGTGAGATGAAGCCGCAGGACCAAACCGAACAAGACGGGCAACGTACTGTTCGAGTTCTCCAGAGACGATGTAAGAGAAGATCTCCATCTCGCGGTGAGGATGGGTGCCGAAGCCTTGAGTGGGCTCGACTCGGTCCTCGTTGATTACACGCAAGGAGCCAAAGCCTTCGAACCTGGGGTCATAGTACCTATGTTGTGGCGTCCAATTAGTACGTCTGAAATCGAGAGCTTGGGCCGAAAACAACTCACATGGCAAAGGAGAACGTGTGGAAAGTCTTGAGCCAGCCTGTTTGTTCATTCGTTCGAGTTAGACTTGCATGGGCAGAGAAGTCAAGATGAAGACATACCATGGTCGGCGTGGCCACGATCCTGGGAAAGACGCGGAACAAGGCGCACGTTGGGGTGGTTGGGTGAGAGAGCGGCGGCGGCCATTTTAATGTGAGCGGGGTTGGATGTGCTGTGGTGAGTAAACTGGGACAAGGCACGTCCTAGGCTGAAGGGCATAGTGAAGAGGAGAGCACGAAAGGCCCAGGTTTTTATAGGCGCAATCGTGACGAACTACAGGGAAGGTACCAGCAGGCTCTGGGTTCGTTGATAATCCACACTGTCGGCTGCTGACAGATGTGAAAGGGCGGCAAAAAGAAGGCACAATGACAATACGAGGCAGAGCTGGTTAGAGCTTTTTGTATTTGATCAGCGTGGGAGGACCATAGCCAAATGAGGTGGGGTCGTCATTGAGCTAGGCGGCAGATATGGAATATCTTTCCCGCTGTCTCAGCTGCGGCGGAACAACCATGCGGAGCAGTTACGGAGCTTGCGCGCGTCGACTGTTAGCCGATGATAGTCTGACTGATACGAGAACAAGTTACCATATATGGTAATCTTTGCCGGCGCTACCTGTGTATGTCCAGTCAGCGCCCCGAACACCCCTGGACTCGTACGTTTTAGAACGTTGTAGAACGAAGAGCGGTATGGCCTCGGTGGCAAGGATATCATCGGAAACAATATAGAAAGGGGTTAAATGTGTTAATTACTCTGCTCCGCCTTCCAGCCGACCCAAGCCGCGAAACGAGGATGCAGTAGGCCGTCCGCGAGGCGCCATACCTGAAACTTCTCGTTGGGATTGCCGCCAGCTGAGGTCGACTCCCAGTTCAGCCACTCTTCGAGAAACACTCTTATAACATCCTCGTCCCGAAGTTCGATGAACACGAGTACGGGCGAGCGACACGTCGACAATACTCGAACGAGCGGCCGAACGAGCGCGGTGTTGTAAATACAATCAACGCACAGCACCAAGTCGGCTTCGAACGACGGCAGGATAGGCCATGTCCAGTCGAGGGCCTCGACGGAGACTTTGTCGGACTTGGCGTTTTTGCGCAGGAGCGGGACAAGCTCTGGCAAGTCGGTGAGAGTGATGCGACCGGTTGTCGCGAGAAGAGGAGGGAGCGCGCGTCCAAGGATGCCTGTGCCGCTGCCAAGCTCGACTATATGCGCACTCGCGAGCAGTGCGGGGTTGAGAAGAGCTGAATGTGGCGGAAGGGGTGGGAAGAAGTGTTGTTGGAGAAGAAGTCGGGCCAGGTGAACGCTTGATCGAGATTATATGTCAGACGGAGATAACCTCCGAATTACACAATGCCACGGCTCACCTAGCCCGCCAGACGACGCTGCCTAGGAAATCTATAAGTGGAACGGAACGACGAGTTGAATGGCCTATACCTACCGGTGTCACCTTTGCGACTTCGCAAGCCGGTGATATCCTGGGACACTTCGATTTCGATGACCTTTTCCTGGTTGATGTCCTTGCTCTCCCGACGAGCCTTGCCGTGTCGGCTTCGACCCTTTGTCACCTGCGGGCCCTGGGGTTGATCGAGGACAGGAGGATGCAAAGTAAAGTTTAGGGTAAGAGTGTTGGCCAGAGAGTCGATAGAGCCAAGTCCCTGGATGCCATCCTCGTCCTTATTCTCAAATGATCGACTGTAGAGTAGAAAGATCTGTGCTATTTTGGGTAAATTATGCCCTGATTTGGTTATATTGGTTGGCCCACCTCTTCGTCCGCGTCCACGACCTTCACCGAGCCCGATGGTAAGATGACCAAGCCTCCAGGCACCTGGGGAATGTCGTCGACAAATGGCTTGGTGGGCTCGTGAGCGTAGTCGTCATAGGCCATCGTGCGACGTCACCAAGATGGAAGACTGCGATCGAACGGAAAACCCGGTGCCAAGGTGTATGAGTAGGGGCGGCGAGTGGAGCAGGTGGAGGGGAGCCGAGACCGCTGAAAACGTCACCAACGTGACGTTGGTGGGGCTCGGGACGGAATCCGCTGCCGTACCAGACGGATTTTGGTGCTCGCAGCGTCGGGTTTCTTCTCCGAGAGACAAAATAGTCAGCCTCACACTGCCAACGTCTTGTGTTGGAAGATTCACAGCTGCGGAAAACACAGCGTTGGTTAAAGAAACCAATGCTCCCGAGGCGTCTGGGTTGAGGCTCGGCGCAGCTCAAATGAAATGGGAGTCGCGTTACCATTACGTTGTTTCCCACGTGCTAGCCATGGCCAAGGCTAGCTCCTGCCAGAGGGCTGTCTGCATTTTGTACATTTCTATGGGTGAGCGATGGCCGAGACAGCACAGACAGCACTAGCGAAAATCCAAGCAAAAAGGGGCGATATTCCAGGGCGCGGAAACAAGGGGCAATAACATGACATAATGGGATGACATAATGCCAGGGTCCACTGCGCAGTCGAACGTTTCCTGCCGCTTTCCACAATACCGTCACTCCTTGGCCAAGTTGTGTTCTGCCTATAAGTACATTGCCTTTGCTGGTCAAAGCACTCTGCTCTACTCCCGCCGTAATGATCTGGTCTCCGTCGCTCCTCCTACTCGCTCTCGGCGCATCTGCCGCTCCTAATCCCGCACCCAAACCTCTCGCCGTCCCCCTGACAAGGCGGCAGCCCGTCAAACGTGCGGTGCATGACGCAAGCTGGGCGAAGTCCATGGGGGAGTCTCTGAACAGCAAATACGGAGGAGGCTCCCGAAAGCGTGCGAGTGGAACAAATGCTCTCGTGAACAGAGGGACCGACTCAATGTATTATGGCTCGGTCGCCGTCGGAACTCCCCCAGTTGCTTTCAACGTCATTCTCGACACCGGTAAGCACACATATGCTCTACCCAACCAAAGCTGACTCGGCTCCTAGGATCGTCCGACCTCTGGCTCGCGTCGTCAACGTGCTACACAGGTTGCCGTAACGTTCCTACCTTTGACGCCAGTGCTTCTTCGACTTTCAAAAAGTACGTGATCCAACTTCCCACAAAGGAATCCACGCCAACATCCGTTACACAGCCTGAGCACGACGTTTGCTATCCGGTATGGATCTGGCCAAGCCGCAGGCGAGCTTGGCAGCGATTCCGTCAAGATGGCTGGCTTCCAAGTAGACGGCCAGACGTTTGCCTTGGCGGATCAGGTTTCGGCCAATCTCCTCTCCAACCCGATATCAGGTCTTATGGGCCTCGGCTGGAGCACGATTGCCTCCTCGGGTGCGACTCCAATGTGGGAGACTTTGGCTAAGGGAAACCAGTGGACCGAGCCAGTCATGTCGTTTTTCCTCACTCGGTTTATCAACGTTGATAACGCCGATACTCTCGAGCCTGGAGGAGAATTTATGATGGGAGGCACCAATTCCAACCTATACACTGGCGACATCGATTACGTCGACATTCCGAATGGCCAAGAGTCTTATTGGCTTATTCCCCTGACCGGCCTTGGCGTCAACGGAGCCAATGTTCTGAGCGGCACCGAAAATGCTGCTATTGATACTGGTACCACGCTTGTTGGTGGTCCCACTGGCTCCATCGAAGCTATTTTCGCCCAAATTCCCAACTCTCAGCGCGGTACCGGCGACCTCCAGGGATACTATCTCTACCCCTGCTCCACCTCGGTCACAATCACCATGACATTCTCTTCCCGCACCTGGACTATCGACCCCGCCGACTTTTTGCTCATGCGTGCGTCTAGCACAATGTGCGTTGGGGCCTTTTTCGCACTAAACTTGTCCGGTTCTGCGCCTTCGTGGATCGTCGGTGACACGTTCCTGAAGAACGTATATTCTGTCTACCGCTTCAATCCACCCAGTGTCGGGTTTGCAAACCTGAGCTCGAATGCATTGGCGCAAAACAGGCTCGGTGGAGACTTGCCGAGCACCACCATCGGCTCGAGCCCTGCAAGTGCCACAGGAAAGGCTTCCAACGGCGCTGTGGGAGGCAGTGGAAGTGCGATGTCGGTGGCCGCGGCCTTGGGTGCCGGCGTACTCGGCGCGATTCTACTTTAAGCTGTCTGAGAGAGTGGGAGTGTGATACCCTTGGCGTGCATGCGTACTAGAGGGGGAGCAACATCGGACATAACTAGTTTTTTTGCATCACATTTATGCATTTTTAAACAGGATTTGTATGTGTATTATTAAACACGACCTTACAATAGATCGATGCTAGTTCTTTATACGCCACGTGGTGTGAGCTCAATGTGATGCTTGTCAGTTTCTATACGGCCCATCTCTGGCAGCTTGACAGAGTTGGTCGGCTCTGCTTAGGCTAGACGGGTTTAGCAGGGACATGCGGCGCTAGCACATGGTTCCTCAGCCTTCGCCTTCTCTTCTGCCAACGGCAGCACCGAAGCCGCGATACTCGAATGGTTGGACTCGAAGATGATAAAAAGACTAGCGGGACGTTGGCACCTAGTCCTCCCTCGCTAGGTCGACGAGCTGCGATGGTTGCGGTCGTGTTTGCGTTGGTCGCGTCTGCCATGTTCCGGTGGGCGATGTTTGGGATGTGGCGAGGGCAGCCGTTGGAGATGTTGCCGAGCGCAACGGCGCAGGATACTTGGTGAGCTCATGCTCTGACCCATTTATTTGAGGTTTCTAAACGTTCGGCGTGTAGGTGTGGAAAGTATTACAAGTAGGTGTTATCTACGTCTCACTCCTGGATACATCAAATGAACTGTATTTTAGACCAGGTTTACCTGCTCGGCCTCCAGGCGGAAACTTTCCTGTCCCATCTACTTCGTCTACGCCTCTTCTCAGATTCGAATGCTGGCCCTCGCTCCGTCCCTTTGTCTCCGGACTCGACACCAAAGGCTCGATCCTCCTCTCCGCCTCGACAGTAAACACTGTACCAGGCGTATCATACTCTTCCAGCACAGACGGCACCCTATTCCACGTTACTGCCCAACTTGACGGACACACGGTCGCATCCAATGTCTCGCTTTCTCTCAACGCAGGAACACTGAACCAAACTCCCGCGATTGATTTCGTCAAACTCGGCTTGAGGCCCCGTCGAGATGCGTACAACTTGACATGCAGTGCTACAGCAGCCAAGAGCGGCAAGGTCTTCAAGAGCAGCGCCAGTGTACAGTATTTGCCCGCCAAACCCAAGGGGATTGGTGCAGTCGTCCAGATGGACGGTCGCACCGGTGGGTTGGTCCCCTCGAGCGGCGCCAAGAGTCCGGTCTTTCCGTTTGGATTTTACACTTCGTTTGGGACCTATTTGGCCAAGAATATTTCTATTCTGGATGAAATCAAGAAAGAGGGGTTAGCTGGTTTCATCTAGGCGTTAAAATTGCCTCGGACTAACCGATGTATAGGTTCAATATGGTTCACCCCATTCCGACGTTTGATAATGCAACAGCGTTGGAGCTTGTGTTAGACCGAATGGAGCAATTGGGCTTGTGGTTGGTGTATGATATGCGATGGCACGTATTCTTTTAGCTTAGCCGTGGCTTGAAAACTGAAACAACAGCACAGGGATTACAAGAACCTTACGGCAGTCCGTGCCCAGGTCGAAGCAGTTAAAAAGCGGAAGAACTTGCTAGCCTGGTATACAGCAGACGAGTGAGAATTCACATGCTCAACTATGTAGAAGACGTACTAACTTCTATACAGACCAGACGGTTGGGGAGATGCGTTGGACGCGCCTCAAAAAGCAGCAGATTTGATCAATCAATTGGATGGCTATCACCCTGTTGCCGTAGTATGTATTGTTTGTTTAAAATACTTAGGACGCTGATTCATTGGAACCATAGGTCCTAAATTGTGACGACTACTATTTCACCGAGTATACCGCACATCACCAGATCGTTCTTCAGGACACCTACCCCATAGCAATCAACGCGACATGGTCCAAGGTCTGGAACACGCCGTGCACACCCGAAATCGGTGATTGTGGGTGCGATAATTGCGAAGGCCAGTTGGAGGACATCTCCGAGCGAACAGACACATATCGCAACCGGCTAACGTGGGAAGGACGGGGAAGGGAGACCGCTGTGTGGGCTGTACCACAGGCGTTCGGGCCGGAAAGGTCTGGTTTCTGTGTTCGTCTTGGGTATATGCGTTGCTCATGCCGTTCTACACAGTTACTGGTCCAGAAGACCGAGTGCGCAGGAGATTGTTTTGCAGAGCTTATTGGCAATCAACCATGGCAGCCTTGGTAAGTATGTTTCTTCATGTTTCAGTTGACTATACTTATCGATTAACGCAGGTGTCATGCCTTGGAACGATCATCCTGAAGATCCAACTATGCGACCGAGCATTTCTCCACTCGCCAAAGCGCTTCCAGCCATGACGCCATACATCCTTGGGAGTAGTAGCTCTGTTAATCGCCCAAAGATCGTGAGCGGGCAGCGCATTGATGCGACAACTTGGACAAACGGCGACAAGACCCTGCTCATCGCGCTCAATCTCAACTATGCGTCTGTTGAAGCTCAGATTGAGATAAAATCTTACAGCGCACCGCTATTGCTGTTCGAGAATGGGGCGGCCGTGGTACCTCAGACCGGTGTGAAACAAGTCCAGATACGGTTCCAGCCGCTAAGCAGTATCGCAGTGGTATTCTAACTCTAGTCTGGCCCAGTATATAGCTCGGGAATACAACGCATGCACTGCGTGAAACTTGAATACAATGCATCTATCACAGTTTGCCTTTAGGCAGCGCTTTTTCGTCCTGCCAGGGACCCCACTCTTTGAGTTTTTCAGCACGAGCCGCGTCTCTCAAGACAGGCACAGTTCGCATTGCAGTATCAAACCTTTCCTCTGTTGATCGCTGATTAGGTGCCCGCACCTCAAAATCTGGCTGTTGGGGGTGATACGCTACCATAGCCGCGTGCAGCAAGATAGACCTATCCCATAAAATTCAGCTTCGAATTTAGCAAATTAGGCTCCGTCGTACGCACGCTGTAAGTCCAAAAATAGGTTTGACTCCCTGCTCCTCCCGCCCTGTCAGGAATCGATGGAAGCGCACAGGCTCTTTTGCAGATCCCCACGCAACGTCTACGTAGGTGTGGTATGGTGCGACCTCTGGTTGCTCTGGAGGCGGATACGCTGGTGTGGACTTTGCATTGTGCGCTTCCATTGAAAATCTTTTGCGGTTCGCAAAGAATAATGGTTGTTTTGATCGGGGTTTGGAGGGTTTAGCTTCTCCTTCGTCTCTTTGATGTGACGGATTTGCGGGGAGAGAAGACGCGTGCGGAGGATGGGTCAAGCGAATGGCACCATCTGCTGGAGGGTTGGATCCAAGAGGGAAAAGTTCAATGGGCGGTTCTTCATAGAGAAATGCTCGAAGAGGATGGGTGAATAGCAAATCGACTTCGGGAGCATTGAGCTTTGGTTTGAGGGATTGGTCTTTGATAAGAACAACCACACTGCCCATGAATATATTAGTTCTAGGTTCTGTACGTTGAAACGCTTTACTCACGGGGTGACAATCAAGTTGTTTCCCGACACTACGTTACGTATTGATTTAGGAAGGGAGCTCGAGAGTGAGGAACAAAACTTACAGAAAGGCTCAAGTATACAAAGCAACGGTATCCTTCGTTTGTCTATTGGAAGCCCGACCTGTGGCTACGTTCAACACCACAGTTCAACGTAAATGATTGCGGAATCTTGCCTCTTCGTAGGCTTCTCTTCGCTGTAACGACATTCAGAGTATATTCTTGATGTGGTCGCTTTGTACATACCGCAGTATCCTCAATCGTACGGTCGTTTGGTTCCACCTTTCCTCCTGGGAGTGATGTGTCGCCTCCGTATGTTCGTAAGGCCATTGAACGCCTATGGGAAAATTTCAAAATAATAACGGCTTGCGTTAGCACTTTGACTTACCTGCTGAGTAGTACATATATGTCGCCTAGCCTCCCAACGAAAAGTGCAACCAAAACGGCCGCTTGTCGCGAGCGGGGAAATCGCTTGGGTCTACCTGGCAGAGGGTATGCTGGCTTATGATCTAACAGTTGCTCCAGCGCCCTAGATGGTTATGAAGGTGTATTAGAAAGGACGCACTTTACACCGCCCAATGTCATACCTACATTTCAGACTCCGGCTTCAATGTTAGATGCTCGCCAGCTGCAGACTTCAACCTGGAGCTCATTTTGGCTGTCCTACGAGGCATAGCAGAATTTTTCAGCGGTTTAAATATATTTCGATGCCGCAGTATGACGACGTGAGAATACGACGAGCTGAGACTGCCTGGGGGGTTATGGATGTGGGGTGACCGGCCACACGGCTAACGCCGTCAGCCGAGCAATCGAGCAGGGAACGCTTCACGTGATTGTAGGTCAGGAACATGTAAACTTCAACACTACTGAAATGTTATTGAGATGGGCATGTATGCACGATAGCTACATGTAGGATAACTTAATCATGTAATGTAGGAGGACGGGGGTGAGCGTTCAAAAGGGATAGGGTGTGAACCAGGTGTGTGTCGTCTGACCCAATCCCAAAAGTTGGTTCCGTAATTATAGTAAACGACTCCAAAGGCTGCACCGCCTAAATGTGCCCAATGGTCAAACATCCTGTTTCGTCGTTAATACGCAAACTTGTATGATTCTGCGGTCTGGCCTCACCTCCAACCACGAATAATACCCAAACATCTAAACAGACCATTGCACCGACACCAGCACCGATGGGTACCGACACGAAAGGAAGGAAAATGAGTGAGACGTTCGCATCGGGGAACGCTAGGGCGGACGCTGTTACAGTCGCATATATCGCCCCAGATGCACCGAGGGATGGAGCGATAGTCATGGCTGCTGCAGTAGCGGGTGTCATGTCGGCCTTGGCCGAGTTTGATAGCAGGGCTCGGAGAAGAATGGGGAGCCGGACGCGAGTCGATACGATATGAGACAGGTAAGAAGAGAAAAGACCGGCTTTGAAGGATTGGGTCAGTACGACTGCTGGATTTGCGACGACACAACCTACCGCTCAAGAAGAACGCAAGAAAGTGATACATGCTAGTCGACTCTGGCATACCTGAAGATGCTGATGCCTGTTGTTTCTTCAGGACAGAACTCATGGCCGTTCCTAAAATTATCGTCAGGATACCCGCTGTTAATTGGTAAGTTTAATCACTAACCAAACGACATTAGAGCCAAAGAGTTAAACGCCAAATGCATGAATGCAGAGTGGCTGAATATGCTTGTTGCCATCGTGTGAAACCGGCCGGATAGGGGGTCGTGCAAGAAATGGCGGTTCATGAAGAGTCGTAGTGCCGGGATCTGCCATGCTACGAATATAGTAGCGCACAAGGCTGGATTGATAGTACTGTCACGATGAGATCGACGGTGAACGAGAACATCATAACTTGCAGGTTATCATTATAGTTGTCCGACGTCCCTCTCCTGCACTCAGCCAGTTATTGGCTGCAATATAAGCACTTCGATTGATAAACTGGCGAACAGCACCGGGCAGCATGGCTGTGTTGTCTCTGAGAGAAGTCAGAGTCTCCGTAAGTCTCTACTCAATCATTAGTTGGAACAGCTCGTTATGCTACGGTAAACGCACGTATTTGAGGTCTAGCAGACGAGCTCGCTGAAGCTCTGGACTTCCCGGTATCGTCAAACCCCTCCACCACTGCCCAGCACCTAGCTTTTCGGCCCAAAATTGAGTATCTCGATTTGTAGCCGTGCCGGCCGCATAGTACGCAAGCCCCGAGACTCCGAGGGCAAACTAGCAAGTGTGATTAATGTGAGTCATGCTGCAGCACTTGGCTAACATACAAGTGTGGGACGGAGGAGAGATGGCATTGTGAGCTCCTCGGTGAAGCTTGGCTGCACAGGGCGACCATTGTTTGTCCAGTGGATGTGCTCCCGATGATGAACGTCATGACGAGGGAAAGACCTTCCAGGCGAGAACGAAAGCGGCCGCCTGGGAAGTGTGTTGCTGGGTGTCCTGAGCCCATGAGAGCATGCTCGAAAGATGCCCAGGCTGTTGGTCGCCAGCCGCCTGATCGTCATGATGAGCAAGAGTGACACGGCTGGTTGGCGCCGAGAAGACTCCGTCCATCAGCGCTTATTGGCATTTAATTGTGCCCTCATTACAGATTTTCGGCAGATGCCAAGAGTGAACTCTCCGCCTGCGCATCTTGGGGATCTTCGGCAGTCTTTCCCAAACATCCAGGTGACAATGAAACATATGAACATGTACCCATGGATTTCCCAGTCGTCCCTGCGGCGTATATCGCTTGTACCTTGTCTTGGGTGACAAATGTCTATATGGAGTCCGATCTTCTGGATCTCTCGGCTTGGATAATCGTGGTTGAGACGACCAGCTGGCGAGAATTATGTTCTTGAGGTTGAAATCATGTGCTCGCCGACAAATCTAGAACTGGTACGGCGCCGTACCCAAGTTGTCGCGACCAACTTCCAATATGGCAGCGAGTAATGTTGGGGATTACCCCCTCCTTCCCTTGTCGCTTTCGCCCTTCGAATAGGCACCGTGGTGTTGCCACAAGCCGGCCGAGCTTGAAAAGAGAATCTGGCTGCCACATGCGGGCCAGTCCGACTCCCAAAGGGTGCATGAGACCAACGTCCCCTGGCCGACCCTGGCCGCTCTATTACCAGCGTATATAATTGCATACACCTGTTCGAACCGACTCTAGTCTCACTCGGTGTACGCCCACCCCCACACTCGCTTTTGCAATCTCAGCACACTCTTTCACGCTCCTTCATTTATCCCCTCATTTACATAGCAAATATGCTTATACCTCTTCTTCTACTGCACCTGTTAACTCTGGATCTATGCGTCCAAGCTCGCCTCGAGCGACAGCTGCGAACTGCCAGAGGGCACCATCACTCCATTGCCAAAACAAGAGCCGCTCCTGTGCTACCGAGCGGCTGGTCTTACAAGTCGTGTGTCCGCGAGCCTTCATCTGGGCGCACACTGACAGGTGAGAGTACCCTGTGTACGCTGTGTTCCTCTATGCTAACACTTTTTCAGGTTATTCGTTTGTATCGTCTACGATGACGGTGGATTCGTGCGTTTCAGCTTGTGCAACGCGGGGATACGCATACGCAGGGGCTGAATACTCCAACGAATGCTACTGCGGCAATGCTTTTGCTGGCGCTTCTACCGGCGGAGGCTCCGTCCCTCCTGAAAGCGAGTGTAACATGCCATGCGCCGGAGATTCGTCTCAGATTTGTGGAGCCGGGAACCGACTCTCGGTCTATACGAATGGACAGGCTCAGCCCGGCGTGCCTGTGCTACCAAACGGCTGGTCCTCGGCGCCCAAGTGTATTACCGAGGCTTCGACTGGTCGCGCTCTGGTTGGCAATTCACTTACCTCCCAGAGCATGACCCTAGATCAATGCATCGACCTTTGCGACCAGACTGGATTCCAGTACGCGGGTGCAGAGGCATGTTTGATCATAAGGTTAATTATCCTAGTCTAATCAAATTCGTTTAGTATGGCGCAGAGTGTTACTGTTCAAACACTATTTCCACGGCGAACGGCGGTGGAATTGAGGTTCCGGCTTCTGACTGTAGTATGGATTGTGCAGGTACTTTGTCCGATGTGGAGAGATCACCCCAGGTATTGACGGTTAGATAGGAAACTCGCAGCAAAAGTGCGGCGCGGGGTATCGCATCACTCTTTATACCAAGAATACTGCGACTAATCCTCTGCCGACGGGATGGATCAAGAACTTCTGTACGGTAGATCAAGACGCGCGCGTGCTCAGCGGATATAGCTTCACAGACAACTCGGGAATGACTCCTGCCACCTGTATCTCGGCATGTGGCCAGCGTAACTTCATGCTGGGTATGTTTTTTCCTTAACCACTTGAATCAACGTTAACCTATTGAGCACAGCTGGAGTTGAAAACGGTAACGAGTGTTATTGCGGGAACACTATTAACCAAGCTCTTCCGACCAAAGATGCTGACTGCAAGAAAACATGCGCTGGGGATAACTCTCAGTACTGTGGCGGTGGTTGGCGATTGATGGTGTACATCAAGGTAAAGAGCCCCTGTTCGGACGGCCTCTTGTACTAATATCGTACATCACAGGTCCCGAATACCCCTTCTGGACCAAACTCGTGGTCTCTTACTCCTGGAGGCAGCTCAGGAGTGTGAGTTTTTATGCCGACATTTCATAACGATTGCTAACTTGCCCTGTTTTTCAGTGTGATGACCCACATCGCAGTCACCACGAATGATACTGTCCTCGTCATCGATCGGAAGGAAAATAACCCGCTACTCAAAGCGAATGGCAAGCCTGCCTGGGGTGCCGTGTGGAACTTAGTCTCAAACACAGCACGACCTCTGGATATTGTCACTCATTCCTTCTGCTCCTCCGGAAACTTCCTATCAAATGGTACTCGTAAGTTGAAATAACTATATGCGCGTGGGTGTTACTGAAAAGACCTCAAGTCGCAAATTTTGGAGGGCACCCATACACGGATCGAAGTGGGGAACAAGTATCGGATGGACAACAAGGCATTCGGTTGTATGATCCTTGCCCAGCATCTCAAAATTGCGGCATATACGAAAACCCTACTGTATGCGCACGCATCTGTGCTAGAGCTTGTCTTTCTTTTCTGACTTTTGGTTTAGCGGATCCGCCTGACCTCTGATCGCTGGTACCCATCGTCTGCTCGCCTTCATGACGGCTCTGTCATCATAATCGGTGGACAAGTTACGGCTGGCTGGACAAACGATGGTCCGTATTGCCGTGGTTAATCCAAGGCACCGTGCTAACGCCAACATCAGCCTTGGTGAACAATCCTACCTACGAATTCTTTCCTGCGAAAAACATCAACGGGTATAATGGTACGTCTATACTTACGGAGCAGGACTATGTATATTTGGTTGAACTCTTGGATACCAGGTCTTCAGATCCCTTCTCAGTTCTTCAAGGAGACCCTTCCTCATAATACTTTCCCCCATCTTTAGTAGGTTATGTTATATTCAAACTACATGGTCTGACCTTTCTGTAGTGCGTTACCCAGTAAGAAATTATTTGTGGCGGCCAACAATCAAGCGAGTAAGCACTACACCAATTACTAAAAGAGGAGGTCTCAAGTTCGTGTCTAGTGTTGCTAGATTGGGAGAATAACGTCGAAACAAGATTACCGAACTTTCCTAACGGCCAAAGAGTAGTTTATCCACTCAATTCTGCTGGTATACACTCTTTTCTTGGAACAAAGTATCTTGCTCATGGTATTCCCGTCTGCAGGTGTACTTTTGCCTCTGACGCCCGCAAACAATTATACGCCCGAAGTCTTGATTTGCGGGGGTTCACACATTTCGTGGGTGCTTATCTTCAGTAATGGGTTCCTGGATTGAATGTTGTTTGGTAGTGATAAACTCCAGGCGGGAGAACTAGACGCACATCATGATTATGCGAGTGCCCAGTGCTCGCGAATGATACTTGATTCCGCCGGGATAGCTGCGGGGTGGAAGGTAGAATACATGCCTGAGCCTAGGGGTCAGTTTTCTCTTAAAGTATACACACCCTTTACTGAAATATGAATCTATAGTGATGCCGGATGGTGTGATTCTCCCGAACGGCAAGATTTTAATTGTTAACGGGGGTCGCACTGGAACAGCAGGTATGTACTGTTTACGTACTATCTCGTGTGGGTGAAACGTTATTGGTACTGACGTATTATAACAGGCTATGGAAATCTCCAATACCGCATTGGCGATTCGAATGCCGATAATCCAACCTTGACGCCACTACTTTACGACCCAGCCGCACCAGTGGGCCAGAGATTCTCCAACGCGGGCATGCCTACAAGCCAGATTGGAAGACTGTACCACAGCACCGCGTGAGTACTTGTACGTCAAGAACAAAAAAACTGCCGATTGAATCATTGTAGCACGCTCCTTCCTTCGGGTGCAGTGATGATAGGAGGATCAAATCCAAATGACGACGCAGAATCTAGGCCATGGCCGACCGAGTACAGAGTCGAGTATCTTAACCCAGTGAGAAACTTGTACAACGAAGAGAACGAACTAGAACTGATAGCATATAGCCGTACATGGCTGCCGCTCGACCCACCTACAGGGGTCTACCTGCAAAGGTCGACTATGGAACCACGTTTAGCGTCTCTGTCACTTTACCTTCAGCAACGAGCGTGGTTAAGATTATGCTTATGGACTTGGGATTCATTACGCATTCTGTGCATATGGATCAGAAAGCGGTAGAGTTGATTGGAACTTTATCTAATGATCGCCAGACTCTAAGCATTGTTGCTCCTCCCACAGCCCCAGGTACCTTTTATTTCGCTTAAATCAATCCAATTAGGCTGACTGTACATTTCAAGTCTACTCGCCAGGACCTGGATGGATTTTTGTTGTCGCTGATGGAATTCCTTCTATCGCTCAGAAACTAATCATTGGTACCGGTGCATCTCCACCAAACGACGAAGCCGCAACTGCCAAGTGAGTTTATGAAGCACCATATAGTTAAAAGGGCGAACTAACGACGTCCAGCATGCTTGCCAACACCGCTGGCCCAATTTCGGGGCCTCACTGATATTTCAAATTCGGACTTTTACAATGGCCGATATGGGCTTGTATTCTGTACTTAGCCACATTCGCGAACTATACCATCCTTTAACTTGACTTCACTGTATACAGTACCTTAGTATGGCGTCCGATAGAGATCAGCTGCTCGCAATGGGATTTGCTGCCGACCGTGTAGATTGTAGGTGTATTGATAGACTGGTTAGAGCAACGCGTCATCCCATACACAGGGGCATTGAAGGCCACAAATAATGCTGGTTTACAGCCGGCAATGGATCACATATTAGAGAATGACGGGAAGCCTGTACCGGACCTAGGAAGCGTTGCAGCTGCCCAGCCTGCTTCGGTCACTCGGGGTGAAGACGAGGAGGAGGACATGGAAGCTCTGCAAGCACGATTCGGAGGCCCAGCAGGCGCCGCCTCATCGTCGACTGACGGTCCTTCTGAGGGTGTAGCCAAGGTACGTAGGGCTCCAACATCTGGTGACTGGCACTAAATGACTAGACTACTACCCGCAAAGTCAATCAAATGCTCTCAGTGTGGGAAGACGTTCCGAGACACGGCTCTAGCCAACTTTCACGCCGAGAAGTCGGGACATGATCAATTCGAAGAATCTACAGAAGAGGTCAAGTGGTATTAGTTGCTGTCTAGATACTTTTCTCATCCGATGCATTGCAGATCAAGCCTCTTACGGAGGAAGAGAAAAAAGAGAAGCTTGCGGAACTTCGCGCCCGTATGGAACAAAAAAAGGCCGCTAAAGCTGCTGAAGATGCGAAAGAAGCTAGGGCTAATGAGCTCATAAGGAGAAAGGGCGGGCAGGATATGGGTGAAGTTCGAGAGCAGCTGAAACTCAAGGAAGCTGAGAAAGAGGCTCGACAGAGGAAGCAAGGTGCGCTATTGCTAAACCTCGAATCTTCAACCTGTATTTTGACTGTTGATGCAGACAAGCTTGATGACGCAAAGGCGAAGGCAGCCATCCGCGCGCAAATTGAAGCCGACAAAAAGGCGCGTGCCGAGAAAGCCGCCAAAGAAAAGGCATTGCGAGAGGTATGCTCATATTTGCAATACCCCGAGTCATTTAGTTTATTGTGGATCAGGGACGGGAGTACCAGCAGCCTAATGTAGCTGGTGTAGGGGGTACTACGACTCTAGCTGCAGCTACCCCTGGAGCTAAGAGCTCAGAATCCAAGAACACGAGGCTCCAGATCCGACCTGCGTCTGGGGGTGCACCTATTGTAGTCACTATGGACAGTGATAGCAGTGAGTTAATAATCCATTCGATCTATCAAACTTCATATATGTTACGTAGCCTTGCACGAAGTCGCACTCTACGTTGAATCGCAGAATCCCGCTATCTCCTCTCAAACCGTGACTTTCGCAACCACCTTTCCTCGGTAAGTCTGCAGGGAGTTTCTGTAATCGCTCTCTCTTATGATCATGACCGAATACAGTAAAGTATTTGCTCGATCCGATTTTAACCAAACCCTGAAAGATCTTGGACTCACTCCATCGGCGGTCTGTATATTTTTCCAGCTGATTGTTGTCTTTAGCTGATCCCGGATGTGCAATCTAGGTTCTTATGGCTTCCTGAATGAGCTGAGTAAGTGTATTGACTGTTTTGGAGCGAATTTATGGAATAGGTTTATAAAATTTGTACTACAAATGAAAATAAAAATCGCTGCTATGTGTTCCTACGAATATAAGTTGCAAGTTGGAATGTTGGGGGTTGGGAGTTGGACGAGAATTGGGTGTAGTGTGTTGTTTGTTCCATTTGATGTTGGACCCTTATCCCACTAGGTGGCTCGACCGGGGCGTTTTCGATTTCATACCCAACCACTATCATACCATCCTACTCTTACCCGTATTCACCTCCCACTTACCCCTATGAACAACGTACCGCGACCTCCAAGACCAATATGCCGATACTTCTCGCTGCCTGGTGGATGCCGTGCTGGTAGCACTTGTCGTTATGCCCATAGTGCAGAACCAGGACGCAGCCCTCAGCAGTCGAAACAACTTTGCCGGTTCTATAATAATGGTACAACAATGTGCCATAAACCACCTACCTTATGATTATTAATGGCGCCCTTAATACAGGGCATTGTCGACACGGTGATCAATGCTGGTATCTTCACGCTACCCCAGAATCCTCGAAGACTAGCAACGAGCCGGCAAAAGTCGACCAAGACGACGAACTGGTATGCGCTATCTGTTTTGAAGAACCCAAGCAATTTGGCTTGCTTAGTGAGTTTAAAGGAGAGATTTGTCGGGGAATTACTGATAGAGCGTCTAGCGGGCTGTTCGCACGTTTTCTGTTTGGGTGTAAGTTAGCTTCTCCCGGCTTGAGATGGTCCATTTACCGCATCTTTCTTAAAGTGTATCAAGGACTGGAGGAATTCAAAGGGCAAAGGTAGACCATTGACATTGTGTGGCAATGCTCAATTGACCAGTCGTGAAATTCCTGACTAGATGTTGATGTTGTTATATCAAACACCAACAAAACATGCCCTGTATGTCGCGCGCCGTCAAAATTTATCACGCCATCAAGTCGCTTCACTCCGAAAGATTCCCCCGAGCGACAAAAATGTGTCGAAGGATATAAGACAACGCTAGGTCGAATCCCGTGCAGGTACGACGATCTTGTTGTGCTCCTCCCACGCTTTACTACGTTTATCATATAGATATTTTGCTGCGAGCTCACCAGAGAAGCGATTTTGTCCTTATGGGAGGGACTGCTTTTATCAACACCGGAATGACGATGGCACGACGCACGTATTCAGCGAGGGAGTGGATGCCATGATGGAGAGGCACAAGTCGAGGATGATTACCTCTAGGGACATTTCTGCTGGTGCTGCTATGATGCAAGCTCTCATGAGTTCTGGTTTTGGCCATCGTTGGGTCCTTGATCACCCTGGCGGTTTATATGAGAGTGATGACGAAGACAACTACGCCGGATCTGATGTTTCCGACTTGGAGTGGATGCCAGACTTGATGTTTTAAGCCTGTGAGAGGACTCGCATTTCATTTTCTCATGACGGATCGCACGTTGTCATTTATTGTAAATTTCCAATAACATAAATCCAAACATACAACCCGCACATAGCCACTCAACCACCACTTCGGTGACCACTCCAAGACACAGGACCTTTGCACGTTCACTGGCTTTATGCAAATCGAGTAAACCGGATGTCTGTCTCACTCTTTATAGACTGGATCTTGCCCCCATTGGTAGTGGTATTTTCACTGTTAGTTTGTCGTCCTCCGAACGCTTGTGCTATTGACAACAAGTATTGAACCAAAGCTGGGGGTTGTACATTTCGGCATTTGAAGTAGGAGGTAAAATGCTACTGTTCGTTGTAATCTGGCTCAGTGAGAACTTATACGATCTCATACGCAGTTGGGTGGCTTGGCTGTCACCTGGGACGGATGAATCATGCCGGTATGTTGACTCGCCTACATGATATATTTCGTCGCATTAATACACATGTAAAACAGTCATCCATATCCTATTTAGTACATCCGCCATTATATCCATAATCACTTTGATACTATTCCTATGGACGTTGCCTACGAGTCATGATACACCCCCGTCGGTTGATGATCTCGTTGCCCATGCTTGGTTCAACGAATACCCGCACGAATGCTTCTCCAAAGATGGGATGGTACCTAAATGCTATAAAGGGAACTGTGCTGGTAGAATCAAACCTCCTCGCGCACATCATTGCTCTGTGTGTCGAACCTGCCGTTTGGAATGGGATCACCATGTAAGCAGAAATTATACCAGTCTCATGAGTATAGCTTATCAGACACTTAGTGTCCCTGGGTAGGTGAACATGCTCGCGAGCAACTTCCATGGACCTAATGACAGGGTCTAGGTGGGCAGCTGCCTTACGGTTCAGCAGCACAAAGCCTTCCTAGTACTTCTATCAATAGCTGGGGCCGGCATTTGGCTTATGGCCCTCCCAATAATCCGGCCTACGTTAGACGGGGCATATAAAATGTATTTGGTCTCGCGCAACGACCCAACATGCTCTAGGATCTGGTGGGATTGGTGGGGCTCATATCTTGTGTTTGGCGGCCCAGGAGGTCGATGGGTGCTAGGGACGGCTCTCGGGTACTGGGTAGCCAAACATGAACCACCATCCAACCCCCAAAGGTGTCATTTTGGACTACTATTCATGGGACCCAATTTTAGCGCAGCGGTTACGCTAGCGACGGCGCTCTCACTCGCTGGGTTTTGTCTGGTAGGTCACTCATATCCGTAGTACAACTTAGTTTCGCCTGATAAACTCCTGTGATGCAGGTTCTGGCGATTCAGATGGCGTTTCGACTCTTGAGAGGACAAACGACGATCGAGGCACTGCAAAGTCGATCATACACTAAAACTAACGATCTACGACGCTACCTCTGGGTCCCATTGCCTTTGTTAGCTAGTCCCCCAGCCACAGATCATGCGACCCAACAGGGTACTAGTTCGGAAAGCTTGCGCCATCGGGCTCAAGAACCGTTGCGAGGATCGGGGAATGCCACTGGAATAACTTTCTCTATCCCGTGGAACGAGCGCATCTACGATTTGGGTACTTGGAGAAACGCAAAGAGATTTTGGGCAATCCCTATTTGGGGGCTGAAACATAGGACTTCGTGAGTATTCTGTCATATTCCGCATTCCTTTTCTTCGTTTACCTTGTCTGTAGCATGCTGGGTGAACCCCCCATTATCAGCACCAGACTAATTAGACAGATATCGGAAGATCACAAAGACGATTGATATCATCTATTACAAGATTATTGAACGGGAAATATATAGTGGTTTACAAAGATAGTCTATGACAGCTAGCATGAAAGCGAGTAGCGATAACCAAAAACCACGAACAAAAAAGCTAAAATGGCATCGACAATATTCTATGAGCTGGACTGAAGCACCACCTCTTTCTTGTTGGACTCTTTTTTAACCTCGCTTGCCCACTTAAAGTAGTTGCAACGGAATCGAGGATCAACTTCTTCTCGAAGCCTGGTAGACTTTCCGGAATCATAGCCGGGACCCATTGGCCTAAGAAACGTTTAGCACCAATATGGTTAAATAAAGGTCAAACTTACATTGAGCACAAGAAAAACTTCTTGCCTTTATTCGGGCCAGCTTTGTTTACCGTGTATTCCTTCGTAAGAGCATTATGAACTGTGCATCGCGGTGGTTCCAACGGTTTCATAAGCTGAGACCAAGCTGCTTTACTAGCGGTGTTATCTGGTATCTGGGAAGAAGGCAATGCGCTAGCCAGCTCCACGGTGTTTAAAACGCTGCTATCTTGTCTGATGAGCTCCAAATCTGGCTCGTCTTCTGAGCCACCACTCAGCTCAATTGGCGGAGAACTGGATCGTCCCTTCGAAGATTTAGAGGCAGGGAAGAAGGCTGCAAGCTTCGGCTGACCGCTGGTGGATGCAGTCTTTTTAAGCTTCTTAGAATTGGAATCTGTCGATTGGGTCGAACTATTGGCTGCCTTGCGCTTTCGCTCCTGGGTCAACGTATGACGTTGTGAACTTGGTTCGGTAGTAGAGTTGGATTGCTGCGATGACTCCTTTGGTTCAGCGGAAGGTGTATCCAAGGTGACACAAGACTCTGCCAATGATATTTTAGGATCAGGCCGCGTCGAGCAATTGGTTTGTTGAATAACATCATTTGTGAGACTAATGCGACCAACAGTAGTATCAGTTGTTGATTTCTTGCCAAAGAAATTTGACAGTAGCTTTTGTTTCCCCGAGTACTCGTCCCAAAATTTTGTAGAAATTGGTGGCGAGCTCCGTTGAGAGCCACTTGGATCAAACGGTTGCGATAGCCTATCTGCCAGCCGCAAGACTTGGCCATCGGGCGAGGTGATTTCGTCGTGTAAATCAATGAACACAGGGCAATGATCAGATCCACGAATGTCGGGCTGGATGTCTCCATGTTTAAACCAAGGGAGAAGACCCTCTGTCAGCAAAATATAATCAATTCGTGTTCCATAGTTCGACTCGCGAGCATTCGTCAAAGTGTTCCAGCCTGGTAAAACAGCATTAGAAAAAAAAACAATCATGGTTGCACGTTCCTTACATGTAAACATTTTCTCTCGATTTGGCCACGAGTTCCGGACAGCATCGACCATTGGGCCCTCGGGATGCAGCCATTGGCGGTACCAGACTCGAACCGGGCGCTCCCAAAACACGTTTCTTTGTGATTCCAGTGACCCGTCGCAGTGGTCAACAGGGGCAGCAACTACATTCATATCGCCTAAAACAATCACCTCTCGTCCTTCGCTGATGAGTATCCTGACCCGCTCTTCTAATAATTTGTGGAAGTTGAACTTGAAGGGGAGCCGTTCTTCTGAGCCTTCGTTGGGACAGTAGACATTTATGAGGACGAACAGACCGAAATCAACCACCAGCGCGCGACCTTCGTTGTCCAAGCTCGACAAATCGCTAGGTACGTTGCCCAGCCCGTCTGGCATAAATTCGAGCTGCAAACACTGAGTAAGGATAATCCAATCTCCGGATGGAAGGAGTCAACGCGTACCCTATCTGCACAAGGATACGCAGATGATACTCGCTCGTGCTCACCGAGCTTCACCCTGCTTGTCGTTTGAGGACCACCCGTCAATCCTTCCTCGGCCTTGAGAGGAACAGTCTTAGTAGAATCTGTGTATACCGCGACACCACTGTAGCCACCCTTGTTTTTTGGAAAGGACATAACAGCATCGTATCCGTCCGGAACAGCTAATTGTTTAGTGAGAAGCTGGCGAGATATTTTCATTTCTGCAGTTGGTGAGTTTAGTGCTCCGACTGGCAGGATACCAGATCTCGCACCTTGAAAACAAAGTATGTCTGCCTTGAGCTCCCTTAATATTTCGCTGCAGGTTTTCAATGTATACCAACTATTCGATCTTTAGAGTCCAGCACCCTCATTCCGAGCTGTGGGTCTATACTTACGGATGGTATTCGGGGAGACTTCGGATTCCATTCTAGTACAGAGATTTAGTATGTCTAGATGCAAGGACGACTCATGCGTTGAATAAACCCACAATGTTCCAAGTTAATATTCTCATTGAATGCCGTAGTGGCTTGGTTGGGATGGCTGGAACTGTAATCAACCTGAACTAGGCTCGTAACACAGCCGTCGCACTCCACTTGATCCTCGCTATGGGTTTCGTCGCTGTACGAGGGTGGCTAGGTTTATCGACGTATTAGGAACATCTGTTTCATCGCTATCATGTGATCGTCCATTTCCGGCTGTTTGCTTGATCATGCTTGGAGGAGTTTGTGGGCGAGGTCAAGCTTCGTGCGACGGCTGGTACAATCGGGCTAATCGTTTCGCGTCTGATTTTTGATTAGTCCTGATTACTTCCTGTTGTAATGATTTTGTAGACTCTGAGTTCGAAGACATCTCAAAATTTGCTATTGCCATCCGTGCAAATGGGGCCCGCTCTCTTGAATGGTGGTGGCCTCATAAAACACTGAAATTGACAAAATCACAAGACTCTCTTACTGATCGCCCCTCTCCCATTGGGCATAATGATGGCACCTCTTCCACAAGTCTGTGTGGCAAAAACTAGACTGGTCGGATCAATGTGTCGTGCGGCAGGCGTCGGACACTACGGCGGGCATCGATAAAACCAGTCAGGTGACATCGAATGCCAACATAACAGGGATTTCAGCACTGTCTAACGCGGGTTTCCCGCGGATATACGACGTAGAATGCATGCTGGGGAGGTTTGAGATGAGATTCTGAACGAAACCCGGCTTCAGCATCGAACGATAACTCACGGCTGCCAAAAACCTGACTCAACCACGCCCTATGTTAAAATTATTTTATTCAAAGCTCCTAGACGTTTGCACGAGTAGGCTAGTGCCGTATGTACACATTTTAGACCAATTAGATAAGTTGTGGCGGGCAGAAAGGTGGTCCTGCCTCGGTCGCTGGCACGCAGAACCGCTAAGTCACTCCTAAAACGATCGCCGAACTTGCTCGGGCGAAGTTCATAGGTAAATTGTACCAGCCGTTCTCGCGTCGTGTCTTCTGTGTTTGTTTGGTGCGTTGTTGGTCGTGTTTGGCGTCTTTCTTACACACGTAAGCGAGAACGGCTGGTCATGAGCCTAACCTGAACCCGCTGGTTACGATCCAATCAAAAACAAACAAGAGAAGCGCTGAACTCGAAAGTTGAATGTTGATAACTAGGTATTCTACAATCACTCAGTGGTAGGATATGCTGGTGCTAGAGCCTAACTAAGATGTGCACAATGTAGCCAAAAATCCCGTTTTCACCATGTCGCCAGGATTCCCACTGGCTTCAACGTATTTGCTCAAGAATAACGAATCACTTGAAGCTAATAAGCATTTTTCTTTTTAGTAAATCCACGTCAGCAACTTAACTTATAGCAAAACTTACGGGTGTGCAGAGCCTTATTTTGTGCCCAAATATCAAACATGGACGCTGCCTCTCCTATCTGCATCCTTGAAGGGACAGAGAAGCCCTTTAAACCTGATGTGTAGGCTACGATATTCTTGTTTCGTCGTTCGTATGGCGAGGCGCTTCCAAGCGGGATAATTCCCAAAGCTTCCTTCAAAACAAGAGGCTCTTGGAACCTAGTGTGTGTGCTCGAGTTGGCTCCCAGCACGGCACCTTTTGCCTAATCGTGTTAACCAGCAATGAGCACGCATATATAACCATGCGTATCAAGTAGCTTACCAGAGTGCGCTTGCCGCAAGCATATTCTAGTACTAACCTAGGAAGGGTAAGATGGTGTGCAAATAGCAATTCATATTGTGGGTCTCGGTACTTGGACACACAAAGCAGAGCTTGGAAATCATCGACAGCAATCAAAACGGGATACCTTTTTGCCATGTCAGCGCATAATCGATATAAGAAGTTGGTTGGGCGTACTTGGTTTGCCGCCCCAGTTGCTCAAGCGTAACTTCCAGAACCTCGGTAGCCAGCGATTGATCTTTGAGCCCGAGATCCAGTAGCTTCGAGAGTGGAGTCCCCGCAGAAAATTTGCCCAGGCGTTCGTTCTGGATATCCGTAGATATTTGAACACTGGCGTCCCTTAGTATTGCAGAGTTCGCTTCGACAAATTGGGCCAGCGTTTGCAATGCCAATTCTGGTTGTTGAAAAGTTCGAGTTCTGGTGTCGTACGCATAGGGTGTCGTTGAATCAGCCCATTTTATCGCTGTAATCATGCGTGAATTAGCAGAGTTGTCTAGGCAAGGAAACAAACAAACCTTTCGGTACGTAGAGGACAATCCATTTACTTGCAGCCGCATAGTTGGCGGCTTGTAAGAGTAGATGGCTTTTGCCTGATCCTCGATTTCCAGCTACAAGAAATCGATCAGAAAAAACTGATCCAAACAGTAAACGAGAAAACACCCACTTAGTACCACTCTAGCATCTTTATTGGATGTGCCGGATTTAAACCCTGCATCCAAGACGTCCAGAATTGACAGAGTCGCATCGCGAATTACTGACGCGGGGGAAGCTAACAATGCGAACTACGTATTCCAGAAATAGAAGTGATAAATACTCGGACACTATGTCACACCTTACCTCATTTTCGATAGAAAGAGGTAGTCCGTAAGCTGAAATTATAGATCCAGGTTTTGAGGGGAGTGCTATTGCGGAACCAACAGCATGTCCCGTAAAGATGGCCTGCAATAGCGTTTACCAGGATATCGAGCAAGATGTTTGGCCGAAGATCGTACCGGTGACAATTCAGGCAAGCCTAAATCTTGCGGTGGGTTTTGGAACAAATGGTGCTCAGCGAGTTGAGAAGCGGGTAGCACAGTCGGCTTGTTCGAGCTCTGAGTAACTGTCAGTACTAGCGCAAATAAAAGAAAATATTGGTGCTGACTGTAGTTCTCCTGCTGCTCACGTATTCATCTTTCTTCACCTTGAATCCGGCGCTCTTGTGGGTTGGTTTCTTTGCTGGTGCTAATGAACTCAGGCATCAGGTACTGTCTGCGTACCACCAAAGTGAATCTGTCTCACGTTTAGCAGCTTTTGCTCGGGCAACGAGCGACGGGGAAGAAAAGGAGCGAATTGCTGTCGCTGCTTGGGAGACCTTAGGTACCGCCTTATTTGCTCTGGCAAGCATTTTTAGAACCAATGATCGGGGTACTGTGATCGCAGGCAGGAGCTAATCTTTCCAGCTACAGTGATTATCTAATCTAATATACTATTTAGCACCTACACAGCCTCTTACCGCCCTCCCGCCCTCCACCACAGCTCGGAGTTGACTGCTAGTCCTTCGAGAAGCTAGTTCTCAGTCATCAGCACTACGTTCCAGCACAATGTCGCAACCCGAAGTCTATCAGCTAGCGCAGGTGCCTTTGACTTGCCATTCGTTTAGCCCAGACCGCTCCCGTGAGAATGGCCATGACATCATTTATATCCCCAGTATACTGACATTCCTATGTCACAGAGGTTGCTGTATCATTAAACAGTAACGAGGTTCAAATTTTCTCGAAAAACGGAGCAGAATGGAAGGCGACCGAGACTTTGTCCGAGGTAGAACGTCATCTAGTTGCCTCACCGCGACATGTCTAACACGGAACCTCCATAGCACGACAAGACGATCACGTCCATTGACTGGGCTCCCAACACAAACCGTATTGTTACTTGTTCCCAGGACCGTAACGCATACGTCTGGGAGCAAAAGCAGGACCCGCAGACTGGAAGCATTGTTTGGAAACCCACCTTGGTTCTGCTGCGGATCAATCGTGCTGCGACTTTTGTACGCTGGAGTCCTAAGGAAGACAAGTTTGCCGTTGCCAGCGGTGCTCGGTGTGTGCTTCACCGAATGATTCCTGGTTGGTTTGAGACTCATTGCCGTATAGTGCAATCGCAGTCTGTTCTTTCGACGAAGAAAACAACTGGTGGGTTGCCAAGCAGCTCAAGAAGCCTATTCGGTATGTCCGCCGTCGATTCATTTATTCTGCGTCTGACCCAATGCAGATCGACCGTCTTAGCCATTGACTGGCACCCGAATAACGTACTTCTAGCCGCCGGAAGTGCGGATATGAAAGCGCGCGTTTTCTCTGCATTTATCAAAGACGTTGATAAGAAGTTAGTAAATTTGCTTACCCAAATTAATACGCGTTGTTAACAACGTGCTCGAAGGCCGGCGCCAACTGTTTGGGGAGAGAAGTTACCGTTCAACACAGTTTGTGGCGAGTACGGGTCGCCGAGTGGGGGATGGGTACACTCAGTTGCGTTCTCTCCCTCTGGCGATCTTCTCGCGTTTGCAAGTAAGCACAATCAGGTTAGCCTCGCTATGGCCACGAGACTGAGTGCGTTTCAAAGGCCACGATAGTACCATTACGCTAGCCAATCCTCAGATTGGCGCTCAGACCATTCGCATTTCCACACTTCCCTATGTGACACTTACTTTCACTTCTGAGTCATCGCTGGTCGCAGCCGGTCACGACTGTCAGCCAGTCTTGTTCTCAGATAACGGCTCGGGCTGGGCACTCGAAGGATCTCTTGACGATATTACGTCAACTAAGTCACCTGCTGGTCCCCGTAGTGCTGGCGCCGTCGGTCGGTTGAACAATGAGGCATTCAATCGTTTCAAAAATGCCGACTCTCGCGGGACGACCGGCCCGCCACCCATTCCAGGAAGCTCCGCGTCAACTTCTGGTGCTGGCGGTGACCTTTTGACCGTTCACCAGAATACGATTACAAGCGTGCGCCCATACAACGGCGGCCGGGATAATGTTACACGAATCAGTACCACCGGCAAGGATGGGTTGCTTGTGATTTGGGATGTTGCTGTCAAGACTGGTGCTGGTGGAGCCGGAGTCATTGGGGTGACGAACCGACTTGGAGGGATGCACTTGCGTTAGTGACAGAACACAAGGATCCATGTACCAAACGATTAGCCAATACCATACGTTATCTTCCGGATCTCGGTTCGAATTTAAAAGAGCCTTTTGGTCTGTTGACTTGAGTAAACTCAAAGCCTAGGATTTGGCCAGTGTAGTTCACATCTCCCCGAAATGATCTGACGCCTTCCCAAATTATTGTCTGTTGCTTGAGGTATGTAAACCCGAGCTACTTCTATTAACAAAACAAAGGAGCTAGGCTGGCGCAGATGAATTCACTTTCGAACCTCGCAATTTCACCGGGCGAGACCAGGAAGCGTGCAGTTACCTTCTATCACCACGAACCAGAGTATATGCGTTCGAGAAATTGGCTATTCCCCCTAAAAGAAATCTGCTATAATATTCGTGTGCATCATATTTGACAGAACTATCGTTGCCCTTATCTATCTTTACCCCCCACGATCAACATGAACCTTCGACTTGGGAGCACGGAATAAACACCGCAGTGGCTACATAGCTCCTATGGGTATGGCATTCCCCGCCGCTAAACTTATGAGCAGCCCGAGTAAGTGTTCCAGATTCGCTAGGAGTATTAACGTTATTGCAGTACATGTAGTCGCGTGGCATAGATTCCATAGAACCGGCTGGAAGATGAGCAGCGGTATATGATTTGGAGGGCTGTTGTCCGGTGAAATGCAGAGTGTTCGTTGGAAGAACAGACTTGGCCATGATTCTGACAGCAGGGTAGCTTCTGCCTTGAAAACTTCGAGGTTCTATGCTGCCAGCTTTATCGATGTGATGGTTTAAACACGTACTTGTCACAAAGCGAGTACTGCTCCGTAGCACCCTATGGAATCACGCTTAAGGGGAAGCTGATTTGTGCAAATTACTTAAGTGACCAAGCCCTGGATGACTTCTTTCCAGTTCTCACATGGTCAGAATTATTCCCCTGGAGGTATGGGGCCCTTGTACTATAGTACGCATTGCAAATCATGGTGTTTAGAGTCAATCCTGCAGTTCTACACGGGTCCGAGCATGGGAAGGATAGAGTGTGTGAATATACAGGGACTCCTGTGAAGAGAACACACTTTGCTATTAGTTGACCATGGGCTTTCGTTATCAGCCATAGCAAATTCAGCCATGAGGTGTAGCTCCTCACGATGCTTTTTGCTACGAACGTAATACATCCACATGAGTTCCTTTGCTGGCACCGGCCCCAAGGTAAGTTCTAGTGTGTACATTTCAACTGATCCGTTCGGGAAGTCTGTGAAGTTGTACTACTACCCCTACGATATGTTGGCAACGCCACAACGTGGTGGCAACCATTCACTCGCGAGCAAATACAAGTCTAGGCCAAGCTGAATGGCCTCTAAACTGCGCATAGCTGGCTCGTTTCGCCCTATGTGGGCTAAAAAGGTTCATGTTGAGACGTTAGCGACAGATATGGGCTGCTGCTTGCCAAAAACGAGCAAGAGACGCCCAGGCACGGGCGCTAGTGAGTAACCGGTCACGTGGACTGGGCCAAGGTGGCACTGCCCCCGGCTGTGCAAGAGGAGATGGGCTGCTGCGCGCTCTGTCCTTTTGTATTGTTTGCCACGTTCAACTGATTATCTACCAACATGCCACCACCTCTGGATAAGAACCTTTTCACTCTAACGATTGAAAATAGCAAAGAAGAAACTGGAGCTATAGATTTGTATGATTCGGATGGCGTTGCAGTGTACCGGCGGCGCTGGGGTGACTCGAAAGAGGGCTCGTATGCTGTAAATATATTTGGTATGTGCCTCGGAGTAGTACCATTCCAATTAATCTAAACAATTGGATTTAAAGACCCGTTATCCGACTCTTTATTGGCCACAGTCACAGCAGCGAATGCGACAAGCAAGAACAAAGTGATCGAACTACATAACCCTACGATCAAGATTGAGTTGAATTTTACTGGAAGATTGTGAGTAGACGCTCATGCCAGGATTAACGGGCGCGGAGTATTCAGCGCGCTTGGAAAACAGGTCCTTCAAGTGGGAGTTCAAATGGGAAGAGTGAGTTTGGACTTGCACACATTGTTCCGTACTCCAACTGATTTCTCCTGGTGATAAACAGTCATGAATTTGAGTGGAAGAAAGACGAATGTTACCTGTTACGAAAGCCGGATCCTCCTGTTCTAATTGCCGTCAGCGAATCCGAAAAGAAGAACAAGAAGGCAATTGTTCAGTTCCTAGATTATAATTTGTCAAGGTACGTCATCTCCTTTTCATCCATCGAGCCAGAGCGTGGATCTAAGCATGGTTGCTTGTCACAGGTTCGACGTGGAAGACCGACGAGGTATCCGTAGTTATTGTATAGCCCGTGCTAGGCCGACGCTGATACCCGAACGCAACAGGGCTAGAAGTTGTGCTAGTAGCGTCACTCCTTTCCTTCCAGGACCAATCAGACGAATACCGCACCCGAACTGCGGCAGCTGATGCAGCATCAGGTGGTCTGCGCGCATATTCGCGCCAGTCGTCGACCTCGGGATCTTCACCCGCCCTGCCACCCAAGCCCGGCGAGGCGATGGTGGTGAAACTGCAGTCCAGCCACAAAGTGTGTATGCCTCGTGTCATGTTCGAGAGCTCGGTGGTTTGATCTTTGCACGATTTTTAGCATGAGCCGAACGAAATCGTGGTCGGGTCTGAAGGTGCAATTGACGAATATGTCGACTTGGCGTGCAACTTGCTTCAAGATGATTCTATGATGTTTATCATGATTCGAGCGCTTGATGCGGCACAAGTTCAGCGCGTCGTTCAGATAGCGGAAGAGACGAAGCGGACCAGACGAAGAGCGCGATACGAGGAAGACCTCCACCAATACTTGCGATACGAAGACGAAAAAGTGCAGGCGCCCAAAGGACCAAAGGTTATCAAACTGGATGAATCACCCTCGAAAGAGTAAGAGTTTTGCCTGACTCTCAATTAGCTTTGATCGTTGATTCAGAAGTAGCTCATCGCGGAAGGCTTACGCCCCTCCCCAAACACTGACTATTCACCTGTCCAAGATCCCAATGCCCGAGCTTATGCCGGTCGCACCGCCCCCCAAGCCCGCAAGTCTAAGCCAGAAGGCTCCAAACCTGAAACTTCCTCCTGAACCTAATTCGTCGTCAGCGACTCGACCTATCTCGCAAGCGAATTCCCCTATTGGCCACCGTACATCATTCTTCGGTAGCTTGGGCGGTAGTTCAAAGAATACGCCAGTGTCGGGGGGAGCGCTCAACGCCTCTTCTCAATTGCCGTCACCACATTCTCCCCGACCAGGAGGTGTTTCAGCCCACAATCCGTACAATCCGTACACCAGACCGCCGCGCCCAGTCTCGCCGACGATCCAGAACGCGACGCCTGTTGGGCAAAAGCTACAGAAGCCCAAGCCAAGTACCAGCCCGGGCCGCGCACCAAGCAGTAACTCACAATACCAAGTCCCGTATGGCTCGTATCCCAGTTCCCCTTCTCCTCCAGGCCCGTACCCGCACGCGCCTGGTCAACAACAATGGGATACATCGCCACCTGCGCCAGCACCTCCCTCTATGAACGGCCAGCCATCGACAATCCAGGATCTAGTCAAGGATGGGGTGTCCTCTTTGGGATCGAGTTTGCTTTCCAAGTTTTCAACTCGCAAGTAGGTGTTGGGTTCTTGAATTAATATTGTGGCTTTGGAGGGGTTACTGTTGCTTTGAAGAATGTTCCGTGTACAATTCGATTCGATTTCCTCGATGAATCACTTGCTTGTTCTCGATTATATTCTTATCGCGCCGGAAGCTCGCCGATCTATGAATACAACGCATATATTACAAAGGCACCTCGATCTCTCTCAATTGAATGCCCTGCATTCATCATCCTTCGAATGAGATCCGAGGGATTTACACATTAGTGAACCACTCCACATATTTTCAGACACACCTTGTTTCAGCTCTCTCGAAATAGTGCCGCAGTTGGACGAACAATAGCTCACATTCCTAAACCTGACCTGAACAAAGCCCCGAGGGTTGCTGTGGGACACTCCATAACCTATCGAGTTATCGCCGGTGGTGATAAACCGCTAAATGAAACCAGATCCATCTTGTGTGCGCGTCAATCTATTCTTGCGTTCATCGAGTTTGGGCGTTCATCGCAGAGTAAACTTGGTGCGCAACTGGACCACAACCGTAAATGAACCACAACCTTCTGGAAGAAATCAGGAACAATACGCAGTGATGAGAGGATGAAATGAGAAATTAACCTTCGTGCGGTATCGGGCCGAAGCAAACATGGTAAATGTTTAGCCAGTAATAGAAAAAAAAAACTAGACCCGATGAGCTCATATGCTGTCGGCTAGTGCCAAACTGGAGTTGGACGTCTGCCACCGAGCTAGCGTTCTCCGATTCGGACCAAGTCCGTACCTGCGGCAAGGTGCATCTTCGAGCCGCGGCACGTCACATCACGTGATGCATCGTCGGGATGTGTTTATGATGCCCGCGCGCAGATTGTTTCCGAACATATACCGATCATTATCCCACACTGTCATTTTACAATCTCGAGATGGGCCGTGGATCGCACATCGATGCGGCGAGGCCGGGTGCGTTATCTCGCGATGTGCGCGGATAGATGGGTCGATGAACGTGCGCGCGCGGGTGGCTAGCAGGACAAATCACCACGCGCGCAATGTATCCTTATGCCGTTAGAGCCTTCTGGAAACAGCCGCGCACATCCCGCTGAATAGACGTGACAGCTCGACTTGCAATTCCGAAGGACCCAAATGTCAGCCACCTGTTCAGTTCGGGCGGGCATGGCCGAGGTGGATGAATAACCAGAAAACCGATATGCAAATGCGTCCAAACTCCGCTTTTTTTTTCTCTTGCTCTTTTTTTTCAGATGTTCCTGCGGGAGCGATGTCTTGGCCCGACATTGTGTTATTTGTGTAGATCAATTAGTGAAGGGGTACAAGCTTGGAACCGGATCAAGACGACCGATGCAACCGTTTATGGATGACGATCGTGGGCACTTGTCTTGTTCCAATCGGAATTTCACTCGATGCGATGTAGAGCAGGCGGAAGATAGCGGAATTGTGGGCGGGTCGAGTATCCGCCGAGACTCTAGCGTTGTTCGGGCGCAGACGATTGGGTTCAGGTGCAAGCATTTGGAGCAATATATTTACGATGTAAAGTTCGACATGGAGACATAACTAGGGACGTGTGGATCAGGGTGAGATGCATACAAGGGAGTGTGGAGGAAGATTCGAACATGAGTAGTGAGGACAAAAACGGATGATGCAAGGGTTACTAGATGTACAAAAAGTAACTAGATGGTATCGTAGGAAATGATCGAACGAATAGATAGGATGGGACGAATAATCGAACAAGCACTAAATGTAAAGTAATAAATAAAATGCACAACCGCAGAGGGTCTTTTATACTTCTCGCCCGGGAGAAGTGAGGATACAAGTAGATATGTGGCCAAAAACCGATAAACAACTAGACACGAGTTCCGCGACGAGCGGCCAGCGAAGCGATATCATCGGTGAGGTCGATGAAGCTAAAGCTCTGGTCCTCTCCGCGAGGCGGGGCAAGCTGGTGTCGAACAGAGGGCGGTAGGGTTGGCTTGACGTTGATGGCTGGTACGCCGTCCTCCTCGTCGCTCATCCACTCGCTGCGTTGCGTGCGACCCTCGAGCCTAGCGAGGGCACCGTTTCTTTGAACTCGTCGGTGGTGGGTAGAGACCGAGCCAGTCGAGCGTGTTGAATTGGCAGTGATGCTCGGGTTGCGAGACGGTGCCGAGTGCCGCTCGCGGCGAGCTCGAGCACGCTTGGGTGCGCTCGCTCGGTCCTCGAAGATTGGCGCCACGTTTTCGCCCTCGGGGAGAATGCTGAGCGACGGGCCGCTCGAGATGAACCGAAGACCGAGTGCGCTCTCGGTGGTGGTCGGAGACAGTATGCTTGCAAACGCGTCGACCCAGTGATCAGAGGGCGAGAGCGGACTGTTGGACCAGGAAATTTCGTCGGTTGGGGGAGGGGAGAACATCGAATGCGCACGAGTCGAAGTCGGGGTGGTGGGGAACCGGCTGCAGGGGGTTGTTGGCGCAGACGAAATTTCGAGTTTCAGGCTGGACGTGATGGGTGCCAAGTGCCTGCGCGACTTGGCTTGCTCGGGGATTTCGTCAATGGTGTGCGAGATTGTCTGGGCTGGTGCGGACTCGACGGTAAAGGCGGGTACAGCAGGCGAGGCAGCGGCCGGATCGGAGCACGACCGTGCATGAGAGCCGTTGGGCAGCAGTGGAAGCTCGGCAAGAGGCGCGGGCTTGGGCTGCGGGAGCGACCGACGGCGGGAGCTGGCGGGCGACAGAGCAAGCTTGCGGGTCGAGATTGCAACATGAGAGCTCGAGGCAGCTGGAGAGGGTGTTACTCGAGGACGCCTGGGACGATGGTCAGCAATGTTGAAAGCGAGCCGATGAGTGAAGTCGTACCTGTCAGCGCTGGACTTGCGGCTGTGGGAGCGGGTAGAGGTGGTGGGGCTGGATGAGCCGGTGGTGAATGTGCGCAGGGACTCGGCCATGTCGAGCGAGAGGAAGGAGCAGAGGCCGGTGGGGAGGGTGCCCTTGGGGTCGGCGGGGACGGGGGTGGGCTGGCGCGAGCGGGCATGGGCCGAGTCGCAGAGGAGCATGAGGCCGCTGGTGAAGAGCGAAGAGTAGTCGTTCATGTTGGTGCGGTGGGTGGTCGGGCAGCAGCGCGCCCCGCTATATATCTTGAGAGGGGGTAGCACCCATGGGTGAGTGACTAGTGACAAAGGAGGACCATGCCTGTTTGGGCCTTGCTATACGCACCCTGAGGCCCTGGATGCTGCCTAGCCTCGACACATCAGGCAGAGGGCCCTAGCCTGATCCGGCACGCGATCTGCCCGCCGTTTCTGGGTCTGAAACCAGCCTCTCGCCGGTCCAACTGCGGGCCTCTCCCGCTCGCGTCGGCCGTGCCCACATGTGCGCATACAGTTGTCCCAGCAACACTCCGTGATCGGCTACCACGCTCGCTCAGCACCCAGCACGAGCGCTACCTGGTCACACACGCACTAGTCCCATCTATCGGCTGTCTCCGCCGATATATTGCTCATCGGTTTGATCCCTCTATCCCAACCACGGCCCACCCACTGAGCTCGCACGCGGCCGGCCACCTCCCAGCTGATGTCGCTCCTCCACCAGGGAGCATGAGGCTTCATCGAACCGTCACTCATCACAAAAGCCTCGGTGAAACTTGCATGGCGGCGTGGAAACAGCTCCGTCACACGTAACAAGCACTCTGACTCGCTAGCCCTGGCCGCAATTTCTCTGTTGCAATTACCAGGCGCGGCTCCCGGGTTGCGCGCCTGTTGGGTCATGAAACCCAAGGGTCACGTCCCAAACATCTCCCGACCGGAAAGCAGCGCACGTTCAGCCGGAGCATCAAACACCGTATCATGGGTGCAAATGCGTATGATGTCAACACGGTCCGTGCTCCGAAGCCACAGAGTCTATCTGCTAGCGCGCCATCCGTCGGTGCAAATTCTCAATTTGCATACACCCACTTGATTTTGTTTTAGGCAAAAATTTCCGCTTTTGCCGTGAAAATCTTGGCCAGAAAAATCATTCTGTCGCTAATGCATGACGCTGCGCCACGACGCTCTCCAACTTTCACTCCGGCTCCGCTGCTTCCCGACTGGAGCGGTTGGCTGACCCGATGCGTTTCGTGTCACATCGGATTGTTATCCCCACACACGACCATGACGAGTTGATTTACGGGACCGCTTGGCGGGGTTACCTCATTTGTCTTGTGTGTGTGCGTCAGAGGAAGAACATCCCCGACTCGATGATCGATCGCGCGCGCGTTCACGCGGGAATCACACCGCCCGCCTGGCCCATGGTTACCGCCCGCTTGCCAAGTCATACATGTCTTTCCGATGCGTTCTGGCGGGTTTCTTCAGCGCCCTCGGCGGCTATACTCTCGGTGTCGCTGCATCCCCACTGACAGCTCACGTGAGCGCCATCTCACGCGACCCTGAGCCACGGGGACACAGCCACCGCTGTCTTGGGTCGCGTGCAACAAGTCGAGTAAACGCGAGATTCCGGTTTACGCTCTTCTTTCATTGACACCCTCCTTCGCTGTCCCTGTCCACTAACCCCCGCCGACCGTGGCTCCTCGGACGGCAGCGGCCTAGCACACACTATCTCCGTTTTGGGAATTCTCCGCCCGTACGCTATCGTGTCCTATCGAATCCCGCCTTCTGCATCTGGGGGACCTAGCTATAGTAGATTGGGCGCGGAAGAATTCCGATCTACGATACGACAGTTGACTTGACTATACTATCGCTATCTCGAGCGACATTCCTTCCACGGGACTCGTTCCACCTCTGAACGATCGACGCGGATCCCCCTCATATTTTTCTGTGATCTGGGGCGCGGTCCTCTTTCCCAGAATGGCTTCGCTCTCAGGACATGCCTATGACGATGGAAATATTTACGCGGGCCACCCCCAACTTACTCCACTCGAAGCGGATGTTCTGTGGGAGTACGCGAAGCTCGCCCGGACGCTCAAGACGGTACGTATCGAGATCCACCAGCTCCAATCATATACGGCGTTTCCTACGCGACTCGCACTCCACTTGCATGCCCCCTCTATTCTCGAAATTTCATCGGGGTGATAAGAGCCTAATATTTTTCTCGGTTTCCTGGGGTGTAGCTCGTCACCAAGTCGCGTGAGATGAGCGAACGATCAGACGACGCGCTTCTTGCCAAGTTGCGCGCGGCAGAAATCAAGATGGGGCTGGTGCATACACTGGTCAGTAAGCACTTGTTACGACCTGGCTCCGCATGCCCGCTCAGCCTACGGCTCGGACGCCGGGTCGTGTTGCAACCGTGCACCCGAGGCTGATTGAGTTTTTGGGTCGTCGCAGTTCAAGGCCTCGGTTTGGGCGGTCCTGGTTAAACAAGAAGAAGAGTTCAACGAAGAAGGCGAGACGACGTTTCAGCCGTGAGCGCTGTTCCTGTTTTGGCAGTAAATTGTTCTAGAATTTGTACTGGTGAGTGTTTTCGCCCGTTTGGGCTCATCTAAGCTCACTAATGGGGTGAGAAAAGCGACTGTTTTGGTGTACTGCGTTGGCGGCGCTAGTTGATGCATTAATACCTCAATCAATCACATAAACCATTCTCACAGTTTGAGCGATAATCGCTCGGGTAAAGACTATACATCAGGCTGAACGGACTTTGCACGTTTTGCTCATACCACTGCCATATATATCCACTCGGCATATAGCCATACCCATTGCCCCATCCCGATGACCCATTTGGCCAACGCTGAAAAAAAAAGCGTTTGAAAACGGGCCCGATTCGGCAACACTCTTTCCGTGTCGGTTGTCTAGGGGAGGTGAAACTGCATATCGCCAAAAGAACTCTTGCTAGTTCAACCCCCGACGGTTGTCACGCCTGAGTTGGTTGCAAGGCGCTCGTAAATGTGACTTTCTAAATCAGGGGTGGTGTACAAAGTGTTGTGAACATGTTGAATTCGTGACGCCGTTGTTCCTGGTTGATATCGCCCACAGTGTAAATTCACACAACACGTCCGATACGACCGAACCTAATCATGGGCTGGGCGCGGTCATCCTAAATACACCGATGTATAAAGCTTTCCGAGGACAAAGGGCTGCCTTGGGTGTCTTTTTAGCCGTGGCTAGAACAAGCCAGGTCCCGACATGTGAATCCTATTCAGTAGCTGTCAAATCCGGAGGTGCCACACTCCGAAATGAATGTACCGAGCTCGGGTTTATTTTATCTTGCTCCCTATTGCAGGGGCATCCGCCATGCGCGTGTGTCGGTGTCAGCCGTGGCATGATCGCATTTCGGTTCAAGAGTCCGTGGGATGGAAAGAGTGTCAAGACATTCCGCAATCCCTGGTTGACATTCATCCTGTTCCTGGATAATATCTGTGGGGAATGTACGCATGGGGGTAGAGACATACCGGCAAATCATGAGTGCATGTCCAAATCAGGCAGTCGTGCTTATAGGAACAGGTTCGTGAGTACACTGTGCCTTTACAACATTGCACGCCGCCCGGGAAAGCCCGACGCGAAATCTATCAAGCAGTTTCGCCGAGGCTCTCGATAGGATGTAGAGTCTACCCCTGGAGACAAATCGCGGGTGTTTTTGGCTCGGGGTATCTGACGCCTAGGAGTCGGATTGGCTTTGCGTCAGGTCCGCTTAAACAAATGGCCTAAAAAGATTGAGTCTGAAATATTGAAGTGCCTGGCGTGACTCTAGCCGCGACAGGTTGTCCGAAAATAGTATTGATTAAAGGCGGGGAGGACACTATTGTCTGTGCTCTTGTGAAAGAGCAAACAAATGAGTTGGGCGTTGGAGAAGGTCCAGACAAATGCTAGATCCTGATGAGTGTGGATCAGATCAAGGCGGACACGTGACTGCCATGCCCCACGTTAATAACTTATCCCGATCACAGAAAAGGCGGCCCCGCAAAGCCATGAAAGTATGAGAGTCACATGAAACAAGATGCAATTTTAATGAAATACTCCAGGTCGCGGTTACTGGATGTTGCCACGGCGAACTGGACGCGACATACAAACAAGTTCGAGACCTAGAAGAACGAAACAACTACAAGATTGATCTTGTGTTGGTCAATGGGGATTTCCAAGCAATCCGGAACCACCAAGATCTCCAGTGTATGGCTGTACCGGACAAATACAAGCAGTTGGGTACGTTTTACAAGTACGTAGATAACCCTTGCCAGCAGTGCTTGATTGATCTCGTGATGTGGGCAGATACTATACTGAAGAAGTCAAAGCCCCTGTGCTTACAGTTGTGATTGGGGGAAACCATGAAGCGAGCAACTACATGTGGGAGCTGTGGGTAGCTACGTGTTGAGCGCTAGAACTTGTGTACTGACATACCACATAGCTACCACGGCGGATGGTTGGCCCCGAACATATATTATCTCGGAGGCTCGGGCTGTGTTAAATTTGGAGAGCTTCGGATTGCTGGGGCATCGGGCATATACAAATCGCATGACTACCGGCTCGGTAAGTCGTGGATAATACGAGTTTCATTTATATTTATGTTGCCACGCCTCACCAGGCCACTACGAGCGCCTGCCTTACGACAAATCAAGTATACGGAGCGCATATCACACCCGATTATATGATATCGTGAAACTGAGACAGGTAAATCAGCCCAAGAAATGATTGCCTTATTTACGCAACTAATGTTGAGTTTTATCGTAACAGCTTAGCTCACCAGATGTGTTCATGTCACACGATTGGCCGGTTGAGATTACCAAGTACGGCGACCTGCAGAACCTGCTGAAACGCAAACCCTTCTTTCAATCAGACATCGAAAAGGGCGAGCTCGGTTCGCCGCCGATGATGGACCTCCTGCGGTCGCTTCGGCCTACGTATTGGTTTAGTGCACATATGCACTGCAGGTGAGGTCATCCATCTAGTTCTGTATGTATGAGGCTTTTTTTTTTAACCTTTTGTCACTTGTGTGATGATCGGGTAGATTTGAGGCCATCGTTCATCATGAGTCTGACACAGGGCTAGGCCAAACTGCGGCAGCGCCCGCTAAAAACACAAATGTCTCATCCGGTGGGGCCGCAGGTGGTCCTGAGCCGGCCAACCCAGACGAAATACAGCTTGATGACTTGGATGACGAACCATCCACCGGCGCCGTTGCTCTGTCGGCTCCCTCTGAACCAGCACCGGCTCACAACCCCGACGAGATTCTGATCGAAGACGAGGAAGATGATTCGATGCGGAAACCCCCAGCCGAGTCCGGGTTGGTATCTACATCAGCTTCCTCAGCGCCGCAACAGAGCGAAACAGGTGTTAGCGCAACGCCGGTCAATGAACAATCATCTTCGCCGAGGCACACAACACACTTCCTCGCGCTAGACAAGTGCTTACCGAAGCGACAGTACATGCACGTACGCATACGTTCCACTCCACATGCGCTCTACCTCTTTAATCTATCCCGTTGGAGTGTGTACTGATGTACATCGTACGGATCTAGGTAATTGATATTGCGACCTCCACTTCTCCGACGACCCCGCCAATTCTGACATATGACCGCGAATGGCTCGCGATCTCCCGAGCGCTACACCCCTTTTTGTCGACCACGCGACAACAGCCTACTTTACCGCCACCCTGGGATATGGCTCCGCTCATTGCGGAATCGCAGCGCTGGGTTGACGAAAACCTTGGCGAGCGGGACATTGCACATGTCCAAGAGTTTGTCATGACTGCACCAGGACCAGTGAATACAAACCCAAGACCGCCCAGGCATCTGCAACAACGTAAGTCGAAAACTGGCGTTCTTTGGGTTTGGTCCAATGTACTGATGTGCTCGGCGTACAGCCCCCTGGTTTACCAATCCCCAGACAGAAGCATTTTGCGCAATGCTTGGAATCGAGAACAAGGTCAACCCACCTCCGGCTTGAACTAGCTTTGCTTCATGCAACGATCTGTTAGGTAGATAATGATATTTCACAACTGGAAAGCAGTTTCAAATCTGGAGTAATGAATACAAATGTGACCCGAAAAAAGCAAGGGGCGAAAGGGGAGGGCGGTTTGTGTGGCAGAAACGCGGACTATGACGATCGTGTTTGTACTTGCTTGCGCGCTATCCCTAATGTCGTATTGTTCACCTATCAGTTTGGGTTAGTATATGCCCTACGAAACTATGACCATCTATTTCCCACCTTGGTCGCGAACCTCAGCGAACACAATGACTCGCCCAAATGGGCAGCCAGAGGGGACATATTCATCATCATCTATTTATAGCATTTGTTGTGAGCACAGCGCATACAGTTAGATATATGCTTACATACCAAAGTTTTGGAATTCCCCGACAGCGAGTTTTGGAGCAGGTAGGTCAACTTGCTGTTTCTGTACGGAATATGATTTTTATCACTTCCTCCCGCACTTCCCAGCGCAGCAATCACATCCCCTAATGCGCTCAAGCTCTTGTTGATAGCCTGGGTTTCCTTTAGTCGATCCTTGTGGTTGGCCGCACCGCTGGAGCTCAGTCGCTCGCTACCCGCAAGATCCACAAGGTTGAGTGTGCCCGTGCAAGATTCACCGGTATGAGTGTTCCGACCAGTAACGCGGAGAGTAAATACGCTGTGTGAGCGGGAGGAACGCTCATTCATGAGTGTGGCAGCAACGGTGCGTCGTTTGTTGGCGCGTTGAAGAAGAGCGTGAACCTGAGCAGGAGTGTTGAGAGGAACTAAAACGTGGATAAAGCAGTCGATCAACAAGTTCATCGAATGCGGCGGATGTTACACACCAACGACAACATCAGTCACAGTAGTCTTGCCCCCTTTCTCGTGCTTGATCTCATGTTTCTTCTTGTCGAACTCTCCGGTTCCTAGTAAGTCGTTGATAGTTTCATTGTACTAGTTGGGTCGCATTAGCACCTGCTTTCTTTTTAGGCCAATTGACTCACAATCTCTAGAAACTGACCCTCCATCTTGTATTCCCAGCCGCGCGGAGCGAGGTCTTCAGTTACACGGAACATTTGCTGAACAGCTCGAGGGATCATTCCACGTGCTTCATCGGTCTTTAGTGAGAGAAATGAGCATAGCTAGTAACTGTATCCGGAAGTCAACATACCGGACCGCCCTCCATCGTGAAGGATTTGCCAGAGCCGGTTTGGCCGTATGCAAAGATACACACATTGTATCCGTCGGTGCACGACTGAGCAAGGAGAGATATCTCCTCGAACACATCTTCCTGAGTAGACCCAGGCGCAAACACCTGTGGCCGTAGCGGATTAAGCTCAAAACTAATAGCAACGTGATGCGAGGCATACCCGGTCGAATGTGAACGGCATGACGGCTTCGCGAGCCGCGCCGGTTGCAGATTCACTGGTCGAGGTAACTACGATTTCCTGCTTGTCTTTACCTGGAAACGACAGCTGAGCAACCCCGTCGGGTGCGTTCTTTTCGTGAGCTAAAGTTGGGGTTAGAATATAGCACGTGGGACCTTGAACAAGGACTTACGCAAAGGAGGCCGAACTCTGCAGAAGACTCGAATGTTCCCTAGATAACATCGGTTAGCCTCGCATACCTTATAAATCGACATATCTCACCTTTCAGTTCTAATACTTGGTTATGCAGTTTTCGTCGAATCATCTCTGCATCCCTAAGCTCTTCGTCCCTTTGGGAGACAAGCTTCTTCAAACTCGCGATTTCCTCCTTCAATGGAACCATTTCGGCAGCCAGTCCATCCGCTTCGCCTTGGAGAGTGTAGCCCCTAGACTTCAGAGCCTCCACCTGTGCTTCCAGTGCAACGACTTCATTCCGTAACTTCTGTCTCTCCGCTCTTCCCTCCTGCTCCTTCGCCAAGTCATCTCTGACTCTTGCCAGTTCCTCCTTTGATTCTCTCAATTCTCTATCACGGATCGACAACGTTGAAGTGATTTCTTCTATCGCACGGGCGTGCTGCTTCTTGAGAGAATCGATTTCGTCTGCGACAAGTAAATACGCCCTTCGAGTTTCCATTTCTGTTGATTTGGCCGCCGCGAGCTCGCATTGAAGACCATTTTGAAAAGTATGCAGATCAGCCGCCTTTGATCGTTCGGCGTTGAGTTCGTTTTCAACTACAAAAAGCGTCAGTGGCCATCAATCCAACATTTCTGCATAGGTACCTTGGAGTTGGTTTTGAGTATCCTAGCCAAAGATAAGCTAATAGCAGGTGCAAGATACTGTTCTATTTACCTTGAGAGCCCCGTTCTGTTGGGCCGGCGCCAAGCTCTTTCCAAAAGGGCCTTTTCCTTTATGGTCAACAACCATCTTCTGTCCTCGGACGACCCCCGATGCGGCTGGCTTAGCATTGGTGGAGCGTATAGCAGCCGGACCACTGGCAGAGCGCGTTATTCTCCGAGGTCCAGCTGAGGTACTCGGGAGGTTGGGTCGAGAGGGGCCGTTTCGGGACGCAGGACGGGTGGGCGGGCGGGCTGAGGCGGTCGACGGGGGTTTGACAGCTCGAGTAGACGGCCCCGCAGCAGTGTGTTGGCTGATCGCCGGAGCTTTTGCGGCAGGCTGTCCAATCGCCTCTGAACTAGCTTTGCGCTTGAGAGTCATGGTAGGAATAAGAGTCCGCGGTGGCGAAGATGCAACTGCGCGAGGGAGGCGGGACTGCAAAGCTGCTAAGGCGATGTTCAGGAAACAGGCTAGAAGTCACCTACGCGTGTTGTCGCCATGATGGTGGCGCTTGTCGCGGATTGACATATGACACGTGACCGCGTGTCCCTTTGCACGTGACTGTATACCCGCCTTTTTGAGATGCAATAATGTCCCACGAACACAACCGAGCGTCCTGTATAAATGAATCGGTCCGAAATTCCTCCAGAAATAATCTTCATTGTGGCCAGCTATGCACTGACAGATGCTACGTTGGAAGATAGATCGATGCTATATGGACTCTTGGCAACCAACCGAGCGACCTATGCGATGGTGTCTATGCGGCTGTATCGGACAATTGTCTTGCGATCTTCCCGCATGACAAACAAATTTGTAGAGGCGCTAAGTACATCTGCCCACTTGGCTAACCTAGTCACAAGTCTATGGGTGGCTACGTCTGGTTTCGAGGCCTTCTCTTACCAGTTGGGATCGTCACCGAGTGCCATCATGCGCATTTTGGCGCTTGTTCCCAACCTCCGACGCTTAGCGTTGCCATCTCAGTATTTCCCTCGATTTACAACCCCAGGCGTCCTTCCCTCCATAACGCACCTCACAGTCTCTGAAGACGTTTTTCCGTCGTCGACTCCGGATCTCCTAATGTTACAAACTATCCACATTTACGGCCCACTCTGGCCGACCCGAGTAGAGACAATCATATCTCACTGTCCTCATCTTCGATTCATCGAATGCACGATTCCATATAGCTCTCAAACCTATGTAACTCCTGCGGCACAGTGTGCTGAAACCTTACTTATGCGACTACCCTCTCTCGTCTCAATTGAATTTGCATCATCGAAACGAGTTATTCTCTCTCTGAAGCAGTTCTTGCTAGGCTATATGAATGACAAGAAGTACAGAGATCGAATCTCTACAAGGTACCTGTCGCTTGAAGAGGATTCACCTTGCGAAAAATGGTTCCAAGAATCCAACTATGAGGCTTGAGAAGAAACCTCTCGTGGTGCTTCTATGCAGTGTTCACGCCCAGCGCTACCAAACTAATTCTTAGATAGAGGGAATACGTCACATAGCCCTGAAGGGCGGCACCATTTTGCACTAATATCGGCCATCTTGACCCATCGAGAATCGTTATCTACCCCTGTACCCAGAAAACGCCACTGGTGTCTCTCAGTAACCGTCATAATATTGTAAAGCCAGTGCTCCGTTGTACTACCATACGTCATGTCAGTTATCTTGTCTCGTAGGCCATCCTCGCCAATCTCAACCACAAGGCTACCGCATCTCCCATTTGAGCTCATCTGGGCGATTGTCGAGCAAACCTTACTCCAACTCTCGCACAACGCGCGGGGAAAAGATATTAGCATCGTTATACCCATTCACCTCATCACCCTAAACCGTGTCATGCATACATTGGTTCTAAAGCTGGTCTACCAGACAGTTATACTTTCCTCATCTCGCGCTGTTTCCAAATTTCTTTATTTCCTGACTAGCTGCCCTAACGTCGCGAACCTCGTTCGAAACCTATGGATCGGCACAGCCCGGCTTGAAGCATTTGCTCATCAAGTCGGTTGGGTTCCATGCGCGATAAAGAGGATACTCGAGAGGGCGAGGCACATCAAGAGACTCGCGTTACCAGCCGCGTTTTATCCGATAGGGTTAAACGAGGTTTCACTTGACCATCTCACGGTGAACGGGGGTGGATTTGTAGGATTGTTGGGAAAGCCGAACACTTTGCACATATACGGGCTAGCCCAGACGGAAGTCTTGCGACGCTCGGTCGAGAAAGACCTGGGGCGTGTTATATGCGAAATAAAGAGACCGTGCGCGCCTGGCGCTATTGCACATCTCATTGATGAACTGTCGGGATGTGGAAAGGTCAACCTGCAGCTGGAATTGGTAGTTGGACCGGGACTAGAGACCTGGCTGGACGAGGAATTGGTTTCAGTACAGGGCATATGCTCAGGTGTGACGGTGCGGACAAAGGTGGAGGTCCTGGACGAAAGCCCCGCTGAAGAGTGGGCGAGGAGGTGGAGGGTTTTATGATGTATGCTTCACTTTGAACGAATTCTGTATGCTACATACACATAATTTACACGTTTTGATCTTGCTATGACCTAGATTTCAGGCTGCGCTATCCGCTTGGCTCACAATCAGGCCTGAGATGTGCAATCTAGCGCTCACAAAGCTATTTAAGTCAATTTTACCTAAGTGTTTTCAGACCTGAGCCGAGCAACGATGACTCTAACTTCACACTCCGAGACTGGAACTCTACCCCTAGAGATACTTCTCAACATCTTGGAAGTACTTTTTGCAACTGATGACTGGGATTCAGTCCTATCGAAACAACCTCAACTTCTTCTCATTAATCGCGAAACGTATCGTCGGCTTGTACACGTGTTTTACCGAACAGTCTTCCTGAAGACACATACTCAAGCTGTCCTTTTCCTCCACACAATCCGCTTGTCTCCATATCTAGGAAAACTAGTATCCAATCTTTGGGTCAGCGCGTCTACTTCCGATATTTTGGCGCACGAATCTGGCTTGTCGCCCAAGCTATTATCGATCTATACCCCGAATCTACGACGTTTATCGTTGCCAAGGCTCCCTAGCAGCATGGGGGTTGTTGGCCAGGAGAAAAATCCCTTCTTGCCCCGTTTGCACACACTTTGCGTTCAAAGTATGCCCAAGCGAGAGTTCTTCCTTCGTGGTATTCCACAGCAATTAGAGAATCTACAACGTTTGTTCGTACACGTTCCAGCAGAGAAAGAGGAAGCAGACACGGAAATATCAGCTGGTCTTTGGGTTATGGCACTGATCGCTATTATTGGAAACCAGCCAATACACATTACCGAACTTGTTATCAAAGTGCCAGCTCACCCAAGTAACGAGGCTTGTATAGGCCAAATAAAGATAAACAAAGTTTCGGTAGCGATTGGCACGATCGACACGTCGCTTGACGAGGAGAGGACCACTTACGGGAGTTGGCTATCGGAGTGAAAGAATATACATCTGAGCACTTAATGGTAGACGTGTTTTTTGGTTATAGAATCCTTTATATCATTTCACGTGTAATTAGAGTGACAAGGGTTCCATGTATTCAGGCATTATTTCTCGCCCAGCATTTCAGTCGATTGGTTGTGTTTGGATTGTAGTTGTTGGAGCTGGCAGTAACCAATTTAGGCGCCTTTGTATCTCATCATTGATCTCGCGTTCATCACACCTGTCCCATGTCTGGCCCAACAATACATCTCCCCATGGAGATAGTTTTTACTATACTGGAGCATTCTATGACATCAGAGACGTGGGACTCGAGGGCCTCTTCGTTAAATCAAGTTCTGCTGATAAGCCGCGCCACTTATGACCACCTTGTCAAATTAGCGTATTCTACGGTCGTCCTTAGTTCTATTCATGCGACTTGCTTATTTTGTGATACAATAGAAATTTCGCCACGGCTAGCCAATTACGCTCAGAACATTTGGATCGCAACCGCTCAATTGCAGCCGTTCGACTCCTCTGAATACCCCTTTAGATTCGTGGACACCAAAGTTACGAATGTCCTTCGAGCGGCAGGAAACTTGAGGCGAGTGGCTCTGCCGTATGGCTATCTGCCTCTCGTAGCAGGTTTGCCAGGCGTAACACACCTCAGTACGGATAGTGACATCATCCCGCCTATTGCACCGTTCCTCCCTTCTCTCGAAGCAGTTCATATTTATGGCCTTCCCAGCCATCACTGTGTAAACGCCATACTCTCCCGATTCAGCAACGTTCGTCAAGTATTTATGAACATACCCCCGGCGTCTGGTGTGGATGCAGCTGTGTCTGTGATCTGTGCTCGAACGATCATGTCATTACAACAGCGACTCAATAATTTGACAAGACTAGAGATGATCGTAAATCAACCCGTAGGAGAAATGATGAAAACTAGAATGAAGAAAACGTTGGGAGAGAATCCTAAGATAGTGATTCGCGAAAAAATATGGGAGCCATACGAAGAACTACTTTATAACCAGTGGCTGAAGCTCATGGTCATGATTATCGGTGAGCAACATTTTGTTTGCACTTCAATATTGGGTGCTGTCTTATACTCAATCATTGACATTTATTTCGCTACGATGCTAGAGTAACACCTTAGAGGAGTGGTGGGAGTCAGTAAGAGGGGGTGGCTACGCATTTCATGCCATGTGTTAGCATTGGAGCGCGGTCGGATCTCAGCACGCACTGAGATCACATTAAACACCATACATACAAAAGGACTAATTGCGTGACAGGCGGACATACTAAAGACACGCGGCACACCTGGACGAACCCGTTGTGACGTACACAGTTTTCGCAACCTTGGTCTGTCCCTGTTCTTCAGTTTCTTCAGCGCCGATGGTATGTTCGATATGTTCTTCATCTGGCCAAACTAACGTTTTATGTACAGACGAATTTTATACACTTGAATGTTGATAAGATGCCCAGCAAAATTGTCTTAAAGCGTTTGCCATGCCCCAAGAAGCCTCGCGCGATGATTCCACCTGAGATACTGGCAATCATCTTAGACCTAGCAGTGGTGCCTCTCCATCCTTACAAGGCTCAACCTGGTCGATCACAGCTACTTGCCACGCTCTGCGCACTCAACCGAGACTCGTATTGTCTGACGGTCAACCATCTTTATCATACGGTTATTCTCTCCTCCGCTTGCCAAGTCTCCTGCTTTATATACACAATAACCAACAACTCTTGCTTGGCCGCACGCGTGGTGAATCTCTGGATCGGTAATACCGAGCTGAAACCCCCAAATATCAGCAGCCATGCAGTAACTCATGGAAGGCTTGTGGTTCCATTTATCCCCAACCTTCGACGGTTCGCAATAAGTGGACATAGCACATCCATTCATTGGGGCGGTCTTTCGTGCGCCCATCTTACCGTGTCAAACCTCCCAGTGCTGACGCATTGGATGCCTGCCGTTCGGACTCTCCACCTAGTCAACTCGCTCTTGGCTGTGGACACTCTGGAATGTAGTTTGAGCAAATGCCCGGGACTGCATACGGTCGTTTTTGAAATAACAGAGTTGATAGATTTTAGGACGCTTATCCAACTCGGAGTGGTCGCAATAAAAACAGTACGCCAGCTTCGGAAGCTGATATTCCGAGTCGAAGATTTTTGGGTCCTGCATTATACTATGGGTACGTTGCCTGCAAGGTTGGTTACCGAAGGATTAGAGGAGCAGTCGAGAGGGAAGGAGATAAGGGCCGTGTGGAGTTGGGAGCTTGGTATAGACCTGTGCGGTGTTTGGGTCGCGAACGGCTGCAAGCGGAAGGTCGGCAAAGAGCACAGAATCTCTTGTTCGATGTGAAGTGTACCAACAAACCTAATGGATTGCAACTATATGATACAATAATGATAGCCAAATACGGCGGTAAATAGCAGCTATACAAGTAGAAATTGCGAGTTTCAATTTCAGGGCTGACCAGGTGTAGTGCCTGGTGGATTCGAAGTAGTAGGGCGCCTCCGTGGATCAGTCGTCATACGTTTAGCCAGTAAGCTATTCAATTCTGCTTGGAATTCAGGCTATGTACGAACCACTTGTAAATAATAGCACCAGCACTGGGATCACAGCACATACCTCACTCCTAAATGCTTGGTAAAGAGCCATAGCATCTTCACGGCTCCATTGCCTCTTTTCTACTTCCGCATCCTTCTGTTCGTCAGGGAGTTGAAGAAACCGGCCAATGCGCACTTGGCGACCCTCATCGAGTGCTTTCCAAGCCTGGAAAGAAGTCGGGACTTTGTCAAGGACCTCAGCCTTGCGGCGAGCTTCTTGTTCGGCGAGCTTGTTTTGGTTTTTGCCTGTTCCTCTGATGGCTATAATTGTTTTAGAGTTGGCATAGTCAAGGCGCTCTCGAATATCGTCATGACGGGTCTTCAAAACTTTAAGCTCGTGTTCCAGTACCACCTGAGTACTACGGTTAGTCTAGTTAGTTTATTGATCGAGCGAGCGCACCATTGGCGTCACTATAGCCGTTTGCTGGTTCGGGTTTTGTCCCAGCTTACTTGATCGACTGCTACCAACGGGAATGGGCCGTTTATGCCACTCTTCCTCTTCGTAACCAACAAGGACATCGACGTAGGCGTCCTGAATGCGTTCTCGCCTTGTTTGTTCGGCCATACGGCGGATACCTTCCTTATAAATGGTTTGGCGCTCTTTTGCTATCTTAGGATAGTCGGGAGGCGTTGTTTCAGCTTCCTGTAATCGACCTAGAGCTCTGAGACTCTCCAGGCTAAGTCCATGGCATCAGTATGACGTAAAAAACAGCATTGCTCGAGCTAACTTGTCCATAGGGTAGGTTCCGTAAGTCTCTCGAAGTCTGACCAACTCGTTTGCCCGAGATATGTCTAGACAAAAGAGCGGTTGGTGAAACGCTGGGCTATTTGCGAGAATCGGCCTTACCGTCGGAAAGAGGGGGCAAGTCAAAGGCGTTCCCGTTTCTCTTTTTGGCACCATGCCTTCGAACTCGTTCCATCAAGTCCTTCATTCGTTCTTCGCGTGTCCTTGGTTGACGATGAGAGAATCCAGCCTTCTTGGCTAGACTGCCATATTCATCGGGAGTTTTTGGTGTCCTAGGAGTTCTGGGAGTCATATAGTTGGGAGTTGCCCCGGGATGATGAGATGGACCCCCTGGTGGAGGGTGGATTCCGGGCATCGTAGGAGAATGGGAGTCGGTGGTGGGGCGCTGTGGATGGGGCCTAAACAAAGACCTCGGAAGTAACAGCCCGGCGCTAAGTGGCATGGGGGTGTCATCTGGTATGTAGACGTCTGCTCAATGCAACGACCGATGATAACGCCTCGTTGACGACACCTGTTGGCCATTAGAAACTCAATCGACTGCTGCATCGAGCGACTCGGCGGATCTAGACTTGACACTGCTCTCCCTCGTGGCTTTGGCACTCTTATGCCATAAGGACTATATCAACCCTCGTACTCACCTGAAGCTGTCATGTCCGGGAAAAACAACTCCCCTCTTCTGACCGGCTCTCTTGGAAGAGCAGCAAGTCTACAAATGCAGAGAACTCCATCTCACGAAAGCCTGACCACTCATCCCCTTCTCTCACCTCCCGCCACACAACTCGAGCAGGATCCCCAGCCTGCTTCCCGATATGTTCCATACACGCCACGTCATCGAGCACAGCCAAGTGCATCCGTTCCTACGCCAGCAACGAGTACATCGCCTCAACCTACCATATCCATCTCGAATTCAACGTCCAACCCGTCGTTTCAGGCTTCTGCCAGTTCGGCAGGGGTCACCGGTCGCCTACAGCTACAGAACCTCAAAGCCGAAGCTCAGACGATTGGCATTGGCCATGATTCTGTTGGATGGGCTATACTTGAAAAGCTGGGTTCCAGTACGCTAATCCCTGACACCGAGCGAGCAGAATGGGACGAAATATGGAACTTGATCATCAAAGGCCAGGTTGGTCGCGTACTTCGCGCTGCTCGCCCATTCTAACATCGCTCCTTAGGCTACACTACTGCTTCCAGCAGAGACTGCTCCGGGCAATCTAGTCATTGACCCCGAGTTCATGCGAGATCACCTTGGACTGTGCCACCCACCGTGCCAGACTACCACACCGGTGGTTACCGCCTCTGGTATACGCGGGGTTCTTGAGAGGTTCTATTTATTTCTTGTCCCTTCGCAGGCATGTGTTCTGATAGCCCATTTGCAGCTCGACCCTTACTTTCCGAAGTTTAATGAACGTCGCCTCGGTCAGCTTCAAACCTTTGCTTTCTATTGCAACTCGTGCAAATGCATTGGCATCTCTCCCGCCGCTTCCCATCCCGTTGGCCCCTTCACCCAACCCGGCTTACCCTTCAGTTCAAGTTCTGAGCCAAACTTCATCTCTATCGCTACTCCCACGCCCCTTGCAGCCTCCCCCTCTGCCAGCACGTCCCGGTACTGCCGGATCGCCACAACAAACGCGAGCTCCAAATCCGCCAGTACCTTCTGCTACTAGTCGTTTGAATCCTTTCGCGTCCTTATTTGGATCGTCACGGAACACCCCTGCACCTACCCCTCCTCCACTTGCAAACGTCACACCAGCACCTCTTGTACTACCCAATGACGCGGGTTCGGCTCGATCTTCGATTGACTTATCCACATCTGAAGGCCCGGTTGTAGCTGCCTATGCTATCGACCGGCGGATATCCCGTGCCACCATCGCAAAGGAAGCCACGAGAGCCATAAAGGGTGAAATAAAGGCTGTCTTGAGCACAAGCGGTATCCCGAGCTGGGTCAAGGATCGTGTTACTTCATTCGTGAACCCACTGCTGCCTGTGCCAAAGGCAAGTCGTCGTCTGTCGGGTGGCGCCAATCAAACACTACGGCCGGATATGAGCTCGCCCCAGGCTGCGTCGGATTCGGTGCAGCATTTTTTCGGTTCGATGGAAGAGGAACTTTTTGCATACTTTGGGGCGGGCGGAAGACGTAAAGAGGATCCGAGCGTTGACGAAAAGACCGCAGCTGATGCCAAGCGGGAGGACAACGAAGAAAAGGATAGGAGGATGCGAGAAGTGATGGAAAAGGTGGAGCGAGTGGTTTGCACATTGTTTTACGAGAGGTATGTCACCTAATACCGAGTGATCATGGGCAATCCTAATTCTTGACAGATTCTTCCGTCCGTCCACCTCGGATGACGCATCGCACGACGATGCCTTATCTAGCCAGATTGCTTCTCTTAACATGCTTGATCTTCGCATGGGCCATCTTGGTTTAGATGTCCCTCCTGCAGCGGAGAAAGGAGTCGAGGACGTGATTAAGCAATGCGGAAAAGGTATGGGACCTCGAAAGTTTGGTACGAAACATAGCTCACTATAATCAGAGCTTCAACGCCTTGGTAATATTGACTGCCGTTCTCCCGCCGAGAAAGCCGCAGTTTTTGTAAATTCAAACCGACTTATCGCGGGTGAGTAAATGCTATATTAAAACTCTGATACATATGGTGGCTGATGTATGCTACTCAGAGGGCTTATCCCGCCTACCTCCACTCAGGCTTAAATCTGAAAATGAGATGGCAGAAGAAAAAACGCCTACTGCTTCAACATTCAAAGAACCTGCTCCTACCACATCACCTCAGCCGGCACCTGAGATAGTTATGTCGCCAGATTCTGACCCATCAGTGCTTCCACCCGAGCCTTATGCACCGTTGCTGGACCCGTTGAGCGCTCCCGGTTCCCCTGCACAGTCAGCGCGCCAGCTACTACCCGGACAGCAATCCAAGAACACATCGCCTTCAGCTGCCCCAGGTACTATACTCCCGGCGGATGTGGAGGCAGCTTCCCCATCCCCTGCACCTTCTATCGTGGTTCAACCCACAGCCGTATCGTCAGATATCCTCCTACCTGTCATGATCTATACGGTCGTCAAGACGAACCCTAGCCAGTTGGTCTCGCACCTGTTATATGTACAACGATTCCGTTCACGCTCAGTTGGAGGAGAGGAGAGCTTTTGTCTGATCAATTTGATGGCTGTGGTGGAGTTCTTAGAAAACGTGGATTTGGCGGTTTTAGGACTCGCGTCGTCCGAGAAAGTACTTAGGTATGTATGCCATGTTTAATTTGGCGGCTGTTAATTGGTCTATTATCCAGCGTTGCAGACCTTACGCCCATCCCTTTGGCTGAAGCTGTCGAGTCTGCCGCTTCAGCATCTCACCATCCTCTTGATATCATTGCCGCCTCTATCAAACTACGTGGTAAAGTGAACCAAGTAGGCGAGATGGCGGGTTCTGCGGCAGGCAAGGTTCTACTTGGCGTCATGGACACATCTATGCTCGCTCTCAAGGGACTTTTATCCGGTGCGGAAGCCAATTCCGAGGGTGCAAACCAGCGTCAAGGCTTTGGGCTTCTTCGACGAGGCTCCGGATTCTCGATTGCTAGCGTCGCAGCGAGCTTGCCTGCTGTTGGTCGAGGAACGCCACGCTCTGCCCCAGATGAAATACCACAGGACGGTCAACAACTGATCGACGTATCTAGCCGTCCAGGATCGCTACGGGGTGATAGTGATGAGAGCAGTGATGAGACTGGCTCGACGAATGAATCAAGTGACGAAGAGTCAGGTGATGAGCAGCAAGCTTCCGAGGACGAGGGGACGAGAGGTGGCGACACACGTAGTATTCGCAGTTTTAGTTCGATGCTTAGTCGTGGATCAAAGGATGAGCGCAAAGACAGGCCAAGCCTACAAGATCGATTGGCGAACATGTCGACACTCAGCAGGTACTCGAAGAGCCCTCCCGGAGGCGGCTTGCGCAAGCCATCGCCGCCGCCAACCAAACGAACTAGCTTGCTTGTTGCCAACCCGTTCGCGTCTCCCACATCCACGGCACCCGAAGTTCAAGCATCATCGCCTGTCACCACTGCCCTTACAGCCCCGCGTCTTCAGATCCCTCCTCCTAATACACGGTTCCTAGAGTGCGCGGTGGATGACCTCAAGTTATCAGAGGTAGCCGAACTTTTAGCTGATTATAGACGAGTCGTGGCAGGAATGCAAGCTCTGAACGGTTTTACGGCTTGATGAACGTTTGGGATATATGTGAATGTACGCGCGCACGGTTTTGCAATACATCGATACCCTTAGAGTAAAGATGATGAGAGCATAATGTCATAGCAAGTCTTTCCACACAAATGACATAGACAGCATACATGTAAGGTTTTGACACACCAGTGATACAATGGAGGCGCAAGAGATGAATGAAAAGGGCAATAAATTTATGCCTCAGCAGTCTTCTTGACCTTCTTAACCGCGGCAGTGTTCTCCCTGTTTATCTGTTATTTGCGGTTCAATTTATGAAGGAATAAGGGCTCACCGGAACCCGTTCTTGAACCTTCGCGAGACATGCTTTAGGTAGCGCATACGCCCAGTGCCAGTAGTCTTTCTCCTCTTGCCCTTTTGGCCCCACTCGTACGAGCGCAGCTTAGCCGACGGGTATCCGCATTGTGCACAGGCTAGGTTGAATATTAGCGGGGAGCGTGTTATAGGATGGATTGGGGACATACTCTTGTGCTGGCGGTGGAAGGAGCGGTTGCCACACCGCCTGCAGAGCGTGTGGGTCTTAGTGTGGCGTTTACCAAACGAGGAGGTACCTGTTCCAACATGTGAGCTTACTCCCTCGATCCTACCGTGTTGTGCTCACTAACCCTTCGTCTAGAGAAAAAACCCAATGTCAGCATATTGCTCGGAATATCATGAAACCGTATCCATCCACAGATCCACTCTTCATCCAACCGTTTCTCCTCGTCCAGACAATTTATCGAGTCTTCCAGCGCCATTCCCACATTCTGAAGCATCCCAAAATCAATCGGCCATGAATTTACCTACCATTTTGTTGGATGTCTTGCTGTTTCGGTGTCGGTAGACTGTCTGCTCGGAATGCCCGGATGCGAATCTCCGAATCTCAGACCCTGGGCCAAACAGTACCACATGATGCGTACCCCCTTCTGATTTACTCGATTAGAGTTGGATGATTGCGTATGATATATGATTGGACTATAGCATACAACTAGGATTGACAGCAAAATTGTATTACTTGGAAACATAATCAAGAATCCGGATAAGTGGCTCGATACAAATCTAACGCTTTCCCAACAACCTCACGGTCACAAGCATACGTCAAGGTGTCCAAAACCTTGGTTGCATCGATGAATTGAGTGTGGTAGTCCTCCCCGCCAGTCTGGGTCCCATTTTCGTGCGCAAAACTTTCGTCTACCTCGGCGACGTACCAGAATATGAGCTTGATATCTCGCTCCGCAGCATGGCGAAGGAACATAGCAATGGGTTCGACAGCGCCAGTGGCGAACGTGGGTTGGTCTTTGACGTAGACGTTTGGGGGTTGAGCTCGTGTAAGCATGTTTAGCGGGAGATAACGGCAGTGATGACCAGTCTCTATTAGAGGAGATGATATCATCAGTTGGTGTTCTCGAGAACAGGACACAAATGACGAACCTTCATAGGTCTCACGGAGCGCTGTCTCTATGATGCTCTCGCCACGGTCTTTTCGACCTTTGGGAAGTATGAATCTATCTTCTTTGGCATGATAGAGTATTCCGACTTGCAAGACGGGCGATCGTCTTAGGAGTACGCAGCCCGCACAGATTACGAATTCGTCGCTCATGAGCACATCGGTGGGGCTCGTCGCAGCGGCCATTATGGGGAGAACTTGGGGTTGTTGGATGTAGTAGCAGTTTGAGCAGTAGACGATGAGTCAAGTATATGAGTCGCCCCGAGCGGCCACGGGGCCGCAGGGATGGTGGGGAGCTGAAAGTGAGTTGTCCAGACTGGGATTAGAACGTTTCATCCTGGGAGTCTCTCACGTGCTCGACCTGCACCTGGCTTTAGACTTCAGCTTGGCCTCCACAGCAGTTGTAAACAAACACAGTATACCCGGGAAACATGGCGTTGCCGACTAACGGAAAGGTCATCATTGAGACAACGGTTGGAGATATTGAGGTATGACATTACTGGGATTGTCCGCCGGCTTGGATCTCATTAACCTTCGTGGCAATCTACTGCTTGCAGATTGAACTTTGGGCAAAAGTAATGCATTTGCTATATTCTAGAAAGTGGGCTTACTTAGAGAGCACAGGAAACGCCGAAAACATGCAGGAACTTTTTGGCTCTGGCAATGGAAGGTGAGCTCGTTCAACACGGAGGCATCGCATTAGGACTCATGTTTTGTAGGCTATTACGATGGCGTTATTTTTCACCGGTATGAAAGAGCTGTAGCCATGGGAGTGCAAGTTGAAAATAATTGTACAATAGTGTCGTTCCCGGATTTCTGGTCCAGACAGGTGACCGGACAGGAACTGGGTACGGCGGAGAATCATTTTACGGCGGTATGTGTTTTTCGTGCCTGGAGTCGTTCTCTGCCTAATTCTGAGTGTACTAGATGTCTTTGAGGATGAGATACATCCTCGACTTCGATTCGCACATCGTGGACTCGTTGCGATGGCCAACAATGGCAGCAAAAACTCGAACGATTCACAGTTCTTCATTACTCTTGGTGATCCTTAACTGTTGTCTTTTTGAATGATACATACTGAATGTGTTGTAGATCGGGCTGATGAACTACACGGGAAGCATACCCTGTTTGGTAGGACTGTTCGGGACACCATCTTTAGTTCGTCAGTTTTCGTTCCAGGCTCCCAAACACCTCTTAACAGAAACTAATTGTTTAAACAGATGTTCTCAAAATCGGACAACTGGGTATGCATATTATAAAGTTAAGTTCTGAGCTTAGGCTGACATGCTGCAGAACTGGGTGAAAACGAGAGGCCACTCTAGTAAGTTGTATTCCAGAATTCTCTGGTTCTGTACTGAACTCGGACCCAGTCCGCCAAAGATCAAGACTGTTCGTATTATAGAAGACCCTTTTGGGGATATTGTGCCTCGTATCACTGCTGCTGAGAAGCGTGCGCAACAAATGGCTAAGGAGGCGGCTCAGCGACAGCGAGAGGAAGCTGTTCGAAAGAAAGGCGCCAAAAAGTATGTTGTGCTACCTGGCTTTAATCCATTGTAACTAACCAAACCGAACAGAAACGTTGCACTCCTATCATTCGGCGATAACGCAGAGGCGCAGGATGAACCTGTTGTGTTTACGAAGAAAAGTCTGAGCCGACCAGACCGTGAGTGCTTTCTTGCATTACACCAGATCAATTAATGTAGTATACCAGTGATCGACAACCCGGACTCTAGGCCAGCAATAAGTGCTGCAACCATCCCGGAGCCGCCAAAGCCGCGCGCAAAACCGATCGAGGATGTCTCCGAAAAGAAAGCCCAACCGGAGGCGGATTCGAAGCCTCAGGAGAGCGAAATCACGTCTATTCGAAAGAAACACAAATCCGATAAGGATACCAAAAAGTAAGCCGTGAATTTATGAAGTCGTGTTACCAGCTCAAGGCTTTAATTTCAGGGAGTCGCAGAAGACCGAACTGGAGAAAATGGAAGCGCAAGTTCGCAAACTGGCACGGCGACACTCTGATTCGGAGAGCGAAGGTGAACGGGAAGCCAAAAAGCCGAAAGGGCCATCTCAGCTTGAACTCGAGCTGGCCAAGTACAAAAAGGGCCGAGCTGGTTCAAGTAAGAAGGGCAAAGGAAAAGGTCGCGACGAGACCGATGTCCTCGCTGCGCTCTCGACATTCCGTGGCCGGTTAAAGCAGTCGATGGGAGAGGATGACGAGGACGAAGATACGAATATGCAGGACGCCCCGGCAAAGGAAGGAGAGGGTGCCGAGACAGGCGAAGAGAAGTTGTTGGAAGTTGACGATGATTCTTCTTGGATCGGGCACAGGCTACGGTTTGCCAAGGATGACGGTGCCGAGACCCGTCGCGCAGAACACGAATATGTGAGTGGCTGCTTTTAGTCGCTAAGTGAGCCCGATTGACTGATATAAACGTGGCGATGTTAATAGGAGGTCATTGATCCGCGTGCGAGAAGCAGCCAGGCCCGGATGGAGGAGCGAGAGCGCAAGGCCGGGAAGCGGTCTGCGGTTGGCCAGGCGTTCCAGAAAGGGCGACGATAGTTTACTTTTATGTTGATAGTTTTGGAGTAATACTAGCTGCATATGCACAAGAACAAAGACCGCCCAATCAGGTGCCCCTATCTGGGATTACGTGATCAAGGAGTTGCCTGGCCACGACACAGCCTCCAAGTTGCTCTCCACCCCACCAACCCCGCGGCTGGTGTCCCTTGTCTTGCCTATTTCTCTCTGCGTTTTTCGGCATTTACTGAATTAATTATGGCGTCCAAGCCTGCGCAAAAGAGGGTTTGTTGAGTCTTTGCTGTGTCATAACCGAAGCTTACCCACCGCCTGCAGTTGACCAAAGAGTTTCTCGCGATGCAAAAGTCGCCTCCGCCGTTTGTCTGGGCTGCCCCAGAGGAGAAGAACATACTCCATTGTATGTCCCACTAATTCGTACCTTGTGGCTAGCTAACGCAGTATTCTAGGGAACTTCATTGTGGTATGGCCTTATCATATCTCCCCTTTCGTCCTTGTTCTCACATGTGCATAGCGAGGCCCCCCGGACTGTCCGTATGCTGGAGGCGAGTACCACGGGCTGATTGCATTCCCTTCCGAGTATCCGTTCAAACCCCCGGGCATCAAGGTATGATTTGCGTCATTCACTGTCATAAGACGCCACCCAGTCATGCCTGTCTATCCCAGATGTATACTCCCTCTGGCCGATTCCAGCCAGACAAGAAGATTTGCTTCAGGTAAGCACAACATCCAACGCCATGTCATCCCGTCTCACCCGTCTCTGGCAGCATGTCCGATTTTCACCCTGGGACGGTATGGGACCAATTCATGGCACATCGGGCCCTTTGGCTGATATTTTTATCTATTTCTCTTTCGATTTCCAGTGGAACCCAGCGTGGAGTGTCGCTACCATGTACGTCCAGTCTGCCTTACCTTGACCCGATCGCGACTGAGCCCCTCCTTCAGTTGCACCGGGTTGTTATCCTTTATGCTCTCCGACGAAATGACAACAGGATCTGTAACTTCAACCGACGTCGAGAAGCGGGATTTTGCTCTGCGCAGTCACGAGTGGAATCGTAAACAGAAGCGATTTCGGGACGCGTTCCCCGACGTATGTTGATTTACTCACGTAATAGCCGTATCCTAACGGCTATTTCTGCTAGTATTGCACCGAGGAAATGAAGGATCTACCCAACATGGGCGAGAAGGACAAGGGCCCCGTTGAGGACGGGGAGGCCTCGCAAGAGGCTCCAGCTGGAACAACCCAAGGCCCGGTGGTTCGTGCTTCTGCTCCTCCGACTGTTAAAGCTCGTGCAATGCCAACGTCTGCATCTGCTGCTCCTCCGGTTGCAGGGCAAGTAGCCATTGCGCCTGCCTCGTGGAGGGAGACCATTTGGGATCGATGGCGCTGGGGAATCTTCATCCTCCTGGCCGTGTTAGTGTCGCGCCTCTCCAACGTGTAAGGGAGCCATTTATCTCTTCCAGCACATTTTGATCACCGGTTTTTGCCATTCGTTGTATCGTTCCTCTCTCCTATCCTACAATATTCCTTGGCTGCCGCCCGCTCTTTGCCTATCTTGCAGTATTCTTCAGCTGTACCGTCCTTTGAGCTTGTATCAACGACTCTTAATGAATTTTCATTGTCCATGTCTACCTTGCACGAGATCTCCACATCAGTCCTAGCTCCTCCTCCACACCATCGATCAAAGGCTCGACCTTGTTCCATAATTCCTCCTCCACCTGCTTCTGACTCTGGTTTGCGTTGATCACTTCCCATCGCTCTTCTACATCCTCTCCTATTTGTTGGAACACCTTACGAACAGCATCCTGCAGCTCTTCCTTTTCGTAACGCTCTTCACCAAATCCGCCCCGCGTGCGCGCTACTTCGGGAGATACATCGAGGAAGAACACGATGTCTGGGGCAGGCAGGCCAATGTCGGGGTTGAGACACCATTCATATGAGAGCCCTGTATTCTTTGCTACCGAGAATGCGAGGCCGGAATAGGCATACCGGTCACAGACGATAGTTGTTCCTGCAGTAAGCAGAGACTTGATACTCGAGCTGTTCAGGGCTTTAGTTAGAGGCAGCAAGTTTGCGAATTGACCATCACCAACGCTAGCTCCCATCGGTTTGCTGAAAAGAGTAGATGGATGGTTTGGTCATCGACTTCGGACTCGGACTGGAGGTATGCGTTGATCATTTTGCCGATTGTAGTTGTACGATCTACATATGAAGTACGTCGCTAAACAGTCTGAATGTCAGGTTGGGGCGTAACAAGGCTTACCAGGAAACTTGACGCTCTTCACTGGCTTCCCAGCAGCCTGGATACGGTCTGCCAGCCGTGAACACTGTGTCGATTTACCGGACCGATCAAGTCCTACAACCAACTGAACACAACCCCGCCTTGGAACGTCGTTGCCCCAGACCTTCTATTACAACGAATGCTCCTCGAACCATCTCGTGTGTCGCTGACGATCAGGGTAGAGCTGGAGAGATTCACGTGCGTAGAGAAAATCAGCTTGGCACATACAAGTACAAACTACATTGAAGACCCGTCCAGACAAAGCGAGACACAAAATCCCAGCGGTGATAGAAAAAACGTAGATGTACAATGTAGGAGTGAGTGTGGTGAAATTATAATAATTTACGTGGTGGAATGGTAGTAATCTGATGATGGGATGGATGAGGTCCAACAACGATAGGGACGGGGGTAGTGGCTCTGGGTCATTCAAACGCATAACTGCTTGCCTCCCGACATGCTTCTGATGCTTGGGACTGGGTACAATAGTCAGCACGTATGGCTTCCATTTCTTACAATGCTGGCTTACCCTTCGGCCATGCCTTTGAAGGTTCTTTCTAGAGACAAAAGTAGAATTACATGCAGGGCAGATCGGTTGATCGACTATGAGCTTCCTCAGTTTTGGCGAGGGTAGTTCGTGGAGATCAACCTTTTCAGAAATACAAGTTAAATCCAATCATCTTACGGGCTATGGGTGAACATACAGATGAGCGCTTCCTCTTGCGGTGAGCTGGGAGAGGTGATATAACTGCAGCAAAGGATTCCGGTCAATACGGACAATATAGTGGCGCCTGAAAGCACAAGTTACCTGGACTCGGGTTCGTAAGGTCATACCTGGCAGTCCAGACAACGCCAGCGCGCCACGACGATATCCGCCTGAAGGAGTGCTCGGGCAACTCCACATCAAAGGTATCAATTAGGCCGTCAACCTCAGTCTCGTCGGGATTGTCAGTACCATCGTCCGAAGCCCTCCAAGTGCCAGAAACAAGAGTAGTGTTGCCTGTCAGGATATGATCTTCGACTTCATCTTCATCCTCGTCGTCACCATCACTCCAAAGCAATTTAGAGATCGTCAGTTCGTCTAGTCCTGGAGAGTCGCTCCGACCTAGTTGTTTGCCTTAGCACCGTTTAAATTGACAATGCGAAATTCGAACAAAACTTACTAGAGCCGGTATTCATCGATAGAGGGTTCAAGTAACCTCCGAGGGACCAAGAAGGGCCTAATGAGCTACCCCATCGTGGCCGGACGCTCGCCATCTCAATCGTACAGTTCGCCGGTGAATGGTCGTAAAGAGTTGGGGGATTTAGTTTCGCCGCATAGCCGGTGCTGGCAAAGTTGAAACACGCCTGGGCCCTGATCATCGTGTGATGCCCGCAAACGCTTGGACAATCACACGTGATCGTGCCATGTCAATTTGGCCATGTAGGGTTTCGATGCATTCCTTCAAATTGGTTTTTCTTCTACATCTGCAGTAATCGTAAATCTCAAACCAGTGATTTCACACGACTGCGTCTCAAATCGCTTGATTTGATCTGTGTTTGAGCAAAGTCTCACAGATTTATGGCCCTGTACAAAACGCCTATTTTTTTTTACTGAGCTCCTATTAAACGTTCGGTTTGAGCGACGCCCATCGTTGTAGCTCATACCAGGGCCTTCTAGGGCTCCATTGAATCGCAGCGGCGCAACCTCTGATTGTCGACTTTCAAGAGTGTTTCCCGCGGAAGGGCATAATTGAAGGAGCTGCGGGTTTTCAGCGCACAAAACCGAGTTCAGCTGAGGATTCGAGTTTGAACCAAGGTAGCTTAAGTTCGGGACAAGCCTGAATCAGCTAATGGTTCGGTGATTGAGCGCGAAACAAACTGTTCCATGCATGAACGAGCATCGGTCATTATGAGAACGCTAACAAATACATGTCCGCGAACAGTAGAATGCAGAAGCCAGCCTATAAATCTATGGGATTGTGCTTGCGCGTTCGACACTATTTGGTGTTTCCTTCAAAGTTCTCGACGATCCATTTGATCGTCTGCTCGTTTGACCAGAAATTTCGGTAGCTGTTTTGATATTTCAGTTTATACCAGCCCCCGCATGTACTTGGGCCCTTACCCGAGAGCTTTTCGGATTTGGCGGTCATCGATGACATAGTCTGCGCAGACAAAATCCCATAAAGCTGGTTGAAGGTTGACGGCGAGGCTGGCAACTGCCCACTGAGGTACATGCATTACTTTTGCGCCCGTAAGTTTTGACAGAATGCTAAGCATGTAGAATCGTATCATGAAGAACATCTCCATGAAGTGTGAAAGAACATATAATGGCAGTACTGTAAAAAAAATAATTTAGTCGTAGGATACTGACAGTTCTTAAGGTACGCACCTGAAACAGGCTGAAACTGCAAATCACGATGACAGCATGCCTAGAGCCAAGTGTCAGGTTTCGAGGCCATAGATGTGTCTTCCCTCTACGAACGAGACCTTACCTGCATGATACGTCGCAACTCATCAGCGGAGCATGCGGTGGGCTGACCGGTAACTGCAAAGCCTGAACCACCAAATTCGTTTGGTTGCGCCTCTAGGGCATCAGCGAATTGTACGTGTGCTCGGGCAAGGTCCCAGGGATTTATTATGTTCTGAAAACACCTAGAGAGTAACCCGCGAGGCTGAGAGTCACCTCCTACGAAATAAAGCATACTCACTGTCCCCCCCAGACAAAATTCGGGTCAGGGTTTTTAAGGTACTGAAAAAGCACTAGCAAGTCAGTGACGCGCAATACTAAGAATATTGACAATCTCCTACCGATGTTGACCACACATCACCAACGCCAAGGACGGACCTTCAAGTTTTTAGTACATGTCTAGGTGTAATAGAGTAGAGAGACCTACATTCCTGGCCGTAGGACCCCTGTACGCATCCCTTTGACGTTGTCTGCCGCCCTGACCAACGCGTCTGCTTCACGCTTGCTGTTTGCATAGTGTGAATGTAATAAAGGCATTCCTTGAGGAGCATCTTCTGTAAATACAGGCCCGTGTGGGCGCCTGAGCTGCCAGTGATTTCCTGGAGGAAGAAAAACTAAAGCACTTGAAGTAAAGACAAACGCGCGAACTGTGCCTAGTTCCTGAGCAGCCCTCAGAACGTTCTTCGTGCCGTCGACGTTGACACTGTAACTAAGGCCTCGAAGGTATGGAAGTCTCTCGTATGGTCGGAATATTTCGGCACTGTGGATGATAACTTGTGCGGTTACACCTGTCCCACCAAATGATCGTGATATGGCAGCTTTGATCGAGTCATAATCCGTGATATCTGCCTTGATAAATCCTGCACGGGATAGGTGGTCCCGTGCTTTAGAGTTACCAGATAAGTTAGGAGGTGTTGTGTCGATGATTAAAACTAGGGTTTCCCCGCGTCCAAGCAGAGTGCGAACTATATACGCGCCAACGAGCCCGGAGCCTCCGATAACAATGTAGGCCTTTCCCGTCGGAGAACCTGCAGCATTTGCCATATCGTCGGCTGTTGGGTAGGTTAATGTCGCCAAGTCTTCATTGGTAATAGGCTCGTAAGTGCGCTCATGCGCTGCATGATGAGGTGTAGTGAGTCGCTTGTTGAGAAGATATGCATAGGCACTCAGAGCGCCCAGCAGGAGAACGAACAACATAGCTGTAGCGTTGACACAACGCGATCCCTGATGAAGGTCAGGTGATGCGTGTTGGGGGCGACCATCAATCACTATTTGACTACATATAGCATTTTTGTTAAATTTTGTGTACCCGCGCATACATGCTAGTTTGTGTAACCCTCAATGGTTTCTACTGTCCATTTTAGCGTTTGCTCGTTTGACCAAAGGTTCTGATAACTATCGCAACCGTCCGTAAATTTTCGCTATATCATCAATTCTAATGCAGCCTACTCACCCAAGCACCTCTCGAACTCGACTATCATCAATTATGTAGTCTGCGAAAGCAAAGTCCCACATTGCTGGCTGTAGTTTTGCTAGGCCCCCGGCCATTGCCCACTGGGGAATATAGCTTGGTTTTCTGCCTAGAATGCCTGAGAGCATATCAAGTACATAGAAACGGGTTGCGAGAATTGCTTCGGTCAAATGCGAAAGGATATACAAAGGGAGAGCTGTCACATATATTAGTTATCATTTGCTTCATCAGATATTTATATGATGCTATACCTGGAACTGGTTGAAAGCCGAGGTTACGGCGACAACATGCCTAATAAACGTATCCTCAAATTAGTTATGAGTATTTTAGATTAATTAAAATACTTACCTGTGTAACCTTTCGTAGATCATCAAATGAAGAAGCAGTCGGTTGTCCAGTTATTGCAAAGGCCGAACCACCAAGCTCGTCCGGTCGGGTCTCGAGAGCATCAGCCAATTGGATATGTGCCCGAGCAAGGTCCCATGGGTTGATGATGTTCTGGAAGTATCTGAAAAGCAAACTCAGTTAAACATTCTCCAAACTTGGTAGTGGTACGAAGTTACTCACTCTCCACTCCAGACTGAGTTTGGCCTGGTATTTTTGAGATACTAAAATCACACGATTGAGTAGGAATATACGCCAGTTTAAAATGGTATCAACTACTCACAAAAGTGATCCACAAATCGCCAGGACCAGTAATAGCCCTACACGAAGTTTGACGGAAATTCCCATACGAGAACTAGTTGACTCACATTCCTGGCCGAAGCACACCCGTACGAATTCCTCCAATGTTGTCAGCCGCCCTTACAAGCGCGTCTGCTTCGCGTTTAGTCTCCGGATAGTGTGCGTGTGACAAAGGCATTCCACTAGGTATATCGTCGTTGAACACAACGCCATAGTTGCGTGTAAGGCGTAGATAGTTTGCTGGTGGGAGAAAGACACCCGCGGTCGACGTAAAAACAAACACGCCAACCGTTTCCAGCTCTTGAGAGATTTTAATGACATTTTTTGTGCCGCCTATGTTGACGTTTTGGCTCAGGTGTTTGAGGTATGGCAAACGTTCCCAGTGCCGGATGACTCCAACAGTGTGGATGACAACCTGCGCTGTGATGCCTGTGTTGCCAAAAGGACGTGTCATAGCGTCCTTGATTGAGCCGTAGTCCGTCACATCTGCCTTGACAAAGTCAGCGTGAGATAGGTGGTCTTTGGCACCAGCGTCTCCCGACAAGTCAGGAGGAACCACATCGATAATTCGAACTAAGGTCTCTCCCCGTCCAAGTAAGGTGCGAACAATATATCGACCAACAAAACCAGAACCCCCGACCACAACGTATGCTTTACCAGTGGGACTGCCTGCCGCTTTGCCCATGTCCTCGGCCGTCGGATAGGTTAGTTTTGCGAGCTCATCGCCAGATATAGGTTTGACTGAATATGCGTAAGCTGCAGGGTGGGCCGTAACTAGTCGTTTGTTGAGAAAATAGATATAGACACCGATGGCACTCAAGAGCAGTATCAATAACAGCATGACGATGTTGAGTTTGGCTGAAACAGCCTTGTAGTCAGGTGATTGGGTTCAAGACGGAATAGACCAAACAAAACATGTCTGGCGGAAATGCCATTGGTTGGTACCAAGTTGGTACTAACCTACTCCTACTTAAATAGTAAGAACTATTATTCCAACAACGCCTCATTATATTCAAATTTTTTTAAAAAAATCTACAATTGCTTCCTAGCTACGTTTGGAGCGTTTCCACCGTCCATTTAATAGTTTGCTCATTCGACCAAAGATTTTGATAGCTTCCACAGTCAAGGACCAAGCATTCAACAAAAGAAGTCCAAATGAGATTTTATTCACTTACCCGAGGAGCTTTCGTGCTTTGTTATCATCGATTACATAGTCTGACAGAGCAAAGTCCCATGATGCAGGTTGCATTAATACTGCCTTGCTCTCCACTGCCCACCGGGGAACAAAGCTGACTCTGGGGTTGAATAAATGTGACAAGAAGTAGTATCTGATCAATAAAAACCATTCAAGTAAGTGAGCAAGAGCATAAAGCATCAAGGCTACTGAAATAAATGAGAGTGTTTTACAGCAGTCCAAAGACAGCTTCATACCTGGCATTGGTTGAAATTTGAGATCACGATTACTATAAAACTAGCTCGTGAGATATCAGCAACTCGTACAAGCATATATGGTCTCAGAGTATAGCTACCTGTATGACCCGCTGAAACTCACTTGACGTCAGTGAGGTACGTTGCCCGCCAAGCAGAAATCCTTTTCCTGCAATTTCGTCGGGCCGAGTCTCTAATGCATCGACGTATTTTATATGGGCATGGGCTATGTCCCATGGGTTGGATATCGTCTGTAGGAAGCTAGTAGCATCGTTTGATGTTATTGGCTAGTTTCAAACGATTGTATATAACATACTCTCCGCCCCAAACTGGATTTGGTCCTTTGTTTTGGCAAATCTTTGAATGAATTCAGACCAGCTAAGGTCGTAACCTAACAATGAAGTACAGCAATTACTCACGATGGTAATGTATTGGTCTCCAGGTCCAACAATCGCCCTATGGAAACAATCTATCCAAAATGGCAGCTCATGAACGTACGTACTCACATCCCAGGTCTAAGGACTCCAGTGCGTATTCCTTTAATATTATCGGCTGCCCTAACCAAAGCATCTGCTTCCCGTTTGGAAGTAGGATAGTGGTTATTCGAGAGAAGTGCTTCTTGAATTGGCTCGTCCCCAAACACAAGTGGATTTTGAAGCCAAAACCGCAGATATTTTCCGGGAGTAACAAACCCAGTAACGCTTGACGTAAAGACAAAGGCACGGACAGTGCCCAACTCTTGGGCCGCTTTGAGAACATTCTTCGTGCCTCCTACGTTGATTTTATGACACAGAGGTTTGAGGTATGCAAGGCGTTCCCAATGACGAATTGCACCGGCAGTATGAATAACCACTTGTGCAGTGACGTTTAAGCTTGGGTCTCCGAAAGGCTTCGATATCGCGGTCTTGATGGCGTCATAATCCGTCACATTTGCTTCCACAAACTCTGATCGAGATACGTGAACCCCCTCGTTGGGATCGCCGAAAGGACTGGGAGCAACAACGTCGATGTTACGGACCAGAGTCTCCCCACGTCCAAGCAAACTCTTAATGATGCACTGACCGACGAGGCCTGAGCCACCGACGACAATATAAGCTCTGCCAGTAGGCGGGTTTGTATTTCTTATCCAATCTGCCATGTCCTTGGTGCTCGGGTAAGCCAGGCTAGCTAGTTCGTCGTCGGAGAGCGGCTTGGCAGCGAAGGTAGAGGCAGCTGGGTTTGTGGCATGGAAGCGGTGGTTGAGAAAGAAGCAGTAAACAGTAATCAAAGCTAGACACAAAATCACGAAGGACAGCATGATGGTAGCAGTCTCTAGCTTTCTATAAATGACCGCGATCCATGACACCGGGTTTCTATGTGGCTATGCACTGGCTGAGAGCCAACTGAATAGATTACCGGAGAACCAACAAAGTATCGAAGTATTCATAGACCATATGGAGCGGTATCAGCGCGGCCCGTCTACTAATCCTATGTCTGAAAAATGAATGGGAGGGTAGCACACAGCATATGTAGATTTTAATAGGTTATTTAGCTACATCGTCCAAAAAAGACCAAAATAACTTGACTCGGGTTAGACACTAGATGAAAGTTTTGGCCTTGCTCTGTACGGTGAAGCAGGAGTAGGATCCTCTGGGTCAAATCCATCGTCCGACTCCAGTGTCGATAGCCTACGGACTCGAGGCCTAGGCGTTGGCCGCAAATCGGCAATAGTGTCCTCTTGTTCGTCAACTGCGCTCTCATTCGACCCGATGCTTGGCGCCCGCGTCGGGGCAGTTGAGGTATCTGGGGCAGGGTCAAGAGGGAGTTCGGGGAGCTGAAATCGAAGGGATTTAATACGAATTAGACTGGAAAAGTGCGACAAGTGCATACCCAAAGCCTAAGAACGAATGAGATGAGGCTGCATGTAGCCGCATACAAGAACACAGATCGCAAAGCGACTCCATACGAATCTCGGGCCGCACGCTGAACATGAGGCTCAAGCGAGGATACCAGCTTTGTTGAGTGACGTATGCGTAATACCAACTTGAATGCAATATCCACGATTAGCATAGTGATGAGAAGTTGTTGACGCAGGCTATACCTCGTCGGAACCTTCTCCCGTAATCCGTGCTCGTAGCTGTTTATCAAGAATTGATTGGAAGAAGGCCGAGCTGACAGCGACACCCATGACTTGCCCTATCGCAAACCCGATAAACGCTCAGGACCGAAGATATCCGGACGCATTTACTTACCAACTCCGCGGAAGAGTTGCGTGAAACCCGTTCCGACCGCCACAGCTGAGCCTAAGAATGGATTGGAGTGGTTAGATTGAGTTGGAGATAAAGCGCGCGGGGCACCTACTGTCAATCGATGCGAGCAAGCAGACTAAACGGGCAATCAGTCAACAGCGATGCTATTGTTCATAATAACTCACTCAATGTCGTTTGCAGGACAACAGCATTGCCAAACCCTAATGGTATCTATCACCCTGTCATCAAATGAATAGCATGAAAAGAGTGGAGCTCACTCACGATGCTAAACCATTGCTGAAATTCGCTCGAGTTCTCACGTAACAGATAAACTAGGATAGCAGCCACACATGGAAACAGACCAAACAAGTTAGTCAAGATTTTATATCGACCAGTTCGAGACATAAACCATCTAAAGCGGGTAGTATCAGCCAGAAGAGATCTTCTGTCAGCATTCGAAGGCTTACCCCGCAAAAAGAGATCCCAGCGACATAGAAACAGAGTTTGGCAAAAGATGAGCCCCTTTAAATCAATGTCCACGTCAGTAGGTGTCAGCTTTGATAACAGGAAATATATCCACCAGCAACACCTGCACTTCGAAGCTGTACAGTTTCAAACCACATAGGGAAGAAATACATCATTGCACTTCACCCAGATTCAGGTTAGACCAAATAAACACGTACAACTGAACTAGACTTACAAATTACACATAGAAACGAGAGCGTTGCTGCACCCTACAATCACTGGCACTTTTTCTCGGAGGAGTGCAGGAGCGAGCATAGGCTCTAGCGCCAGTTTTAATTCGATAAACACAAATGCGACGGCAGCGAGCCCCATGATGACCAGACTACTAATGACGTGTGCGCTGTCCCACTACTTGGTGTGTTAATATATGCACTTGATATTGCTATCTAAGATGCTCACGGGATATTCTTGATTATATTTAAAGCTCAAAAAGAACAATAGCGCGCCAACCTGGTGAGCTGTGTGAGCCTGGGTTGAATGTCACATAACATCCACATACCCCCGTAAACATTGCCAAGCATCCCCCGTAGTCTATCCTCTTTAGGATATCTTTGGTGCTCTTACCACGGCCAGGTGTCACGTAATCTGGTACCGTTTTAGTTTGTGATATACCGACGGTCCAAGTCCCACTTACTTAGGTTCAGTGATGTTAAAAGAAACGAGATAGCAAAGAACGGAAGCTGAATGAGGAAAGCCCAGCGCCAACCGAATCGGTCGCTGATCCATCCTCCCAGTGGACCACCGAGGCCCATTCCGGCCTTCCCAATTAGGCATCAGCTACCGAAACAGGTTGAAACTGATGCTCGCGTGCGCATAAACTCACCCCATTGAATACCGCCGCGAACCCCTGAGTCATGCTCCTCTCTCGCATTGTATACATGTCTGAGGTGATAATAGACGCTGTAGTGAAGATGCCTCCGCCTCCCATACCCGAAAGCTATGATTGGATTGTTGTTGAGCACGTCATTTGGATAAAGCCATAGCCAATATGCACATACAAATCGAGCAGCAATAAGCATTTCCAAGCTGTTTGACAGCCCACAAGCCAATGTGCCCACGGCAGCGAACATCACGGCCATTTGGTTTGCCCCTCGTCGACCAAGGACATTGCAAAGTCGACCATATAGAGGAGTAAACGTACATGTCGCAAGCAGAAACCTAGACCGCGACGGCGCGACGTGAGTAAACCGTGTGGGATGTGGAGCGAGTTGTCTCACGATGTACCGAGCCAACTTGCTTGGTTTGAACGATTGTACTCGGATGATATAGATGAAATCACTGGGTGAATGGCATTTAGTACTTGTGAGACGTAAATTAGTTTATAGTACTTACAAGTTGCTACCATTGTCGCTGTACCGGGGCTTTCAATGAAGTAATTCCCAGACTGTGGCGCTACCGACACTCACTGTTTACAGACTACCAAACAGCACAGGTTAAGCATAATTCAAGCTCGTGTGACCTGTACTACTGTGTATAACTCACAGCAAGAAACATAGCAACCCAAATCCCCGCCAAGATACCTGTGCGCGTCGAGCGTGTTATTTCCGATGGGCCAAGGCGGCGCACCGAATCCGCCTTTACCTGTACAGGATTTCCTGGGAGCGGTAGGCCATCTAGAGGCGGCTCGCGGTCGAGCAATGGCTGTCGTTCGTCAGAGGTCATCAGAGAGTGTCGTGGTCGTCTGAGCCGAAAAACCAGAACACAAACTGACTTGCCGTCACTGACTAATGACGATATTTGATTTTGAAATCAAGGAGGATTTATCCTGTTTGGGGTTGCTGGGTTTAGCTTGGCTGTGGCACGTTTTGGCGTCGAAATAGCTGAAAAATATACTTATGCTGAGTGAATATTGCTCGCCATATCATATAACCATATAACTTGGGTGGCAGTTGCACCTAAATATTCGATTCCTACGGCGGTTTGTGGCCACTGGTCCGAATTCACCTCGGTTAGGATCTGGCAGAAGGCGCTTGTATGCGCCGTTCATTCCGTGAGTCATAAACGCAGTGACTCAATCTTTTTGGGACTCAACAGCAGCAGCGAACCAGAGCAGCACACACAGTATGCGAGTCGTGAACAGCTTTGTCCCTCCCCCAAATCGCCTGTGGTCCTTCCGGACCCCAGCGCACCTTACGACATCAACTTTCGATTCCCAGTACGAGAGCTCGAAAGCGATAAAATTAAGCTCACACCATTTGTCGTAAGTACGGTCAGCTGCCCTCATTCACTCGCGGGGCTCATTATCTTCTCAGCCTTCGATCCACAGCAGAGCCCTGCGCGAAGCCGTCGAGCTCCGCCCCGACCTTCTGCAATACCTGCCCTGGCCACCATCATCACTCGTAAACGACTACGATACCCATTATGAAAGCCTCATGCGCAGTAATCCCTCGTGGTGTGTTTTCGCAATACTAGACAAGTCAAAGCTCACCGAACAAATGGACGATACGCAAGGCAAGGAACAAACTCAATCTCTTGATATTCTATTACCCCCTCTCGCTCCCACCCGCCAAGTGCTCAGCTGACCTCTGGCCTATCATTTAGTTTGGCACGCGCTCGCAGGAACGATGGGATACCTGAACGCCGCGCCCGAATTCGCGAGCGTTGAGATCGGGTATGCGATTGTGCTCCCTGCGTATCAGCGAACGTTTGTATCGACACACGCAATCGGACTCTTGCTCCGATACGCCCTCGACTTGCCTGCCGATGGCGGTCTTGGTCTGAGGCGTGTGCAATGGCAGGCGCACGCAGACAACGCACCGAGTATTCGAGCAGCTCAGCGGATGGGCATGAAGCTTGAAGGGATCATTCGGTAAGCGGAGATCGTGATGTCTGTCAATCCGATGGACGTCGGTCTTGGTCCAGCCTGGAACTGATATACCGGCGATAACGCCGTGCGTGTAGATGGCAGAGGCCGTGGCCGGCTGACAAAGCGGGAGCATGCCAGGGCCGGGACGGTGACGCGCTGGGGCCTGTGGCCGGACGTCATTCCGCGATCCTGGCGATATGCTGGGACGATTGGGAGGATGGCGGACGCGAACTGGTTAGGAAAATGATGGATAGAACGTCCTGAGAACGCGATTGAGTGTTCGAGCAGGTCGATAGAAGCAATGGTTATGTGGAGTGAGCGAGTTAAAATACGGGTCCCCGGGATGGCGAGACCGGAGGGAGACGCAACACGAGCATCCTAAAACAAATAAAGACCGTAACGGAGAGACACTTGCGCCGCGAATCAAGGGCGCGAGCTCGTGTAGCATGACACAGGTCAAGTCTAGGCCTGGGATTTGCTGTCTCCCAGGTAGAACAGCATACGTAGAGGTTCATTTCGGAAAACGTCAATCGGGCTGGACCTCCTATTAGTGCCCCATGCGTGTGTGTGTGACGAATGCTCAGCTTCATCAAAGCGAACAAGTGTAAGTTTAATCTTGTCCTGTTTGTAGCTAATATGGCGCATACATCTGTGTGCCTAACGCATGGCACCCTGATTAGTCGACGAAGCGTGCCACCAGATCGCAGCGTACTTGCCCAGACCAGCGAAGTCTATCTACGTGGTGCCCCAGACGGAATAACAAATCGGTTCTCTCGACCACGTTGAGTGCCGCGACTGGCAAGGTTCGTGCGCCTACTGGCATAATCCAAGAGGCCGGAGGGATGCGCATCAGAAGGTAAACGGAAAGTTATCGGTCGGGGCAAACGCGCAAGCCTATTGGAGATTGCCCACTCGGAGTTCTTGTGACGGCCTAGGACACCGAGAACGGGAAGCCTGGACGGTTACACAGTCGGGAACAGCGGCCGCAGAACAATGTCGTCATGCGATAAGAACTGTTTTGCGGATCGCGTCGAGCGTATTCGAGGGCGCTCGAAGGAGCACGGACCGGAGTGCGGGCAGCAGAACAAAGTTGGGAGCCGCCCGGAGAGTGGCCATTGTCGGCCAGTCTGTCCGGACGGGGCCATCAGCTGCTCCTTTTTTGGAAGTCCTTGCCAGATGCTCGCAGAGATGTGTATCTGGCATGATAAATTCACAACTCAATGGTGAAGCCGGAGTCTGCCGCGCAATGGTGGACCGTATGTTGCACCATCAAGATGTGATTGAGCCGGGACATCGCGTATATGCGCAGCCCGCGTTGCGAGCTCTGGCGAGGACGATGGCCACGATATGGGACCTGATCTGGAGGCGATCTCTCGAACTGATATGTGGGAAGCATGGGCCAGGCGCCGGGAGTCTGAGATATCCATCACGTGATATTGCATCGGATAGAGACCAACATTTGCCATCCAGAAATCACTTACCTCCGCCCGCGACAGCACCACGCTCTGCACCTCCCCGCGACTTGCGCGCACTTGCCACCACCCCTGACTGGCGAGCATAGACCGTGTGGCCGCGTGCCGTCCGGTCTCTTTCGACATCGATCGTCCTCGTCGTTGCCACTAGCGGTCCAAGCGCGCTCTCCGGTGTTGGCACACCACACACCACACACCACACCCCCTTGGCATCCCGACGGCTACCGCTCCCGCATCCGCTAGATTTGCCGAGAAACTTCCTATTTCCATCGCGAAGCGCCGCCTCTGCCAGCACACGAGCTACATCCTCCTCCCACCACCCGCCATCTCCCTCCCCGCATCTCTGCTCCTGCACAGCTCTCCCGTGGAACAAAAGGCCCTCTTGTTGACACGTTCCTGCTGCTGTGACAATGATCCCTGTTCCGTCGGCATCCGAGAAGCCCCTGAAGCCTATCCTGAAGCGCAGCCCCAGCAGCGCACGCAAGTCGGTGACGTTCAGCGCAACAAACTCACAGGTGTTTTTCGCGGATGATTGGGACCGTTCTGCCGTAGAGGTTGTTTCAAAGCTGAGCTACAGGTGTGTATTGTGCTCGCGTGGCGTCATCTCTGGCTAATCTTGATCGCGATTGTTCGTAGCGATGTCCTCGAGCTGAAACAGCTTTCGCTTGACTCCCTCCCCAGCGACCGGCATGCCTCCATGGGGCTTTCCCCACTGCTCTCCCATGTGCCCCTCACACTCTGCCCGCTCGCGTGCGAAGAACCAAAAAATTCAGCGTCGCCTAAATCTGACTCACAGCCTGCACCGCCATCCTCATCTGTCTCGTCTCCGCTCGTCATTCCGGATTTGTCCATCCTCGCGTCGCCTGCGTCGGTCAACGAGACTCTGCGAGGGTCGCCCATCCCCCTCTCGCCCCCGTCGTCCGAGGCTGCCTCCTCGCCCCCCGTCTCGCTCGGCACCATCTCTCCTCACAGCTCGGCTTCGTCCCCGGAATCATCCCCGCCCAAGCCCAACGTCAAACTCACCGCGCCCGTTCCAGTAAGGCGGCCTCTCATGATGAACTTTATGCCATTGTTGCCTGAACCCGGTTCGGAATGTTAGTCTCGGACATTTGTTACAGCTTCCACTCGCTTTCTTACTAAATCTATGTATTCACATAGTGCCATCGCCTGTACTATCAGCAGCTTCCTCCAGCCTGTCCGATGATTCCGACGACACGGAAGAGACAGTATCCACGTTGGCCCCGGTCACACCCTATACACCCCGCACACCACAGACCCCCGCGAGTCTGAGTCCAATTCCGGCATCACCTACCAGCCCAACGTCACTCAACTTCGCGCCCCAACAGGCTCAGGGTTTGCCGACGGGCCGGACAAACAAGGCTCGCGCCTCCCGGGCGGAAACCGCGCAATTTTCGGCGACGTCCGGGTCGACACCGGGTAAGCTCGGGGCCACAGGCCTGCAACCCCCGCGTAAGTCCTCGGACGGTAAAGCGTCGCCCGTGTCGCCGATTTCGCCTGGGTCGGACTCGACGGTATCGGTCACGTCCAGCACGCTCGTTCGGCCGGTTCCTCGGCGAGCGTTTACGTCACCTGTGGTCAAGGATGCTGAGCCTCCTGTTACGAAAGAGTTGGTCAGGCGTGACAGCTTTGGGTCTGTCAAGGGGGGCAGTGGGCCTGTCACACGCACCAAGACGTCGCGGAGCTTTGACGATGGGCGGGCTACCCGACTGGCTATTACCTCGGCGGCATGGGCAGACGGCGTTTCTCTAGAAGAGGACAACGCGCCCACCGCGCGTCCGCCCTCGGCTCAGAGCTTCCGTCAGGCGCTTCCATCATCTACCCCTGCCCCTGCCCCTAATCCCGCACCTGCCCGTCCAACAGCGCGCTCCCAGCATCGTTCGCACAGCTTCAACGATGCGCAGCCTGGCCCTCAGCCTCAATCTATGAAGTACGTGAACCCGTATACGCACATCAGGGAATACGACGAGCCCCTGCCTATACCCACAATCGAAGAGCCATGTCTCTCACGACGGTCGATCATGGAAAAGGCGTCTCAACGAACGCGCACTCCTGTGTCTGGAAGCACCAAGAGTATCCTGCCGCCCGTGACGCAGTATGACGAGGATGTGCTTGGCCTTGATTTGGCAGGATCGCGACCTCAACCCATGCCTCGACCCAACCCAGTCCATCGTGCGAGCGTACACGGATATCCCTTCAGCTCTGGTCGTCCTCCTTCGCCAACTCCGACCATTTCCCGTGGTTGCCCTTCACCCCTTGCGTCCACCGTTTCACTCCCAGGAACGCAGACTCGTGCTAGCAAGCCACTTGCATCCAAGGACGCCAACATTCGCTCCAGCAGCACCACGACAGGTTCGAGTTATAGGCTGGGCCTGGAGAATGGGTCGGGGGTTTCAAACAGTGACCGTAAACCTCGTAGTGCGAATGACAAGTTGCCCTCTGATGTAGTCATGCCTCCGTTGTGCGCGCCTCTGGCCCGTCCAAAGAATAGCAAGATCAGCCGCTAGAGGGAGGGGGGATACGAGCGAGTGGCCACGTCGACTATAGCTTAAGGAGGGATGGTGGTAGGGGAGAAGAGAAGTTGTGAGATTAAGAGGAAGGAGGAAAGCGAGATGAGTCTATCCCCACACCTTGCCTCGTTTCCATCCTTGTGTGTTGTATTCCCGTCCCGTCCCGAGTTCGATTTTTTCTTGCCTTTTACGTATTCATTTGTCGTATCTGTCGTCTCGTCTAGTCTCGTCTATTGGTTTACATCTCGGTTTGGCCTGTTTTATACTTCAGCTATTAGTCTTGTTTGTTACCCGTTCCTGTTTCTCCTCACCTACGCCCTACGCACGTGGCTAGTTTCTCCTTGCCCTCCGCTGTCGAATCTTCGTACACCCATACATAACATTCCCGCTATCTTTTCTCCGCGGTTTACTCTCCTGCTTGCCGGTTGCGTTCCCGTGCTCCGTGTTACCCTTTCTGCCTATGAACCCTGCCTGTCCGGATTTGCACGTTTTCTGATGTATCAAGCGTTCTTGTTTTGGCCTTTTGCGTGTTTGTCTTGCATTGGTCTGACTGGTGCATTGGTGTTATAGAGAACCAAATGAAATTTGTGCAGTGATTGAACGTGTACTGTATATGACAAGGATGCTGGAAACATAGAAAAGCTAGCAGACGATCAGTAACAGAGGGTGGGTTGAAGCGGGACGACATGTGCTCACGAACGAAAGACTGTTACGACTGTTACAACATCACGATGACAGTCGAGTATGACCCCATGACAGCAACCAAGGTTAGGATTAGGGCCCATAGAAAGGGCACCCAGCTGCAGGAATGATGTCAGTTGGCATGTTCCGAATCACGAGAGGCTGAAAAACGTGCGTTGACATGCTAAAATAGCCCACTGAATATACCGCGGCAAGAACATATCCTGTAACAAACTCAATCTCCGAAATCCAGACTCGAGTGCATTCAACTGACCGACAATTGCCGAACCGACTACGGCAAAGAACGTGCCAGTTAGGATAAACGCCAGGACGACCGTAACAAACAGCTTCGGCGCGCGGCGCTTGGACAAGACACGCACGAGAAGTGCGCATGTTCCACACAATGCAAACGAGGAAGCATAGAAGATGAGCGTCCAGTAGAGCGTGAAGCGATATATGTCTAGTTGAGATTCGAATGAACAAAAGGGCTGACGCCATTCCGCGATATGGGCTCACCGAAGGAGTCGTAGAGGTAGTATGTGCCGGGAGGCGTGTTGTTTTCGGCGCTGTCTTTGAACTCGAAGCGGGGGTCGTACAGCGAGGGGAAGCGGGGCACGACATAGCCGTCTGGGGGGGTCAGGCCGCTGTCGAATGGGCTGTTGTCGAGCTGCATGTCATTGCGGAGGATGTGGAGCAGAGCAAACGCCTGGACCAGGGCCGGGATGTGAGGGGGCTGAGTCAGCAGCACGTGATGCGCTGGGACCTCGTCTCTCACGAGATTGGCCAGGACTCCCACGCCTCTGCGACAAGGGATCTGCACTCAAATACGGTCAACCGACACTGTCTGTTCACACACACCCTGCATACATCCACCAGCCTGTCATGCCCGGAACCCTCGCATCGAGTACGTCGTTTCATGCACTCACGCTCGAGCCGCGGTTGATCTAGCGCAGAGTACGAAAACTGGAAGAAGCTCCAGACGCTGTACGACCAGCAAAAGGAGCAGATCGTCCTCAAAGAGCTGTTCGCCGCCGACCCGGAGCGGTTTGCCAAGTTTTCCCGCGAGTACACCGCTCACGATGATCCCAAGACGACCTTTTTGCTTGATTATTCAAAGAACCTAATCACTGAACGCGTGCTTGAGGCGCTCCTTGCTCTCGTCCGTGAGGCTGGTGTCGAAGGCGCGCGCGATGCCATGTTTGCTGGCGAACACATCAACACCAGCGAGGATCGTGCTGTGCTTCACACCGCTCTTCGTAACTTTACCAACCAGTTCGTGAGCGAGCCTGGTGCGGATGAGGTTCCCGGTGTGCTTGCCCACATCAAAAAGTTCACCGATGACGTTCGAAGCGGAGCTTGGACTGGATACACCGGCAAGCGCATCGACACGATCGTCAACATCGGTATCGGTGGATCTGACCTCGGTCCGGTCATGGTCACCGAGGCACTCAAGCCCTACGCCAAACGTGATCTCAAGGCTCATTTCGTGAGCAACATCGATGGCACTCATATGGCCGAGACTCTACGCGTGTGCAATCCCGAGACGACCCTCTTCATCGTTGCGAGCAAGACGTTCACCACCCAGGAGACGATTACCAACGCGCAGACGGCCAAAGCTTGGTTCCTCAACGAGGCAAAAGACATCAAGCATGTCGCCAAGCACTTTGTCGCTCTCAGTACCAACACCAAGGACGTCACTGCGTTTGGTATTGACAAGGAGAACATGTTCAAGTTCTGGGATTGGGTTGGTGGACGTTACTCGCTCTGGAGCGCTATCGGGTATGGTTTACTTTTCGTTTCATTTGAGCGTTGGTTGACACGCATATAGTCTCTCTATCGCCCTGGTTATTGGCTACGAAAACTACGAACAGCTCTTGAAGGGTGCAGCAGGCATGGACAACCACTTCCGCACCGCCAAACTCGAGGACAACCTTCCAGTCATTATGGCCGTCATCGGGATCTGGTACAACGACTTTTACGGCGCTCAGACTCATGCTCTCCTACCCTACGATCAGTATCTCTTCAAGTTTGCCGATTACTTCCAACAAGGTGACATGGAGAGTAACGGTAAATTCGTGACCAAGGACGGAAACCGTGTTGATTACCAGACTGGGGTGGGTTATTTCAGCTCTCATGTCAAATCATTCAACTAATGTTGTGAACTCTTGTAGCCTATCATTTGGGGTGCAGCTGGAACCAATGGCCAGCACTCGTTCTACCAGCTCGTCCACCAGGGCACCAAGCTCATCCCTACCGACTTCATCGCCCCCGCTACCACCCACAACACGCTCGCTGAAACTGGTCCAAGCTCGCGCCACCACCGTATCCTGCTTTCCAACTTTTTCGCTCAGCCCGAGGCGCTTGCGTTCGGAAAGACTGAGGAGGCTGTTCGCAAGGTAACGTTGTAACTTATATAGAGGTTGGAGGTGGCTGAACTGGATTCAGGAACTGGGAGCTGGCGCCAGCGAGGCTTTGGTCAAGTCCAAGGTCTTTGAGGGCAACCGACCAAGCAACTCTATCATCTTCCCACTCCTTACGCCATCGACTCTCGGTGCGCTCATCGCACTTTACGAGCACAAGATCTTCGTCCAGGGTATGGTTTGGGGTATCAACTCCTTCGGTCCGTTCGCGCCTTCTCTGCCTGTCATTTTTGATTCTAACCCTAGTATATGCGCAGATCAAATGGGTGTTGAGCTCGGAAAGGTATTGGCTAAGGCTATCCTTGCTCAGCTTGACAAGCCCGAGGACGTCAAGGGCCACGACAGTTCGGTACGTCTCATTTGGTTTGGGGTTGTACGTCCGAGGAGTTTACTGACTGCCTGGCCGCAGACCACCGGCTTGATCCATTATTACCAGAAATACCGCAGGGAGTAGAGGCATAACATTTATGAAGCAAAGTCGTTTTACAGTGTAGTCAATATAGCAAAATTGAATTCATAATTGTCACTTTCACTGTTTCAGAGTGTTCGGGCGTCTACACGTGACTCTCGTGGCTTGTCCGATTAGCGGCGACCATCAAAGTAAGTCGAGAGAGTAGATAAGAGAATGCAATGCAGATATAAACGCCGAGGATCTCTAGCCATCCAAAACTCACGCTGCAAAATGTCTCTCCCACCTCTCTCCGAAACGCTCAAATCAGATGAATCTCGCGACTCTCCGCTCGCCCAAAGTCTCGCAACACTCTTCGAGCCGTCTGAGATCCTATACAATCGAGTGGTCCCAGCACTTGTGCCCAACCTCTCGTCGTACAAATCATACAAAGACCTAATTGATGCGTCTACCACACAAATCTCACAACTCCCTCTCGCGGACCAAGCTGACTTTATCGGCGGCCATCCGCGTATTGGCGAGGTTAGCGGTCTGTCCGCATTGAGTGCCGCGGAACAGGCCTCCAAGGCCACACCACCCGCCGTACTAAAAAGACTAAAGCATTTAAATATGTTGTACGAAAAGAAGTATCCCGGGCTGGTATATATCACGTTTGTTGCTGGGCGTTCAAGGGCACAGATCATTCCAGAGATGGAGAGTGTTTTGAGCATCGATGGGGCCGAGGAAGGGAAAGAAGACGAGCCAGCGGTCGAAACCATCCGGTCTGTGGAAGTCGGAGGGGAGGAGTGGAAGGGTGAATTGAACCGCGCTGTAGTGGATGTCGGGAGAATTGCCAAGAGTCGGTTGGAGAAGATGGGAGTGGAGTGAAAGGGCAAGGCAGGATTTAGAGGTCCGGATTGAGATCCATCTCGAGGAATTCCAATTCTTGTTGTAGCTGCGCTTGTTGTCGTTGGTAGTCTGCTCTGTATGGATTGAAGCCTGGATCGGCCACGCCAGCGACTGGATCGACAGAGGGCGAGCGCAAGTTTTCTGTGATTCATGTGAGTTTCCTGAGGGCCGGCGAAAGCAAAAACGAAAAGAGGCTCGTACCTGGCTCTTTGAGATTGACACGCTCCAACGCGGGGCGTTCCGCCAATCGGCCGGCACGCATCATCTCTTCGTTTGGGAATGGAGGCCTCGTCGACGGTGGCGCTGGCTGATCAGGACCAATGGGGCCCTTGGAGGTAGGGGGCGCGGACGTGAAGCCACTGAGAATCGAAGCATAGTCGAGGAGTTGTTGGTATGGGACGGCGCCTGTAAAACATCATTTATTCCGCCCCATGCGTGAATAAATAATAACAACAAGACATACCTTTTGAAGCAGCTTCTATTTCTTTCAACCTCACTTCTCCTTCCTCAACAATCACACCCAACTCTTTATGGGCTTCATCTAACGACGTCCATACTCCCCTTAGTTTTGCATCTAGTCCTAGAATTTCTTCACTCAGACTCTCGATAATTTTTTGGTTCTTTTGATGTTCTCGGGCTGTGGCCAAGGCCTTGGCTAGGACAGCGTCTGTTGCGAGAAAGTCGTCTATGTTGGGTAGAGGCGGGCCGCGAAGCCCGGTTTGAGAAAGAGAGGCAAAGAGGGCATGAGTGAGCGCTTCGAATTTGTCGAGTGGCTCATGGATTATATCCTGCGTTGTTTCGGGATGAGCATGTGGGAGAGACATGGTGGCGGGGTTGAGTAGCGCTTTAGCCACGTGATGGACGGGATCAGTTTATGCGAGATTATGCAGGCCAGAGAAGAGAGTACACCCGGTCATATGTAACATCGTGTATTGCGAAAGCAGGCAAAATATGGGTCTAACTGTATGGTTCTAGGCAAATTATTCCTCAGCCAACCGAAGAGCTTCCTCGAGGTCCTCGACATCGGGATGCACGATGGGCGGCTTGTTTCCGTAAACGATCCGTTGAGCCACAATGACTGGCATCCAGTAAATGAGCAATGCGGATATTATAGTATATAAATCAATGAAACCCACCAAAGTCTACAGAGAGCTGGAAAATCGCGCAAACCTTGAACTGGAGCGGAGAATTTTGGAGGAAGAAATATACAGTTCTAGATAGTGTTAGCACGCAGACGTCGTTCCGATAAAGCACTCACTTGTATGAATCACCTCCCACCCAGCCGAGCAAAGTAGACATGCGAAAGCCATGTAATGACTTTTGGCGGTAATTGCTAACGAAAATGGTTAGCATGAGTGAGCCAAGATTGACCCACAATCACCTACCTGTAAAGCTGAGGCAACGGTAGTGTGCTCTCAAGCCCCAGCGCAAAAAAACCGAGCGAGTCCACAAACCATTCCATCCGGCCAAAGATGAGTTCGGCGATTGTTAGGACTATTCTGTACCGTGTCCGGTTTCAGCCAGTCACACGACACCGTGTATATTTAGACTCACATCAGCCCAGCGAGGAACTCGATATATGTTCCATAGCTTGGCCACTGCCAGAAGCCCCAAGGACGCGTGCTGAGGCCTGTTGATTCAGGAGAGACTTCTGGTCTGTAGAGAATGCAGATGTAGAGGAGGGCGAGTTGGGCGAGGATCATTAGGATCGACTGAAGGAGCAGAGCTACTGGACAGTAAATAGAGGGAAACAGCAGAGAAGATGCTACTAACGAAACTCAAAGTGGTTCCCCAACCAGAAGAAACACCTCGCAATGTTTGCGATGAGTAGAATCGCGCATACTACACAAGCAGCATATGTGAGGTGCGGGACTGGGTGGAATGAAGAATAGTAATACCATCTCTCGAGAAGCCCGACGAGTCCCTAGTTCGATAGACAGACTAAATTAGCGCGTAGAGGAGGCGTACGGGAGACATACTTGTGTCTAACAATCGAAATAGCTATAATGGTATAAGCCAGACGCAAGTACACGGGACAGCATAGAACTAGCCTTGGTCAGCATAGACCAGCGGAGGCCCGACGGCCATACCAACACTCGACAGGGTTGATACCCAAGACATGATGCGCACTGAAAGTTGAGCCAGTCATCAGACAGTTCCCATCGTTGATATCATTCGGCTCACCCAAGGAATATGACTTGTATAGTACTCAAAGTACCTATGGCTCTTGATATCTCTTTCTATTATTTCGAACTAGCAGCCGAGTAAACCCCAGATTGATGACCCAGCTGCAGTGTGATGGTGAGGACGAGGCGTGGAGGATGGGAGAGCTGCACGTGACCTCATCCCACGATCTCCGGGATTTTTTGACTTGAGCTCGCCCACTATCTTGCAATGGGTCAATCGGCCTCTTCTGCTGCTGCTGCTCAAACAACTACCCCGATCCACGCGAATTCATCAGGTTCACCACCCCCAGGATGCCCTATGCACGCCTCTGCCCCTCCCCAGCCGGCTCTCGCTCAGTGCCCAGTACCTCACGACAGTGATGCGATAAACCCACACAACAACATGCCTATGCTCGGAATCAACCGCGCCCCAGGTCAAGTACTCGACCTCCCAATCGAGCGGACTGTTTCGTCTATCCCACGAGCGGCTGGCTCGACATATGGCCCATCTGGCCCAACTTCAGGTGATGCAAAGCCAGACGAGGCGCCGAGTAGATGGGAGTACCCGTCTCCCCAGCAATTTTACAATGCACTAGTGAGGAAGGGATGGGAGACTCCCGAAGAGCACGTCGAGACCATGGTGCATATACACAACTTCTTGAATGAGGAGGCGTGGTTAGAGGTCCTCAAGTGGGAGGCGAGACGGGAAGGAGGGTAAGTGTATGCACTTGTTCTTTTACACTCGGTGCTAAAACACCACTGTAGTCCCGAGGAAGCGGTAAAACTGGAGCTGGCGCGATTCCAGGGCCGGCCTGGTCAGCTGTCTCCAAAAGCACGAATGGCGCAGTTTGCGAGCTGGTTATTGCCTTCGAGGTTTGGGTGGGTACAACACTCTGCCACCTACCTAGATCATATTAACCGCAAGATTATAGTACTGAACCACCGTTTGACCGGCACGACTGGATAGTGCGAAGGCCTAAAACTCAGGAAGAGGTTCGCTACATCATTGATTATTATGGTGCTGGAGAGGATGAGCTGGGCAAGTAGACTCTTACTTTTTCGTGGGCTGGGTATTGATGCTTTCTCAAGGCCAACCGGTTTTCCATCTTGACGTTCGACCCGCTTTGGACAGTTTTGACAGCCTCAAGGCTCGCATTAGCCTCGCAACTTCTGAAGCCTGGGCCGCCTATCGCCAGAGCTCAGGGAACACGAGCACTGGCGCGCCACAGTCGTCATAAAATCCCTAGACCATCCATTACACCTGTAGACTCGTTCATGTGCTGTTCATATGTATTTCTGTAATATAATAGTTCGCCCGGCTGAAGAACCAAGCGGGCGCTTCACTGCCTCCAAACACAAATACACATCAGGGTAAGACTCGACGCGTATTCTCACCACCACCTCTGACGCCTCTCCCATCCCATCACGATGGCGGACCGACCGATCGCGTTCTGCGAGCACTTGCAGCTATCTTCGGTGGGCATACAGCCCGCCTCCATCTCGTTCAACGTATGTCAAACGTGTCGGGTTTTCTTTGCCGTTCCCAGCTAAGGATGGATTCACTAGACTTTGACTCTCGAGTCTGACCGGTTCATCTGCGTACGAGAGAAAGTTGGAGAACAAAATCAAGTTGTAATCATCGACCTCGCCGACGCGAATAATGTTATACGACGACCTATCACGGCCGACAATGCCATCATGCACCCCAAAGAAAAGATCATCGCACTGCGAGGTACGTGCCATTTCCCCCCAACCGAATGTGCCTCATATAACTTTATCCTCGAATAGCACAACGGCAGCTCCAGGTATTCAATATCGAAACGAAACAAAAGGTGAAATCCCACATCGTCAACGAGGACATCATCTTCTGGAAATGGCTCGACGACAGCACGCTCGGCCTCGTTTCCGAAACCGCCGTCTACCATTGGACGATCAAGGACGCCACGAGCCCACCTCAAAAAGTATTCGACAGACATGCCAGTTTGACCGGTGCACAGATCATCAACTATCGCGCGTCGGGCGACGGGAAATGGCTTGTGCTCGTCGGAATCATGGGCAACAACGCACCCGGCGGGTTCAAGGTCAAGGGTGCGATGCAGCTCTTCAGTCGGGAACGCAACGTTAGCCAGCCGATCGAGGGTCACGCGGCTGCGTTTGCAGAGCTCAAAATCGACGGCCAGGCCAATGTAACCAAGTTGTTCACGTTTGCTGTGCGAACCGGTACTGGAGCCAAGGTAAATGAATCGGCTTGTCCGGTGCCACTACGAACACACGCTGACTGTACGCGTGTGATCTAGTTGCATATTGTCGAAATCGATCACCAAGCACCCAATACGCCTTTCCAGAAGAAGGCTGTGGACGTGTTCTTCCCACCCGAGGCGACAGCCGACTTTCCGGTTGCGGTTCAAGCCTCGAAACAGCATGGCATCGTCTACCTCGTCACCAAACTCGGGTTCATTCACTTGTACGATCTCGAATCGGGCGCATGCGTTTACATGAACCGTATCAGCGGAGATACGATTTTTGTCACGGCCGAGCACGAAGCCTCTCACGGAATCATTGGCGTGAACAGGCGTGGACAGGTGCTGAGCGTCAGTGTAGATGACAACACGATCATCCCGTATATCCTCGGCACGTTGAACAATACCGAACTCGCATTCAAGCTTGCCAGCCGTGCGAATCTGCCTGGCGCAGATGACTTGTATGTTCGACAATATCAACAATTGTTCTCGTCTGGCCAGTATGCCGAGGCTGCGAAGATTGCTGCCAATTCACCTAGGGTGTGCTCAGTGATTTTGCTCGTATTCCATTCACTTACCTTGGTGCTTCTAGGGTATTCTGAGGACTCCTCAGACGATCGAGCAGTTCAAGCAGGTCCCGGTTCAGGCTGGTACCCTATCGCCTATCCTCCAATACTTTGGTATCCTGCTGGAAAAGGGTGAACTGAATAAGCATGAGTCACTTGAGCTCGCTCGTCCTGTGCTAGCTCAGGGCCGCAAGCAACTCTTGGAGAAATGGCTCAAGGAGAACAAGGTATGTCTTGCCTTGATTCCACAGAGCATCATGTGCTAATGGCATTTTGAAAGCTCGACTGTAGCGAAGAACTTGGTGACATTGTTCGCACACATGACCTCACGTTGGCTCTCAGCGTCTACCTTCGTGCAAACGTGCCTAACAAGGTGATCGCATGCTTTGCGGAGACTGGCCAATTCGACAAGATCTTGCTCTACTCGAAGAAAGTTGGATACACGCCCGATTACGGCCAGCTCCTTCAGCACGTTATGCGTGTGAATCCTGAGAAGGGTGCCGAGTTTGCTTCTCAACTCGTCAACGATGAGTCGGGCCCGCTTGTGGACGTTGAACGAGTGCGTCAAATTGTGAATCATAGAGTTTATGTGGTGCTCAAATGAGGTTTCACAGGTTGTGGATGTGTTTATGGCTCAAAACATGATCCAGCCCGCTACGTCCTTCTTGCTCGATGCTCTCAAGGACAACAAGCCGGAACAAGGACATCTGCAGACACGTTTATTGGAGATGAACTTGATGCACGCTCCCCAAGTCGCTGATGCAATTCTCGGAAACGAAATGTTTACCCACTATGATCGCCCGAGGATTGCGAACCTGTGCGAACGTGCTGGGCTGCTGCAACGGGTCAGTATGTCCCAAGCCAGTCTTCGAGTGAAACTGACCTTTGTATAACTCAAGGCCCTCGATCACTACGAGGATCTTGCGGATATTAAGCGTGTGGTTGTTCACACCAATGTTCTCAATCCCGAGGTGAGTTGGTCCGAAGTCGCCGCCTGATGTATACTAACTCTGGCACAGTGGCTCGTCAACTACTTTAGCAAACTCACAACCGAGCAGACACTTGCTTGCCTAAATGAAATGCTCCGAGTTAATATTCGCCAGAATCTCCAGGTTGTTGTGCAGATCGCTACCAAGTACTCGGATATTCTTGGACCCGTCAAGCTTGTGGAGATGTTCGAGTCGTTCAAGAGTTTCGAGGGTCTCTATTACTACCTTGGCTCTGTTGTCAATTTGAGCCAAGATCCTGAAGTACACTTCAAGTACATCCAAGCCGCCACTCGCACCGGCCAGATCCGAGAAGTCGAACGCATCTGCCGCGAGAGTAACTTTTACAACCCCGAAAAGGTCAAGAACTTCCTCAAGGAGGCCAAGCTTGATGACCAACTCCCGCTTATTATCGTCTGCGATCGATTCGACTTTGTGCACGACTTGGTTCTTTATCTCTACCAAAATAACCTCACCAGCTCGATCGAAGTTTATGTGCAGCGCGTCAACTCGGCACGTACACCTCAGGTCATTGGTGGTTTGCTCGATGTAGATTGCGACGAGGCGACGATCAAGCGGCTGTTGGGCTCTGTCACTGGCAACTTCCCGATTGACGAACTGGTCGATGAGGTTGAGAAGCGAAACCGTCTGAAGTTGATTTTGCCGTGGCTGGAGGCTAGGATCGCGGCTGGCAGCCAAGACCCGGCTGTGTACAATGCTCTGGCGAAGATTTACATCGATAGTAACAACAACCCCGAGGCGTTCCTCAAAGAAAACAACGTGAGTGGTTAATCATGAAGCTGAACCTGTGGTTGACGTTTCCTGTCCGAAACAGTTGTATGAACCGCTCGTCGTCGGCAAGTACTGCGAGAAGCGTGACCCTTACCTTGCATACATCGCCTACGCCAAAGGCTTCTGTGATGACGAGTTGATCAGTATCACCAACGATAATGCTATGTTCAAGCACCAGGCCCGGTACCTCGTCAAGCGTCGTCGACTCGAACTTTGGGCGCAAGTACTTCAGTCCGATAATCTGCACCGCAGGCAGCTTGTGGACCAGGTATGTTTGACACCATCGTGTGCAATATGTCTTCTCATGTGCGTATAGGTCACCGCAACGGCTGTTCCTGAGTCTACGGATCCAGACGATGTATCTGTCACTGTTAAAGCATTCATGGCCAATGATCTCCCACTTGAGCTCATTGAAATGCTCGAGAAGATCATCATCGAGCCCTCTCCTTTCAGCGACAACAAGAATTTGCAAAACTTGCTGCTGCTTACCGCTATTCGTGCAGACAAGGGGAAAGTCGTCGGATATATCAACAAGCTCTCGAACTACGACTCGGGCGAGATTGCCAAGATCGCTGTAGACCACGGCTTGTACGAAGAAGCTCTCACGATTTACAAGAAGTATGATCAGCACGCACTTGCTATCGATGTGCTCGTTGGAGACATTGCGAGCATCGAGCGTGGCCTCGATTTCGCGAACAAGGTCAACAAGCCCGAGGTCTGGAGTAGGCTCGCGAAGGCTCAGTTGGATGGGCTGCGGATTCGAGATGCGATCGGTAAATTAATCGTCTATACACTCTAAAAAGTAGCTGATTCATGTATTCCAGATTCATACATCAAGGCCGAGGATCCCTCTAATTTCCATGAAGTCATAGAGTATGCCAACCGAGCCGACAAGCACGAGGATCTCGTCCGATACCTTCAGATGGCTCGCAAGTCGCTGCGCGAGCCCAAGATCGATACTGAACTTGCATACGCATATGCCAAGACTGACCGCCTGCACGACATGGAAGACTTCTTGTCTATGACCAACGTTGCCGATATCCTCGACGTTGGTGAAAAGTGTTTCAACGACGAGCTCTATCAAGCCGCCAAGCTCCTATTCACGAGTATCTCCAACTGGGCCCGTCTGGCCACGACTCTTATCTATCTTGGCGAAAACCAGGCCGCCGTCGAGAGTGCTCGCAAGGCTGGCAACACCCAGTATGCCCAAACATATTTTTGGAGTTTGGTTTCTCTGACGCATGTTTATACAGAGTTTGGAAGCAAGTTCACGAGGCGTGTATTGAGAAAGCCGAGTTCCGTCTTGCTCAAATTTGCGGCCTCAACATTATTGTGCACGCAGAAGAACTCCAAGGGATCATCAAGCGGTACGAGAAACGAGGATACTTTGACGAGGTGCTACAACTTCTTGAGGCTGGCTTGAGTCTTGAGCGTGCACACGTAAGTAATATAACCAGCCAATTTGATTCCTGAAAACTGAGCTATACTTGCTTTAGATGGGAATTTTCACGGAGCTCTCGATCCTCTATAGCCGCTACCGACCCGAGAAGCGTAGGTAATCCTCAACAATTCGTCAATACTTGGCTCACATCATGCATTTAGTTATGGAACATCTCAAGCTCTTTGTTTCACGTATCAATATTCCCAAGGTATTGCATATTCAACACCAACTGTCTATGGTACTAACAACGCGCATAGGTTATCAAAGCAACGGAACAAGCACACCTCTGGCCCGAGCTTGTGTTCTTGTATGTCAAGTATGATGAATTTGTAAGTTGTGTCCCCCCCCCCCCCCAATACAGCCGCCAATATATCAACGCGATCCCTTCCATAGGACAATGCGGCCCTGTCCATGATGGAACACTCTGCGGATGCATGGGAACACAACCAGTTCAAGGAAATTATTGTGAAGGCTGCGAATGTGGAAATGTGAGTGTCTCAGTTCGCAAAGTATATAGATCTATCTAAACGTAACACTATAGCTATTACAAAGCGCTTGTCTTTTACCTACAAGAACAACCTAACCTGCTGAACGACTTGTTGACCGTCCTGACCCCACGTATCGACCATGCCCGCGTCGTCCGCATGTTCAGCGCAAAGGACAACGACAACGTGCCACTCATTAAACCATACTTGATTTCTGTTCAACACGTACGTTGGAGCATCACTTGCCCACTTGGCAGAACTCGGTAACTGATATTTTTTGACAGCTGAATATCGAAATGATCAACGATGCATACAATGAGTTATTGATCGACGAGGAGGACTACAAGACGCTCCGGGACTCGATTGATAGCTTTGATAACTTCAATACGATTGGTTTGGCACGAAAGCTCGAGCAGCACGAACTTCTGGAATTCCGCAGACTAGCCGCTCACTTGTACAAGGTACGCTGAAGTGTTGAGTTGGTTACTATTGCTGACCCCCATCCAGAAAAACAGCCGATGGGAAGAATCCATATCGCTGTCCAAACAAGACAAGCTGTACAAGGACGCCATCCAAACTGCATCAGTGTCGGGAAGCACGGACGTCGCCGAGGAGCTTCTCTCCTACTTTGTTGATATCGGCAACAAGGAATGTTTCGCTGCTATGCTCTACGCCTGCTTCGATTTGCTTCGTCCCGACGTGGTTATGGAGTTGTCATGGCATCACGGCCTTAATGACTTTTACGTGCCGTATCAAATCCAAATCCAGCGCCAAACGCTTGAGAAGGTATGTGTTTATTACGATTTCTTTCTTGCAGGGCTCATTCAACTTGCCGTTTCAGGTCGCCTCCCTGGAGAAGCAAGTACAGGAGCACGCGAAGAAGGACAAGAGCCGCGAGCAACAAGAAGCTGATCAGCCCATCATCAACCCAGGCGGATTTGGCAACCAACGCATGATCACTGCAGGCCCAGGAATGATGGGTGCAGCTCCACCAATGTACCCCAACGGAATTAACGGGGGAATGCCTCCTGTACGTTCTCGATTCTGGGTTCCACGTCATTGGGGTCTAACGTTTCTTATTTTAGCAAATGACTGGCTATGGCAGCTTTTGAGACCAAAATGTGATATATCCTTCTTCTGTCCACGTTCTTGTGTACGACCCAACCTGTTGTTTCATAATGTGTTTTATTCCAGCGTTTATCTTGATAGACTTTACGGATTCTACGTGTCTCGTTTTCTTAAGTTCAGTCACATCGCTGGTACTCTCCCTGGCCGTCGACGTTGCATTAGGTACGATTATGTAAGAAACGCGTCTCGGTCAGTTTCGATCCCAACCCCAACAAGCATTATTCTCAAGTTGGACCTCATGCATTCCCTAAAAGAAAAACACTACCTTCAGCTCGCACGCAAAATGCAGAGCATCTCCAATGAACTTACGTTCCTCCAGACCAACATGAGAGTCATGAGCTTTCAAATGGGTCACATGAAACAACTCGGAGCCTTGCATACTGCACAGTGAGTCCAGGGTGACTACCCTACAGAATATGATATACAACAAACTCGAACAGGTTCATGGCCGCATCCGCGATAGCAGACGAAGAACCAGAAACGTCAGAAGCATCTAGCGCTGCAGCAGGTGTTTCTGGTGGACAGCCCGATAACACGATGTTATCTGAGATGTAACTCTGCCTTGGTGCAACTAATCCTCGCAAGTAGGCATAATAGATCCAAGAATTTGAATAATCCGACGAAAGTAGAGTACAGGATACAGTGTGCTACAGGTTGCCTTGAATACGGAGATAGAGAAAGATATATGGAACGAGCATGACAACCAAAGCGAGCGTGAGTAGGCATGATGCATTGGGTGAGACGAGTGGACGACATTCGTGGTAGGGGAATGCAAAAAAGGACTTGCCCAGAGGGTATAGAAAGAACCAACATAGACACGAAAAGAAATAAAGTCCAAGGCATACCAAAACGAAGTGCAGCAGAAAGGTTTTCTAAGCTCACATGAGCACGCAGCCTGATCGATTTGAGGTTCCAGCACCTTTTGGCCGTGTGCTTATCGCTACCCGAGCGCTTTCGTTAAATACTTCCGTTACCCCTCGGTTGTACTTTGATGAACATTCTAAATATAGTATATGAAATAGCGCTCGGCTGCCCAGACTATGACCTCACGTACCCAGGTATCGACTTGCTCGTATCCGCCTCGCAACGGCAAGCCCTTCCTCGTACTCCACCGGTCGTCCCCCATACCTTGCCAGCCGATCGCGGATCACAGGATCGTCCCTCAGATCGCATTTTAAAGCTGGGGATTGAGATCATTGATCGTGAACGAGGCAACGATTGATGAATGATGTAGACATACCAACTAGCACTAGTTTGACGCCAGGACAGTGCTACAATACAAAAAGTCTAATTGAATTCGACATGTTTGACATGGCAGATGGGACACGTACCTCCAGCACCTCATCTATCCACTTGCTCTCAACGTTCTCCAATGATATAGGGTTATCAACCTGTGAAAAATGCTCAAGACCAGAACAAAATGGAGTGAGGCTAAACTTACGGAGAAACATAACATGATGAGATGTGTATCCGCATAAGACAACGATCTTAATCTGTCGAAATCCTCTTGCCCTGTTGACAGATGTCCCAAAGAGGTTGATGTTGGCCGGTAGCACGTGAATGTTGGGTTCGGGACGTACCAGCAGTATCCCACAGTGAGAGCTCAACCATTTGATCGTCTATCCTTAAGTCGTGAACATAATTCTCGAACACAGTGGGCTCGCTGTCATAAAATGAGCACAGATACCATCATAGAATGTAGAAACGTACTAGATTTGCGTAAAGAACCCGCGAGTGAAAACGTTTAGCAAGCTGGTCTGTGCTTCATGTTGTAAGCGACAACGCAACATACGAGTCAAGAGTAACATGCCTTTCCACAAGCACCATCGCCGCAGACAACTATCTTTCGTTGGAGCTATAATGGTGTGAGCAAAAGTAGCTGGTTCCGAGAATAGCCTACTGACTGGTTTCTTGCCAAAGCCACCGATGCTGGCTGAACTTGAGCCGCAGAGAGGCATTGCGGATGGAGTGCTGTTAGAGCCGGAAAGTGTGTCTAGGAGGTGGCGGGGATGTTGCAGGCTCGGAATGAATGTTGCGCTGGCGTAGCAGATGATCTAAAGGGGGTCGCTGGGAAGCAGTTCGTCCACACCAACACAGCCCCACAACCGTGATTTGCCAATGACATAACTAGGCGCCGGGGTTTCGTCTGACAAGCGCCCCAAATCTAGTTAGCAAACTAGCGAGTCTGACGGCCGTCTGTAGCAGTTGGGCTCAACAATGAACCAGCGATCATGCGTAGAATTTATCCTATCTACACGGAATGTGCACGGAATGGCGTACATCCAAGTTGAAAATTGAACTCAACACGCGGGGGATGTCAGCGGAATCTTGACGGTCGTGGCCAATCCCTATCATCATTCTTAGTGAGCGGCTTAACTCGGGAGCGATTAGGGCTTTACCGAAAGCGAGGTCTCCTTGTATTTCACCGACATGTCTTGGGCTGTAAGCCTCATTGCCTCAATGGCTTCGTCCAAGGTTACCGAGTGGACCTAGCCGGAGAGCAACCACATGGTCAGTTGATCAATCAAGATATATGCGCTCGCTTACCCCGTCACTAGCGAGTGCGAGCTGAGCCGCAGTTACAGCTTTCACCGCCCCCAAGCTATTCCGTTCCTACAGACCACGTCTTTTAATTTTCTCCCGTAAGCACACCGGATTAATGAAGTGCCTACAATACATGGAACCTGAACAAGCCCATCGATCTAAGGAACTGTCAGTCAAATTCCGGCCACCAAACGGAGTCGACTTACGGGGTCACAAGTCAACCCCAAGTTATGCTCGATGCCAATTTCAGCCGCCTGTGTAATAACTTCTGGAGATGCTAGATAAGCGGAGTCTGAGATAAGTTTATGGGATCGGTACATTATTCAGCCCTTCACCTCCCATGCATGCTGCGAACCCGGCAGCAGCCATTGAACAAGCTACCCCAACTTCGGCTTGACAACCCCCTGCAATCAATTGTATTAGCTCTGGTATACTCAATAGTTTTGGTTTAACCTTCAGCCGCAGAGATAGTGGACCCTCGCTACAGGTAGTAATTTAGATACCTTCCAAGACACCTTAATTTGAAGAACTGACTTTGAAAAGCATACTGTCCCAGGCCAGGTTACACAGATTCCAGTCATGTCGGAAATAGATACGCACCCGATTGCACCAGCAGTCAACAAAAATGTCGCTATGTCCTTTTCTGGGTCCTCGCTAATGAACTATGGGCTAAACGTTAGTATTGGACGAGCATATACCCCACTATGCACTCACTTCCACAATGTACTTGAGCACAGCAGGAATTACTCCAGAAGCGCCATTCGTTGGGGACGTTACAATGCGACCTCCGGCCGCGTTTACTTCATTGACCGCAATAGCATAGCAAGATAGAAAATCTGGAAAAGATCGTAACTAAAAACAGTTGAAATCGCGGGGTAGTGGGGCTTACCCATGGCTGGAAAAAGTGTTTTCCGTGATGGCGTCGGCAAAATAGCATGCTCAAACGACCCAACAACTCGTGCTGGCCGCCGCGTCGCCGCCTTCCCGAATGCTCCAGAGTCGTCTGGCTCGTTAGTCTCGAATCGGTGGGGGTGGCTTGGGCGGTCTGACGGAGCGGCATCTTCGCCGAAACCACCTGTCTCAGTCACTGGACCAGTAATCATAGGACCAGTTGGACCGCCGATCGAAGGGTTGATCCCGGAATAGAGCGCTGGGTAGAATCTGAATAACGTCAGGTGAGGAACGCAAATGTGTGTTGGATGACGACACACCCTCTCATCAAGCGTTTGTAGAGCATGGGTGCTCGACGTCGTAAACGCAAGCGCCCCGGAAGTTCCGGCTCAACAGAGGAGACACCTGTTCTAATGCATTCGTCCATCACCGTCCATATCTTAAGAATCTTCTGGCCTATAAAAATCTTAGTTGCTATTTTTGTTGTATTTGGCGGGACGTACGAATTTCAACCGGTTTTAGATAATGCAACTCGTTGTCGTATACTAGCTGAGCAATCGTTTTCTACAAAAGACTGCAATTGGCATTGGGTAGAACAGCGTACGCAATAAAGCACGTACATTGTATTTTCGAGACATAGCCAGGAGACTTGCACCGTCGTGAAAAAGATAGGGGGGTTGCGATTGGAATTCGCCTCTACTATCATCGGCCTGTTCTTGAAAGCTTGATTCTTCCCCTGGTGGAGATAAAGAAAGGGTATCTTGACCGTGGGTTTGTGATAGACGGGCGGGATCAACTTTGCTCTTATATACGCCTTTGTAGAACAAGTTCTCATCGACTGCGACAAGTTAGCATCAGTTGAATGGATGTGTATGCGTGCGGGCGCACTCTTTGTTTTTTCGTTGACTACAAATCCTCCGCCAACACTGCAACACATAAACAATATGTGCAAACAGTGACCAAAATAGGCACTTACCTGAAGTACTCGTTGGTTGCAAGTAACTCTCCATCTTCCCCAAACGCAGAGAAACGCATCCCATTGGGGTGTGTCTTCAACACTTGATCCCATCGCCATAGCATGTCCTATCAGTTCGTTAGAGGTGCTAGATCGTTTACCGTCGTTCAAGCAAACAGCCCTACCTTATCCATATCATATTTGATACGATATACACCACCCAAGTTGAGGGTCTTGTTCTGCAGGATTGAGTTATACCGTGAGTTAATAGCCCCAGTATCAATGGTCTCTGGATCCGAGCCTTTAGAAGTGTAAAAGTCAATTCACGTGCCGAGTTTGAGTTATGTAAATGCGATTGGTCCCCTTACCTTCAAACCCCATTAGTAACGCCTGAGGGGTCATATGGCCTTTTCCTGTCGCCGCAAGACTACCATAAAGCGTGACCTTTAATGTGCGTGTCTGTGCGTAGATCCGGAAACGTGTACTCAGAATACCGCAGCCATGTGCAACGTTTTGTTCAAACCTTTTCCAGCAAACCCAACTCTTGAAGGTCGACAGTAAAAATACGCGCAGCTCGCATTGGCCCAACAGTATGGGAGCTGTGGTTGCAAACGATCGGTTGTAAACCAATAGCGTTCAGTTTACGATAGTACTTACGACGAGGGGCCAACCCCTACACTGAATAAATCGAAAGTAGAAATCACAGCATGTTCCCTTCTGTTTTCCGAAGGCAAGTCGTTTTCTTCCAGAGATATATCTTGGGCCGCAGAAGAGAACCCTAAGTTAAAGCGAAGCTGCCCTGACGCTTTGTAGGTTGTGTAGATAGGCAGCCGAATCAAACGTGGTATTGGTCGAAAAGAAAGATCTGCAATCCGTCTGGGAATCGCCCGAGTCGTCCGCGATAGCATCGCAAGAGGTGTGCTGTCCTCCTGTTTCGACAACCACGGTTGAAGAGAGCAACAAGAGATAAGTACGATGATTGTATTAGCGAACCCCTTTTCTATTTGGACTTCGAAACGTGCATGACAGCTTCCGGGACCCTGATCGACGCCTAAAACACCATTTGCTCAAATATTTGCACCCGGATTGGCGATGCTCTGAACATAATTTGGCTGATCACACTGGTTGTTTGCTCCCCAAAGCTGTCCTCATTCACAAAAACCGTACAAACTACACGTAGCTAGACAGATATATGACTCAATTATCCAGGGGCTAAGATTCAGCATTAGTGGAGGCGTGACTCGACTGCTTTGAAATATCGCTTACTGTAGCCATCGCTTTCCCAGCATCAGCTTTATCGGTGGCCGCGTTCTTGTTCATCTTAGCAGTTTCTTCCTCGATGGTTGCCGCAAATTCAGACGCATCCTCTCCAGCTGCTTCCGCTTTTGCTTTCTGTCTGGATGTTAGGAGGACCTTGAATTAACACTGGGCGTAGCTCTGACCTTGATAGAAGCCACGATGACGGAACCAAGGTTCTTCAACACTTTGTTCGCTACCTTTCCGCGCTGCAAAGCATCTGCTTCCTCGCCGACAGCGGCCTTAATGGCAGGCTACATATAAATTGCATGAGTACGCCTATCAAACATCACCCAAAATCGTGTACTCACATTAAAATCGGTTGTTTCAAACTTGGACGCAGCGGCTCGCATGGTGTTCAAGTTTTTGAGGTCTTGGTCAGAGACTGTCGCCAGATTAACTCCGTTAAGGGGGTCACTGAAGATTGCCTTTGCACGAGCTAGAGCGTCCCCGGCTGTACCAGTAGAAATCTGGATATCCTTGTAGTCCTTAAGAGGAAATATGGCTCCATCCTGTCGTTTCATGGTTCCGCGTTTCTTGGTCATTCGAACAAACTTGACGGAGCGAGCGCGGCGTGTCCCGGATGTGATCGGCTAACAATGGGTATTTTGTGAGAGACTAGTACGCATACCAAACTCGTTTTCTTACAGTGGCAAGAGACTTTCCAGCATCGGCTTTATCAGTCGCAGCGTTCTTGTTCATCTTCGTCGTCTCCTCCTTGACCGTGGCGGCGAACTTGGAACCATCCTCACCCGCAGCTTCAGCCTTAGCTTGCTATATTGAAAATGAGCTTAATTCTATAACGCATATATCTAGTAACATACCTTGATTGAGGCAACCATAACTGATCCTAGATTCTTGAGTACCTTGTTGGCGATCTTTCCACGCTGCAGAGCATCAGCCTCTTCGCCAGAGGCCGCTTTGATGGCAGGCTGAAATTGCGGTGTGAGCTGGTGAGGTAACCGGACGAATATAATTAATACACACGTTGAAGTCGGTAGTCTCGAATGAAGACGCCAACCCACGCATCTCATTCAAGTTGTCCAGGTCTTCGTCAGAAACAGTGGCCAGATCTACTCCGTCGAGAGGACCACTGAAGACGGCCTTTGCACGTTCAAGTGCATTACCCGCGACACCCGTCGATATCTGGAACTCGGAGTATTCCAAGACTTTCGGGAAGACAGTGGCTTGCCGCTTAGCCGTTGAACCATCAATGGAACGCGTACGAGCAAGTGGGCGGGATACAACTAATGAAGTGCTTGCGAGGAGCACGTAGAACAACGTGGAAGAAAGCATGACAAAAAACGTGACCAAAGGGATAAAAGGATGTCTGATGAAAGAATGACGATCGACCCAGTCTACAAGACAAGAAGTTGAGTGACATGGGAGTGGAACGCATAGGCTAGGGGGCATACTCTTACCGATGGAGAGCAATGAGAAGTAGGTGAAAACGTCTGACCGGTCTGGAGAAAGAGTGAGTTCTACAAAGATCGATACACCGAGCCTACTCACCAACGGAGAGACGGGATGAAAAGAGTGAAGCAAGGATGGAAGGGGAAGGCAGCAAGCGATGTCCGGTATTTGTACCAGTAGTACAGCACGCATCCATCCACCCGGGCCGGCGACTGCTGGTGATTGCCAACTAGAATTCGCATAGTTGTGATCTTGGCGTGAAGTTTGGACTTGGCTGCGGCGTTCCTAGGAAGCCGGTTAATTGCCCCTGATCGTCGTCAAGTTATTCATGTCTTTCTTCCAACCGTCCAAACCTTCGCGCGCGCGCGCGCATAAAGAACGCCTTAACATGTTGTTGATTGAAACCAAGGTATCCCGGCAGGAATGTGATATTAGTTGGGGCCCAAGCATTAACGGCTGTATCCAAACCAACTTGCGATAGCGGGAAGCGAAGCGATCCAAAAGTACAATATGATACATGATACGTGTGCCTTTAGCTAAACCCTTTCTTTCTTCACAGGTTGCATAAACGCAAATAACTCGCCCATCTCCACCCACCTCCTACCACATTGTTCAAGGTATTTTTCAACACATCGTCCCATATGATCCAAGAACGACCGATTGATATTTACAAGGGCAGTTACTTCAACTTCAGAGGAGTTAGCATTGTGACATTAAAACTTACAAAACACATACCATCTCTCGAAGTCCCAGTGGCCTTGGCAATAGCCTTTTGACCATCGAAGAGGGAAGCATAGTATAGTAGCTGGTTGTAGAGCTTCAGATCGGTATACTGCAGAAATATGGTCATTAGCACATGTCAAGAGGCTTCTTGGGGTACGACGAACCTCGTAAGACACTGGACCCCGAGCGGCACATGCAGGATTAAGACATCTTTTCCCATATACACTCATAGCGCGCGTGCGGTTCCCACAGGTAGCGTCTTCGCAAATAGTCCAGCAATTATAATAATTATTGATTTGTTGTCGTAACTGAACCTCCAGCTGAACTTGGATACTAGCCTGTTTGAAGGGGGTTGAACAACCAGGACATATCACTCCAGCAGATGTTATAATCGGGACCTTCTCACGTCTGTGAGCATGTTATGTACTCTATGCACCCTTACTTACCTCTGCTGATCCAACGGGCGAAAAAAGCACGGAGCCTTGGCACTTTTGACATTGCACAACAAATTGTGCGACATCACGGAATCGTTCTTTGTCGGGCAATTGTGAATCTAGGGTGCGATATGGGTCTCCGTCTATACTTGCTACACTGACTTGGAAACGTGTGGGATCCAAACCTAAAGGACTGTCAATACTCCTGCAAATTTAAATCTCAAAAATTATTACCAAGGCACTCTGCTAGCCGCGAGCGATCAGTACCCTCGATGGGATCACACAAACGTTCCACCGGAGGTAGAATTTGTTGAGCGATGTAATGTTCAAAGTCTACGAGGTCCGGGTTAGACACAGACAAATAAACAAAAATTACGACCCACCAATCTTCAACTCGCTGTCGGCTTTCTTTAGCTCTTCCGGATGATACGCTCGATCTGCTTGACCAGTTTTTGCCGATGAGCCATCCGCTCCGAGGCAGAAGATGTATGGTATAACATCGCCGAGGCGTGCATGTCCACCGCGTTCTTTCATACGTTTTGCAACGTGAACGTGGGGCAGCGTATTGTCTTTAGGATAGTCTTCAGGAGCTTTACCCAGTCGCTGTAGTGTTGAAATTTAAGAAAAATGCAGGTGAATCCAGGCAACCACGGACCTTGAATATAATAAAATCTTCTGGGTCAACTTTTCCTCCACGAATGTTCTCTCCCATCAACTTCAAGTATTCGTGTATGCGTTCAATTACTGTCTCTGTATCATCGCCCGAAAGAATTTGGTCCAGAATATAACTACCAGGTAGATTGGATCAGTATCTCCCTCGTTACCCCCAACGCATACTCACCTCGAAACGTTCTTGGACAATACACAATACTCTCTTCGTTTCATATCCAAACCTTTGATTTCAACAGAGCTCGCGCTCATTTCCTCTACCTTAACTGCTGCATATTTCTTCTTTTGCAACAATAGCATGCGCCTGAAGACGCCATCTAAGTCAATTTCTAGCAGTCGATACCGCTCGTTTACGGCTTTCTTCAACTCGTTTGCAATCTTCAAAGCGTCAGGCAAGTCGGTTACGTTCGAGTTGACAAAGATGGAGTCTGTATCTCCGTAGATGACGTCCAACGAAAGTCCTTCCGCCAATTCTCGAGTATGAGTCAGAATTTCACGACCCTTGAACGTGGTGAGCGCAGCAAGAGGCCTTGCGTAGAAGCGGGAGTGTTCGAAACCGAGGCAGCCGTACATAGAATTAGCAGTCAGCTTCAAAGCCTTTTGTTTGATATCCCACTGAAAGCTCTGTGAGTGTATGCGCTTCGGATTGCCGTGTCGAGAATAAATACCTGGACGAGCTGAGATTGAGTGGCACCTCGGTCCTTCATAAGACCTTTGACCTGTTTTCGTCGATTAACAAGTGTAGCAATAAGTCGAGGAAGGACGCCCAGAGGAGCTTCTGGAGGTGGCAAGTCAGGCATTTTATCTTCCGTGGTCTATTTTAGGAAGCGATTAGGCAATGATACTGATGCAGCAAGAGCAAACCCACCTCATCGTCAGTTTTGTCAATCGTCGTGAAATCAATGTTGTATTCTTGGATGATACTGGGATACAGACTGTTGAAGTCCATCACAAGAATAAACTTGTCCCATAGTCCACGCTTAGGTTCGAAGACAAGACCACCTTTATATTTGTCGCGTTTGGCCTTGGTTGTTGTGGGCGCAGGACCTCCTTCTCCTTCATCGGCCTGAGCTTCTGCTTTCGCTGCAGCTGCCCCGGTTTTCTTTCCCCAGGTTTTGTCGGGGCAGATGTATTTCAGACGATGGAATTCGTGCAGCAAAATGTACTCGTTACGTTCTGCACGACCACCATTCAAAGTTTTGTTCCTGCATTTATAATGTTAGCAGTGGACAGGATTAGGGGCTCATCTCTCACCAAGAGTTTCCGGCCAAGTTTGTCAACTGCCGTGTCAAAGGCAACATCTGGATCTTGTGCGCTAGAGCCATTTGTAAAAAGGTATCCAGCTCGCAATGCCGGACAAAGTGCAGCAAGGGATCCGGTGAGTTTACAGTTCCGTCGAAGAACGAGGCCGTATCGTCAGGATCAATGTCTTCGCGAGTAATCTTGAGCTGCGACTGGCACATTTCAGTCAACGACCAACTGGTAGACTGTATCATGCTCTGTGCGCGACAAAGGTGCATTCATCAGCCACTGGATACGCATATGTACGCGGAAAATGGCAAAGCATTGTCCACAAACCTTCGCTCCATCACTGGCTAGATCACATAACAATCTTCCTTGCATAAACCTGATATTCATGCCCTGCCTGCCTATATTCATCCATTTGCCTCGCCGGAACCGACCCAGTCTGGACCAGTGGTCTATCTTCAGCTCACGCAGCCTCTGAAGGAGTACATCGAGCGTGAAGCCCAAGAACTCGTGCCCAACAATCACATCAGGATCATATTTGTGTAGGGTAGCTTTAGCCAGCAAAGTACACGGGTGAGTTTAGGATTGAGTTACAAGCCAAGCAACATACCTAGCAAGTTGCTCAGCAACATCTTTTCGCTAGCCATCGCCATAATCTTGGATTTTTCTGATTTGGCTTTGGCTTCGAATCCAGCGGGGAATTTTCCTATTGGTCGTACAACGGTATGGGAAGACGAAGGTTGCTTCTCTGGCGGTGTCGCGTCGTCGATTAAGGCTGTAAAGGAAGGTTTGCATTGGTTGTTTCAATCCGTGCACCTTACTCACTATTTTCCCATGTCCTGAGAGATGCGCATACAACCTCTCGCTTGTTCTCTGTGTGATTAACCACAGTACGAACAGAGAGGCTGACAATCGTCAATGGTGGCATCGGCATAGTCGACTCGGCATCTGGGATCGGTTTCACGAGCTTCGGGTCGGTAATAATGACCTCAAGTTTGCACCACGACAACTAAGAATCAGAATTTAGTAAATCTTCGAACGATTTCCTCGAGTCAAGTTCATACCCCCTGTTGCTCGTCTGGCAGCCCTTGATTTCGAGCCAGCATGGTCCCATGATCTTTCTCTTTAGGACGAAAAGCTCAAACGCTGAGGTGTTCGTGCCTAATACCCGACTGAAGGTCTTCCCAGATAAATCGATAGGTAGGATGGGATCTGGCCGCGATTCGATATTAGCATACAGCGAATACTGCACATGAAAAGATCACCATCGAATCCATATATGACCTTTACCCAAGTCGATTCGCCTTCAGGAATCCCAGCTTCGCCAAATGCGTATTTGCGTTTTACAGCTTTGGCGGCCCATGTTTTGATACCATGTTTTTGCCTGATCTGTTCAAACTCGTCCAACACAGCGTCTTCGTCAAACGCTGGATCGTGTCCATTATCGGACCGCTCCTCTGCAAGAGATAAGGCCAAGAGATCTAGGCGTTGAAAAGCAAACTCACCAGGATCGTCCTCGCGCGGCAGCAAGAACAGATTTCGCTGAATCCCTTCAATAGCCAGGCAACAACTGGCCCATCGTTTGATCTTGTCCGTGCTCTTGGATTTGTCAATCACCTTTCCAACCAAGTACAGCCGCGCGTCGAGCTCGAGGTAGTCCAGCCAAAACATACGTAATGACCCATCTGGCTCAAGCGCAACAACATCCGAGCTCCCATTCGTTGCACCAGGTTTGTCGCTGCCTAGAGTTTCAGGCTCATTGACGTTTGAAGCATTGAGAGAGGCATGTAGAGACAACCACGCAGGCGGTTTTGCATCAACAGGTTCAGGTTTGAGTTTGGGTTTGACCTCCACAGCACGGCCGTTGGGAAGGACCTTCCCAACCGATGCTCCGTTGGTCCTGCCTTTCTCCCTGGGCTTCACGTCTTCCTCAAAGTCCATCTCGGCGGCCTCTTCCCAGAACGCAGCATCATCCGCTCCATACTCGTCGTCGTCGTCGACCTCGAGCTCGCTCAAGCCTCGGATGGGAGACGAAGGAAGCTCGCGTTTGATGCGTTTTGACGGGCTAGCGTTACCCCAGTCATTGTCGGATACTGCGCCCTCTCCATCTCCGTCTGACGAAAATGGGCCGTTTGGTGCATCACTCGGGGGGTCCGACGAGAGGGCATCGCTCCTAAACTGCTCCATTTCTCGTGGCGGCGATGTTTTCCGCTTTAAAGGTCGTGATGGATGCTTGAACGGACCAGAACCAGATGCGCGAGTGGGAAACGCGGGCATCGCAAGTTTACGTTTCGCCGTTGCTTTGGGTTTGGAGTCTAGTTGTCCGAGAAGATTGCTCATAAAGTCTTGTTCTTTTTCCTCGGAGACGACGGGCCGATAATCTGCTATTGACTTGGCAGCGTATGCTTCGTCCTTAGCGCGCTGCTCGGCCAGTTTTGCCGCCTGAGCTGCTTTGGCTTTTTTGTTAGCCGCTACGGTGATGATAGATAAGTCAACTCTCGCACCATAACCGCGCAAAGAACTTACCACGACGCTTTCGTCTCTCCTCGTCATCTTCTTCGTCGTCACTCGGTTCCATCTCTTCGAACGCATCCATCCCATTATCGACGTATCCTCCCCCATCATCATCCTCGATAAAGTCATCCTTTGCCAACCGTTCCTTGACGATCGCCTTGTAGTCATCCTCGTCGACCTCTTCATATAACTTGGAACTCTCGCTCGACTACAAAATATAATCAATCACACTTCAGGACGACATGGAGTAAACACACCTTCCACTGCTTTGAGCGATCAGCGCCCGCACGAGCAGCTTTCAGTGCTGCAAGTCTATCAACAACTGGCTTCGGCCCTCGCGTTTGTCGGCTCATGGTTGATTGATTAGAAGTAGGAAACAACGCGACGCGACCTGGATCACGGAGAGTCACGTGGTCATCAGGTAAGTACCTAAGCGCCGCCGATCAATTTAGCCGGTTTATCTCTTCAAGCCTACTACCACTAGTTTGCATCATGGTATGCACCGTTATATGTATAAATCTATACCTTACTAATATACTCTACAACTCGTAGCTTCGCCAGTTCATAATCAGCCAAAATCGTCTGCTCATCCCAACTCGAGCTGCAGTAAATTTCCCCCGCTTCCCTCTGCAAGCCAACAACGCTTTACAGCAGAGGCTATCTCGTCAACCCGGATTTCTAGTATCTAGTCTATCTACATCGGCTCCTTCCCTAAATACTTCGCTCCCACCTCCATCACAACCGGGCGAGAAACTAGCATTTGAGAACCCAGAGGAACCTCGGTTGTCCTTGACGTTTACTTGCACCGTGAAAGACTGCGGTCATCGATCATCGCATACATTCACAAAGCGGGCTTATACGAATGGCATAGTTATTGTTCAATGCCCGGGGTGCAAGAATCGGTGAGAGGCTTTGTGTGGCGTCGAGTACTTGCTTGCTAATGCATCATCCAGGCATTTGATTGCGGATAATTTGGATTGGTTCAAGGATACCGCTGGAACGGGTGCTGATGGAAGACAGAACAGGAATATCGAAGATATCTTACGGCAAAAGGGTGAACGTGTGCAACGAGGGGCGATCAAAGAGGGAGGTGCATTAGAGTTTTGGGAATGATTTAGGGGTTGTTTGAGTGGTGTTTGTATTTCATAGATCATTTGCGTCTTGATGTATTCTATATTTTTATTCGCATACAATCATGCTCATCACTCTGCATTTGGCGGCAGCGGCGGGAGGATTTTGTTCTTTTCGAGCAGCTCTTCGAGCTCGCCAGATTGATGCACTAGAATCGGATGAGTATAGGTCAATCAGCTAGGCGAGATACATACTATTCATGACAATATCACATCCACCCACAAATTGTCCATCAACATAGAGCTGAGGAATGGTCGGCCATTCACTGTAGTAGTTTGAGTACAAATCAATCGTGGAATAGAACTAGAACCTACGAATATTCCTTGATTGAATTCCTAAGCTCCTGGTCCTCTAGGACGTTGTATGTCTTCATCTTGTCCTTTGGTACACCTTGCAGCTCTAAAATCTGGATGACCGCTCTGGAGAATCCGCATTGGGGAATCTCGGGTGTTCCTTTCATGAACAAGACCAGAGGTGTCGATTTGACGGCCTGTTTGTGGCACTTGAGCTGGAGTGGCGGACAAAGGCATGACACTTACATTGTCGATCGTCTTGCGCACCTCGTCTGACAAGAGCCGGATAGATATCCGAGACGGCGGGATGATTTGCCTGAGCTGGCGAGCGGGGAGAGTCTGTATGTATATTAAGACCAGCTTGTGCTCGAATAAATGTATTGCCCACCGAACGGAGACCTGCACGGAACATGGTGTGAAGGCGGGATGCTGAGTGATATGAGCGCGTGTCACGTGACTGTAGCGCGTGAACCGCGGAGTGCCGCACCACATTGGCGTGCATCAGTCGCGTCCCACCATCGCACGTTTTGCTCACGACCACCCATGTTTTTCCCGTTCACGTTTAGCATCTCGACCCCAGCAAATCCTTTCGCCGAATCTGCAGACCCGGGGCAGATTGACTACGCCTCTCCGACGCGCACCCGAGCCCGGCGACCGCCTCCTCCGGCGCAGAGAGCGTCTGAGGCATCCCAAACGAGCGAAGGAGCCGGTCTTTCCCGGAAACGAGGCCGGTGGTCGCCAGACTTAAAAGGCCCCGCGTGCACGCCTGCCACGGACCTGACCAGCACCTCGGCCTACATCGACTCGCCCACCAAATACGTCCAGGTCGATCGCCCCGACCAAGACGATCGCGAGGCCCATAACGGTAAGCCATCTCGCGTCGACCCAATCGCTCCACCTCACGTGATAGAACCGCATCCCCCTATGTACCCGCGATGTCGCCGCCTGTGCTCGCCCACCACCATGATAGAGCTCCGCCCAGCCAAGCGCCGGCGCATCGTCGAGATTACCGACAGCCTAATCTCGACTGCCTTTAGTGCTGCGGTCATCGGCACCGCCGTCGGTCTCACCGCATATCGCCTGTATGCCTGACCCCACACTGGCCCCTGCTTACCCTGCTGACATGTGACTCTAGCTGGCGTGACCGAGGAAAGGAAGAATCCTCCGTGCCCCAAGCGACTGAGAGCTTCCCACCCCCGCCCCCATACTCTGAACGCCCAGAGCAGCCAGTCGCAGGCCCGTCCTACGTACCGGGTGGCCAAGCGTCATCCACGAGCACCCCCGTAGCGCGCCGCTCGTCTGCCCGTCCCAGCACAGGCAGTCGACGCACCCACATGCAAAGCTCGCGCCGCAAGCGGCCCGTCAGCACTGTGTTTCAACGCAACCAGAGTCCTGCCGCCTCCTTTGGCCACACCCGCAACCAGTCTGCTACCTCGTATCATACCGCCATCACCGCCCCCTCCTCGGCCCGATCTACCCCCGGTCCTTCTTCCTCTTCTTATCAGCCCAATACGGGCGTACAATCGGGTGACGAACTCGACGACGACGAAATGGAGATGTCAGGCCAGATGGACTGGATGTCGTCTCGGCTGCAGGACCTTATCAACCAGGGTAAAAGGGCCCTCGGTTCAGAGATTGTTGTCGGTGGTGCGGATGATGCAGACGACGGCTGTGATGGATGGGACGACGCCGAGCCAGGTGCCGTCGCTTCCCGAGCACATTCGTCTACCGGAAGTGGAACGACGTCCCGCACCACCACACGAACACCCGTCCTCGGTCGCTCGTCTTCTCGGGCCTCTGGTGCATCACGCCGCAAAGTACCCCGCGCAAGCTCGGGCTCTATATCCGGCTCTTCTATGCGCAAACAGGGTGAAGACGACGACCTCGGGTTCGAAGTCCTGTACCAATCTCCTATGCGGTCCGCTCCCTCGACTAAAACCTCGTTTGACGACGATGGCACAAGCGAGGAGCTCAGAGTCGCAATGGAGCGCGTACGAAAAGCGTACGGTCTGAGGTGAAGGGTTTGTATTTGTACCAATCGGAAGACTATATCACTTGTAGCTCTGTGTCATTTTTTGGGTCATTTCTTTTTCTCTTTTCTTTTGTTTCTGTCGCACGCTCATGTTTCCACGACTACATTCTTACGTCTTATGCCACGATGTCTTCATTTCAATCGCAAACTTTGATTAATATCAAATTGCCTTAATAGACTACTTCCGCTAGCTCGATTTAGAAGCTTAGATACCGTTTTGATCTATTCCTCCATTTGGTATTTGAGTCTCGATAATTGTCTTTTTGGGTTATATAGATTAGAAGATGTATCAATTAAGAGTGCAACATTGTTTCTAGCGGTCAATAAAACTGGGCTTAAATGATTTTCACAAACAAATTCTTGGAACCATTCTGGCCCGTTCAATGTATGCCTTTCAACACGCGTGGCTACACAAACAAAAATCGAGCCTCTCCTAACCCTAACCGTTCTATACAATTGCCTCTAGACATTACTCTTTGTTTTTAGTTAACTTTCTACCGTAGCTTTTGTAAAAAGTTGATTAGACCCCCAAGCCCCTGTCACTTCTCGTGAAGTCTTCGAGCTCATTCTTCGAAAAAAAAAAAGCAAAAATTCAAACCGTTAGGTATTTATGGCGAATCCGCCTCAGGCTAGCTACAGCCAGCATTTTTGGTTACGTTTAGGCTGCTGTACTAGGAAAGACCGGTTCAAGTTTAGGGAGCTGTACAGTCCCATACGATCACGTGGATGGCGTCAACCTAGCTGTCGATCTCGTATAGCTCGCAACCTGGGACAAGATCATCTACCTCACATTGAGCTTCTGGCTTCTTGTTCGAACATACCATTCCGTCGTAGAGACGTAGCGTTACACTCAATTAGCCAACTTCAATCAGAACACCACTCGTATATGCGTTAAGACATGACTATATACACTTAATACAACGTGAAAGCAAAGAATGGTCCAATATCTACGCTTGTGCGGGAGTACTACTGCTTTCCTCAGGAGCAGCGCCACCCGACTCGGGCTGATCACTAAACACTTCCAAAAGCCTGGCTTTCGGCCCCGCCCGCCGGATCACATATTCTCGCAAATCTTCTTTGAGAGCCGGCTGTTTGGATATCAGCTCCTTGAGTTGCTCACGCGGAAGTTGGAGCAAGGCGCCAAAGCTTGCGGGAGCAATCACTTTTGCGCACCGGATAAAACCTTCCCAGAGTGGACCGTTCGTCCAAATCTTTTTGGTAATCAGTCGAGAAAGAAGCGTTGTCGATACATATCCAACCAAGTTTTTGTATGTTGTTACAGCTTGGATAACCTGAGTTCTGTTGTAAGCAGGAGACCAGGATACACCCGGGCGTGCGAAAAGACTTGCCGTGCGTAGGAATAGGGTCGGTAAAGTTGGCGAGTCTAGCAGTTGTTGCATCACGGCAGCCAACACATCCGAGCGGAAGACATCCACGATTTGGAAGCAAATACCAATTGCTAAATTTTGTGTCGATCCGATTCGCGTTGAGCGTGGTTTCTAGAGGCTAATGAGGGAAGCATAAACAATACCTTCAATGGCCGGTTTGATCCCAATATCTTTGTCCTCGTGCAGGAGTACCATTAGATCAACAGGTGTAAGCTGCTCGCTTTGTTTCATCCTGGGTTGATTCGATGATCCTTTCGTAAAGCTATCAGGCGGAGCCGCGACGATCGCCTGGAATGCCGACTTGACGAGCGCCTTGGGCTCGGGTTTACCGTTTAGCATACCTACTATGCGTGGCAAATTCTTCACAATGTCCGGCTGACCCGCGTGGAAAGAGAAGTTAGCCGAGGATAAGCTAGAAACAGCCCTGAATATTGCGCACCTTGTCCATTTCTCCAATTATTGGCATCAAGAAGCGCGCATCCAAGTTGCGCTCCGCAATTAGTTCCTTGACGAGCGCAACGAGGTTTGCGTTTGGACGTCCATTTTCGGTGAGAATTTTGATAATTCGGAGAATGAGCGACTCTGCACCAGGTTCGAACGATTTGATCAGAGAGAGCAACTTGGGGTTAGTAGGTCCAAGTGATCGGATTAGAGGCGCCAGTAAATCTTGCAGCGCTTCCTGCACCGAGGTCTCCATGTGCACATATGCAGCAAAAATCCTGCCATGTCCAATCAGTTTCTCACAGTCTAATTAGAACAGTAGGGACCCACTCATCCAGGAACACGGGAACTCGGACCGACAGTGCAAACATGAGTTCGACATGCTGGATCACCTCGCTCTTCTTCGCTGGCAGCTCAAGTTTCCGGGGAAGATACCGCGGGATGTCCTCAGGCTCTACCGAAGCTTCATTCGTGCCTGCAGGTTCGTCCGTAGACGTATGGGTCTCCAGTCTTTTCAGGAGTTTTCGGGCGAACTGGGCGATAGTTCCGTTCATAGGCTCAGAGTCTGGAACCCAACGCCGAACTGTGTTGATTGCCGCATTTCGAGTGACCTTTTCTGTTTACGTTATGAGTAACAATCACAACAACGCAATATAAATGATTACCATTGTGTGCTGTCAAGTCCAACAAGATTTGCATGGCTTGACTTCTGACTGGTGGCCGCAGGTTAATAAACTCTCGGAGTGCTGCGAACCCGACATGCATTCTTGGAAAAATTAGACCCCAGATATGTGAAAGGATTGGATGGACCTACTGCTGAGGCGTTTCAGCAAGTTCTCGACACAACGATAAGACCTCGGCTGGAACCACTGGCAATTCCATTAAAAACCGTGCGAAATTCTTGTCTTTGGATTCTATCCGAGCCTTCAGAGCCACAGCAAGGCGAACGAGCCACGTTTCGTACTTGGGTTCCTGAGGGAGCATGAGTATAGCATACACCTTGAAAGGACCGTGGGCACGTACTCGATTAGGATGTGCCTTGGCTTGTACCCTATCGTTGTACCATTCCTCATTCATCCATACGATCGCCAGGCGCATCCTAAACAGTAAAGCATCAATAATAGTTCAGGACCTCAGCCAGACCAAGCTCACCGAGCACCAAAGTCATCCAACACGTAGTCGAGTACCATTTGCCGCATCCCGTCTTCCCTGAACGCCCCTTGGTGTACAAGCGTCTTTCCTCCTTCCCCTACATGGTTGGTGCCAGCACCAGCACCTCGGGTGATCATCCTCACTACGACCAACATCCACATCTCCTCGGGTGGTAACCCCACATCTCCATCCCTTCCCCTGACGCGCTCAATCTCACCCTGTCCCTCACCGGCGTCCCATATCCGAGTCACGCTGGATCGTACCAGTCCATGTCGTGCTTCGTCTGATAAATCTTTAGGCGGCGGCAGTGCAAAGACACTCGGATCCAGTGGAGCGCTTTCAATCGGCTCGTCCTCTTCCTGGTCAGCTGTAGGCTTGACGTTGAGCTTGTCGGGCTCGTATTCAAGGTCATCATCATCGATATCCATTTTAAGCGGGTCAAGCGGTTCTTCCTTTACCGCCGGCTCGGCTTCAACCGGCGGCTGCCGTTGAGTCTGCGATTCGAGTTGTGCTGGAGAAGGGCCGGGAGCCTGGGGAGCGGGTGCAAGGAGCGGTGGACCATCTACAGAAGTTGGTTGCTGAACCGCAGGAGGCCTACTCAGCTGTAGCTTTCTTGCCTATGCAACCATCGTTTATCCTCTGTATTGCTACGATGTCGTTACTTTTACTCACAGATATAGCAGTGGCCAGTCTCTCATCTGAAAGTGCTTGCAAATTCGCAATCAAGATGTCTACCACTAGGGGCAACGGTAGCGTCGAAAAATCAAAGTTTCCAAACGCTGGTGCTGCTACGGGCGCCGGTGCCGGTACTGGGGTAGGCACATCTATGTTGGGTGGAGTGGGGACGACAGGTGGTTCAAGCTTGGTGCGCTTGGCCGACTCGGCTGCTTCTGCTTCAAGTGCTCGTTTCCGGCGCGCTTCTTGTGCAGCCTGTTCCATTCGCGCGGTCTGTGCTTGAATCGCATCGGCAATCTGACGAGCGTATGGCGCGCCCTGTGGACTCCTAAAAGATCTTGAATAACGATTGGCTATAATCAACAATTGCGCGCACCGGTAGAGGTTTTGGAGCAAGATTTTGACCGATTTTTCTACACTCCGAATGCTCATGGCTGACTGTGAGCTCATAGATGCCGGGGTCCATGCTATTACGGCCTGGATGATAAGGTGAGCCAGGGGAGGCCGTTGTTTGAAGAGTGTTGCCAGGGTATTGATGAGTGCAGACAGGATATCCATATTGCTGCAAAATGCTTTTAGTGGAGATTTCGCAGCTTCACAGCCAGCTCACTCACGAAGCCGTGTACAACATCATGATGCACTTCTTGACAAGCTCCCCACCTTCGGTCTCAAGGGCAACAACAGAAATGAACGGGTGGTCGGATGGACACATGGAGAGGTTTGGGTCGCCTTTATTTTGGAGCTAAACGGTTCACAAAACGAGATTAAAATGAGAATTAATGGTATTCATCATGACTAGCGTATACACTACTACCCTGGGATCGTTGACACCTCGCGTCTGGACCAAAATCGTGCGCTGCATGAACTTTATAGCGCTCAACCGGATGCCGAGTGGGAGAGTCGCATCGTCTACCATCGGGAGTATACGCGCTTTGGCTGCATTTAGTGTATCCCACTGTTGTCGAGCAGAGCGATTAGTGCAGCTTTGAACCGAAATGACCAGATTAGTCAAACGTTTAATTGGAACAAAGGCTACGTACAGTACTCGAAAAAGTAATGGATACGACGCAGCCAGACACTGTATTCCCCCCTTGACATACACAGTCACATTCTCGTTCAACAGATTCACCTGTGCATCCAACGTCGCACTCGCAACTATGTAAATCGAAAATTAACATTTCCACCACCATTCAAACAGACCCCACACGACTCACTCTGTGACCGGCCATCAACCGCAATCTGAGCCTGAGTCATTCCAAACAGCACCAAGTCCATCATCCATTGCTTCACAATAGATTCTCCAGGTTGGGCCAACATTCTCCCTGCCAAGGTGGCCAGAAAGATCGGAATCGTCGCCGGTTGCAGTTCCAACGACGTGCGCAGTCCAGCAAGAATCTGAATTTGCTCATCCGAGCCTGCGGGCGCGTTCAGCGCCGCGTTGAATGCGTTTGGATCCATCTAAAAATTATATCTGGTTTGCGTGATGCATGTGGGTGGGAGCAGGTTGGATTCGCCACACCAGCGGTAAACACATCGGCGCTTGTTCCGGCGGCTAACCTCTGCACCCCTATCTTGACGTCCACCATGGTATGACCTCAACTTCGCGATTACTAGTATATTTCCGTTCAACTGACAGGGTTGTAGTCTACTCAGATCCAGACTTTGCTCGAGGCTGAAAAGACGGCCGCTAAGATTGTACAGGATGCGAGGCAGTGTACGTACCAACCTCTTTACCGCGTCATTTCCTCTTTCTTATTTCGAATGTCGTACTTTCAACGATCCTGCAGACCGCACGCAAAAGCTCAAGGACGCTCGTACGGAAGCTGCCAAGGAGATTGAAGAGTATAGAAAACGGAAAGAGGAAGAGTTCAAATCGCTAGAGAGCCAGGTACGTTCCACCGCAGTCTGGCTCAACCTTGTTGTACAACTACTATATCACTGTTCTCACACGGGTATTGTCTAGCGCGCCGGCACGACCTCTAACGCGCAAGACGCCATAGACCAAGAGACCGAGGGCAAGATCGCCAAGATCAACGACGCCTACGCCGCCCAAAAGGATGGTGTCGTCCAGAAGCTCCTCGACCGAGTTGTCCTAGTCAAACCCGAACTGCACCGCAACCTCAAGAAGATCGAAGCTTGAGCTCGGGCTAAAGGTTTACGACCCAGGTAAGCTAAATTAGACACCTCGGTCGCCTTTCCTAATCACGCCCAGACTTGTTTCACAGTCTAGTGCTTAAACACATGACAACCGGATGTTAAATACTCTTCCAAATTAATCATTGATTACGATAAAATTCTCACAACACCAGGTATCTTCAATCAAAAGCAGATATATATGTTACACATGTTACGACAGACCGACCATGCAGTATGCGCCAAAAAAAAAATCCAGAACAAGACAGCACCGAGAATATAAAAGCGGTACCATGGGATAATTATACAAATCCGAGCTACGAAAAAAGCATAGCAATCCAAGAAACATCCTGCCTCCCTCGCTACCCCCTTTACAGAGGTTACCTCTGCCCGCTCTTGAGTTCGTCCTCGAGCCACGGCAACCCACGCGGCATACCCGCCCCTGCCCTCCTATCTTGGCCTGATCCTTGAGCCTGCTGTCCAAACGTCGGCGGCGGAAGTGGATTCATTACGCCATTGCCAGTACTCTCGTTCCCTCCAACATGCAGCAATCCAAACGACTGGAGAGGTGGGAGAGTCACCTGCGAGGGAGGCATGATCATCGTCTGATACACCGGTCCGGGCGATCGTGGCCGTGGCATCGGCCCTACAACGCTATCGGTCCCGTTTTGGTTGATGCTGGCACCAGGCGTCGCCTCGGCCGACATCTTTTCTGCGCCAACCCCCCCGTTTGCAGAGGCACACCACGTTCGCCTAAACTCGACATTGATAAGCTCGCCGAGAGAAATGCCCCACTGCTTCTCGAGCTCCGCGCACCACTCGGTTACGTGCGGGTCCGGTTGTGGAGAGAGCGTGGTACGATACCGGACGAGGGCTAGCAAGAGCGTGGCGTCTGGAACAATAAATTAGGGGAGACATCACCACAAGAACAGGGGCACCTACTCCATTGACTGAGCCGGCCGCGCTGACCAAGAGAGGCTAGGATGAACGTCAAATTATCCAATGCACGCTGTTGCCGGACGGAATGGACCCGCGCAGCTTCTCGATTTGGCATAACTTCCATAAGCTATGGCCAGTACCAGTCAGGTGGAGCACAACACAGACCCCAAAACGACACACCTCATGGAGACCCAGTACCGTGCATTCTGCTAGCGCGTGCATGTATGCATACACCCATCCACCAACCGAACCCCCGTTCTCGAAAGACCTCATTTGAACGTGCAAAACGTCTGAACTAAACCTTAACCGCTCAGGCAGTGATGCCTCCCATTGCTGCGCAACAAGTTAGGTTCGAGCTAGCAAACGCAGAGACGAATGACGTACATTAAGACATTGCTCCGAGTACGCTATCGTATCCACCGTGACTGAATCTCCTGGACCGGGTGGCCGGCCTTTTTTGTTCGTCTCCATAATCTGGTTCATCACCGTCGAGTATATCCATGTTACCCGGACGAGATGACCAAGCTCGGCAGTGGCAGAGATCGTGGGTGGCATGGGAAAGTGCAAAAACTCTGGGGATCGAGGCGCGAGGTTATTCCACGGCTATTAAACGGACCGACGGAACACTCACCGGGTGGCATATCTTTTTGGAGACCCAACTCAAAAGTAGCCTCGTCGATCGGCAACCGGACCTTGAGCTGGCTATCCTTGAAAGTCATGGGTCGGGAAGTAAAAGCCGAACTGAGCAACTCGATCACATAGAGCACCCAAAATGTGCGACGATGACACTCTGCGCTGACCCAATGCTCATAGGAGCTCTGTTCGGAAGGGAAGACGACGGCGGCTGGATCATCCATCGAAGGGACACCAAGATCTTTCATGATTTGGAACGCGATGCCTAGCCACACGCAAATTGAGCTCAGAGCAGTCGCCAGGGTCGAGCGAAACTCACACATATGCTGATCGTTTTGGGTGGGGCGCCGCATGACGCACTCATGGAGCGCAAGCAGACAGAGAGCCTGAGCAGCGGCGAGATCTGGGCGTAGTGCGAGCTGTCCATGCTGGTCAAAGAGCTCGGCGGCTGCAGCCTACAGGGGCCGTGTGAGAACAGGCGAGCTAAAACATGGTCTAGACTTGCCTTTGCGAAGCGCTCGCCAGAATGCCACGAGGGGGTTGCGCGCAATCCTGGCTGAACCGAGTACGGGGCAGCAAGCGCGAAAATGCTGTTGAGCAGCGGCATCGGGATCTGGCCACGGCCGAGCGCAGACATAAATGTCGGGCGATGGAACATGAGATTGGCCGGATACTGATTTGCGAAGAACACTACCGAAGGGTCAGCCGGCGGCGCACCTTGCGGCACGAGATCGGACTTACGGTGCACAAGTTCCTGTGCGAGATGAGGATCGAGATCGAGTGCGTGCTTTTCCCCAGAGAGCCTGCCCGAGCTGGACCTAGGGGAAACGATCTTGAGGCCGAGATAGAGGCCGCCCGTGGGGTCTGCAGCACCATAGTCGTACCGGCGGCGGGCACGGTCGTCGGCCGATTCTCCGGCGGGAGCGCGCTTGTAGTATGGATACGGATGGTAGTAGTCCCAGCCGGCGGCCGGAGGGGGACTGATCGGCGTTGCAAACGGGCGCGGAGGTTGCTCTGGGCGCAAATGGTGGTGGCCAGGGATGGGGAGACCAGGCACGGGCGTGGGGGACGGCGGGGACGTTGCATACGATGGGCCGGCGCCTTTGTCGTCAGTGTAGTGACCGTGTTGACCTAGATGAGAATGAGCGAGTGCCTGGTTGGAAAAAAGCGACCGACCGTGGGTCATGAGGTGGGCGACGGAGACCGAATGACGGCGGGGACGGTTGTGGTGATGATGTTCGTCCTCGGTCTCCTCGCGGTTGCGAGGTGGGGGGACTATACGACCGTTGGCGTCGGTATACACGCACTGCTTGCCGGCAAAGTCGCAGTTGGCGCACGGTGCTAGAGCCGGGTCAGGAGATGGGGATGGGGACGAGCAAGAAGGAACATACAGGTGCCGTCGCAACGCCGCTTGCTCTTGTGGCACGAGTCGCAGGCCTGGACGCAACGTGAGACAGCGGCGGATGCTGCAGAGACAGACGCACCTTGGACAGACGCTTGCGCTTTCCGCGCGGGGGTGCGCCGGGGCGAGGCATGTTGAGGCTGGCGATGGAGGGGGCGGGGCTGGCGGCACGGTCGTCGTCGGTGATGTGGGTGCTCGCGCCGTCGTTGTCGGGCTCGGGGAGGTAGGAGGTGCGCCGGCCGTCGAAGATGGACGAGCCGGAGACAGAGGCCGTCGAGGGGGGCCCAGGCGAGGCGCGACGCGGAAATTTATAGATACTGCCCATCGGGTCTCTGGGTCGGTGGTGGTCAGCTCTGGCAGAAGCAAGCTGAGATTTGCGCTCTCTCCATCGCTGGCACGTCGAACCGCCGGCCTCACCCCTGACAGTTCTTCTCGCACATAATTGGTCTCTCCCGCACACACGCCCACACCCGATGCTCCACCTCACTGCAGCCGGCGATCTCCTCGCTGTCCCCGCCGCCTCGGGCCGCGCCGCCCCAGATTGCGACACCCATCCACCCAGAAAAATCACAATCCCACACTTTCGAAGAACTTCTGTGCTGTGATCAACCTCAGTCCAAGCCTGGCCCACCGCAAAGCCGGGCCCTCGCTCGAGTTACGACACCGTGCCTTTCCGCGCCGACCCACCCGCCGGCTGACGGTGTGAAAGTTACCAAGACCCCGGCACCTGGCGGACCCCCGCATGCATGCGAATAGGGGCACTGTCCGACCACCGGGCAGATTATGCCAGCTGCCGGAAATGTGGCCGCACGGCCCCGAAATAGCTGGAATCCATGGGGTGCGTGCTCGTTTCACGTAAAAAATCTCGACTCGAGATCATGCGCATATGACAGAACCTGTATCCTACATCCGTCAAACGCACCTTTTATCATAACCGACGAAACCGCCGGCAACCCCCTTTCGGCCGCCTACCCGCCATGCATGATCGTTGGGTCTAAATCAGCGGTCGTTCTGTGGAACGTCTTGAAATTTACACGATCCCAACAAATTCCATCGTCTGGCTGTTTCACAGTGGATCGGTCGTTATTCACCGGGCCGCGACTCCCTATACTCACCCGCCCCGCAAGAAAGTCCAGGGTGGGTTCGTTTCTCGCCGTGCACACCAACCCAGGCAAGAACAGACATCAGTTTCAGACACAAACGTTCGTAGATGTGTGTAGCCAAGATAAATCCATGCATCTTATCGTGTGTATGCATCCATAACTGCCGAGAATGCCGCGGCAAATGCCCAGGGGTGTCTTGAAGTGATAGTGCCAAGGGTAATGCGGAAGACACGTATGCATCACTCCTCGGACATCCGAGCGTAGAGTAAAGTGGCCGGTGGGTATCAGCCATCAACATCCACCGAAGTAGTGAAATCACCTCGAGTGGGCCAGCACACGGTAAGTGTACTTCAAACGTTCATCCTCAACTTCTTCATCGAGGGCAACAAGAACCATATCTCAGGGGCTCAGACCGCCGGGGGTTGCACATCTCCATCAAATATCTCACAGCCGCTCTTCGATCGACCGAGGCGTCTATCAGGATCTCGCGAGGACACGTTCAGGACGGAGATGATCAAGCATATGTCTGGGCGGAGCATGCTGGCTGCGCCACTTTAACCTAGGCACGAAAGTTTGGTACATGATCTACCCAAGCTATAAACGGGGCTAGACCGGTATGCTTGGGTAAAGCCTGGCACCTGGGCTTGTACGATCATCGGCTGAAATAGAAAAAAAGGCCTAGAGCGACCAACTGAAATTGACAGACTCCCACAGCAACTAACATCTCCCGACAGTGTTCTCCAAGTTGTTTGGTCCATCAGAAGAGATCTAACTGTGTGCCATTAGTTCCACTAGGGCAAATCAGAACTCCAGCGTGTCTCAATAGCGACATATGCGCGTCGATAAACAGCGTAACACGGGAATTTCAGCAAATTGGTTCAGGGACACCGGGTGCTGAAATACTCAAGAATAGACATCACGCTGGAAAAGGTCGACGAGCCGAGCCAAGCCAATGTCATGGACAATGAACATCTGGAAACTTTCCCGAGGCAGAGAACTTTACAACACGCGTCGGGCTTTGCCGTGCACCAAGTAACTGCACGCGTAGAACGATTTGCTCAACCAAACGTTACGGAATCGATCAAGCACCTAGTACAGTCCAGTTCTTCCCATGAGCGTAGCACGACTAATTTGATGCTGCATAAAGGGCTGGTTGGCGGAGAATTATGCAATGGAGATAACAATGCTGCATTACGGATTGCATCTCAGCCAGGAGTTGAAACGGTTCAGCCTCCTGGTTCGTATGAATACAAGGTTCTAAAATGATTGATCCGCCGGCAAGGGGGGCTTTGCAGATAAGCTATTTCGCCTCTGGCCGCCGGCATGTTCGGTTCGACAGTGCGGCTCGCAACCGTGGGGGGCTTGGCTTTCTCTTCCCTCCGAGAATAGCTACTTCTCGGTCGGCTTGCTGATCTATCAATAACTGCCCAGCCGCGTGACGGCGGTGTCCGACCCGCCGAATCTACAGGATTCCTCATGGCTCAGAGTTACATCAGGAAAACGAGGTCGCATTCCCGAACACTCGACCGAGCGGTAGAATCCGTCCAGTCCGTCCAGAAGCAGGGGGTCAAGACCGAGGCGTCGTGACTGCTCGCGAGCACTCCACCAAAACCCTCTGAATGCGCTTGCTTGGCCTCGAATTCGGTCCCGCGCAGCAACAATTTTCCGCCCCGGCCAAGGGTCCTCTCTCGTCTTAGCACGGAACAACAACGCTAGTGCGCAGACAAGACTGACAGCGCAGGGATCAGGGATGGACGAGTGAGCGAGCGGACGTGGGGGAAAGGGTCGAGAGGGACGAGGGAAGAGGACTCGCTCTAGCGTCGGGCGGCGCGGCATTCCGCCACGCGCATCGATCGTTCTCGATGGATATTTTGATAGGGGGATCGTCGCCGTGCGGTTGCTCGATGGATAGATCGGTACAGTTTTACGGGTTTGCACAGCAGTTTGCATGCAGCGGCCAGGTGTTATTTGGATGGTATGTTGCTGCTGCCGTTTATGAACCCCACAAGCGGATAGCAAATGAGCGGTGGCATTAGTGTAATCAAAGCAATTAAACAATCATAACGAGTAAAACAGAAAATATGCAACCGCGCGGGCTGATCAATTTGGGAGTAAGGGAGAGTATGAGGAGCGGGTATAAAGATACTATGCAGGAGCACTAGCTCCAGTAGCTCTACTTTGGCTCAAGTCACGACCCCAATATCACCACGCTAGATCAAGTTCCGCCGTCTCTTCATCGATATCCGCAGCCGGCCAGTATCGAAGATGTTCTCTCCTACACCCACGGCCGAGGGTGTCAGCTTGACACCGGATTCTGTGTAGAGACACGTACTTGATTTTATCCAACAACTCGTTACGCAGCACTCCTAGATGTGGGAGCTTGACCAAATCGCGGAAATATTGCTCGTAGTACCTTTTGTATCCTTGATCGTTGAAATGCAATTTTGTTACATTCCGGGCCATCTTGTCGAGCGTATAATATATCTGTATGAATAGGGTGTAGTTAAGCAGGAACCTGCATCCAGAAATCGAGCCGACTCACCGTTGTGGCCGCAAAAGCAATCGCTCCAACTGAAAGCCCTTGCGTTGCTGTCCGATCACGAAGTTGCTTGTGCCAGGATGCACATTCGGCTCTATCGTCTGGCGCGCACAGTTCGAGTATGAAAGGCAAGCCGATTTTCTTGCTTGAGCGGAAGAATATGTCGAGCAAGACTTCAGCAACAACCTCGCAACGAAACTTTGTGTCCGGATCCTTGAGATATGGTATTAGCGCAACGTATCCGCACGGGGAGGTGAGTTATAACTTACGGGTTTCTGATCTACATAGAGGAAAGCATCACCGCTCATCAACCCTGTTGCCTCGAGACGATTTCCTGCGACCACCTTCAGGATTCGTGATACTGTTGGAAAGATATACTGCAAACAGTCGCTACGAAGGCTTGAGAGTTTGCTCAATGCCTGCAAAGTAAGTTGTTACCACTAGAACCAGTGCTTGAATCGCCCAAAATCAGGATAGACTTACTGAAAGCTCAAAGTTGTCGATAACAATAATATCGTCTTTTGGTTTGCCTAACAGCTTCTCTCCATATAACACGGCTTTCTCCAACGCGAGCTGAGAATCATTGAACCAAGCCTCAAAAGTAAGCATTCGATAAAGCAGGTGAAACTCTATCAACTGCATCAACTTTCGCTCGCTCTCTGACAAAGCACCCGCCCGAGGGAGTCCATTAGGTAGAAGTGGATTGTCGAGTGGGAAGCGGCGGACTTGTCGAATACGGGATGTGAGTTGATAGTGTTGGACAATATTACGCTCAATATCCTGCACAAGTGGAATGCTTTGCCGAACATCGACAGGGGGGGGATTTGTGTTTGGCGTGGGAGCTGATGAGTCGGTAGTAGCCAATGTGCCGGCCGTGGATCGGGAGCTTGTTTCATTTTCGGTGTATGTCAATGTATTATCGATGGTGTTGTATGTGGCATTGGCCCGAGTTGTGCTGACCAGAGCCTGTGTTTGCGATGTGGTACGATGCCTTTGCGTTGGGGTTTGCATCAGGACTGGCACTTCGCTACGAGTGCTTGACAGCGCTCGAGACTGAGGGCGGGCCGGTGTGCCGCCTAAGCCTAAAGGACTGTACCTATGGCTCTGTAAACTAGATGCATGACGGGAGACAGGGGAGGGGGAGCTTGGATGCAAGTTTTGAGCAGGAGAAGCGGTAGCACCGGGAGATCCTGAACGGAGGGAGGGCGATACAGCACGGAGGGAGGGTGATACAGCACGGAGAGCTGGTGACATAGCACGGAGAGCCGGTGACATGGCACGGAGAGCAGGGGTCATGGCCGCGGATGCAGTACGTTGAATGGGGGAAGTTGCACGCAGTGGTACAGCCGGAGACAAGTTGGGTGGTGTAGGTAGGCTGTGGGAGAAGTTTGGAACGAAGGGCGGCAAAACATGGTGCGACGTTGAGCTTAGACCAAGGTTGGTGTCAGCTGTAGCATTTGCGAGCGACAAGTCCGGAGTTGGTTCTGAATTGAATCTATTGTCGATGAGGGCCGGAAGAGCAAAAGCTGAATTATTGGCCGAGTCGAAAAAAGAATTCTCGGTGGAATCAAGGGTATTAAGCGAGTTGAGACCACCAAATAGCACGGCAACATCATCCGGACTGACATTCCCGAGAAAATCAGTTTTGCCTGACCGTTTCAAACATCGGGCGTAAGTATATGGTATCCAAACCGTGCATGTTACTCACCCAGCTCATACTCTGAATATCCAAACAAAGCTTGACGTGTACGTGGAGCGCCCAAGCTGAAATCATTTCCTGCTATCAAGTCCCCGTGTTGCATCTCCGTGTCTTCAATGGGGTATGCACTTCCTGCCTCACCTTCAATGAATTTGTGTTAGCATGGTGTTCAAACTTGAGTTATAGTAATCACGTACCAGTGTCGATATCCTCATCACAGATATCGGTCCTGCCTAGGAGTTCCGCCATCTCGGGGGATATCTCCTCCTCCTCCGTCAAGTCAGCATCAGCGTTGATATCAGCATCGACATCAACATCGGCATCAGCACCAGCATCAGCATCAACATCCTCGTCAAAATGCGGGATATCTAAATGTAAGGAGTCAGATACATGTATATATAAAAAGCCAATGATGATAATTACCTTCCTGACCAGGCAGATACGGGACCGGTGGAACAGACGGTTCATTATCATCATGTCGTAGAACACCCTGCATCACAAGTCCGCCTTTGCGCTTCTTGAAAGTCAATTCGGCTCGTCTCGTGCGAGGCTGGCGTGTTGAAGCAAGTGTTGGAGGCGGCACTTTGGTTCGACGTTTTTGTTTTGTGTTTTTGGACGTGGTACTGACTTGACTTTGTTGACCCGAAGTGAGCTCTTTGAACTTTGACTTGGCAGCGGCACGTTCCCGTGTGGGAAGAGAGACAGTTGAGAGTTCTCGTCGGAAGTCCATGTTGATTGAATGGAAACTCGAGTAGAAAGGATATTGAGAAATATGAGTTTAAGATGTAGACCGGACGAGCGGGGGCAGATCGAGAAAATTCAAAGTAGTCAAGACGTCTGGTGGCTTGGATTGGTGGGGATTTGGACGAGGGGAGCAGTGGCGTTGGGTCTAAGCTGGTTGTTGTTGTTGGATCTACTGTCAAACGTTCCGCAAGAGTTGCTGAACATAGGGTCTTAGGGCTGAAAAGTGGATGTATGCATGCTAACTCTTACCGCTTAACTTAGCACCACGGCTGTAACGTTGATGGAAAGCTTCGGCCACCTTAACGCAAATCCAGGAAAATGTCTCTCTTGATCCTAGGTCAACACAACCATCTGTAGACACACCTAAGTCTGGCAATCCTCCCCCGCTGCACACAGACCTACGATTCGTGACCTGCCATGCTCCCTCATCGTTCAATTGCTGAATTCCCTTATGCATGCACCAATCCCCGATGCCGGAGTGTGTTTAAGACTGTCGGTCATTGGCAGAACCATTCAAATCGTAATCACACGGGATGCAGTAAATTCAACTACGAACTGCGAATACAACAAGCTCGAGGTAAGTAACAAAGATAGATTCTATATCCAGATAACTCACAGTACAAATGTTCATAGCAAAGAAGACTGTGACTAAACCGCCGTTTAGTGTTGTCAACATGACAATGGACAACGAAACTCACCAGGTTTTCGGGAGTGGTCATTGGCAGAGCCCCTTAGGGGAACTTGGCGTTGTCCCGGCCCATCCTTCCCGCTCTCCAATCACAAACTCCAGCAACATCTTCCCTCATGCAGTCGAAGTCGCTTTGCCAGCCAGTCCTATTGACGCAGAGTTCTTTGCGATGATGAACCCCTGGTCCCAAGAAGGATTTCACTCGCATGAGCCCCCAGGTGTGCCTCTGCTAGCCGAGCATAGTGGTAAGTATTTCATTGCGTTATGTGGACCTATTAGATGCTCACTCTATTCAAGTTCAAACTGTCGACAGAGAGGGTGGAGCTAGTACCAACAACAACCCGGAGCAAGAGATCAACAATGTTTTTGCAAACGTAAATGTGGGCGCCCTGCCATACTCGCGGATCGTCAGTAAAGGGCGGGTTATCTATCGACACTCTACAGCCGGACAAACATACGGCAAAGGCGAAACCCCATGGGAAGCACAACGTCGAAAAAACATCAAAGAACGTGGAGGGAATCCTTGGGGGATTTGGCAAACACAGGACGAGTGGGAATCAGCAAAATGGATGGCGACGACAAGGGTATCTCAGTCGAGCCTGAACACATTACTTAGGACAATTAGAGTGAGTTATTCACGATACAGGATAGGCGCAAATAGCTCACCTTGACCGACTATTTAGTACAGGCGTGCTGGCTATTCATTCAAAACAGCGAAAATGCTATTCGCGAAGATTGAAAACGAAATGGATGGGTTTGGGGGACCGGACTGGTATGCGGAAGACATCACCTTGGCGAGTGCCGAGAAAGATAAAGAGACACTATTCTACCGAGATATTCAGGCATGCGCTGATTTTTTGTTGGGTCGGCCGTACTTTGCAGACAAGATGGCCTTTGCACCAGAGCAGATGTTTGCTTCTGACGACGTTACCAGGCTATACGAGAACCCTTGGACGGCAGACTGGTGGAATCAACAGCAAGTAAGTTATATTGTGGGCCTGCCTATTACGATTCTAATTGTACTCACGTATTTGTAGGATTCCTTGCCAATCGGAACAACCCTTGGCGGGTTAATTTTTGCGAGCGACGCTACACAACTAAGCACACATTCAGGTGATGTTGCTGCGCACGCCGTCTACATGACACTGGCCAACCTGGATAAAACAACGCGTGCAAGCACCAGTGCAAGGAGTTGGATCTTGGTGGCGTACATACCGAAATCCAAATTTCTTCGAACTGTTTCCAAAATGGAGGACCGTCCAGCAGCTGTTCGACAAAGGATAGCAAATATGCTTAACCGTCGCCTCTTCCATCGGTGTATGGAAGTCATCACTCGACCGCTCCTTCGTACGACACCGCACCCGGCAGTCGACCCTGAAGGCAATGTTCGATCAGTCTTATATGCTCTGTTTGCCTACGTTGCGGATCTTGAAGAGCAACACGTTATTGGAGGGATTTCGCAGGTTTCTTGCCCACATTGCGACTGTGATGGGACGAATATTGGGAAGGCAGAGTGCTCACCTCCTCGGACTCAAACTGAAGTGCTCAAGCGAATCAAGACAATAAAGGATATATACCAGACATCCTACAAACGACCAATACCGTTGGAAGTCTTCCTAAATGAATCATCAAAGCAGCACTTGAACGGCGTCGACAGGCCATTTTGGGAAAACTTACCAAACATTGATATTTTCAAAGCCCTATCACCCGACCTACTACACGGGTTCCATAAATTCTTCTTCGATCACGTCCATAAGTGGGATCTTGCGGGCGTTGGCAGGGACGAATACAATGCTCGTGTCAAATCACAGGTGCACTTCACGGGCGATCGCGCCTTTCCGAAAGGCATCCTACATATCTCTCAGATGACGGGTGTTGAGCATCGCACCCTTGCACACACTCACCTAGCAATTGTGGCCGACTCACCGAACAATATTACCCCTGCGTCAATTGCGGCAACCCGAGCAGCAATGGACCTAATCTATCTGTCACAGCTCCCGATTCATACCGAGCAGTCACTAGCCACCTATCGACAAGCATATCAGGATCTCATGGAATACCGATGGGCATGGGTTGAAAACGGCACGCGAAGAGGGAAAAAGGTGGTACTAGATCATTTCAACATACCAAAAATGCACGTACTACGCCATCTCGACGAGCACATCCAACTAAAAGGCAGTGCTGACAACTTCTCAACCGAAACCATGGAGAAACTTCATGGCGAAGTGAAAGAGGCATACCGAGCATCGAACCGGCGAGAGTGGAAGAAACAAACTGTGCGATGGCTGACTCGGCGTGAAAAAATGCAAGACTTTGAAGAATGGATGCAATGGTGCAATGGGGAGGCTGGTAAGTGATCTGGTTTTCGAGTATAGGGCAAGGAATAACTAACCTGTTAGGCTATGAAATCGAACCCGACAACGATATTGACTGGGCTGACGACGAGTCAGAGTCGGAAATCGCGAGTGAGGCCGACTCTGACAACGAAGTCAAATTTGAAACTGAGACGGAGGCCGACCTGGGCGAGTTTAGTGGTGACGAGGACCTAGAGTTCGAGTCAGCAGGGGAGGATACTGATAACTGGGATGATGACAATCGGTCCGAACGCGAGGGGGAGGACGATAGTGAAGAGGGGTATACCATGATACCCGACCAACTGGCGGAGGAGCAACTCGGCTATATTACTACGTATGTGAGTACATCTCTATTAACTGCGCAGATAAACAATACTTACCACTTGTTTTCTAGTTGGAAAACGTAGCGCAGGTTACCCAGCAGGCTACGGTGGGCGGTGGTCAAGGGGAAGGGGGAGGGGGAGGGGGAGGAAGGGGGCAAAAGCGAAAGCATCCGGAGCCGAACGGAGAACCAATAGGACTGGGGGGCGATCCGACGAGATCTCTACCACGACCACGCCTGCAGGACAGCCACATCCTATCCGAATTACAAAAGATCAACCAACAAGCCTCACTACGACGACAAACCTTTTTGGATATCAGCAGGGTTTTTCATCTGGGCCTGCAACCGTTCCTTCGTGCTATCAAACGTAACTCCTTCCTTTCTTCCCTCCCGATCACTGTCAACGAATACACCTATGTGGACACCTGGGATGCCCTTCGAACCTTTCTCCACCCGCACAAACCTCACGCCAAGACAAAGATGGAACGAATGCGCGCCAAGCCAGCTCGGGGGGAATCGGCAGCGCAATGTGATCCTGTCTTCTACGTACCCAGCGGTGTCAATGACCCATCGTTTATTCAGCTCCAGGGTAAGATATATACTCGCTTTCAGTATAGCTACTAACGATTGTATAACTAGATTGTTCAGTCGGGCAACTCCGTGTCCTATTTCGCCTCATGCCTACGACTTTGGTCCCGACTCCGCCATTGATGGCTTGCGTGGAGATCTTTACTAAGATTCCTCGGACGCACACTACGGCGCCGGTCCTACACAAAATCAGTAAAAGATTGGGTCAGTACGAAATTATTTTCGCCTCACAGATAATGCGCTTGTGTTCGCTCGCACCCGTTTTTTCTGGTCCAGCAGCCCGAGATGTCGATCGTAGCAACGTGCTAGAGCGTTATACGACGTTTTACGTGAATAAGTACCGCAACGTCCTGGACTATGCGTTTGTGGGGGGCTACCCCACATGAGAGGCTTGCCCGATATCCCGTAGTAAGTTGCATTTAGCTTACTGTTAGGCAAACTCGGCCACTGACATTTTCTTCTTGCCCTCTAGAAGACTACGATACAATGGGCGGCCAATAGTGAGTTCAAGTCCTACAGAATACTATTCAAAAGCTCATAAATACCGTACATAGTAGGAGGCGACAAAACCAAGACGGAAATACAAATACGAGCGTGGAGGGATTGCACCAGGATGAGATCGCATGTATCATTCGTATACAATTAGCCCTTGGCTGTTGGAACGCTGCTGTATCACCAATAGCTGTAACCTGTCTATCTACATAAAGCAATGCACAAACCGCTGTGCAAACCCGTAAAACCGTACCGATCTATCCATCGAGCAACCGCACGGCGACGATCCCCCTATCAAAATATCCATCGAGAACGATCGATGCGCGTGGCGGAATGCCGCGCCGCCCGACGCTAGAGCGAGTCCTCTTCCCTCGTCCCTCTCGACCCTTTCCCCCACGTCCGCTCGCTCACTCGTCCATCCCTGATCCCTGCGCTGTCAGTCTTGTCTGCGCACTAGCGTTGTTGTTCCGTGCTAAGACGAGAGAGGACCCTTGGCCGGGGCGGAAAATTGTTGCTGCGCGGGACCGAATTCGAGGCCAAGCAAGCGCATTCAGAGGGTTTTGGTGGAGTGCTCGCGAGCAGTCACGACGCCTCGGTCTTGACCCCCTGCTTCTGGACGGACTGGACGGATTCTACCGCTCGGTCGAGTGTTCGGGAATGCGACCTCGTTTTCCTGATGTACCAGCGAGCCGTAGTCGCCTTGAGTCTAGCTTACAAGCACCCCCATGACCCATGGTTCACATGAAATGACGCCCGATAGCCCGAAAATGATTGCTGATCGGGGCTGGCTCGAAGGAACGCTCTGGAGCTAGACTCCCGCAGAAACTTTCAGCAGACACGAGCACTCCAAGGCTGATTTCTGTCTTTAGCAAGTTCCACGAGTCAGCTGGGAGCAGCGGTTGATAGGAGTACGGTAGCTTGTCCGAATAAACTCCTTGCTGAGCGCCCGAGCTTTCGAAAACTCTATAGGTTCTGACAGCTTTGGCCAGGGCGATACCAAAGAACTAGACTCGTGGATGAACTCTGGCCATTGGTCGGTCACAGATGTTATCTGACTTTGAGATCAAAAGACTTTACGAGGTGCTATGCCACATGCTTCTTGTCTATGCAGATCGGGATAGGAAGGGAACTTGAATGAGTGTATTAGGGGTCTATGGCGTGGTGGAGTTACTCAAATACGCAAGTACACACAAAAAGCATCTCGCGAGAGCAGTTTGATATTATTATGGTTAACCGTGAGTTTCTGATATGTCTCAAATAGAAACTGAGATTTCACTCGACTGCCGCACATATTCATATATATTTGGACAGCACTCCTGTTTAGTGCTTTATTGGTCACGTTTGGTGGCCTGCGCACGTAAGCGAGGATTGGTCACGGGTCTGCTTTCAGCCTCATCATGTGTGAATTAGGAGATAATTCAATCAACTCGAACTCGAAGTATAATTTATGTTATCAACCTCTGGAGTCACAAATATTGAAGCGGCTTGCAGGGAAGGATGTAACCATTGGCCACCAACAAGCCGGTTGGGTTCAACACTTTGATTTCATCATGAAATAACAATACAAAATGCTTTTGCACAATGAAAACGAAGGCGCCGTAGGATACACACGAAAGAGTTTAATCGAAGAGACCGAAGCCCATATCGTCGTCAGACTCCTCCTATTTAAATGACAGTCGTCAGTTACTACTTTTGTATATCACGGTGCGAGTAACAAACCTTCTCTTCTTCTTTCTTCTCCTCTTCCTTCTCTGCAGGAGCAGCTGCCCCGCCGGCGGCAGCAGCAGGGGCAGCGCCACCAGCGGCGGCTCCACCACCCGAGGGAACAGACGCGAGCTTAGACGAGCCCTCTGCAATCAGCTGTATTCGATAGTTGGTAAATATGACTCCGGATAATATAGTTGACATACAGCATTGACATCCTTGCCTTCGAGCTCGCTAAGGAGCTTGGAGAGGCGATCCTCATCAACGTCAACGCCACCCGCCGAGAGAACTTTCTTGATATCGTCAGCACCGGGGGAGGAGTTTCCGCCGATCTGGAGAAGGAGGTAGGCAGCAATATAACGCATCTATGTGTGGATCAGGACTGGCACTCGATATATGTACTCAGCGCCACTCACTTTTGGTTAATTTGTAGGGGGTAAACGGCAGCCACAAATCGCTGGTGGGAGTGTTAGAACGTGTGATCGCACTGGAAAGCGTTCCCCTACTTTTAATCCCTGCGGAAGACTTGAGGATTCTGTCGTCGAGAAAAGAGTTGACAATGGATTTGCACCCGGTGACTGATCAAGTTTGTCGTCCGGGGTGGGACTATCACGCACCATTGAGTGGCTCGACGGAACCAATTATCCGAGCGGATCACCACTCAACTTTGGACTCGACCTTTGACCCCGCCGACACCACCGACAAAACTACATCAAAATGGTCAGATAGCCGCTGGAGGACGTTAGAGAGATGGTGCTGACGCGAGCTGCCACAGTCTGATAATGAGGTGACGGATGCCCAACTCGCGGCTGACATGAAGAAGCGCCGCACTTTCCGTACGTTCTCGTACCGAGGCGTCGAGCTGGAGAAGCTCTTGGACATGAGTAACGAGGACGTGAGTAATGCAAAACATGGAGATACTTGCGTTATCCGACTAATTTGCTACTTTAGTTTGTCGAGGTATATAGCCTAGATCACGAAATCCATCTCATTACTCATCCGCCCTGTAGCTTGTCCATGCCCGTGCACGCCGTCGTTTCCAGCGCGGTCTCAAGCGCCGCCCGATGGGTCTAATCAAGAAGCTGAGGAAAGCCAAGAAAGAGGCTCCGCCCAACGAGAAGCCGGCTGTGGTCAAAACCCACCTGCGTGACATGATCATCGTTCCCGAAATGATCGGTTCTGTCGTCGGCATCTACAACGGCAAGGTTGGTCGGGAAATACATGCTAGGGAATAAACTATTGATTGAGCGGCAGGTCTTCAACTCGGTGGAGATCAAGCCCGAGATGACGGGACACTATCTTGCGGAGTGTGAGCATCATAGTTGCCGGCATGAAGCGTCAAATTCATTAACGTTTCCTAGTCTCCATCTCATACAAGCCCGTCAAGCACGGTCGTCCCGGTATCGGTGCCACCCACTGTAAGTCTTACAAACCTACTTTTTGTGCTTGAACTCAATGGTTGCGCACTTGTAGCCTCCCGATTGTATGCGCCATCACTTTCCCTTTTGTTTGTTCTACTAATGAACTTTTGTTCACAGCATCCCTCTCAAGTAAGGTTTCGGTGGGGTTTGGTTCTTTCGCACTTTGTATTATGCATAGCATGCTATTTCTCTTCAGTTATGTGAATTTCTATGCGCGCAAGACATAGTAAAAGTCCTGCGTATACAGTGTGTTGATGAAGGTGCAAACATCCAAGGGTAAATACCAAACTCGAAACTATTAGAAATACAAATTGTCTATCGCTTTACTTTTTGGACCCCTTGATCGCCCTCCTGTTCTTTTTCTTCGTCGTCTGGCCGCCGGCTTCGTCATCAGCCGTACGCTTCTTTGGTGCCGCTGTTGATTTCAGGGAGACTACAGTTGACACGTCTTTCCGCTTTGTTGGATCTGCAAGTTTGGCGACGTGAGCCTCGGCTTGTGCCCAATCGGCCGACGTGTGGTCAATAGTGTATCTGTGGGCAGCAATGTGTCAAAATTTTTAAACCATGTTATCGAGTGGCACCCCGACGTTTGTAACGTGCTCACTTGGACAAATCTAATGCGTCGATCATCTCGCGCTGTGCCGCCCGCAGTTGCTTCGTAGCCTCATCCCCAGCTTCCTGCAGCTCTTCCTCGACCGTTTGTGTGAGCGGCTGCCAGTTGTTCGCATCTTTACCCTTTTGTTGGACTTGCTGAGGATTTTCCGGTATATCTGCGCCAAGGGCCTCCTTGTGTAAGTTTTGGAGCTTGGTGCAGATCTTGCGTACGGCTTTGACGAACAATGCGAGCGCCTGGTTGACAGGGATATCGAGCTCGGACTGTGCGAATCCAGTTTAGTATCCATGGGTGTACTTGATGTGAACCAGGCATCTGACCTCGACTTCTTCAACAGTTTTTCGCTGAAGCCCGAGTGAGAGCATGATCGAACTTTGAATAGCGTTTAGCTTCACATCCGGCCCGAGTCGTCGTGCGAAATAGAGCGTTGCAAGCGTCGGTAATAGATCGAGGATAACGTGATAGTCGATCAAATTGTTGGCGTAAGATTCGAGACGCTTGAGGTCAAACGGTGTGAGTAAAAAGTTAAGCTCTTGTAGACCGATCTCTACGAACAAGCAGGGCCGTCAGCTGCGTATCAAATCCATTCGCACGATAGGCTTGCCTTGGGGAGCTCGCCCAGATCGTTGCTCTGTGTTTGAAACAGCTTCTAGGACGCTGAGAGCGGTAGCTGATCCGAACTCCCTGAACTGGAAAGACAACAAAGATAGGAATCGTTTGCGGAAATCTATATGCCGCATCAGTGGCTAAAGCCCCTCAGATGTGAACCGATTCGCACCTTGTGCAAATGCTCCCATCCAATTTTCCTCTCCTTCTTGCACATCTCCAAGACTCTTGAGCATCACGCAAGAATTTTCTCCCGTAAGATCGCTGAACGTCTGTCGCAAGTAAAGTGGGCAATACCCTGCACGTTTCCAGAACCTGAGCAGGTTTGGAGACAAGCCGTACGAGACCCCAAGATAATCGAGCATTTCTGGCTTTCTCTGTGTCAGGCGTTGAAGAAGAGGCGGCATTTGAGTCGCAGAGCGCACTGCGATTTTGTCCGTCAAGAGAGTAGCATTCTGGGAACGGCATTAGCCTGAGATTCCGGTGGAGGTGGGTATATGCGTACTGGATCTATCGTTGGTCTGTAATCTTCCTCCTGATCTTCTTCAGGTACTTCGTCCAGATTGAAATATTCGCTGTTGTAGAAGGATTCTAGCGCCTTTAATGCCCTACTCCCGTACCCCATCTACGTTCCTTGTCAGCTATCACACTTGGCCAACTTGCGAAGTCGTGACCTACACTCGCATAGTCAGGATGCGTTGCGATCCTGACAATTCTTGCACCAGATAACTCCGCGAAATTATTGTCCTGGAACTATTGTTGTATGACAGCGTTAGAATCTTGCCACTGCACCACGAGGTCGCCGTGCCTACCTGCTGGGACATCAACCAGGGGATCAAATCTCCACCGCTCCTCATCCCACGACTCAAACTGTCAAGTATCGCCCCCTTGGATATGTTACCCTCTAGCGCAACCTGCAGTACAACCAAAGGGTCCGGCAGTGTCGTTTCGTCGTCTTTGAGTGGAGGAAGAAGCACGAATAGATGATGGGCTGGAGCGTCACTCATAAGTTGCAAGTCATTGGGTGAGTTCTTGTAATGACTCGCGACGAACAAAGCCATCATGCGCTGAAGGAACACTTCCGACGCGGGGTTGTAGCTGAAGAGTGTGTCCCTGTTGACATAAAAGAGCTCGCACTTAGATGGGTGTGGGCATCCTGCTCCGCTGATCCCGCGCGATACCACCGTTGCGTCTAGGCACAACACACTGTGAAGCCATTTCTCGATCTTGTCGCCTGGGCCATATCGGATCGGCGTCTCGAGTTTGATCTCACGCAACGTCCGGGCTTTCACTCCTGTACTATTGACTGGCTTCTTGGATTTGGAGGTGGAAGAGGTCGCATCGTCGTCTCCAGATTTGGCTATGGTTGGCCGTGTGCTCTCGCGGAGCTGTTGGATGAGTTTGAGGGAAAGGGATCGACCGGTTCCTTCGTAGCCATTGATAGTGGAAGCCATGAAAACAAGGTAAGGGCCGAGGAGGTTGCGGACAATAGGCAGTGGTATGGCTGCTGCCTCATCAATAATGACCAGCTCGGCCTGTCCCAAAACATGCGCATCTTGAGGTTGTATATACTACTATGCGAATGAACAATAAAAAATGAATCGATAATAGGATGACCGACCTGGATAGTCTGACGATGTTCCCTAAACACATTAACTCGAACAATAGCTTTGTTGAATTCGGGGTTTGTGCTCTGCATAATGTCATAATCCAAATGCTCCTCGTATCCTAGCGCATCCATTCCCTTGAAGATGAAGGCAAACAGGGTCTTTAAGTTTTCTGGGCTGGGGCTCGTTACGAAGATATTCGAATAGCCGTGCGCCAAAGCTGCGGCGATAGCCATGCCTAGAGCGGCCGACTTGCCTCTGCCACGAGCCGCGGTAAGAGTTACGGTAGACGACAATGTCTTCTCAGCAATGGCCTCGACAAAGGTTAACAGAGCTTTCGCCTGTATATGTTTATATGAGTTTGTGAGGTTTCTTTCATGACTCTCAACGTACCTGATCGATCGTTTTTGCCAGTTTGATGAGCTCCCCAATTGGTTTTGTATCTGCCAGGCTATCTTTGAGTTCATTGAGTTCCGACTCTATCTGTTTTTCTTTTCCTTTCTCCTCTGCCTCGTCGATGGACTCAATATCCTTCCCTCGGGAGATCGGCAGGACATTCAGTTCGTCGTCCAAGACAAGACAATCGTCGCACGATGCAAGGGAGAGAATAAATCGCTCGTTGAATCGAGCAGTGACAGAATCGTGCGACGAGGTACGGTATCGAGCATGTACGTCCTACATATGCGGGTAGTTGTAAGTAACAGAGATGAGCTGAGCAGAAATATAGAGCTTACCATAGTCATCGTGTATAGCTGCTTCAGCGAACTCATCGTCTTGAGCAACAATACAACCAGTCCGCCTCCTTCCACAGTCTCGATCGTCCGTGCCAGCAAATTTGGAGTGATAGCTTCAAAATCCTGAAGAACACACATTCCATACGTATTACCCAAAATTTTGTGGGACTCTTTATAATACCTACAAACAACGGCGTTTGGCAAATTAAAATCAATGAGTCGAGTAGACGAAGCTCACGTATATCGGATGTCGGTAACAGTCACAAATAGCTCGAATGGGTCATGTTCATTTGCTTCTCGGACACCTCGTTTAACATCCCGTTTGATTTTAGCCTCTCGTTTCTTGCGATGGCTAAGAGTTTCGAGTTAGCACACCCATTCTCGAAATGACGATCGTACATACCTGGTAAATCCCAAGTCCTTCTTGTAGCACCATAGTACAGACGGGCGTGCTGACACCCTTGCCTGGGATAACAAGAAGTGCAAGTTTACAATCTGTCTACACCGTCAGCCAAAATGAGCTCGTTTAGCACATAACCCAAAGGCGTACCTGATCACGTCCTTTGTCTCCGACGAGCACAATAAACGAGCGATGGTTCTTCTTAACATTGTTATTAATTAGGATAGGTATCCTGTTGTCTAGTTGCTTTCTCATTGTAAGCGATGGTGGCAGGTAGGAACAGGAAATTTGAGATCAAATTCAGTTGAGTTATCAGCTTTGCACCGCCACCTATTGGATTTGCTTCAAGCAGCGGTGGATTTGCACAGGATAGATTTCACTTGAATCGTAGAATTTAGAACGAAGGCGGTCAGACCAGCAACAGGCAGCGTCACGCCATAGACGGAATCACGTCCTCGCCACATATACGGTGGTTTAATTTGGGTCAACGACAAATTGATTGGATGAGAGTTAAAGGTACACGAGCAATCTGGTTCATCTACCGTCCTATGATTTGGGTTGATATTTTTCAGGATCGGTACCATGGAAGGGGTGCGCAACAAAGTTGAACCTGTCCAATCGACGAATATATGTGCAGTCCTCTTTAAACGGGTATGGCAGGAAACGTACCATGGAAGAGCGGCTAAAGAGAGATCACTTAGTGGTTGTTATTATAATTCAGGCGAGCAATACTAACCAAACTTCAGCTGGGAGTAAGCCGAGTTGCGATGAGCAACACCTTGGACAAAAGGCGGCATATCGGATTCACCTACATAAGAATTGGTTTAGGACTGGCCTGGAGCACTGTATGGCACCACACAAGGACGACTACTTACCATAGAGAGGCTTGCCAGCGGCCGCACGGGCAGAGAGCTCCTTGTAATCGGCCTCTGCTTCCTGGGCATTCTCTGACCAGCCCCAAAAACGTACTAGTAATGCAAGATGGAGAGTGCTTGAACGCTCCAAAAGCTTGATACACTCACATGAAGATCGTTGATAGGCCAAAAGGAATCCACCTAGTGCTCCGACAAAGGTCACCATCCTGAGGGCAGGTCTCATTCGGTGTCCCGAAGGGTCGATCCGCTCTGCATATTGTCCATAAAACACGTAGAATAGGTCGTCAATCACATACCATAGGCAAGTAGTGCAGCGGGAGCAGCGGCTGCTGCACCAGCCCAGACCGCATAGTCGCTCGGACGGAAGTAGCGGACAACTCGCCCAAACTGAGGATCAGCATCGATGAGAGGATAGGGCGTCGAAGTCTGCTTCAAGGGCATTCTACGACAAATTTATGGTTAGGTAGCCGCCATATATGCCACAAATACATACTTGCTAACAGACTTGCTGTGGACGGTGTGAAGGAGCGTCAGAAACACACGTGATGTACGTGTAACGGTAACTCGATTGGATGGCCTGAGGTGAACGACCATGGATGACGATCCTTGGGGAAATGCATGGCGCTCTACCGCCGAGGTAACGAACACTGCGACTACTACAAAAGAATCCTCTAGGTCCCCCGATGCTACTCCTACTTGGCCTGTTTCTTCTGTAGCTGCACCCTCTTTTTCCGATGCTTGGGGCTCGTCGCCTGCCTGGGAAGCTACTGATGCTGTCGACGATCCCACTGGAGGCGGTTGGGGGTCTAGCCTAGAATATCATGAAGATACGCCCGCGCCAGATAATCCTCAGCCCGAACCCGAGCTTGAGACCGAGACCGAGCCCGAGGAACAGGTAATAGAGGTACGAGTTTCATCATGCTCTATGTATTTTTCTTTGTAACGCGTTGACGTCCTTAGTACCTGCACAGGCCCTCCTCGCCATCATACGGGCAGCACAAAAACATTCCACATAGCCCTTTACCGTCGTCACCACCACCTGATGGGAGCCAGACAGCCGACTCACGCTCGTCTATCCGGAGCTCAGTTGACGAGCCCCCCATCACACCACGTGTCGCCCAGGTTGTACCCCCATCTGTCACCTCTCCTGGTGCACTTGACGATGGATTTGGAGGGTTTGAAAGTGGAGACAACGTTGGGCTAGGGATTGTGGGGGCAGGGGATGATCCATGGAGCCCTGGGCCAGAGGATAACACCTTTACGTCGGTGCACGACGCGCCCCCAGCTGAAGTTGACCCTGCTGTGAGCAGTGATGCTTGGGGTGCTACTTGGGCGGCTAGCCGCGAGAAAGAAGAGGAAACGCCGGCTGCGGACGAATGGGAGATTGCACGTGCCAGAAAGGAGAGGCTGGATCGCAAGATTGTGAGTATAAGTTAGCTAAATTTGATCTCGCTTATTCGATCACTAATACGAGTAAAGCCCCCTGAAGTAGTCTCTGGCTATTTAAGCACATGGGAGTCAGCAGTAACAGAGATATGGCCTGATGCACCGCTGCCTCGCAGCGAACCCACTACCGAATGGCGGGCGCCCCTTGAAGACATAGACGAGCTGTGAGTGCCGAATTCGATCTTACATCTAGTTTAACGCAGTTATTCACAGGCAAAAGCTACGCAAGATATACCACCTCCCCACAATGACAACAACATTGTCATCACCTCCCCCAGCCCTATCCCCGTTGCCTCCCTACACATCGACGCAAATATTTTCTCGCCAACGTGCAGCACTCAAGGCAACCCGCATCTCGGCTGTTGCACAACTTAGTCCGTTCGCCCACTTGACGTCTGCGCGGTCCATTCAGGCCACACACCGCTTGTCCTCCAAAGCAAGTATCAGCACAACTCGATCTTCTCTAGATTTTGGTAGTGACGTTGTTGGAGTCGGTTGGGCTTGGGCTCACGACGAGAAAAAGAAACCCGAGCATAAGCCTGTAACTGTTCCTGCAACTGCACCTGTACCTGCAACCGTGTCCGTACCTGCGGTAGTTGCCCCTGTATCAACACCATCACCGACAACTACCGGGAGATTCTCCGGATTTTGGGCGCGTACGAGGGGAAGCACAGACAGGGCTAGCACTAGCCAAGGATCGCGTTCAAATACACCTGTGCCGTTGACATCGCCTTCGACTTCGTCATTGGGAGACACTGTAAAGCCCGCTGCTATAGAACCTACCCCTCCGGTCGATCCTTCACCACCAGCACCACCAGCACAGCCGGCGCCCCCCGTCGAACAACCCGTCTCAGGTGTCTCGAGGTTCTTCAAACGATTCTCTAGGACAAATCCACTGGAAACGGAACGAGTACGGCTCGCTACGTCCGAGTCCGTATCGCTATCCGCTTCAGATCTGGAGTTTCTAGAAGATTTTGTACCCGACTCGAATCCTAAGAGTCTATTAGATGGAGGACGTGGTCTTACCGAGTTTGACGCGTTAGAATCAATGCTGAAGAGTAAGCCCCTTCCAAAAGATGTGCCAGTGCTAGCCCCGCCTCCAAGGGCGGGGACCTCAAGTGGTGTACCCTCGCCGTTGGCTGCCGTTCCCGAAAATCCGAACGGGGGTGATGATCTATGGGATGTATTTGGTGCATCTTCTGTCCCGGTTCCAACAAACGGGCTATCTAGCACACCTCACATTGCTCCTTCTGCCCCTGCTGCTCCCTCTACGCTCACACCCTCGCTCACGCCCAAAGTTACAACGCCTGTCGGGTCAGCTCCAGCATCTCGCAGTCATACCCCTCGTCTACCATCAATAGCGGATCTCGCAGCGGTTGTTGGTAATAAAGGCTCCCATCTGCGTCAAACTTCGTTTTCAACGCGTGCACAACAAGCATTTAGGGCCGACGTGCCCTCGTTGGACTCTCCCTCGATTCCTGCTTTGCCTCCTCCACCCGCATTCAGCTCGGGCTCGGGGCCCCCGAAAGCTTCAGAACCTGATATATTCGCAGATTTTTTGGCCGGCCCGTCTGCTCCTATGGTACAAAACGAAACCGGGGGTGAAGCGCCAGCAAGACTTTCATTTGACGATTTCGGAGACTTTGAATCGTCGGCTCCTGCGCCTGCGCCGGTTCTTCGATCCCCTTCACCACCTAAACCACCTTCGAAGACCGGCACACCAGTTTTTATTCGTACGGGCTCAAGCATTCAGCGTGTTTCAGATCCACAAGCCAGTGTGGCTCCTCCATTGCTCCCCCCACCTCCTTCAATGCCCCTTCGCTCCAGCACGCCTAGTATTGCCCCTCCTCCACTTGCCGCACCACCCTCATTTGCTCCGCCTCCTTCTCTTCCACCCCCACCTTCTCTCGCGCCTCCCCTTCAGTCAGTCGCTCAAAATCAGCCGCAGATCGATCTCTTTGATTTTGGGTCGTCCCCTCCTCGGGATGTTCGTGTTCCAGCGCCGCCTTTTACTTCCACTACCCTTGCTCCGGCCTCGAAGCCTGCTGGTGCCAGCGCGAGTGGCGGGCTATCCGCTTCAGATTTAAGCTTCTTTGAGGGGCTCTAGGATGTACGTACGTATAGCTATATATTGTATTCTAGACATCTATTATTTATCCGATTTGAGGATTTTCTCCTATCAAAACGCGAGTGTTCCTTTTCAAAAACTCCGAGGACGCCATATCGATGGGTTCTAGGCTAGAGTCTCGGCTTCAAAAGCCGCTCTTTTGCTGACTCACCTAACGGAAACCTCCACTTGGTACCTCGCAAACAACGGCGTAAATATGCTAACCGATAGCCTTTGGCAGTCGAAGCAACCAAACGGCATGCCACGCAGATGATACGCGGGGGATTTAAATACGAGGTTGGTGAACTAAGAAAACGGGTTCTTTTTGCCCTCCCCTCCCATTAGCTGGCTGAAAATATGAGCTCGACTCCGAAAACAGTCGAACTCACACCAGCACCGACGCTTACAGCAGATCTAGGGAGCCAAGCTGAGTCGAAAGAAAAAGACACCCTCAATGAGTCTGAGTCCGAGACCACAGCGCTCGCAAGCGTTGCGCAGTCTCGCAAATATATTCTTCTCGCCGTATTCTGTCTCGGCCAATTTCTGGACACAGTCAACACGTCTGCGATGTTTCCTGCTATCCCAGCCATCTGCCGTGACGTTGGATTAACCGATAGTGATTCTGTATGGCTTTTTGCCGCTTACCAGGCAACGTTTGCCTCGTTTTTGTTGATCGTGAGTTCCATTTTATTGCTTAATTGATACTGTTGACAAATTGTAAGGGGCATAGAGTGGACGAATTTCAGACGTTTATAGTCCAAAACCAGTGTTCGTTCTTGGGACGGCCTTTTTTGGCTTGACAACGCTTGGCGGAGGTTTTCCTCACGACAAGATCTCGTTTTTGGTCCTGCGAGCACTACAGGGGATTGGGGCATCTTTGACTATCCCGTCTTCGCTCAACTTGATAGTTCAAATGTTCCCCGATCCACAGGAACAAGGACGAGCCATCGGATGGTTTAGCTCCGTTGGCTGCATTGGTAACGGTGCGTCATCTGGCGAGATAGGTCCTAGGTATATGCTCATCGTGACGTAGTGTCCGGGACTATTGTTGGTGCTATTTTGGTCCAGTATGCATCTTGGAGGTGGATCTTCTGGTTAATTTCTATCATTGCGGTGCCCATTTCGATTTCTTGCGTGATCCTAATCCCCAAGACACCACGAAATCCCGAACATAAGAAGGCTACATTCGATTTTGTTGGAGTCTTTGTCCTGACTAGTAGGCTCCACACCCCCACTTGACAACTTTCGTACTGAAGCCTAGTCCCCAGCGTCGACGATTCTGTTCGTGTATGCGCTCACCAGTGGGTCCGTTGAAGGCTGGAAAGCCCCTGGGGTTTTGGCGCCTCTGTTTGTCTCTGTTGCTCTAGCGGTTTCTTTCTTCGTTTGGGAAACTCGAATCGACGAGGCTAGTGCTTCATTGTAAGTGTAAGCTCTTATTTGAGACCGTTGTTTTGATTGTATGCGTTACTAGGCCCCCTAAACTATGGTTCTATCGAAATTTCGCGGTTTTGTTCGCAGTTGCACTGATGCCATACTTTTACTGGGTCCAAATCTACCTCAGTCTGTCTCCATACTGGCAGGACCACCTCGGGTGGTCAAGCATAATTTCGGCTGTTAAGTTGTATGTTCAACTCTCCCTGCGGTTTTCACGAGACTGATACTTCCGTTAAAAGCCTGCCACTTGGTTTGGTTGCAGGACCTATTACAATCAATGCGGGACGAATCTCACAGCTAGGACAACCCAAATGGATGATCTTGGGGGGATTGACTCTTTCGCTCATTGGAAGCATCATGTTTCCGTTTTCCCCTGGTCGCTACTGGCAAATTGACTTTCCAGCGTTTATTATTGGGACTGCTGGAACGTCCGTCGTCTTTGTGCTCACCAGGTAAGCCAAAGTGTAAGCATAGTAAAGCAGTAGCTGACGTTTCGTGCTCATTACAGTATCAACATATTCCGGGCAACTCCATCACATTACGCTGGAGTAGTTGGTGCAGTGTTTAACACGGCCCTTCAGCTCGGATCTGCAATTGGCACCTCGGCGACAACATCTATCCAAGCTTCCGTTGACGCACGCAACCCCAATGATGAAACGGCATTCAAAGGTCGAGCTGCCGCTCTCTGGTGCTTAGTGGCGGTAGTCGGACTGGAGATTATTGGCGTCTTGGTGTTTTTCAAACCCCTTGTTAAAAACCCCGACGATGAAGAGTCGCCAGCGAGCGAGAAAGATAAGCGGCCACCAGCCATTGCACACTAGGTGTTCGACGACGCGGTGAAGTGCGGGGTTTCATTGGTTCTGTGTTTAGATCGGTTTTACGAAATGTGTCGCAATATTGTATCTTTAGACCAATCATATAGAACAAGACATAGAATGAGTACCATAGCGAACTTGAGGGCGAGCCCTCCATGAGTGATAGATTATAGAGTCCTTTTTCCTACCAAGTTCAGCCGGATCCACATGTTCAAAGGATCTTGTTTACCGACTGTTTCTGTATAGACTAAGTGTTTTTTTCAGCCATACTAAACATAATGTTTGCCTTGCCTTTCCGTTGCTAGCGCGTGATTCTATGCGCTGGGTCCTATTTGCACGTTTGCAGGTTATGTTCAACCATGCACTATGTTTCGACGTATTTGGTCTTTGGAAGGACATGTACGCATACATTTATCTGTCCAGTACTATTGACCGTTCTGGGCGAAGCTTTACATAAAGACCGCAATCCTTGAATGGCTGAAATGACACATACATACGGCCTCTGTTCAACAGCTTCATCGGGATATATACATGTTAACAACTTGCGATGTTTCCAACTATAGGCCTTGCATATGGTCATTCACATCGGCCAGGTAGCCTCTAAACATTCAAAAGTCCGTTCGCTGACGAACGACGGATGAATCAATCACGGAATGAATAAATAGACCACAAACGGAGCCAAAAATACATCCGAACGCATCGAACACTTCCGACGCACAGACCACCCCGTGGAAGTATATAGACGCGACGGGTAGGTGCCCTAGTTCTTCATACTTACCTTGACGGGATATCTGCCTTCACGTACTTGTGGGTATCAGGTGGGGGAGTCGGCCATTGCACGGCGCCTCTCGGTCCAGTTGGCACCCTCGCTTTGTCTGGTCTTATGGGCCAGGCACTGTCTCAATCTTTTCCTGACCTGTGCTGGCCCTCGGGCTGGCCGGGCTCTTTTTTTTTATTCGCAAGACTCCAAGGCCTAACCCTAAGCTCAAGTAAGACACGAAACCATCGAAAACATTAGATTGATTCCGCACACGGCTATGTTCGTAGAGACTTAGATAAACATTTAGTCGATACGGGAGTGTGATAAACACAAGAGCAAGCAGACCACTAAGCCGCTTCTAGTTTAGCCTTCTTATCCCTCGGGCTGGACTCGTTCTCAACCTCCTCTGCCTCAACTTTCCGTTTCCCCTTAGACGTAGATGTATCCACCTCAACTGGCGTTGTTGCTGACGTTTCTGGTTGTGCTGCCGGTGCTGGCTTTTTCTTTTTCTTGACAAGTTTTGTGAGATCGTTCACGGGTCCATCCATGATTGGTGGTAACTCCGGAGGTGGCAAAGTCGGCTTGAACTGGAGGAGCTCGTCCAGAGCCTTGTCTGCACCAGAACTTTCTCCAGCTTGTACCTCTGGGGCAACTTTCATGTCTTCGAGCTGGGGAGAATGATTAAGAGCGTGTAGACCCAAATAAAGACATAAGTAATACCTTGAGGGTCAGATCCTTCAACAGCTCCTCGACCTCCGTCAGCTCCGATTTTAGGCCCCCTTCGTCCATTCCTTCCAACGGGTCGTTCATATATACGCCCTTTCCCTTCCCTTTAACATCTGCTGGGCTTTCCAGTCGCTCCTTCAGCACCGTGACCCTAGCTTTTAGACTTTCGATCGCCTGCTCGATGTGCCGCACTCCTTCGCTCACTTTACCCGGCGTCAAATCAAGTACTAGGCTAAGTCGATAGTGTGCTTCACAGACTTGTCTAGAGTAAAACGGCAGGAGTTGAGTTTTGATCGTTAGGCCAGAGGTGTAGTCTGAAACGGCCTGTTCAAACTTTTCTGTGCGCATATTCGCGTCAACAACGACCCAAACTCTATGCGATGAAACCCACCTGTCTCCAGTGACACATCCCCAAGATACATATATGTTTGTGCGAGTTTCAGCTTCATGTCATCTCCTTCCTGCTTGTCATAGAAAGCTCGAGCCATATCAAGCACGTCCCATGCTGCGTTAAAGTCATCTTCAGGTTCGTCTTCATCATTCTCTTCAGCATCGTCATCGTCATTTTTGGTTTCGTCAGCTTCGCCGGTCAGGTCAGCCGTTGTATCCCCTTCGTGGTCGCTCTCTGGATCACCACCAAAGTGAATGCGGTCGCTTGTTGGTTTATCACTGTTGCCGGAAGGACCTATGCGTCAATAATAGTGATTAGGATATGAAACAAGTGACGTGTCAGGGAACCTAAACATACCTGCGCCGTTTGCTGCCTTGTCCTTTTGGTCTTCACCTTCCTTGTCCTTTCCAAGCACCGCGTTTTGGGATATAGCGTTCTCTAGCAGGGCACGACCGTAAAGCAACAAGAGCTCTGCAAATTCGGCCGTGTCTTCGTCCTTCTCGGCGCGGCTAGAACATCGGAGCAAGGCGTTAGCACAGGAGCGGCTCAAAGTCAACTAGATCAGGCTCGACTGTATCAGCTACTCACTATAGCTCAAGAGCAGTCGCATAGTGGTCTACAGCCTCCTCAAAGTTCCGCAATGCAAAGGCACGCTTGGCGACCTCGATCTCGGACTCGATGGTCGGCTCTTCGGTAGGAGGCGTGCTTTCATCCTTAAGTACAGCTCTATATGTATGTGAGCGGGTGGATGCTCTTGTTGCGTTTGGTACTCACTCTTCGGCGGACATGGTCGTGGCAGGCTGTGGACAGAGTAGAAAGGAGCGGCAGCAAGAGTCGCGACGCGCCCAAGAGGAGAAACATCACGTGACATAAATCCCGCGAATGATTATGTAATTTAATACCAGATCTTCAGCTTCCGGCCATCGCCATGTCGTCTTCACTGAACCAATCGCTCTACCGAATTATCAAGCGATGGCCTCAGGACCCATTGCGGTCCTCAACCCAGTTCCAGAGTGTTCTTGAAGCACTCGCCAATTCGCCTGCTCTCACTCCGAGAACGGTTTCGGCGGCCCAGGCGATATGTGATGACGTCGCAAGGAGACAGGTATGCAATCATGGACATTACTCGTCTAAGAGCAGTGTTGTAAACATGTTTGGCTTTACTACAGTATCCACTCTCCGATAAGATGCTTCGACCTAGATCAAACGTTCATTACTACGAGCGGCTCCTGGCGGGTGTCGAGTTATCCGCTCGAGGCGAAAAGCGAAGCTGGTGGAAACGGTTCTTTAACCTCTAACGATCAGGCTGAAGAAAAAAAAATCCATATATTCTCACATACGACGAAAAACAGAGGTCCATATCCAAAAAGACTAACATGTATTATATGTGTATGAACGGAACAGACAAACCCTCAACCATCCGTTGCCCCTGCAGCTCATAGACGGCCTATATCAACGAGAAAGTCGGCTGCTGGGTTTGCTGCTGCTGCTGCTGCTGCTGAGGTTGTCCGGTCTGGGTGCCTCCAAATGCTGAAGCGCCACCAAAGGCGTTCTGACTCCCAAACGGTGTGGTACCTGTCCCGGTTCCAGTGCTGCCTAGACTGTTGAACATCGACGCTCGGAATGGATTTGCCGCAGCAGCATTGGCACCCAGCCCAGTAGCCTGCGGCTGTACTCCCGTGCTAAATCCTGAGCCAAACGCATTCCCTCCAGCCCCAGTTCCTAATCCAAACGCTCCGGTCCCTGTTGTGTTGCTGCCAAACGCCGAGCTAAAACCAGTAGGTTGAGAGCTCAGCCCGCCAAATGCACTGCTAGCCCCAGTGAGCTGAGTACCCAACTTGGTCGAGTCGAAGGAAAAGGAGGGAAGGGAACCCGCGCCAGTAGTATTCTCAGATTTAGGAGCCCCAAATGGCGAACCCGAGCCCGATCCAGACTGGCCCGTCGGACTCGATGGGAGGTTGCTGAGCAAGTCGGCACCAAACGAGGAGGTGGGCTTGAAGGGCTTAATCGCACTACCCCCGAATCCAGTTGGCTGAGAAACGAGCGAGGGTGCACTGGAAAACGACGACCCTGTGGGTTGGGAGGAGAACATGGAGGAAGCATCACTCGAGCTAGAGAACGCAGACGTGGCCGTCGCTTGGGGGTTGAGCGGGTTAGCCGGAGGGGTACTGACATCCTTGGGTTGGTTGATAGTCGAGAACGAGGACGCTATACTGGACATATCGAACGGAGATTTGGCAGGCGCCTGGACGTTCCCTCCGTTCGTCTGAGTCTGCCCGAATGCCCCAAATCCATTCCCAGCTGCGTTAGCATTGTTCGTCCCAAACACTGTATTGTTATTGCCGCCAGAACCGATATTGTTGGTGTTAAACGCCCCGCTCGCGATCTCGCCCAATGTAGGCAGTTTGGGAACAGGTGGTGGTGCCGGCGCAGGGACAGGCCCAAATGGATTCCTCGAGCCAGTTGCTTGGGCAACGAGTGGAGCTATGGTCGTCGACTTGCGGTCTCCTCCAATCGGTGTCGAAGCAGGACGTGTGATGGTGTTATTTCCAAACGGCCCCGAGCCCGGAAGGGATGGGCTAGCGGGGTTTGACGGGAACTGGGGCTGGGACTGAGCAGATGGGAATGGGTTGGAAGGCACACCTGTCGATTGGGGCAAGAGCATCGTCTGTCTGAACGGGTTCGACCCAGTTGGTTGCGGTTGCAAGAAGGCAGCAGTTTGCCCGAACGGTTGCTGTTGTCCAAACGGCTGCTGTTGGGCCTGGGGTTGGAACGGGCGTGCAGTATCCTGCGGCTGTAGGAATGGCGCAGCTGTGGCCTGAGGTTGCAAGAACGGAGTAGCTGTGGCTTGAGGCTGCAAGAATGGCACGGCTGTGGCCTGAGGCTGAAGAGGTTGCTGGAACGGTACTGCCGTAGCTTGAGGAACGAGGAAAGGTTGTTGGGTTTGCGGGAAAGGATTATTGGGGTTGGATATGAAGCCAGTAGCTTGGGGTTGAATAAATGGTTGCTGCCCATTCATGTTGGGTATCCCAGTCATTTGAGCAGCGACCCCCGGTTGTCTCTGAAGGAAAGGATTGAACTGCGATTGCTGGTGGAAGTATGCATTCGTTGGGCTAAAAGCTCAGGTTAACCTATCTCGTCTCGCCAGAAAGGTTGTGCGCACTTACCTTTGGGAGTGAGGGTCAAACATGCTCGGTTGTTCCTGCTCAATCGATGCAAAAAAGTCCAAGAGTTCGGATTTGGCCGGGGTAGCGTCAGGCTTGGAGGTGCTTGCTCCCGTGGCGCCTCCTGAAGCTGGTGCAGAGGTCGACGCGGCTGCTTCAGAGGGGATTAGGAACGATGGGAATTTTGGGTGGAAAATGTGGTGGACATACGCTTAGTGGTCTCGGTAGCTTTTCCATTTGTTTTACTAGTGGAACCTCCATCGGCGATGATCTTGCTGTTTCGATATTCGACACGATTATCCTCAAAGTTAGGGTCCTTTATGTACTCCTCGAGAGTCTTTGCTAGCGACACAGGAGCCTACACAGCTTTAGATAAAAACTTGAACTCCTAGACGAATAACTTACATGTCGGAGGTTAGGAATCTGCACGTTCAGGACATTCTGGAGTTTCTTTGCGATACCTAGGTAGTTAACCACACGTTCTGTCTGTTTGCAAAAGTGCTGGTAAATCTTTAGCGCAGCCTGTGCATCAACATGCGACATTTCAAAGTAGTGTTCTGCAAGGAATTGGTTAGGGATGCTCTCGGATCTGGAGAATTGAAAAAAAGATCACCTAGCACGTTAATAACACCCTCATTCGTTGCTTGGAACAGAATCAACAAGTCTTTCACGAGCATCCGTAGGGCAGTAACGTTGAGTTCATCCTCCAGGTTATCGTCATAGAGCTGTAGGATTGCGTCAACCCAATCCAAGTTAAAGAACAGGCCCACCAACCTTGCATTCTAGCAACGCATCCGTCAAGCGCTGAACCATTTTCGTCTCCCTCAGCAGCCCCTTCTCGACAGTCATAACCCGCAACTTTCGCCCCATCACAGTCTTACTCCTCTGGACGGGTCGACCCGAGGGTCCTTCATCGTCCGCAGTAGATAGTCGATCACGATTTGATTCGCTCTGGACGCGGATCGCGTCATGCTTAAGATCTTTGTATGTTCGGACTCGGGTATCGAGGTACATCGCGTAGTTAGTCAAGTTCTGCGGTGCAATGTAGCCTAGAGAAACGTTAGCTGGTTGTGACACCGAGGTAGAAGATGACACCAACCGTCCCATTGCCCGTTGCTGACGTTTCGAAGTTTCAAGACTTCAGACGAAGCGAGGTATTTGAGCACGTTGTCCGTCTGGCCTTGTCGGATTACCGTGTGAAGCACGATAAGTGCCTTGAACACAACCTGGAGCCTAGTGAGCAAACCGAGGGTGTTTGTTGGAAGAGGTCACGTACAACAGCATTCGGTTCTCTGAATCGGGGGGCGAGTGCTTTGCAAATGTCGTGTATAGATCCATCGTCTGAATATGTAGCAGAAATCAGCGGCTCGATGTACTGTTTGCCGTCGAATGTTTCTCAGTCTGGGTGCGAACGCGGGGCTTAGATGAAGCAACAACATACCTTGGCCTTGGGCGCCGCCGCCTTGGGTTTACACGCTAGCTTTACAACCTTGTCGAAGCTAGACATTGTACAGTGGGGGTATCACGGGTGGTGGGAGCGGATCCCTCTTGGTGGTGGGTGAGGTGATGTGCAAGTGCGGTCGGCGTGCGAGAACTTTGATTATCCAAGTTTGGTCCGGAACCTCCGTAATCGGGGCCGATGACATCCCGCGAGCCGGTTGTTTGTGGTCAACTGCATACAGAGGTTTGGCAAAACAACAAAATGCGTATTGAAGGAGGCACAGTACAAAAGCTTAGCCGAAGCCCGCAAAGAACACTCAGATTTGACTATTCACTCTGACTATTTATTTCAGGCCGCAAGTGTCGCTGTGCCACCATACTGGCTGGGCAGCTCACTCTCTGCAATGTGGGGCAGCATCTCCTTGCCGATTGTCTGTGGCCCAGTGCCAACTACTTTCATCTTGGCCAGAGTCTGCGCCGAAACTAGTGGCTTGAACAGCCAAAAGACCCAGGTGAACAGGGAACTGTTTGTGGGGTTGGCACCTTGAACCTGAAAGAACACAGAACTATCGACACTTACGGAACATTGACGAAAAACTTGGCCCTAAACAAGGATGAGTCTTGGGCAATAATGCATAGGGGGGCGGAAAAAACCTACGAAAGCAGCTCTGGGTAATAGTCTTGGAACAGTCTGGTTGCCTCAGCCGCAGCCTTCTTCGAGTTGGCGTCGCGAGATGTCATAGACACTCCAGCATAGTCTTAATAAACTCATATCAGACAAAAAATGATTTAACCAAGCGTACGACTTGCCGTGAACTTGAACCATGGCATCGACGTTGATAAAGTCGATCCCTCGGAGCCCACGTTCCATGAGTCCAACCCTCCACCTAAAGCACCACATTGAAGTTGATTTAGTTTCTTCATCGTGAAGCTGTCTGCTTACCTCAAGAAACGGTCGAGGTCACCGAATATTTCCTTCAAATCTTGGTCGCCCCAGACATTGTAGCTGTACTAAATCAATTATTATCTAGATAATACAAGATCGTTTACTCACGTCACTGGTCGTCCATCCTTGTCTTTTCCGTGGACATAGCCAAGCTTTCCAAAGATGTTCTGGTCAAAGCGCTCGTCCGCAGTCTCGGCGGCACGGAATTCGGCTCGCCATTTCAGAGTTGAAACCAGCATCTTTCCAGCTTCATCTACATTCATAGCTCTTCGCCAAGTCACGTCAAACCTCCTGAGGCATTTGTTTGTGTATGAATGCATACCTCGCTCGTAGGAATTTAACTAGGACAACATCAAGACGGGAATCATCCAAACGTTCAGGGTAGAGCGTAAGCTGCCAAATCTCAAATGGCGCAGAGCCCGCGTCGGGTTTCTCGGGATATGCTTCACCAAGCAATAAAGGCAAGCGCGTCTGTCTCACTGTCAGCAAGTCGGTGCTACGCATATCCGCCAACCTACCCTCAATTCATCCACCGCCTTCCGTTCAGCATCGGTAAACGTCTTGATAAGAGGACTCGTTGCCTGGGGCATAACCGTTGAAGCGGCATCAGGCGCACTGGTTGCTACTTCCGCCATTTGGGTGTCTAGTGGTATCGTCTAGCCGCCACAAGGTCGTGGTGCGATTCAAACGCAAGATAAGGCACGTTGCTTGCTTCTTATCTTATCCCCTTTCAGGGACCAGAAATCAGCCTTCTCATACATTATTATCCGATACATACAAACGGAGGAATAGAAACATGAGATTTATTCGTTAACGAATTCTTCATCTTCTTCCTCACCAGAAATGTCTTCAACCTCCTCCTCTTCTTCTTCTCCTTCCTCTTCGCCTTCTTCCTCCTCTGCGCCAGCTTGGTCAGCCTCTCCACCTCCGTTTCCTGAGTTATTATTCGCAGTGGCACCGCTCGCAGCTCTTCGTGCAGCAGCAGCTTTCAGAGCTTCTTCTTTTTCATGATCGACCGGCAAGAGCAAGTCCAACGCGAGATTAGTCCAACGCAACCGGTCTAGCCTCCTGAGTTTTTCGAAGCGCATGTCGTCGTAGTACGTTCGCGATGAGCCTCGACCAAGAGGCTCTACTGCAACAGGGTGTGAAGGCTTCGTTGGGTTACCATAAGGGTATGATGGGTGGACTTGCGAAGGAAGGGCTGGGTGCATGTGCATGAGTGCCAGGATTGCGTTTCGCCCAAGCAGTCACGTACTATCGCTGTCGTTTGGGTCAGGGGGAACCTGATGAGCAGGTACATCAATTGCTTTTAGTTCTTCATTGGTACCTGTATCATTTCAGCTAAAGTCTACTTACTATCAGGTTTGAGAGAGCCTTCCAACCAATCACGTTCCAAGTCGTCCAGCCCACTGAGGGTAAATGAGGACATATGAGCATAGCAATAAGACAGATCCTGCAATGATTAGATTCGCTGTCAACTTTTGTGTACTATCCTATCCGGACATGCTTACCGTCATGGTCGACGCGCCGGGGTGGCCAACTACAAGCGCCGATTGACATTTTGTACCGGCGCTTCTTATGGTTTCAAACTCGAACCATGACACCACCGCAATGAGCTTACTCTCGACGTTATCCCTCAACGATGCGCCTATCAACTCCTCAATAGAGACTCTACAATACTCGGCAGATGGCCAAATTGCCGTTGTGACGCGCAGTGTTGTGTACATTGTGGTATGTCATTCGAACATCCCTGCGTTTGCGCCTTTAGTTCGAAGTGTTAGACTCCAAACTTTGATACAAAAACCGAAAGTAACCCGGGAAATAGCGAACCAAACTCATCCAAAGGAGCCTTTACGTGGTTTAGGACGGCAGCTCATGATGTAGACAAGGCACGCGCGTGGGCAGAGCACAATGAAGGTAGTGTCCGTTTCAGAGCGTTTACAGGGTCAGCCTAATTATGTTGAAAGACTGGAGAACTGTCGGTTTGGGAGCTTTGGAACCTGCATGGCAAGCAGCTACATGGTCTCCCAGTGGGCTCAACAACCTTGGAGGGTGAGCGTAACAGAACTTGGCGGCTAGAACATCATCTTGACTGTATGTTACAGATGTTTATTAGTCACGTTAACGAATAACATGGAGGTGTTTGTCTGGGCACCTGCGAAGAATCCTCTCAACGGAAAATGGATTAAAGTTTGCAGAGATCTCCGTCGATTAGACCAGTAGCTCATCAACAATATAGATTCAAAATATCACAGAGGATCAAATGACAGCTTACGATCAGGGAAACCTAATGCAAACTGATGATGTTCTACGATGTCAAACGTGTTGTGAGTGTATGCGCATAATGAGTGCGGACATCGAACTTACGCTCATGCAGCTATTGCTTGGTCCAGCAGCAACAGGGAAGATGATCTGAGCTCTCCTCTGGATGCAAAGAGCTCGCTTCTGGCCCTCGGAAGCCGTTTCGGAGATTTAAATTTGTTTTAGCAAGTCTTTTTTCATCATTTTCATGGATTCGCTTATTAACCCGTGGGTAGCTGGGACTCGGACATGCATAAAGCCCGTCGCTGTTTGACTTGCCATGTCGGGGAAGCGTGGGTAACGAGCCTTGCTTGGTCTCAGTGGAAGCCCACCGATGCTGGAAACTCTGGGAAACACGGTGAGTTGGGCTATGTCGTAGAACCTTCGGATACTCATAGACGATAGTTCGGGCATATCTTGCATGCGGTCTTTCAAATGGCTCGGTATCAATTCTGGCCATCGAATACCGGCCTGATGCGGAAGAACCATATTCGGCATTCAAATTACCTGAAGTCATCGAAGCGGACGCACGTTCGATCACGGCCATGACCTTCGCTGTCACTTGCGGAGATCGCCAGGTACTTGCTCCAAGACATGTGGACGAGGTGTTATTAAAACGTGGGTTTGACAGCTACAGCTTGCTGTCGCGAAGCCAGGATTCGTACAGTTGTACAGGCAGTCGGGACTAACTGACAGCCAAACACCCGAAGGCACCTCGCTTCAGACGGTGCTGCTGTCTGTCGCACCTACTTCACTAGGCTCCACTTCCATTGCAACATGTACAGGTATTCAGTTGGACCACGCTTGGCTTAGCAGCCTGGCTCACTTGCTTTCAGGTCTTTACTATTTGTCGTCTGAAGACCGCCTGGTCGTTGTACTTGCCGAGGGCTCATTCAACGTGGTTGCTGATGCTTCCGGAATGGCGCATCTCGAGGAGGACAACGACAAATCAGATCGAATGATAGACTATTGTGACAACAGGGTTATGAGAAGACTTACTGAAGCCGCCGAGGAAGGGCCTCTTGGCCAGGCGGAATACGCAAGGATATATGGTGTTCGGCCTATCGGATCCGGTAGACATGTCGTGTGGACACAAATGTGTGTGAAAGTGCGTCAACCCTGAAATCGTCTAACTTTGTTCGTGCAGGGTACTCCAACCTTACGACCTTTCCTTCCGGGTACAAGCAAATTTCAGAACCCGGGTTTGCGTGGCCAAGCTCTGGGACCAAGAAACGGATTCCAATAGTCGAATTGTCTCGTTAGTCAATGCGGTACAGCAAAAACCCAAGTCCAGTACGTTCTAATTAGGTCATCTACGGAAGCTGCAGTACTGAGCGGGGTTCAAGTTGCCTATTCCTCGCCGACAGCTCTGCTCCGTGAAGTGGTGTTCGAAACGCTTGACTCCGCTCTGATTACTCTAGTTGCGCCTCGCATTCTGCCGCTGCTAGCTCCAGATTGGGAGCCCGCTGCCTCAGACGAATCTCACGTTATCGGCCCAGCAGGGACGGGGATTCCATATTTGTTTGTTCATCGGACACGCATGAAGTTTAGCCTCACATTGTTTATCCTTGTGAGTAGCGAAGGTACTGTTCTCGATCACCTCTGGTTAATATGTTATTAGAACCGCTCGGGGCTGCCTGATGAGCTAGTGAAGATGTTCAGAGCAGCCCATGATAAATTGCTGGAGCTTTTAGCAGCGCTGAATACTTACAATAGATTTGACCGGATACTTGCAGAAGACAACGTCGGCGACTTAGGTATGGACATGCATATATTCAAGTTTGTTTTGCTCTATGCTTTATTTATTTGATCATAGACGCCGTGGCTATTCTACGATTCGTACACGCGGCCCAATATTGCTCCATTCCTGATCCTGTCCCCGCTCGGGTTGTACAAGCAAAAATACGAGTCCAAGAATACGCACAGAAACACGCGATCGAACCGCGTTTCGTGGGTGGGGCCAAGCCAGGGCCGATCTTGGAGCTATCAAGATACGCGGACATTGGCGAAACATGTCCTGCCTGCGACTCAGTCGTTATTTTTCAGAATCTGGCCTACGGTCGGTGCCGAACGGGTCATATCTGGGGTATGGGGGTTGTTGGCTTTGGGTGTCATCCAAGCTTACACATATCTTCAGAACGATGTTGCACAAGCTTGCGATTGATTGCCAGTGTAGGCTCGCTAACTTGCACTGGCTGCGGACGCAAGTCCCTAGACACAAATCCTCAAACCCTCACACACCCTGGCACCTATTGCATTTTGTGTGGTCACCGATATTCTCGCATCCTGTAATCCAAGTACTTTTCCAAAATAAGGGTAACTACGTTCACAGCTTCTTGGTAGCCCTTAGGACCATTTCCTCCAATGAGACAGGCTTCCAGTCCTCGCCTTCGCCAGTCCAAACGACATCGTCTAATAGATAAACCAAAACCCCGCCCTTGCCACTCGCACTCGCCGATACGCGATAGAGTGGCATACGCGAACGCTCGTGTGTCCGTTGGGTCGGTACCACCAACAGATTATGCGCTGCAGCGAATTCTTCGACAATCGTGCGGAACGATACATCTGCTGCGTGTAGATGTTGAGTTCGTCCCGACCCTTGTGCGTTCGCAGCACTGGGGGTGTTTTTGCCAACCGACGTGAGTGGATCTTTGGACAAGTCGGGCCTCGCCAAACGCGCAGGAGCGTTAGGACCGAGCGCCATGGCAGAATTCATGAGCTGAAGTCCACGCTCGAATCCATTTGCCACTGATGGGTGCTCGAGTAAGCTCTTCGGGAATGCGCCCTTCCAGAATTGATACCTATTCGCCGAACAAATCAGTCATACGAATTAACCACAGCGTGAGCAGGGCCCAGGCCCCAGCGGCCGGTGCCCGTTAGCGACAATTCCGCGACGGCCGACGAGCACCACCCCGTTCTGACAACCTCCGAAGGTCCCCATTTTACCCCGCAGAGTCCACCATCACACGCGAGGTACAAAATCCAAAAGAAATCTTTTTTGGACTCACCACTGCGCGATCTCATCAAAATTCGGCCTAGGCGACACCAGCCACACGTGCAGCACGTTCAGCCACTTCTGGAAAAACTCGGCTTCGACCACTCGAGCGAGAACCGATGCGCGGACTACGTCCGTCCACTCCAACACGGCCTTCAAAGGGCCCATGTCCTGTGCACGCGGATTGACCGAGAAATCTTCGCGGAGGGTTGCCCCGAGTTTGGGTATGACGTGCTTTAGAAGGAGATTATCCCAATCTTTGGAACCGAAGATCTGTTCGGGCGTGGTTAATAACGTGCGGGAGGGAGAGGAACGGACGTGTGGCTCACGTCTTTCCAAGCGACAAGATCCGTCGGCACACCATCTCCAACTTTCCACGTGCGTAGGCTGCTGCGCACCTTTCGCTTCGCGTCGCCTACGAGGTCTTCCATCCTCAGCCCTACGTGCGGCAGCCAGGGGAATACAATCGATTGGAGGGTGTGTGGTTTCTTTGGGGTCCAATCCGCAACGGCTTTTTGGATTTTTGGGATGATCAGTTGGTCAAGCACGTTGTCGTGAATGAATGTGGGGAGAAGATCGCGCCAGGCGTCGAAGAGCGAAAGTGCACCATAGGGTTCGGTAGGAGACCAGTCGTTACTGTGTGATAGAACTTTCGTTCAATGTGCCAAAATAACCCTGCGTCATGGGGACTCACTTGATGCTGGAACGCACTCGCGGTAGCCAAATGGACCACAACATACTTTCATAAGGTGTCATTTGGCTATGTAGAAGGTAGTCAGTAATTTTGGAAGGCAACAAAGTCTGGATGCGCTTACGTCTCCACTGCTGTGGTGCTCGATGTTGGACGCAGATCGTTTGTAATAAGTGCCGTCGATTCCACAGTTGGGCGCAGCCTAAACGCTTTCTTCCACCGTCTGAATATGTCCGTAAACGCCGCTGGTTCGTTGAGTGGTTCCCACTGGGCCATTGCTCGGCGAATCTATTAGGTTGCGGCGGCTCAGCAGGCCCAATCAGAGTAAATTGATAAATGCATACTGTTGGGGCTACCGATGCGACCACTATCTCATCCAGCCGATGCCGTTCATATTCGCCCGAGTATTCCATTAATAACTGGTCGAAGTATGGGGTAAACTGCTCTAACGCCGTTTGGGGCTCTGGTTCGCGTGCTACCACCTTGGCCTTGGCTGAAATTTCATCCACAACAAGGTGTACTCGCTGTAGACGAGCGATTACTGAAATAATGTCAGTAAACAGCTTCCCCCGTCGTAGAAGATGGTTTCTAGACTTACGATCCGCTTCGTCGTTGACTTTAGTCCTCAAACGCCTTTCCTCGTTCTCAACCCATTTTTTGCGCTCATTTAATGCTCGAGCTTCACGAGCAAGCCCATCTAATTCGCCCTTAGCCAAATCAACAATCATGCGAATATTATGTCTAATTTCGACCAGACGCGTTGTATCAGCCGTTGGAGCCCAGCCGGAGATGTCTGTGATTGAGCCCACTTCGCGAGGCTTCAAAATAGGTCAGTTTTCAACTGAAATGTTAGGGAAGGAGCTACATACCACCGCGCCGGTGGCATCGATAATCTGACCAACCCCAGCAGTTGCGTCGATACCCGCATCTTGGACAATTTCCTCATATGTTTTGTGCTCTACTCGGATTTTGCTCTTCTTTGGTCGCTTCCAAGCTGGTTTTTGTTCCTCTTCGTCGAGTGTGACGCCTGGTGGGAGCTTGGACTTCTTCTTTTTCTTCTTGCCACTAGGTTCATCTGAGTCGGATGAAACTACTTTCCCTTCTCTATGTGGAAACGTAAGAATCAAGTAGTTATCTAGGGTTCATACTTACCGTCTCGCTTTCCGTTTTTCCTCCCTCCTACTCTGGTCTGTCTTTTCAGAGAACCCACGATACGCGATACCGGCCTTTTGAGGTCTTAATTTACTCTCAATGGGCGTCACAATGCCCTCTCTTGTGACCCCCAATCCAGTTCCAGCCTCCCAGCCCATCTTGGACAACATCCTCGCACCAAACCCACCAGAGATTTTTGCAAAGTGTTGCCGCTCGGTTGCCGAAAGCTCGACTTTTGGCATAAATTTGGGTGCTTCGGTACGCACGAATGAGCGTTGGGGACGATTAGCTTCGGGCTCGGGGGTAGAAGTGTCGTCTTGAGGTGCAGATGCACCAATACCGCTGCGTGCGCTCGACCCGATGCCACCGCGTGCGCCAATACCCCCGCGTGTGCCGATTCCTGGCGATGGAGATGCGGAGGTATCATTATTTTGTGCGAACATGGCGCGGAAGGCTGCTTGGCCACCGCCTCCAAGTCCGACGGGCTTGGAAGAAGGCTCCTCGGACGGTTCTCGTATGTGTGGACGTGGCGAAGCTGGCCGGACGGGGTCTGAAGAATCAGAGTCAGAGGCACTCGCCATCTCCGCGTCTTCCTCGTCGTCGTCGACATCGTCTTCATCGTCCGAGGAAGCTTTGTTAGTTGTAGTGACTTCGGGAATATGCGCAACGTCGTCGGCTTTGATATCTGTTGGTTTTCCTGAGACAAACGCAGGAGCTCTGTAAACCAATGAGTTTGGAGAACATATGCAGCGCGAGAAGCTTACTTTGCCAAGTCGGCTCTTTTCCCAGTCCGTGGGTCGTCCTCTTCGCTGTCATCTCCAAATATTCCATACGTTGCGCTGTTCTTGCCTCTTCCCTTCCTGCGCCGTTTACCCCGCTGGTATGGATCTTGGTGCATTAGACGCTCTGCGCGCGCATCTGGATCCTCATTTGGATCTGAAACATCTGAATCCACGTCCGAATCTTCGCTCGAATCGTCGTCGAGGAATCGCTTGCGGCGGGCCATGGAGGAGGAGAACAAGGGGTGGCTAGGCGATCTAAGCGCCGAGCGGTTAGTGACCCTGAGCAGACCCTGCGTATGGTGATGCAAGGGGGTCAGTTTCTCTTGTCGTCGAGCTCGACTGCTGGCACCACGACGACTCGAAATGTCACTTATCGAACAAGTGCGAAAATGTGGGTAAACCAGGTGGCGATGGACAATATCTGACTATTTTGCAGGCTTTCTGGACGCGATTCGGTCGGTCAATCCGCCTGGACGGTGGAAGGTCATGGTCGTCGACGACCACTCGAAGCGCCTGCTTGGTGCCGTGCTCAAAGACAACGACGTTCTCCAGGAAAACGTCACACGTATGTCTTTTCTCTGCTTGTTCTCATTCTCACGCGCTCAGCCCACCCGTCTCCAGTGATTGAAGGCATCAACACACACCGTGGCGAACAATCGCTCGAGGCAATGTATCTACTCATGCCCACATCCCAAAACGTCGAACGTATCATTGCCGACTTTTCCAATGGCCACAAGCGTTATGGAGGCGCGCATCTCTTCTTCATCGACGGTCTCCCCGAGCCGCTCCTTAACCATCTTGTCAACTCGCCGGCCGAGCCTTTCCTCCGCGCCTGCCAGGATCTCTATGTCAACTTTGCAGCGCTCGAGCAGCGCGTATTCTCGATTCGCTCACCTGCATTTTTCTTTAGCATGTACGCGCCTCACAAGGACGTTCCAGCTTCGACTTTCACGCCTCGCAAGGCAGATGCTGCGCAGATGAGTCCTATGCAAGTCGCCGTCAAGGGCGTTCGGGAACGATTGGATAATGATATGAGGTTTATGGCTAAATCGGCAAGTCGAAGTCCTGACCGGCTGTTTGCTCTACTAAAGTGATATGTCTAGATCCTAAACGTCTGCATACTTATGAACGAAAACCCCCTGATCCGGTACTATGTCCCTTCACATCATCCACCTCTCGGCCCGCTCGCCAATCCCCCAGAGCCTGCACCCGTTACAGCCGCAGCGGAGGGATCCAGTCGCTGGCGCTCCGCCATGGCGACGAATATCCGCTCAGCACCTACCGGCTCCGAACAAGACGAGCACATATCCAAACGACTTGCCTATCTCGTCCAGCGCGAGCTCGACGAATACCGGAAAGCGAACCATGACTTCCCAGTACGTGATGTCACGCGACCAGGGAAACTAAGCACTAATAATGTACTTTTCGTACAGAAAGTAATTCCAGGAGAGCAGAGGCCGCGAGCTGTATTGTTCATTACGGATCGTTCAATGGATCCTGTCGCACCCCTCATGCACGAATTTACGTATCAAGCCATGGCGACTGACCTACTACCAATCGAGGGCGGAACGCGCTATAGGTACAGCCCCCTTTCCTTTTTTTTCCAGTGGCAATTGCCTTCTGGGTTCCCTTTTGCTAATTTCGCCTTTTTAGGTACAAATTCGAAAACTCGCGCGGGATCCGAGAAGAAAAGACGGCAACACTGGGTGAGACGGACCAGATCTGGACGGCTACCCGACATATGCACTTGCTTGCTGTGAACGAGCAGCTCAAGAACGATTTCAACAAGTTTTTGGAGGAGAATGCGGTATTCCGGAACGGGTAGGTCATCGTGCATATATCCTAGATATCTTGATCTAAACCGAGATTGTGTAGTGACTCGTCGTTGAATGGTGTAAAGGATATGCTGGCTGGACTACCACAATATCAAGAAACGTGGGAAAAGGTATGATGCGACATTCTTCTAATTAGGCCTAGAGCTAATAGATAATATTCGTAGTTTTCACTCCATCTCAATATGGCCGGGGAGTGCAACAGGCTGTTTGACCAAAATAATTTGTCTGCTGTCGCGGATGTCGAACAGGTGCGCGCTTCGTGTATGATCCATGAGATAGTGATTGATGAGATCACAGAACTGCGCGACTGGCCAAACCGCAGAAGGCAAAGTGCCCAAGAGCGTGATCGAAGATCTGGTGCTACTGCTCGAGAACCGCAACCTGACGTACGTTTACTTATTTTTAGTGCTCGTAGTCTTGCACGTTGGTAAATCATGATACTCACGCAGATCGACGGACAAAGCACGCCTGATCGCGTTGTATATCATGTATCGGGATGGGGTCTCTGATGAAGATCGACGGAGGTTGTTCCAGCACGCCAAGCTCTCGAACATGGATCAAGATGCCGTGAATGGGCTGACGTATCTGGGCGCGCGGGTTACACGAGTGAGTCTCAGCCTCTTGGCTTTTTCGTAGAGTTTCTGATTTGACGGCCTTTTGCAGACCCCAGCAGATCGGGATCTGAAGCGCAAGCTGAAGCAAAAAGCTGCAGCCCAGTACGATTATGATCAGTCTCGGTATCAGCCTGTTTTGCAGACCGTTCTTGAGGTGCGCCGGACCGAAGCAGCTGGGTTTTAAGCTTGGGGGCTGATTGAGCACTGTAGGAACACTTTTCTGGCAAATTGGATGCGAGCGTGTTTCCGTACGTGCGTGACGCACCACCGTCGGCTGCCCCGCTCGGCAGTTCGCTAGGAAGCTTTAGGGCATCGCCACAGCCGACTGCGCAGGCTGCCGCACCAACTTCATTGAGAAGCCAAAAGGTGTGTGTGCCTCTAATGTGTGAACAACGTGAGGTGACGTGATAATGTCGACAGCCGAGCTGGCACAAGGCTCCGGTTAACAGAACGGGCGAGGCTGCTAAGCAACGAGTTCTTGTGTTCGTTGCGGGCGGGATGTCGTATTCGGAAATGAGGACCGTGTATACCATGAGCAATTCCCAGAACAAGGAGGTCTATATTGGTGGGTTCTTGTCGTTTGCACCAAGTCATGTTTTGTACTGACTCGTTGGGTAGGATCGACGCATCAGATCACACCGAGCCGATTTGTGAATGATCTGCGTGCAATCGCGATGGATGGCGTGGGGAGCGCAGCAGTCCCGGAGGGCTTGCCTAAACCGAGCGAACGGGAGAGGCCGTATCAAGAGTACTACGATCGACGATACTTTATCCAGGATGCCCCGCCTCCGCAGCCGAAGCCTGCACCTCAGCAGCAGCCGCAGTATCAGCAACAGCAGCAGGCGCAACCCCAGAGACTGGATCCACCAAGGGGACCGAGTCACCAGTACTCGTCTTCATCGCTGAACAACTCGGGGGGCAGCTCGTCCGGGGACAAGTTGAAGAAGGAGAAGAAGAAGCGAGGGCTGTTCCATTTCTAGGAGGTGTAATGATGTCGATTGTTGCTAGACGTGTTTGTGAATATACCAGCTATGTTTTCTGCTTAATATGAGAGGGGGCGTTTCTCAGGGCGGGCGCTTGTGGATTGGAATTGGAATTTTGGGGCGGCTGCGATCTGCTGCGAACGGCTACGGCACGGTGGTGGGTAAAAGATGCCCAGGACGTACTCGGACTATGGGTCTTTTTCGTCGATGCGGGGAGATATTCCCCTCGTGGTCAAGTGCACGTTTGACCGCTCGATGCGCCGGATCACGTTTGAGAGCGCGCAGACGTGCACATACGACTCCTTGCGCGCAAAGGCAAGTCTATTGTTGCATCCACACCCGCTGCTGAGCCGTTCTCCAGGTCGAAGAGCGCTTTGCACTTGCCGCTTCAAGCTTCACAATCTCTTACAAGGACGACGACGCCGAGGTCACCGACATCACTTCGGACAGCGACCTCACCGAGGCAATCGCATACTTCCAGGTCGGCGACGATGCCCCGTCGAGTTCAGGCGCGTCCGTCTACTCGTCGCGCTCATCTCGTCCACGCAACATCACCCTCTGGGTCACCGTCACTGTTGACTACGACGGCCCGAGTTTGTCGGACACGGCCTCGCTCGTGTCGCTCGAGGAGTACGCTGGAGCTAGGGCTCGTGCACAGGCAGAGCTTGCAGCCGCTGGGGGAAACGCGAATGGGTTTGGCCTGCCACCCGATGAGGATGCGGCGACGGTGAGCTCCCATGACGTTGTCGGTGCTCGACCCGGCGTCGCCACCGCAGCAACCGGCTTCGTCCCAGACGACTTTTCGCTCTCGGGCAGCACAGATCCAGACCCGTTCCCAGAGATCGAACCGCCGACGGACGTCTTTCAGCGACTGCGACTCGCAGACAACAGCAGTACTAGTCTACCGACTGAACGAGGTGCACAATGGCTGCGCGAACAAAATGCATACACAATGCGTACCATGCTCGGGGTCGAGCCCGATCCGTCGGTCTCAGACGAATCATCTGTTTCTGGATCTGATCAGCAGCTGCAGCAGCAGCCCGGGCCGCAGTCATTGCGCAGGCAGGGTACGATCTCCGATGCCGAGTCGCGCAGCGGCGACCTTGCTCTCGAACGCAGCGAGCGCGGGAAATGGTATTATACATATGCGTCTGATCCCTCCAACTCGACGTCTGCATCGCTTAACGGCGCGTTCAACCAAGCCGTTACCGACGAGCCGGAGCAAATGCCTGTACCACCTGGAGCATCCCAGCGCGGATTGGACTGGATTGTTGCGCAGCAGCATCAACCCCCATCCAAAACTTCTTCCTCTTCCTCTCGCCCTCTTCCCGCTACACCGCCCGCGCTCCCTCCTCGTCGACCGGCCGTCAATCCGGCAGACTATCCCGACATCCCACCCGAGGTACTTCAATTCGTTGTCCCCGAACACCAGCTTCTAGTCGAGACCCCAGAACGAGTAACGGACTGTTCAGCGTGCGGTGTCGTGCTCGATTCATTCCGCTACGTCTGCTCAACATGTGGCGAAAAGCCGTCTAGGCCGGCAGGACTGCCTGAGAGTCCAAAGACGGTCATTGGCAAGGGCAAGGCGAGGGCCGTGTCCGATCCGTTTGGAGACGAATGGGCCACGAACGGAAACGGTGGGCATACCTACCCGCCCCGAGATCGGGACCATGGTCAACCGAACCAAGGCGGGTGGACGACGTCTGAGGACTATGTCCGGCGCAACCCTCAACGACCAGCTCCAGTTCCTCATCATGCTCACCATGCACACACCTCTCCCCACCCGGCAAATGGGCGCCATCATCCCCCAATCCATACGCTCAGCTCTCCGTCTCCTCGTCATCTAGGATCATCCTCCCCTGCCTCCTCGCCTTCATCCAGCTCGGGATCGGGTTTCGAGCAAGGATACGAGCTTTGCGTCGAGTGTATTGAAGTTGCCGGTGTGGTGCATGCGGCCGAGAGCGCCAGCTTGGCAAGTTCAAGTACGAGTGGGAGCAGTACGACGCTTGTGAATGGTGAGTTGCACTTGGGTCACTGTATAATTTCCCTATTTTTCTACCTATCCGTTCTTCTTGATTCTCCTCCCTTACCTTGCCTATCTTCGTGCCTGAGCAAGGGAAGGGAAGAGCTGGTTATTGCCTCGAAATGTCCGGTGTGGCAAATATATCCAGGGTCACCTCCCTCTAGTCCTTCGCTTTTGACGCAAATAGCCTTTCGATGTTGCACACGTCTAGACCGTGGCCACGTAGTTAGTGTCACTCCGACGTGTACAGCTTCGTGGCGCATTTCATGTCAAGAGCAGGTTTGAAGTGGATGTTCCCGTGGCGTAAAGGCTCCAGCTCACTGTCACATGGTGCATTTCAAAGTGGCAGACCGGAGTTGGACAAGCACGAGGCACGATAGCCTATGCGACCACCATTGAATGCGCATAGGAGATTAATTCAGCCTGAACCTAACACTTATTCCAAGATTGAATTGTACTGAGGATTATTCTGTAGGACGAGACGGGGTTCTGAGCAGACGAAAGCAGAGGACCGGAAAGCGCCATGCGTACATCGAGAAAGTCTGGGGTGCCGGTGGATGGAAAGACGTTGGTAAGTGTATGCTGCGGCTATTCATTATCAAATTGTAATTCTGACACATCCATCTTAGAGCAAGATGCTGCATTCTCTTGCAGCCACTGCAAGAAGACGGTGGACATCAAACCCCACAAGTGTAAGCTCCCTCTTTTCTGTTTTCACTTTACTTGTTTTGTCCTAGTTGTTGCTGGGGCGTGAGAGCTGTCATCCTCGCAACATGGGTCATCACACACTTGATCATAAGCTGGCATGATGGGCGAGGTATATCCCCGATTGCATAGCAATTGGCTTTATCACTGTGTCCCGCTAGGGCTCAGTTACCCGGTCGTTGTCTAGCGAAACACGCTTGGGCATAGTTCGACTTGGCTGGATCAATAGTTGCGGCAAGTAACTCTGGCGCTTCCATAGTGATCTTACCAAAACGTTATTGCTATTACCCTCTTCCACTCTCCCCGCCAAGCCGCCATCTTTGTTCTGATGGTCTTCGTCTCGCTTGAGCTTGCCGTGCTGGAATGTATGGGCGCTCCTACTGTCTGTGCGCTGCGCTTCCCACGACTAGCTCCGTTTTGATCCACAAGTGTCGGTGTGAGTGCTTACTTTTGTGAGCAGGTGCATCATGCAACAATTTCAGCCTTTGCTTCGAGTGCTATAGGTGTGTAGGCTATTTCTTAATTTCTTCTACAAGCTCTCTCGGGAAGCCTTTAGACTCAGAGCCGCGCCACGGCCTAATACCAAATCAGTTTGGCCGGTCATTTAGCCACCATTTAATACTCTCTGCCACCCTGTCGCTAGCATACATCTAACTGGCCTTTCTTAGCCAAGTGCATGATATCCACCCGATTCATGCCTTTCTCGTCATTCCCGTCAAATCAGTTGAACATTTACCACATCCAACCGCTCGATTCAGCATCGATTCCCAGGAACAATGTGAGTACATCATGACCTTATCACCTTGGGTGGTGTTTCCATTAGGATTCACTTACTAAACTTATAAAATTTCAATAGCATTGCAGCACCAAGGTGTTCTATGTTCTCAGTAAGTAAACTATACTTTCGAATTCCGACCTCCTGAATCAGCCTAGCGGCCGTTCCGCCATTAATTGTACATGTGCGCCCCTGCCCGAGAACGCCTCGGCTGTGCTGAAATGGCGGGTTATCTTGCTCTGGGCTGCTCTGAGCGCTCGAGGCTTGTTGCATACATCTCACCTCGACGCTCGATCCCCCCAACCCTTCCTTTCGGCCCTGTCTCCCACCTTTCATATTGCTGAAGTGTCCATGGCGATTGGGCTACGTTCAATGCATGAATATTAATGCTGACACACCTCCCATACAGTTGTCTACAGACAATTATTGGTGCTCGCTTCCACTGTGCGGTATGTCCTAGCGTGGATATTTGCGCAAACTGCGAGTCGGCTGGTCTCGCCCCGCCCGATGGTGACCATGACTCTTCGCATATTATGATCAAGGTGAGTCTACGGTTTGAGGTTTTCTGGCAGCTGAAGGGGGGATGTTGGTTGGAAAGTCTGGAACTGGGGTGGAACGGCTAAAGTCTCGCGGGCAGACGTGAATGCCGAGTACTGGTTGGAACGCTAGGACCTGGGTAGAATGACGAAGCTGCTGCTTGTCAAAGTAATGGATGGAGCATGGAACAGCCAGAATGGGTAGAGTGATGGGCTGGGGGTTATCGGCCTTGGGCACCTGGCATTTCCTTTAGTCGTTGGGCTAAAGTATCGCCCGGGTCATGCCGATGGGTTGGCCCAGATGAACTGGTTGAAGCTGCGAAGAAGAAGGGCGACCATGGGTTGCTCATCTCATATCGACCAATGGAGCAAAAGAGTATCAGGACTCATGGGCTACGCGCATTCAGTTGGTGCACATACCTGGATGTGATTGATTGATGTCGGGGGAATATGCTTGCCGCTTGCCGTTGGTTGGGTCGGCACTAGCGACCCAAACTTTTTGGTGATCGCCTGTGAGCCCCATTTGTCGAAGCTCGTGTGCGCTCACGAGTCTGCCCGGAGCCGCCCGAGGGATCCCCATGAGCCTAACTCGACCAAAATCCTGTGATGACTGGAGCTCGCTAACTTTTTTTGCCCATGATCCTCTATTTGAACAGATCCCCTATCCACTCGACAACCGGGAAGTGACTGACGCCAGCCGGCGGGCCCTCGACCTCTGGGACTCTCGTGATGGACCAGCGTTGGGTGTCCATCGTCCTCGGGCGAATTCTGTGGGTTCGACCCAAGCTCGGACCGTACTCGGATCCTCCGTGAAAGATATTGTACATGATCATCATATCTTGTGCAGGGGGTGTAACGTGGTGCGTGGTGCGGTTTGTATTATAAAGTTAACGTGTAGCTGATTTAGATTTGGCTCTTATTTGTGTTTGGATATACAGTCGATAAAGGGTGTTAGGTATCAATGTGCAACATGCCCTTCACTCCCGACATCGTATAATTTGGTATGCGGACTCTCATGCCTGAATTTATCATTTCATCTATCTGGATCCCTGCCCCTCGTTCCTTGCAAACCGTGCACCCCTCCTTTCATTTCGCTCCATGCCCTCCGACATGATTCCTTGAGCTTATTTTTTCCCTGTCTGAGCGGCCACTAATTGTTGCTCGCTCCTCGGTTTTGCAGTGCTTCCAATGCGAGCAGAAGTCGCATTTGATTCATGATCCATACCATGTGTTCTTGAAACTTCCTCGCCCAGTAGACCGACCTATCGAAAGTCCACGTTCGGTCATTCCAATTGTGTAGGTGACCAACGTTTATTGCTCGAGCACAACGTCTTAATATGATCTTCCTATGTATAGGTACAGCGAACCAGCAGGGGGTGGGCATCGAGGACTTGACCCACGAGGTGAGTAGATCCCATGTGTCGTATTCGCTTTTCGTTCGGAGCCTAATCTGCTCTTTGTGAAGCCTACCTTCAAATGCTTGATCACCAAAATGCGTTGTGCGATCTATGCAGCACCCATATCATTGGCGAATGGTTCCGATGCATCACTTGTGGCAAAGACTACTGCGACGAATGTGAAGCAATTGGCGGACACCCTTCAACACACATATTTGCTGTTTTCAAATCTAAGGTACGCCATTTCGAGCGGCGTTTCTCCCCCAGAAGTGGGTCTGAAACTAAATCAAACTCTTGCGTTCGTAGGTTGATACGAATCGGATTGGCGCGATCACCGACCTTAATCTGAGTACGCCACCACCTATCTGGCCACACGAGGTGTATCTAGCGTGAGATTGTTCTCGGGCCATCATGATCATCGAGTGCCGAGCGAGGGGCGCTGGAAATTGCCGTATGGCTAGGAGATCGCCAGATGCCGAAACTATGGCAGCGTTATGTCCGAACAAGGTATTGGATATTTGCGTGAATGTATTGTACGTCTGTGCGGAAGAAAAAATCTAGCCCTTCTTGAAACCTTGCGTGCACAAACAAGACGTCGCATTAGACATGAAGCGTTAGAATAATGTAATAGGACATACCCAAACGGCGCCTCTCATAGAATAGATCCGTCCTGCTGGCCCCAAGATTGACGATTTTCGGGCAGCCGTCACGGTCCTTTTCAAGTCGGGTGCACTCAGCACAATAGTACGCGTCGGAGATTCCTGTATACGCTATCAGAGCAAAATCTTGCTCGGAAGGACACGTGTACTCACCGGGTGAGCCACAAATAATACAGCGCCCACCGTAGGTACCGAAATTACACTCGTCGCAAATCCGCACCAGTGTCTCCGGCCTGACGTACGAGTCGCAAACCGGGCTAGCAAACAAGCAGTCATTGGTTTTTACATACTAAAAAAAATCGCGTAAGACAACAAGACCCTTCCGTACCATTTCCCGTCACATTTCTCGCATAAACGGCCAATGGCTAAACGCGCGGGGGGGTCAAACGTGTGTTTCCGTCCTAAGTTGGGTACATACCGATGCCCACCTGCCGCCTGCACATTATCAAGTCTATACCCAGTTAAGCGGGCGTTTTCCCTCGCGATTCAGTGTAAGCCTCACCTGGGTGGTGTTTAGACATCGTGGCAACTGATGGAGCTGAGGTGGTCGTAAGAAAGATTCGTGGCTAAACCACAAGCGCTAGAAAGGTTTGTTCAAGCGCTTACAGTCTGCTCACCCTGACTCACTAATCAACTTCAGATAAGCAACTTCCTTTTCGGGTTTTTTTAGTATTCACACGAACATCCTTCTGTTTTGCGTGTTCGATTAGAGTCAGGATATACGGTTCTTAGAGCTTGAGCCACGTTTGGGTGCACCGCATGTATCAACACGGCCCAGCGATTCGCATGATAGACTATCGCTTGAGGAGCCATGGAATACACATTGCATGCTACTTTCTAGCGACGGGAAGCCTAATGTGTAGCATACATACTATTCAGAAACACAGCATAACAGATGCGCGATCGAGGCGCTGCTTGCGTGCGATACCCCGGTCTAATTGGGATGTATCGGTCGTCTGAAATAGTTTACGTTACCCACGAGCCATATGCAGCGTGTCAAGTGTGCTGCTACGTACATGGCTGATCTCCGGTTAAGGTCTCTCCATCTGTGATCGACCCGAACACGACCAGTACCACGAGGAAATACGGAGAAACCAGCTCCATACGAGCATTCCAGCAGGTTCCTCCCCACAGAGCCCTTACTTGAGGTCTTCTGTCGCCGCCTCTTTGCTCCCGAGCTCTGACAGGTCTCGCGAGCCAAAAGCAAAATTTTCAATCTTTGGTACGTATCAGATGCGCGGGTCCAGGCCAGAGCGTAGTGACGCGTGGGCTTCTGAAGCACCCGCGAAAAGCCACCGCGTGATTACACAGTGCCTATAACCACGATTCCTCTGGTTTGGTGCTTCCGGATACTCTTCTATTGGTCGAGACGGCCGATGATTGAGCAACTATGCCATAGACGTAAGTCGGCGCCCAAAACCATGAGCTCTCTACCGAAGGCGTTGCAGCGCCGGACATGACCCGCTCCTCCGGCCAATAGAGGACTAAACATGTGCTTGTCTCTACCACCCATTGAGTGCTCCATATATAAGCCCCGCGGGCACCAAGGAGACATGATCGATGCTCCTTTTCACAAGCACGTCCTGATAGCTGCAGCACTCGTTTAACCATATTACGTCCCCTCGCTAGTTGACCTTGCCAATGCCGTCTGATCCTCCTCAGGCTACCCCCTTGATTCATCACCTTTGTGAGATTTGTGGCGAGCCTACTACACTCTGGTACGACCTCTCTTTATGCTATTGGATGGTGATAATGACCTATTGACCGCCCTGCTGCTTGTCTAATACACCGTTGGAAAATTCAGGTGTAGCCGCTGTCGGTCAGTTTGGTACTGCTGTTCAGATCACCTCGAACAAGACTGGAACGAGCACCGGCACAACTGTCGCCCAGTGCAATCCGGAAGCAGCGATCCAGAAGGCGATGAGAGTTCGGTTGCCACTGCGCAATACACCCGCCAGGTACGTTTATGCGCTCCGCTGTTAAATTCAAACTCATTTTTTCCTCCCTACTATTAAAACACCCTTTTCTATACTTATCACTACGGCGCACATACCAGAGCATCATTGGAATACTCTTTCCTCCGGACGAAGACCGACCCAGGCTGATCCAGCTCGACTGCCGAGCTAGAATTGACAACGCAACGGGTGGACCATTGGCCTGGCAGCCCGTAGTCCAACCGGTCGTTGCCGACGAACATCCCTCCCAGGTTGTCCTTGAGCAAGGGGTAAGGCCGCCCAAAGCCTTGTTCTGCTCACTTCGGAGCGGGTTGAAACATTTGAATTCGCAGATCGCTGGGGACAATCTTCGTTTCCCCATTCAACTCTGGTCCCGAGCAACATTTTTGAATGACGGGAGCCCTATTAATCGATCAATATATCGGTTGACAAAAGGGCAAGCTCGATACCCTTGGAAGGGGCCATTTGTAGCGCTCAAGTTCAGGTAAGACTTTTTTGGCTCGAGATAGTGCTACCCCTCACTCTTGCTGGGTGCCCCGCAGTGGAACACGTAGGCAGGGCTACGTTGACATGTCCTTGAATGATCTTCCAGCCCTTGTCAGTCACTTCCTACAAGTAAAAACGGCATAGTCTCCCCCACATCGATAGAGGGATCCATGGCTACTTTTGACCTGCTTTGTTTATTTCTTGGTCTGGCGCCGGCGCGAGACATTCGGCGCAACCTCGCATAGATGTGTACATTTAGGTGTATTTAAATAGGAAGTGCCGGCATAGAGTCAAATCCAGCATATAGCATACACTCATTGTGATGACATGATGACATCAACCGCGTGAAAATCGCGCCACAATTAACTCGGTCCGAGTGCTGCTACAGGCATTACACAAATTGGGAGGTACAGCGCGTATAACTTGTAAACCCCGCAGCCATTCATTACACGTCACCATCAGTTCAGCCGAGGTTGTTCTGTACTTGAAGCGGCCCGGCTCCGGGCCCCTGACCTTGCTTCTGCACAAGGGCGCTCAAGTATAACCAATGATCTCGTTTTTGTGACGCATTCACAGTGGGCGGCGACGCGAGTCCAGTTCGATTAGTCTCATCACCTACAATTGTTTATGTACACTCGATCAAGGCTTCGTCCTTCACGCTCGCCTTCGCTATCCATACGTATGTAGCCACAATGTGTAACCTACACTGCCCCGCAAAATGATTGACCCACGTGACCCAGAAACGCGATAGCACCCGCAGTGCAGCGAGAGCGATTGCTCTGCGCATGTAAATAATGGTGTAGAGTACTGCACCATACAGCTGTCGATTGAGAAAAGAAATCGCGTAAATCTATGATCAGATGCTGAAAACCGGCCAGAACAGCACCTAGAAGTGGGTCAATCATTTTGCCCGAGCTCATTTGCCCCAAAACACCAGTTGAGTTCCACAGCAAATACTGGGAGGAAAAAATCCCAAAAATCATGTAGCTAGTCAGTCTGTTGTAGGTGCATTAACGCATACCTCGAACGCTCGGATTCAGTGATTTGAATCTGCGGCAAAAGAGGTTGATTATAAGAGGTATTGATTCATAGCTCTCTAGCCTACTTATAAAGCTGCCTGCATACATTAGGAGAAGTTGTGGAGAAGTACCTTTTGTACTAAATAGCTCATTCGCTGTGCGTTTTTGACTGTGCACATAAGAGTCAGAGCCGGATAAGCAAAATGTCCGCTGTACCCCCCTAAACAAATGCACTGAAGCGAACCGCTAACGCGGCGCATAGACTCGTAAATGTGCGTGCACACGAATCATATGCTATTCCGTACTTCTGCCAAGTTTCGGCCCAACACGCTCAATACTACAAGTCCTACATATTGATCATATTCAAAATGACACACTAGAGGGCCATTATCCTATAAAAATATCGTCAAACCTACCGTTTGAGCATTGTGCCATATGTAGGACTTGTAGTATTGAGCGTGTTGGGCCGAAACTTGGCAGAAGTACGGAATAGCATATGATTCGTGTGCACGCACATTTACGAGTCTATGCGCCGCGTTAGCGGTTCGCTTCAGTGCATTTGTTTAGGGGGGTACAGCGGACATTTTGCTTATCCGGCTCTGACTCTTATGTGCACAGTCAAAAACGCACAGCGAATGAGCTATTTAGTACAAAAGGTACTTCTCCACAACTTCTCCTAATGTATGCAGGCAGCTTTATAAGTAGGCTAGAGAGCTATGAATCAATACCTCTTATAATCAACCTCTTTTGCCGCAGATTCAAATCACTGAATCCGAGCGTTCGAGGTATGCGTTAATGCACCTACAACAGACTGACTAGCTACATGATTTTTGGGATTTTTTCCTCCCAGTATTTGCTGTGGAACTCAACTGGTGTTTTGGGGCAAATGAGCTCGGGCAAAATGATTGACCCACTTCTAGGTGCTGTTCTGGCCGGTTTTCAGCATCTGATCATAGATTTACGCGATTTCTTTTCTCAATCGACAGCTGTATGGTGCAGTACTCTACACCATTATTTACATGCGCAGAGCAATCGCTCTCGCTGCACTGCGGGTGCTATCGCGTTTCTGGGTCACGTGGGTCAATCATTTTGCGGGGCAGTGTAAATCACAAACAATAACACTCCTAGTGCACAATCATATCGTATCGACAGGTGCTTATAGTGAAGTGCCTTACGCTTGAGCGTGTACACATGTGTAAAAATTAAAATCAATTGTGGATCGCTGTTTTTTCTCGTGTAGACTATCCATTTAGGAATGGGCTCACTACCGATTTAACTAATAAGACGTGCAATGATCGTAATAGATCTTAATTGCAGGTTACTGCTAGCGGATACCGTACCGTTCTATACCGTGGGAACTTCGAGGTACCGAAGCGCTGAGGTCACGGGATTGCACGTTTGAGCGTGTCGAATTCAGAGGGGGGGAGTGACCTTGCAGAAGCAAGGTGATGTTCATCAATAACATTCTTTTTTACTAGAACACATATTCCCACGCGTTTAGCTCGGTTTATCTATCTATACCCGAGTGCCATAGACATCCTTGGGCTCAACTCCCGCTTGCCCTTTGGCAACGTTGGCCTCTCCCCACCTGCAAGGTGATAAGTAAACGAAAGGCTGAGCCAAAAGTTTGTACTTACTTGCGAATACGAATAGATTCGATTTGGATGAATCCGGTAGTATCAGTCGGCTCAAATCCTCCGAGCTCGTCCATAGAAGATTGGCGTGCGTCGTACAAGCCCTATTGAATTGAAGTGTGTATCCTTGATGGCATCAAGGAAAGTAGGGAAGCTTACCTCGTTGGAATAGCGGCCTTCAACGATTACGTTGCCCTTGTACAGCTTGAGACGAACGACACCATTGACCGTTCGTTGACTAGCAGGGATAGAGGCAGTTACAAACTCGCGTTCTGGGCTGAAAAAGTATCCGTTGTATAGGATTTGGCTGAGTTGGACAGTAACAAATTGGTCACGCAAGGCGCGGACATTTCGGTCCAAAGTCAAGCCTTCGATATCCATATGAGCGACACGAAGAATGCTTGCCGCAGGTGACTCGTAGCAACCACGAGACTTGACTCCGATAAAACGGTTCTCTACGATGTCGATGCGTCCGATCCCATGTTTACGCGCGAGTGCATTAAGGGCAAGGAATATTTCGACAGCGTCAGTGTAGGTGTTGCTACCGTGAGTAACCTTGACCGGTAGGCCTGTCTTAAACTCGATCGAGATTTGTTCAGGTTCGGAAGGTGCAGTCTCGGGAGATGTGGTAAGTTTCCACATGTCCGCCGGCGGAGTGGTATTAGGGTCCTCCAAGATCCCCGCCTCATAGGAGATATGGAACAGATTTTCGTCTAGCATTAATACAGGTCAGCATTGATACATCGCTATGAGAAATTGAATTACCGGTTGACCAGGGCTTGGCTGCTGTTTGGGCAACCGGAATGTTGTTTTGGGACGCATACTCGAGGAGAGCAGACCGTCCAGCAAACCGCTGATAGAAGGCTAAGCAGATTTCAATAAGCAGTGAGCAAATAAAGAAAAATCAAGCAGTACATACCAGGAATCCTCCATGGTGCAATAACTTTGATACCAGGCTTGAGTCCGTAAAAGGCGAGTTCAAACCGAACTTGATCATTTCCCTTGCCAGTGCAACCATGGGAAACGAAACTGCAGATATTTAAGAAGTGCCATAAGATATTCGAGTCGACTCTACTCACTCGCAACCTTCGCGGTCCGCTACGGCGATCATGCCGCGAGCAATGACGGGCCGGGCCAGCGAAGTCCCCAAAAGATAAACACCCTAGAACACAGCAAACCGTTGGTGATCTACCTGATAGTAGCGATAGGCTTACCTCATAGATACAGTTGGCCTGAACTGCGGGGTAGATCAGCTCGGTAACAAACTCGCGCTTCATATCCTATGGTACATAAGTTAGTATGTTGTATCCCGCTGGGATAGGTCCACAAACACCTCAAGGAAGAACTTTTTCGCGCCAACAGCCAAGGCTTTCTTCTCTGCTGCGGCAAAGTCCTAGACCGAATGCTCAGATGTTTAGAGTATCAAGCGTTGCTAATTTGCCATACCTCCTCTTGACCGACGTCTGCCATGAAAGCATACACTTCATACCCCTCTTCTATCAACCACGCCAAAATACAGGAAGTATCTAGAGCCAGTATGAGTGACCGACATCTTCCACTCATATCTTAACCTACCAAGGCCGCCGGAGTATGCAAGCAAGACTCTGCCTTTAGATTGAGATGCCATGGTATACGACTGTGGGTGAGATGATGGGCGGGAATAAGAGTTTTCGATCGGACGAGTCAGAGTTTTAAATCACGGCTGATCAAATGAATCGGCCTTCGGATTTGGAAAATTGAACATAGCCGCGGTGGAGATGGCTGTTTATCTTGGCGCGATATCGGATATTGGTGTTTACCAGAGCAGTGGCTATATGCTGAGCGCAATAACAGCTGATCATCACTATGAGTTCCTGCACAGGAATCTGAGAGCCAGGCAAACTGGCTGTAGCGGCGCCAGATGCCGGGTGATTAACCAAGATCATTGTTTCATTGATTCCCTTTTGAGCATTTATCTGCTTGTTCTTGATTGGACAGGTATAACGTTACCTAAGCGCTACTCTGCTGGTTCATGATGTTGATGATGAAATCATGATTTATATCGCCTCTGACGAGTATTATCTAACGTCTGGCTATCATATCGTCACCAGCACCTCCGGCCGACCACCACTAGATCTAACGAAATGGGCCATCTTTTCACAGTTGCTACGTAGGCTAGCAATCATCAAACACATCTCATACTAATCTAATTAATTTCGCAGATGGTCAGGGTGTTCATGATACCATCACAGTTTGCTAATAGAAAGTTGGCTGTAGCTCCCTCAACCAATGGGCATTGGACTTTCAAGTACGTGTCAATGATTAGACTCGGATGCGATGACACACATAACGTTATCCAAGGGCAATTATGAGCGCATCATGGAAAGTATTCGGTTATCGAAAGAGCGAGGTGCGACGCTGAGAGTTGGGCCTGAGCTTGAAATACCGTGAGTGGGCCAAGAAAAGTGGGACATATGCCTAACCAGGGATACTAGGGGGTATGGGTGCCTGGACCATTTCCTGGAAGGTATCCCCTGTTGCCTTATTTTACTTAAACCCATGATTGTTTTGTGTGTCCAGGTGATACAGTCCTTCATTCATGGGAGATACTTGGGCGTATTCTCCAATCTGAGGACTCGGAGGGCATTCTGTGCGACATTGGCATGTAGGTGGTTCAAATTTGAACATCTTCATCGACTAACGGTAAATAGGCCCATCATTCACAAAAATGTGCTATATAATTGTCGGGTTATCATCCACAACAAAAAGATCATTCTGATACGCCCAAAGATGTGGATGGCAAACGACGGAAATTATCGAGAACTCAGGTACTTCACACCATGGCGGAAACATAGGGAAACAGAGGAGCATTATCTCCCCCGAATGATACAATCGATAACCGGACAGGTGGGTTCCGCCCCTAAGGTTGTGATCGGATATTGAGGCCCCTTCACCTAGGTCAAGGTACCCTTCGGGGACGCTGTAGTCAGTACATTGGATACCTGTGTAGGGGTTGAGCTTTGTGAAGAACTCTTCACCCCAGCAAGGTAGTTTCTTTGAATCACCGGTATTTGCTGCCACTGATATAGTGCCAAAAGTCCGCATATCCTTATGGGCCTAGATGGAGTCGAAATATTTACGAATTCCAGTGGCAGTCACCACGAGTTGCGCAAGCTATATACTCGCATTGAGCTTATTAAAGAAGCCACTCTTAAGGTGGGCTACCCAGACCAGAGAAACCCTGGCTCCCATTTCCTTTGGAACTAGCTGAATTACCCCTTTCTGCTAGCTCGGGGGGATCTACCTGTACGCGAATCAGCAAGGATGCGATGGCGACCGCCTATACTACGACGGGTGTGCTATGATTGCGGTAAACGGCAGAATAGTCGCACAAGGTTCTCAGTTTTCACTTTCAGACGTGGAGGTAGTCAGTGCCACTGTGGACATCGAGGATGTCCGAGCTCACAGGATCAAAAGCAGCCGCAGCATGCAGGCTGCTACTGCTGAACGGTACCCACGCATCGAGGTTCCGATGCCACTCTCTAGGAACAATGATTTTTCACTGCTTAATACGGATGCGATCCGAGAGTTCACCGTTCAATATCATCGGCCTGAAGAGGAAATTGCGTGCGTTGATCTTTCAATCCCATCTGCCGTAAGACGATCTAAGTGATTTACAGTTTAGGTCCAGCATGCTGGCTTTGGGATTATCTACGAAGGTCTCGAACGCAGGGCTACTTTGTTCCACTCAGTGGGGGGATCGACAGCTGCGCTACTGCCGTTATCGTGTATTCGATGAGCCGCCTTGTGGTCGCAGCGGCGAACCAAGGGAGTGAGTCTATGCTACCCGCTGCACAGTTCCCCTATCTAATCCCCCACAGATACGCAGGTTATTTCAGATGCACGCAGAATGTGCGGCGAGCCAGAAGGCTCGAGCTACACCCCCACCGATCCCCGGGAGTTCACAAGTCGCATATTCCACACGTGCTACATGGGCACGGAAAACTCCAGCAGCGATACCAGGAATCGCGCTAAACTATTAAGCGAATCTATTGGAAGGTGAGCTCCAAACTTACTTTTAACTTATAGTTACAACAACGCCACTTTTCATGTTAAGCTATCACGTTGACCTCAATATGGATACGCTGGTCACCGCTGTCCGCAACCTTTTTGCCGTAGTCACTGGTCATCGACCCCAATTTCGCGCCCATGGAGGCTCTAGTGCTGAAAACCTAGCACTTCAAAATATCCAGGTCTGTAATCCAGAAATTCGCCGAGCGCTTCGCTTGGAAGTTGCTGAGCGGCAATGTATGTAGGCACGGCTGCGGATGGTGCTTGCATATCTTTTTGCGCAGCTTTTACCATGGGTCCGTGGAAAGACGGGGGGATTGCTAGTGTTAGGAAGCGCAAATGTAGATGAAAGGTGAGGTACATGCGGCAAAGACGTTGCATATGGTCGCTTACTCGATGCCCTAGTCTCCGAGGTTACCTTACCAAGTACGATTGTTCGTCAGGCAAGTCCCTATGCCCCTTCGTCAACATCCCACGCGTTGGACGAGCACTCCACTCATGAAAAATTTCACTTAGCCGACATCAATCCTATTGGAGGTATCAGCAAGACCGACCTCAAGAAGTTCATTGTATATGCACAAGATCAGTTTGACTTGCCGGTCCTGAAGAGGTAAGTCCCGGTCGACTCGGCTATACCCACTAAGTATTTTTTGCTAGTTTCATCGACGCCGTTCCGACAGCTGAGCTCGAACCGATCACTGAAACATACGTTCAGTCCGATGAAGTGAGTTGACAACGCGTCCTGACAATGATCATAAAATCTAAATGGAGCATATAGGCCGATATGGGCATGACATATGACGAATTATCCGTCTTTGGGCGGCTAAGGAAGGTCGAAAAATGCGGACCGTACAGCATGTTCTGCAAGTTAGTTCAAGAGTGGGGAGGTGTCCTCTCACCCACACAGGCAAGTGGTTCGGTGATTTGCTGGCGTGAATGCTTTGATGACGTGGGTGAATACAGATCGCAGACAAAGTCAAGCTATTCTTTTTCGAGCATGCTCGTAACCGACACAAGATGACCACGCTCACCCCATCTTACCACGCGGTGAGTTTCTGACAGAACAATCGGGGTTATCCGCTGACCCTTCGCAACCGGCACCGTAGGAGAACTACAGCCCGGATGATAACCGTACGTATTTTAAGTGTTGGCTCGTTGAGTTCCTTTTCGAGCGCCCGATCAACTAGGTTTTGACCTTCGACCATTCCTCTACAATGTGCGATTCCCCTTCCAATTTGCAAAGATCGATGAAACTGCAAAGAACCTTCCAAACAAGTCTAGTATACAGGATGCAGGTAAAAAACAGGAATGAAAGCTGGGATGTACTGTGTTGGAATGAACGAGGGTACTGAAAACTATCGCTGGAGGAACATTGCCTAAACCGAAGAATCTGGGGTTTGCACATGTAAATAGACTTAAAGAACAAAGACTGACCAATACTGATTGCGCTGCGACTTTCTTCATGATTGTGGGTTTTTCGGCTGGAGTTGCCCCAGGATGTATGCTCAGCTGCGGGTTCAGATCGTGAAATTGGGTACATACGGTCTGTAAGCTGCTCATCCTTGACCTTCCGACGACAACTCTCCATGATTTCAGATACGGCCGAGCGGTCCAGGTCGTCTCGAGCCTTCATCAAAGCCTCAACGAACGCAAGATTGGGTCCGTGTTGCTGGGCAAACGGCCAAAACGACAGGAACACCATGCCTTGAGAAGCGGTGAGCAACGAGAGTATTTGATCCATGATGTCGAAATTAGCATCGAGTTCCTGCGGAGCTTTGTACCGCTTGAAGAGATCGAATGCATCTGCGATATCTTCGCGCAACCGGTCCGAGGCAGCGGGCATACGCAGCTTGGTCGCTCGGCGGAGTGCGGTCAGGTAGGTTGACAAAAACACATCGATGAGATCCTCCACCAAGATCTCGAAAATAGAGGGATTCAAGAAGCTCTGGTAATCGTCCGCATAGTCTTGGATTGTTAGGAGAATTTGGGACACGCCTCCCTCGTACCATTCCGGCGCCGCGAAAAGTTTCTTTGTAGCTGGTTTGAGGTCGTTGAAAATCAAGTCGATGAGAACTTGTGTGCATTTCTTCGCAACATCGAGGTACCCGTTGATCGCGTCGTCCAGCCTCTCGGCTATCACTTTAGCGTACTTCTCGTTGACCCGTTCCTCCAGGCGCGTTGAAAGGGTTTCAGCATAGTTAGCTGATTTGATCTGGTCATTCGCAAGCGCAATCACGTATTCGGCAAATCCCCCTGGAGCATCTTCAGGCTTGTCAACTAAGCGACGATATTCGGTCTCAAGGAGTTTAGTCCACTGTGCTTGGAGCGAAGTCATGACGCGCGCTGACTCCGCCACTACGCTCGCTAGAACTGCGCCTTGCCCACTTTCTACAGCGGCGTCGGCATATTGGTTGACCATCTGGAAGAAGTCGACAGGGCCCCTCATTCCGTAGAGCCCCTCTGGATCAGTCTCCGGAGGTTGCCCGCGCCGAGTGAATTCGTCGATTTCGGATTGCATGAGATTCGCGGTGAGGGTGTCCAGCCGTGAGACAATGAGTTTGACATAGTCGTCGATAAGCTCCTGCTCTTTTCCGCCCAGTAGGGGAGGTTGCACCCACTCGGGTGGAATCTCGATTTCCAGCTCAGCCTGAAGTCTTTTGAAGAACTGTTTATATTCCCGCTTGACGAAAGCGTGGAGGCGAAGCACGACACTGGCTTCGGGATTAGACGAAACAATGGCCTGCAGAGATTCGTCAAGGAACTTGTGGTAGTTTTTCACAAAGAGCGCCCAGATTTCGTAGTCAGGAGGAAAGCAAGGCACAACTTCGTCAAACACTTGGATAAGGTCGACTAGCATCCAATCTGAGAGACCTTCGATATAAGCAATAGTATCGCCCTGTTCTGCTTGCTGACGAACAGCAAATGTTTCCTGTATCGACTGACGGATTCGCTTCATCACTTCAGAACGATAATGTTTGAAGACACGGGCGTTAGCCAGCATAGACTTAAACTTGGAAGCAGCATCAAGGTTAGCAGCTTTCTTGACTAGTTTGATTGCGATCGCCTGGTCGTCCCAAGTAAGTATCGCTGAGTGTTATTGGACATAGCAACGCACCTTTTCGTCTTCACGCCCTTCGATTTCACATATTTTTATTAGCCTTACAATCACCCCAGGATTACGTGCCCGAACTATAGGCAAGACGTTTGAGCCTAATTCAAAGATGTACTCATCGAACGACTTGGAAAGTTTATTCAGACGTTCAAAGTGTCGCGCGAGGGTTTTGCGTGCATCAGCGTCGGCGGATTTGGCTTGGTGAGTGGTCTGGTTTCGAAAGGCTTCTAGTTGATTTAGTTGAAAGTGAACCGCAAGTAGATTGGGTGCAGGACCGAGGATGTCTTGTCTATCGAGCATAAGCATATCTTCAACCATGTCGATTTTCGCATGCATGCTCAGCAAATTATTGACCATTTCTTCTGTTTGGGAAAAGTTTCGATGGACAACTGATACCTGTCCGTGTTTGATGTTTGTTAGTATGCTCCCGCGATGCTCAAGCCATGGGCTCACTCGACTGATCTGGTCGAACGTTGGCACTTCGTTGCGTGGATCACTGCATTTTCTGTCAATGGTGCCCATCTCATCCTTGATTCCCTGCACGTTGGCACGCGTGCTGAGTAGTTTTCGTAGACCATCAGCAGTCGCAGTGAGTTGTTCGCGCACACCACTCTTCAGTTTCGCGTCTATTGAAGCCTTTTCTTTTTCGAGCTTGTTTCGAAACGCAGCGATTTTTAGGAGATCATCAGGAGACTGGAGTACTTCGCCAACAGCTTGGGCAGCGGATTGCATGGACCACAGAACCTAAGAGGGTAGTCACAAGTCGTAAACGTGATGGCGGTGGTGATGATGAGAGTGTGACCAGCCGGATCCTACGAAGATAGCGCAATAACAACAGTTTACCACCGGTAATGTCATGATCAAATCTATTGTTACAGCACATCACTCGGATCACGGATAAAGGAGAGCGCTATGCGGGCACAATGCTAGTAGTCCAAACCGAAGATACAAAGTATAGGATATACGAAAAACAGGGACATAAAGGGGTCATTTTGTTAGCTGAGCTCATTCCGCTGCCATTTCTTCGTCTGCTTCTCCTTGAGCATCAAGCCTCCCGAAAGTCCACTGAGGATCCATAACCTCTGCAAGAAGCTCATTACGCTCCTCCTGATCTTCAGCGGCGATTGGAATGTGAGAAAGTTTAATAATATCCCATTTATCTGAATAATCGATTTCTTGCCCTTTCTGTAAACCCGTGGGCGTCAGGGGACCGTCAGACGAAGTAAGATTTACAACAAAACTCACAATAACCGGCTTTTTCTTAAGGACGATTTTCCGCTCCACGGCCTTGTAATAAGCACCCTGTCTCCTACCCTCGTGTGTCGCTTCAATCCCATCAACACCGTTGGCCGCTCCAGTATGTCCGGCAATGACAGGTGTCCCGTCTGCGTTTAAGCCTGGCCCTTGGTCGATTACAACCAGGAATTCATTTGTAATGTCGTTCTCAATCTTGGCTGACTCGTAGTCTCGCTGGAACTCGAAGTCCGTTGTTTCGTTTGTGAGTGTTGATGTTGGAGCTCGTCGCCTCGCCTTGAAAGCTTCAGCGTGTCTATCTTCTGTAGGTAGATAAAACGAAATGAAGTGCTCATCGTCTTCTGTCTGTTGAGGCCGAAGGATTCCACAATCAAGACGTGGATCAGGTATCTGTGTGTTCCATGTCAGCATTGATCTGCGGATCTGGCTAGCTTGTTGTAGCACACCTCCAGCGGCCTCTCTCCAGGCCTCTCGACGAAGCGAATTTGGAGGTAAGGATTAGCCCAAATATCAACATCGGGCAAGAAGTCGAACGATGAGACCGCTGTAAGAGGTTGTCCGTTTGCGTCTTTTCGGGTTGGATGTGTCAAAGCGTTGAGTGGGGGTAAAGCACTGAAAGATTTTTCAATGACCGCTATTTGAGCTGGCAAAGACGCGTCTACGACCACTTCTTCCTCGAGTGGGCTAAGGCAGCTTTTAGAAGCCATTCAAGGGACTACTGGAATTTACTCACACGTCCGCCGCATTGATTTGTCGAGTCATAGAGCGCGACGCGTATTCCGCACGACGAAGCCATGAGACGTTTGGTTGAGCACTAACACCTGGCGTCGTGGGGCCAGACGCATAGCCGCCCCCGTTTGGCACTGAGCTCAGAGGTGGCTCAAACAATAGATCCACGTCCGCGTCATCCAGCTCGGGGGGCTCCGTTGGATTTAACTCTACAAAGTAGTTGATACCGACCGAACGTTATTGAAACATGTTGGCTATTTACTTACCGGGATAGCTTTCTCTTCCATCCCATAACCCGTCCCACTGAAAGAGATCGAGAGGCATGCCACATTCTGAGTCTACCACCATTGGCAGAGGAGTCTCAGCGGCCAGAGTTGCTGTGAATTCTGGTTTGACATAGCGGTTGGGATGTGTTGGAATATTGAGCAACTTGGGTGGACATGGAGGTGCCGGGAGCGGGTTCGTATACCGAACTTTTACGAGCAGGTCAATTTTTCTGTTGTCAGGCATTCATATCAAAATCTTTTGTTATTTTAAAGTGTCGAGTGTACACTTACCCTTTTTTTGAGCTCATCGTTGACAGTACCAAGTTTGTTATTGGCGTTTCTCACAAGCGCCGTCGGATATAAGGGTATACCCGACTAGCATACGACGCGTCACCCGCGCGTCTCTCTCACTCCCAGTCTCCACTACCTCAAGCATAACCTCCGAGATTCAATCTGCCAAATACCATGGACGAAAGGAGAAAGAATGCGCTCATTGCTTACCGCAATGCAAGTGTATTATTATGCGCACATCACTCGACTAACCTGTATCCTCTATTAACAGAAAATGCGGGATCATGACAAGATGAGCGAGAACCTTAAGGCCCGTACGTCAACTAAACAGACAAATCTTGTATTCATCATAATAGTTCTCTGTTTCAGTACGCTTTACGGGCAAGGATCTGGAGAAGGAGTTCGCCAAAACAGAAGAAGACATCAAAGCCATCCAATCTGTGGGGCAGATCATCGGGGAGGTGCTAAAACAACTCGACGACGAGAAGTGTAAGATACTTCTACAACTCCCGATGGCAGAATATACTTACAAACGTGGGATAGTTATCGTCAAGGCTTCGTCAGGACCTCGATATGTGGTTTCCTTCCGGCCTACACTTCCAGTGGCCAAGTTAAAAGCCGGGACGCGCGTCAGTCTTGACATGACCACTCTAACGATCATGCGCATACTTCCTCGCGAGGTCGATCCTCTGGTATATAACATGAGCCTAGAAGATCCTGGAGGAGCATCTTTCGCTGGAATCGGTGGTCTGGGGGAACAGGTCAGGGAACTCCGAGAGGTAGGTTGCCCGTATTCTACGGACTCATCATAAACGTTGCCTAAACTTCCTATTTAGGTGATCGAGCTCCCTCTTATGAATCCCGAGCTGTTCCTACGAGTAGGTATTACACCTCCCAAAGGCGTACTCCTTTACGGTCCACCCGGAACGGGTAAAACCTTACTCGCTCGAGCTGTTGCCGCCACTCTCAGCACCAACTTCTTGAAAGTTGTCTCATCTGCAATTGTCGACAAGTACATTGGAGAGTCTGCCCGGTTGGTTCGGGAAATGTTTGGTTATGCGCGCGAGCATGAGCCTTGCATCATTTTCATGGACGAGATTGATGCTATTGGCGGCAGACGTTTCTCCGAAGGAACCAGCGCTGATCGAGAGATACAGCGCACGCTTATGGAGCTGCTGAATCAGATGGACGGTTTCGATTCATTGGGAAAAACAAAGCTCATTATGGCAACGAACCGACCAGACACCCTCGATCCCGCTCTTTTGCGACCCGGACGATTGGACAGGAAGATTGAGATCCCGTTGCCGAATGAGCAGGCTCGATTAGAGATTCTTAAGATTCACGCGGCACCGGTGAACAAGCACGGTGATATTGATTATGAGGCAATTGTGAAGGTGCGTTGTGTGAATGTGCCGCATGTATTCATCTCAATTGGATACCGATAGCTCTCCGATGGGTTCAACGGCGCGGATTTACGTAACGTTGTCACAGAGGCAGGGATGTTTGCCATTCGTGATGATCGGTGAGCCCCATTGCGGATGATATGGAACTCATCCCTAACGAAGAGCAGTGACTATGTTACGCAGGAGGACCTCACAAAGGCTGCTAGGAAAGTTTCGGACGCCAAGAAGCACGAGAGTAAGTGTTAATCAACTATTCCGTGGTCGTCACTGACAGTGACGTTCTTTCCCAGCAAAAATGGAGTATTCTATGCAGTAGTGATTCAGCGTTTGATTCCATGTACATTATATTCATCAATGCTATTGTCCTAGAGGCTCAATCGGCAGATGAATAAGCAGATTGCTGTCGGCGCCCGTTACTAGAGGGTATACATACTTCTATAGTGGAGATATTGTTGCCCATCGAAACAACCTATCGCTTTCAACTAAGCATAGGGCACCAAGGGCAAAAACATGAAAAGACTTACGGCCGGTTGATTAATTGCAACTCCCGTCGGCAGGGCCATCCTTCCATCGAGCATCTAGATTGGAGATCCCACAGTCAAATTTCTCTTTCCCCAGCTTTAAGTTGACTTCATTGTGTCTTTCGCACAACCATCTTGATAGGCTATCTCTTCCCAAAACAGCATACTCGGGCGGGTTGGCTTCCATACTTCTTCCAAAATCTTTTGCACAGTAGGAGCAAGGATACAAAGATGGGAGTGCGCGCAAGAGCGAAAGCATGTGCCATTGGTGCTGCTGGCTGGGACGCTCAGGATAGTATGCCGCAGCCGTGTGAAGAAATGTCCATGTGGCTCGACCAAGTTGCTCAGAATCGGCGGGGCAATTGTCTAGCGAGCCAGACGCAGCAGACGCAGCGCCTAGGCCCGCAACCGCGGCATTCTTTTTAGAGCTACTGCGTTGTGCCTTTGTGAATGCTGTAAGGGAGTTGCACGCTCTGCAGGGCTTTCCATCAGGGCCGATAGTAACCCCAGGAGAAGAAGGTTTAGGCTCTTCAGCGACAGGCATGATGGTTAAATGATATGGTTGCGAAACAGCAAGCTGACGAATTTATGAAGAACAAAACCGATACACATGACCATACAAGCAACCACAAGTATCAATAGGTTTATTGGCCCGCACTTAGTTCACGTTCACGGGTTTGATACTTTTTACAAAACATCGCCGCCTCTCTAGACTTTATACGTCCGCGCGAAGCCATCTCCTGTCCGTCCAGTCAGAAATCAGATAGGATAATCATTCCTCGGGAACCACGTACCATCATAAACCGCACGAAAAATTTGTAGCCAACAAATCGTATAACGACGTCAAGGTAAAACGAGTTTGTAAATCGGTTCAGACAGTCAAATGGGTTAGCAATAAATCGATTCCTATGATAGTTTTAGCCATAGCTGGATTTGCTAATCATGGTCACTTACTTCTCAACCACCATCCATCGCGTCCACAAAGCTCCCATCAGCCGCGTCTCTTCATAACTGATTTCGGTACTGTTGGGTCCCTCAATTATATGGTCCTCGGCAAACATTTCCTCTTCATTTGCGATGACTTGCGAGGTGAGGACACCATGATGCATCGGTAGGTTACGAAGAATATCATATATGCGCGGCCTATTGTGGATGCGGCTCGAGTACCCGTTCGGAAAGGGGTCGGCAGCAGGGGTAGGCTCCCGGGGCTGAGGAAGGGCAGAAGAACCTGGTTGGCGGTCTCTTCGAGGTCGGACTGGGGAGTCGAGCGCAGGAGTGGGGCTATGACTCCTATCACGGCTGATCGGCAGGAGTGACATAGTATTGGCACTCCAGTTCTCGTTTGGCTCGGGTGGCTCCTGTTTCACTAGGTTACGCTCCGCGCGTGGTGGAGTCGAGGGCATAAATCCAGTGTCCTCAAGTTTGACTTGAACCATACCTGGCGGTAGGAACGTCGCAGTCATTAAACAACATCAGGTTCGTGGTAGCTTCAACTCACCTTCGTTTTGTGCTGAAAGCAAAGCACCGATACGAGTAGATGGGGCAATAGTATGAGTGATTGAGACATCTTCGTCATCTGAGACTTCGATGACTTCAGGGGGAAGAGTTAATCGTATGTTGAGCCTGTCTTGCCCTGTCAAGGGATCTTCTCTCTGGAAGCGAGAAAATTAACGCCATATCAATGACTGTATCTCTCAAGAAACTAACCATGCGGTCGAATTTAGCTTCAACTTCCGGATGCCCCCTCCTAATGTGTACTTTGAGGACATGTTGAGTAGGAAACGGTGCGCATATATTGCACAAGACGCAAGCCCATACAGGCCTCTCCATCTCTAAAGAGTGTTTACCGCCCTGAACACTAAGACGATAAACCAGTTTCCCATTTTTGATCTGGCGTACGGGTCGAAGTGCGGGTCGGATTACCCGAGGCCGTAGGAGCGGAGCGGCGCTGTCCACACCCCAATCAATCCTAACTTCGAGGGAAGCTCGGGGTTGATAATCGGTTTTGGTACCAGGATCATGAAGAGAGGTGTGATGTAACCAGACAAGTTGAGGATGTTGAGCTGAAGAAGCAAATCCGTTAGGACCGGCATTAGGTCCAGCGATTTCGATGCGAGCGATTGCTTTGGTAGCTTTTGCAGCAGTCCACGACAAAGATAGACCGTTAAGGTCCATTGATTCATCGGCGAAGTCATAGAATAGAAGATCCACATACGCGATTCCCCCGGATGCGCTAACGCGCGGAGCGAAACATTACTTTCTTCGTCTTGGCTAGTATTCCGCACGAGCCATAGAGAACTAAAGTCAAAGTTTTGCAACGCGTCTAGATTCCCCGAAGGAGGTATACGAAGAGGTATGGGAAAGAAATTACCAGACGATTGTGGTAATCGAAGTAAAGACGAGCCCAGACGAAAAGAAAGCAGGTCGGAAGAAGGATTCGCCTACATAAGTCGCAGGTTAGACGGATCAGTGTATGAGAGTGCTTACACGTGAATTGCGAGCATACGTACAATGTACAACGTTGCTGCTACTCGGATTGTGGAAGGCAAATCTACTTTTGCCAAATCGCCTAGTTCAAATCCCTTTAATCTTATACAAAAAGTGCGAGGCAACGGACTTCAAACCGCTTTGTTAGTAGAAAAACATCAGAGCGCAAGGAAAGGGCTTACGCTTTCGTTATGCTACTCATTGCGCTACGTCCTTCACGAGTTGCTGTAGTAATGAACGATTCCAACCGCTCCTTATGTACTTCAAACTGACTGGGCTTGACCACATACGATTCGCCTAAGTTTCTGGCATCAATAATCACTGGGTAAGAGGGGGTAAAGATGAGCCTTGCCTCGGATCAACTCTTGTCCTTTATCCCAAACCCGAACTCTCTCCACCCATCCGTCTCGAAGATTCCGGCTTAAGAACAGTGGCGTCGATCTAATACTGTAGCGAGCAGTCTGAGGGTCAAGTCTTATGAGAGCGCAGGTAATCTCCTCAAGCGCGGGGGCAAGTTCCTGTCGGTCAGGTAGAGGAGGAACCGGCGTTACAGCGGGCGAAGGTGATCGAAATCCCAAGGTTTTTCTGGCTCGCTGATGGATAACCAGCCTAGTAAATAAATGTCAAGCGATTGCGACATTAGAAGTAATGATTGCTACCCTTTATCCTTACCACTAGCTCCCTGATATGTTGGCGGTGTGGGTGGCCGAAAAAGTTCATTGTTATTTTCCGGAGAGCTGTATCGTTGAGCTGAAGGTGCACTCATAGCCACGATCCTCGCGGATTTATAAGGAGTGTACTGATTTTGGTTCCGGTCTCGCTGCACATCGTAGCGTCGTCTGGGGTTTGGAGGAAGCCGATATGTGTTGTTGGACGCTGAAAGTGGCTTAAAGGGTACCCGTGGTTGTTGCGGAATATCATCTTGTATTTCTCGATTGGGGGAGTCATTCCGAGGACGCTTTTGCTCTACAATTTTGATACCTTTTGCTTTTCTTTTTTTCTTCTTAAATCTTTTGAATGTTGCAGTCTTTCGGGGCAGATTTACCCCTCGAGGCCCTCTGTCTTTGAGGGGAGGAGCAGCGGGTCTATTGGTCAATCGAAGATCCACCAAGTCAACAGCGATTGCTTGATGCAAAGATGCATTATATACCGCTGCGAAATTAGATTTGCCGGGAGTAAAGGAACCTCTATGAGCTTCAGCACCAGCCTCGTAGAGCAAGTGAGCAGTCTGAACTAGCTGAGTTCGAGTTACGTTTGGCCGTGAAGAGAGTGATGGGAGACTCTCAGAACCCGAAATCCCGCTTCCAAGTACGGTAGTGCCTTTGCGCTGTACGGCCGGGAACTTGGCCCGGATGTGGTCGTCCATAGGAGCAAAGCTTGTGGGTATTTGGATGCATCTCCCATACGCACGTGACATCTGGCGTCTCCCCCTGAGTTGCCATCCACCCCCAAGATGCGAGCAATGTCGATGTCGGGTTCGTCGTACGGACACGCAGCGTTTGTGCTGCTTGCAGAGTTTGATATAGACCAGGGGTCTGTCTTGACTCACCAGTACCCCCATCCCATGGGGATTGACGAACAGTAAGCTTGTCTGTAATAGGAGTTTTCATCGAATTGTTACCCATCCTTTGCATAGATTTATTGCGGAAATGATGATACCGGATGGTGTCCACGACCAAAAATCAGACTGGACTATCTTCTTCTTGAATCAGGTTACGGCCAACACCGTAACCATTTCGCTGATTGACGATACACCTGCGGTACCAGAAGAGAACTCACAATTACTTTATGTTCTGAATTCGGTTCGCACTGTGAAGAACCCCAACGTCCGCCGGTATGTAACAGCCTTCTTCCGGACCGGTCCCAGCAAATAATCTTAACCAGGCACTCAGTGGTGCCAATGTCAAAGCGCTGGCGCTTTGCACACCTCATCCGTACTTGCACATCTTCAAACCCATATTGACGATGGCACTAGACGACTATTTTATCCAGCCGGATGTCCAGTGTCTTGCTCGACTTTTTGACGCGGTAAACGCTATGGATATTTCGCGAGCTCCCGTCTTGTCTAGGGATGAAATGCTTATCATGAGGGCTACCGAACGAAAGGACGTTTTTGCAGAAAAATTCTTCGGGACTGAGCTACACGCCGACGTGATAACAAAAGATAGCCGTGGGGTGGGATCAATTGACTTTACCTCAGCAGCCACTTCGCTGGAAGGGTTTGATGCGGACTTGCCTGGCACCACGAGAAGTCGAAAATCTAGTATTACGTCGGATTCAGCACGCTCTCACTCGCCCCCAGCAAGCCTGGGGCTTAAGAACGGAGGCTCAAACGAGGATATTACTACGAGGCCAAATGGCGAATCTGCTCCTCGCACTTCGCTCGATCGGATGTCTGTGTCCTCAAGTATGCACCTCACCAATCGTGGCGAATCTAGTTCCGTAGGCCATGGTTCAATGGCCCCCACAAATAGGAGGATAATACAAAGCAGGAACACTCACTTCTACACGTCGTTTGTGCGTTACTCGAAGTTGAAGGAGTCGGGCGGTGGACATATTGATCTACCAATAAACTGTCCTCTTTCTACGTTTCCCGAGGAGGTTGGAGATGTAAGTAATAATCGTTAAATCAAATATGCTTTTCTGAAGATTCTGTGCAGTTCTCTTTGATCAAACTGATCAACACGTTTTCGAATAATCCTGTTATTGGCCCGGTTACTCCACACCTTCATCCTCAAGGCGCTCAGACACACCCACTGGTGGTGCTATTCAATGCACTCGTTACCCAACAACGAATAATATTCCTAGGACAACGCTGTGCTGCAGGCGACGTCGCTAACTTTGTTCTCGCAGCCTGTGCCTTTGGAGCGGGTTGCTCTGTATTGCGTGGTTTTACCGAGAGAGCGTTTCCGTTCGTAGGTCTATTCCACACTCGGGTCCTCGAAACTCTGTAAGTATCCGCGCCATTCACCCTAGTTATTTGAGGGCTTATGCAAAACAACCAAAGGCCGTATTTTATTGCTGGAGCGTCGAACCCCGTCTTCGAGACAGTTCCCATATGGGATGTATTATGCAACATCAATACGGGGCGGATCACGGTGCATAAAGACATTCGCATACCGCCTACACCGCCACCTCTACCGTCGACTGTCCACGCATCCCCTGTAGACCGATTTGGACAAGGTGTTGGTTCTACAATCCCGAGCACTGCGGGGATAGGGGGAACTGGTGCTTTCCCCGCACCCCCTAATTTGCAATCAAAAACCGGGGTACTAAGGGCCGAAGATGAAGATGCGCGAGCGGTAGGCGAATCGAAGCGAGGCGATATGGCAGAGAGTAGTGACGGTGCCTTTATGGAAGATGTCAGTGTTTTTTTTGAAGGCCCATACAGTACCCGTGTTACTTACATACTCAAGCAGATTTGTGCGGTTATCCAAAACCATGCTGGAGAGTTACTCGTTCGTGCACGCATCACAGATTACGTGCAACGGTTTGTACGCATCACTGCTCGATGGGAAGAAGAAGTCTATGGGGAAACAAACATTGATCACCGAACGAAACCTTTCAGCGAGGGGCAATTAGGTAGTGGGGCAACCTTCCCCGACGAAGCTCAGGTCACACGCGAAATGCCATCAAACTCTTGGAGGATTGCCGCGTGGCGAGATACAGCATTCTACAAGTTCTATGCCAAGGTCGGTTGGTATCTATTTTTGCTGCCCAACGCATGGAAAGCTTACCTACTATCCAAAGGATTTCGCAGCTCACCTAGATGAACGAGCCATTCAAGACATCGATATTAATTATTTAGTATCGAGAATGCGGAATGGACGCAACATGCCTGACAATGAAGTAGAAGCAATCATGCAATCGCTATGGGCATGTGTGCAGACCTATGAACAAGTGGTAGAGGTGAGAGCCCAAACGCTTGTATTTAGTCGTATCTAACCGTTCGTTCCAGCTCCTGGCACTCCTTCCACCCCATCATGGTGGATTGACACCACTTTGTTTTGGACTATTTCATCCGTCAGACACCATACGCAACTTGACTGTAGACTTCATGACCACACTGAGATCGTACCACGTAAGCTGTAGCAACTTAGAGAAGAAAACTGTAATACTTATATCAGGTTCAGATCGGACTCCAATTTCTCACAGGTCTGAACTATTTCCATCGATTTGGATACGTCCGACTCGCTCAGCAGCGTGAACACGCTCAAGGCAAATCGGCCAATGGCTTCACCGAAGGTGGTGGTGAGCTTTTCAGGTCTGCTTCCGTACACGCATAATGAGGTTTTCTGGTGTCTGAGTAATTCTATTGAAGCTAGTATTTAAGCATCTTGGATGGTTTTGTATGCGACATAGCTTAAGTGTCTATACCAGGGGGGTGTCTAATGGATTATGATGCAGGCCATTAGAGCTAGTTCATGGTAAACAACTTTGGGAATGAGCATGGTGCTATGGTAGAGCGTTACAACCTCTTAAGCTCTCATTAAATACTAGGCCACAGTCGATTACAACGATGGTTATCGCACTGGCCACTCAATACAAGGTTCTGTACTAGAGATTTGATCAATCCAGTATTGTAGCATTCAGAAATAACCTAAGAGCCGATCTGAAATCCCGATTCGTTACAAACCAGTATCAATACAACATGACGAAACCCGCTTGCTCCCATCAAAGCTTCTTTTATTTGTCCACCACGGGCTCTCAGTTATCGCAACATGTCAGATCAAGCTGGGTGCTGGTCAGGTCTTCGCACACTTTTTAAAACACGAAAATCTCCTCGACCGGAAGAGGCAGACCGGAACAAACAACATGCACCAACGGGTGCTCTTATCAACAATCTCCCTCCAACATACGATTCGCACCAAGTCAGCAAACAGGATGTAGGATACCGGAATCACTTTTATGACTGGTCCCCACCAGAAAAGAGGGCGCCAAGGGAATACTCCGAAAAACTTGAATTACCGAATCCGGGGGCTCTAGATACCAGCGACGAGCGGATTGTCCAACTAGATTCGGCACTACGTGACCTAAACGTAAAAATTCACGGTACGTAGCTTGATTGTTCGACTATCATCGACCTGTACTGACCACATTACTCTCGATTAGACCGTCCAGAGCTGGGATGGAACGTTGGGTAAGTGTTGTTGACGCGCTTTGTTGATATCCAACAATCGCTTAGTCGATTCCCAGGTACGCTCACGACCTGTTGACCCAATTCCTCGAGGAGCACGGATTTACGGTTACGAGACACTATTTATCGGACCGTCTCCCGGGCAATACTGCATGGAGGGGAGAATTCACTATACCGTCAAACGGCCATTCATCTTTGCCGGTAGTTGGGTTCAACTCTGAAATGGATGCCCTTCCCGGCGTTGGACATGCATGTGGTCACAACTTGATTGCCGTAGCTGGGGTTGCCGCAGCGTTGGGTCTTAAAGACGCCATGGAGAAACACAACATTCCTGGCAAGATTGTTATTCTTGGAACTCCAGGTGCCTATCCTCTCACATAACACCTCAACCCCGAGTTCCACTAAATCTTCCCTCTAGCTGAAGAAAGCGGAGCCGGAAAAGAACATTTGCTGAGAGCTGGCGCATATAACGATATGGATGTATGTTTAATGTGAGCCCAACTGTTATACATAGGCTGCGTGCATCTAGCACTTATCACGCTCTGAAGGGCACATCCTGGTCCTGGCGACGAATACCATAAAAGTGTTTGGACGGGCGGTTCCCTTGCTCTCGAGTCGTTTACCGTGGAATACCATGGTCAAACGTGAGCTAGTTATCAAAGAAACCCCTCCACCTGCTGACAGCCTGTTAATAAACAGCGCGCATGCTGGAGCAGCCCCTTGGGAAGGTAGAAACGCCCTGGATGCTGCTTTTGTTGCGTATGCTGCAATCAGCGCTCTTCGGCAACAAATACATCCAAGTGCCCGGGTTCATGGCATGATTGCAGGTCAACACTGGGCTCCAAACAGTAAGTAGCCCTGCGAACTTGCTTTGAAACAACTTGACGAGGACCACCATGCAGTTATTCAAGATTACGCGAGGATGACTTATTATGTTCGTGCACCATCCTGGGATCAGGTCACCGCACTTCGTCAACGAGTGAATAAATGTTTTGAGTACGTGCAACTCTGGACATCTGGTGATTTTGTTAAAACGTGCCTTATGTTAGGGCGGCAGCACTTGCCACGTCCTGCACTATGACCGTAAAAAACCATGAGCCTGTTAAGGATCTTCAACAAAATTCTGTACTCAGTGATGATTTTGCTGCTGTGATGGTAGCTAGATATAATCGGCCATTTATACCAGACGTTCCGACTGGGGCTTCGACAGATTTCGTGAGTAATTGGGTATGTAAAACGGTTGGAACTGAAGTTGTATCAAATGTAGGGTAACGTTACCTATGGTGAGTCAGGCTCTATCTGCAAACAAAGCATATATTAAAACTATCGTAGCACTTCCGTCGATACATTCAGGCTTCTGTGAGTATGTTCTCGAATACGGGTTTCTCCTTACTTAAAGTAGTAACTTAGCTATCCCCACGATTGTCGGAGGCGGAAACCATACCCCCGCCTACACTGCGGCTGCTAGGACAAAGGAAGCCCACGAAAATGCCATGGCTGTCGCGAAAGGTCTATCTGCCGTGGGCCTTCATGTTTTACTCGATCCAGAATTTCGCCAGTCCGTAAGTAGCTGTTGCAACAATTGATTGATCATGAAAGGCTAATAAGATTAACAGGTCAAGGACGCATTCAAGAAACAGTTCCCTCAGTAGTTCATTGTAGTTGTCAGAAAGTATGAGTGTGCATACAAACTCATCCAGTGCTAGGTTTACATTTTGATTACTCTCCATGCTGGATCCAACGCATCCTTGATGAGAAAATCATACCACAAGGGCACAATAGGTACTGTAGCCAGATGCCACAAAGCATGTGCATCAATGGTTCGGTGCCAAGGAGGAAAGTCGAATAATTCCAGTGAAGTCGCCAACGTGGTCAACAACACAAACAAAGCGGGCCGGAGGGCAAACGAAGGCCGATACTTCTTATCGTGCCCTGGGAAAAGTTGGATGGGTCCCCAAGAGTAAAGTAGCCAAAGGGCATTGTGGATGAGACCGACAACCAAGTTTGCGGCCATATTATACGTATAATCGAACCTCGGCAACAGTGTTAGATAGCTCACATGGCCGAGGTATAATGACGTGCACAGGGCCGCCCAGAATTTGTACAGCACTCCACGCGTTCGGTTGGGGGGAGTGTTCGGTGTGAAGGGATAAAGGTGGAACAGTCGTACAACAGTGAAGAATAAGGAATATAAGATGACGAGACCTGCGGAGAAGTAATCAAGCATTTCGGTGACTGGTTTGTCTACAAAACCTTAGAATCACTATGCCCGTTACTCTGTTGGTTCGAAAGACTTACCACGTGTATGGAAGACAGAACTCCAGACCCATGCGTTCATTGCCAAGACTGACCATGCTAAGTAAAATGGTCGCATATGAAAGCCGCTAGGTACACTATTGAGAACCCGCCGCATGCCAGCCGCATGTGTAGCAAGGTTCATTAGGGAGAACAGTACACTAGCAGGCTCTTGCATACCGGCAAATCGCCAAAACGGCCACTTGCCATAGAATTGTTGGATTCGAGCGGAAGGGTGGGGAGGGCGGTCACGTTCAAGTGCACTGGATCGTTCCTCGATAGCAATATCAGTCAAGGTGTGCATGCACTCGTATTTGCATTCATCGACGCAGTCCCACCGCGTCAGTCTCAGCGCTAGCGGAAGGGGTGAGTTTGCGGAGCAGGTTTTGGATGCACAGTTCAGGAGGCATTGCTGGAATGCAGGAGACCGATCACCACTCGATGCTGATACAGAAAGTAAGAATGGGAGCGCATAGATGATATGGCGTCGCCGCATTATCGGTCGTGGTTGTCCGGTGCCACGATTTGTATCACGTGCTGCTCGGGTCAGTGTGCCCGCCAGAGCATCAGCCTCTGAGACGTCTGCTACTAACATCCACAACGCGTTCCAAAGCGCGTCAATAAAGCTCTAGGTATCATACGGATTTTGCCATATTTTCTTGTCCGACATGGCGCGTGGACTGACCGAGCGACCGCTGGAGCTTGTGTATTTTGTATACTTCTTGGTGGGTTGCGCTCCGAGGTTTCTATACCATGCTCACGCACGACACGTCAGATGCATGTTCCGGCTACCCTTCTTATTGATGCCCAAGGTATAATGCCACCCAATATACTACCTGAATCCTTCCGAAAACTGGTAAACTTCTATGTGAACCTATCTGGGGATCCGCTTATTGCCGGCGCGATTGGCTTGCACGGAAGCGCTACTCAATTCACGTGGTTCCACACGTTTGTGGCTATGGAATGGTGAGCCCTCCCTCGCATATAAAAATATTCTAACACTGTTTCAGCCTTTTCCAGCTTCCAGCTTTTCTCATTGGGATGAGCATGTTGAAACGCGGTGGGCATTCTCTAAGAGGCGATTAGTATGGTGCTTTTTGCTGACAAAAACGTTGACAGAGTCTCCGTACCTTCCTATCTTATTGGTTATGTACGGAGCCCATGTCACGACAACTGTTGTACCGGCATTGACCACTGTTTTGGCTACCCCACGAACTACGGCCGAGATACTAGCTGAAAAGGGACCGTTCCAATCAATGACCCAAGCGCAAGTTCTGAGTGCGTTCGTCAATATTACCTATAACTATTTGCACTAACAAGGCGGATAGTGTTCTTGTCCTCGTATCTCCCATTTTTGATCATGCCACTCATCATGATGATTGACGGCTCCATGCGTCTTGTCAAGCTGGTCCAGCGTAATCTTGCTCTCGAGAAAACTGCCAAACGCCTGTAGTTTGTTTAACGCTGAAATTCAATCAGCTTATGTCATCAACAATGTACAGATTGGATTGTTATAACAAGCGCGCTAGCGATTTGACTCAGAATCACCAACCATGTCTAAAACTGCCGAATCTATTGCGCGCGCCTCCAAAAGGGCCTTTGAAGCTTCGCAGCTTGTGGGAAGCGAAGAAAGAGTGGCGGCCCTGCATGCCATAAGGGGAGCACTTCAAACAAATAAAAACGCTATACTGGAGGCCAATAAACAGGACATGCAGGTATGTGGTCTGTTCATTTTAGCCAAAGATTAAATTTCATATTATTTCAGGCAGCACAAACCCTAGTAGAGGCAGGAAAGCTCTCTTCCTCCCTTGTCAAACGCCTTGACCTATCAACTGGAGATAAATGGGACTCTATGCTGCAAGGCGTCACCGACGTCGCGAACTTGCCAGACCCTAACGGCAAAGTTTCTTATGCTTGTAAATTGGACGACGGTTTGGATCTTTACCGGGTTTCCTGCCCTATTGGCGCACTCTTGGTGATCTTCGAGGCTCGGCCAGAGGTGGTGGTTAACATCGCGGCACTGGCGATCAAGTCGGGCAAGCACGACTCTGCTGAAACTTGCCCTTGTAATAATCATCTTTCTTCCAGGTAACTCGGCAATTTTAAAGGGTGGTAAGGAATCGGCTCGAACGGCCGAACAGCTCTCCAAGGCCATTCGCTCGGCTCTCTCAAGCACTAGTCTAGACGAAGATTACATCCAGACAGTCGAAACTCGGGACGAGGTCTCTTCTCTTCTTGAGATGGACGAATACATTGATCTGGTGATCCCTCGTGGGAGCAACTCTCTGGTCAAGTCTATCCAGCATAGCACTCGCATACCAGTTATGGGGCATGCCGATGGCTTGTGTGCAGTGTACCTAGACGAAGGAGCCGACCTCAAAAAGGCTATTAGGGTAGTTGTCGATTCAAAGGTAGGTTTCTTGGAGATTTAAATGATTCGATTTTATAACCTTTGCTACCAGATCAACTATCCCGCAGCATGCAACGCTGCAGAAACGTTAATAGTCCATTCTTCGTTACTAAATACCATTTGGCCAGAAGTCGCCGAGGCGCTGTTGTCTAACAATGTGGAGCTACGATGCGACCCAGAAACTCTGGCTGCCCTTGCATCGATAAAACAAGCGTCATCGAGTCTTATTAAACCCTCATCACCCGCCGATTACAAAACCGAGTTCCTCTCGCATACAATCGCGGTGATCTCTGTTCCTTCGTTGGCCGCAGCTATCTCACATATAAATGCCCATTCTTCGCATCACACCGACTCGATTGTAACAGAGAGCGAGGCAAACGCGTCCGTCTTTTGCCGTTCGGTCGACAGTGCGGGAACGTTTGTCAATGCGAGCACTCGGTTCGCGGACGGGTTCCGGTATGGGTTTGGGACGGAGGTTGGTATTAGTACTGGAAGGACTCATGCTAGAGGTCCGGTGGGGTTGGAAGGTTTGGTTATTTACAAATATATGCTCCGGAGCCAGGCCGAGGAGGGGCACATTGCTGGAGAGTATGGTGCTGGGGAGGGCAAAAAGCACTTCAAGCACGAGAATATCTCTGCTACCTCTGTCCCTTTCTAAGATTGTTCTTATTCGGAAAGAGTACCTATCATTAAAAGAAATAATGCATTGCCGAGCTGTATGCGCGCCCATGTTCGTAACTCCACGTGACCCCCCATCACCAAAGGGTATCCATCAAGTCGTTGCGTCGCACGACGACGAGCATGCCCGATTACCACATCATAATCTCCTTATTTAAACCAGCCAAGCAGTCCGATAACGCTTTCATTCCCAGCACTCTCTTCGACCCCCTTCCAAATCATCCGTACCTCATTGCCACCAGTGCTCACAACGAGCCAACTCCACAAGAAGCCTCGCTTTTGTCCACTTCCAAGGCGCCTCGAAATTTCAAGGATTACCGCGTGGGACCAGTAGGCGTCAACTGGGTTGAATTCGAACCTGAAAGCCAAGAAGGTACATCCAAGGAAAGTGCTATGAAGAGATCAGGTAAGTCTTGTTGCCTCAAATACTACGTTGCATGTCTAACCATTGGCCGGATATGAATAGCATCTGCGTTCCGGGCGGCGAGCGGCAAGTTTATACCCACAAACGCGATTCGCTCTGGCGCAACGAACCTAAGCCAAGGGATTGTCCACATATTGCGGGAATCGCGTGGCGCAGCGTGGAAGGAGACAGATTCGCCACCCAGGCTCCTTGAGCGATTCTCGCATAATGATGGAACTGTGCTAGCTATTCTTGCCGTACCGTCTTACATCGGCCCGTCGGACTTTCTGTCTTGGACATCACCGGCCGCAGATGGAATCCAACATCTTCGGATTGTCCAGTAAGTAGAAAGCTGACATTGATTTATTTATTTCTAACGACTGCTTAGTGATAATGCACCGAACCGTTCGATGGCGGTCATCAAGTTCCGTTCTAAGCGGCATGCGGACCTCTTCCTTGAAACCTATAATGGCCGCCAGTTTACCCCAATCGAGGTGTGTTTGTTAGCCTTGATGATAAATCTGTACTTATTTCCTACGTAGCCCGAAACATGCCATGTCGTCCGAGTGCTTTCCGTTCAAATTAACACACTTGATGCGGAAAGTCCAATACCTTATTTCACTGACCAAATCTCTACCATGTCCGAGCTACCCACATGTCCAGTCTGCCTAGAGAGAATGGACACCGCTCTAACTGGCCTCGTCACTGTTGCTTGCTCTCATACATTCCACTGTGCTTGTCTTAGCAAATGGGGCGACGTTCGGTGAGTATCTATACATACTACCGAGTACTTGGGATCGTTTCTAATAGTTTACCAGATGCCCCGTCTGCCGATACTCTCAAACATCGCTTATCACCCACTCGCCTTCTGCAACACGTCGACCGGACCCCAATGCACGCTGCTCAGACTGTGGGACCGACGCAAACCTATGGATCTGCTTGATATGCGGAAACATCGGATGCGGTCGCTATGCCCGAGCTCACGCCCACGCGCACCACGAATCCTCGGCACATCTGTACGCCCTAGAGCTTGCGACTCAACGTGTGTGGGACTATGCGGGAGATGGATACGTTCATCGGTTGATCCACAACCGCGCGGATGGCAAACTTGTCGAACTCCCCAGTCTCCCGGGGTCTTCCCATGTTCTCAACGGAAGCGGCGGGAACAGAGACAGTACACTTGGGCCAGGCCCGGATGATATGCGCGCGGCAGAAAAGGTCGAGGCTGTCGGACTCGAATACGCCAATTTGATTACTTCTCAACTCGATTCGCAGCGAGCGTACTTTGAGGAGCAAGCGGCCGAACTCAGGGCTGCGGTTGATACTGCACAGACCGAGCTTGCGCGAGTCAAGGCCGCTGCGGACGAACGGGCGAAAGAAGACGAGCTGGCAAAGGCTGAGCTGGCTGAGCGTGCGGCGGAGAGCGAGCTTGCAAGGGTCAATGCGCAACGGAGAGCGGACAAGATGCAGGAGATTGCGCGCAAGTTTGAAAAGGATCTCAAAGCTGAGCGCGCAGTGAGCGAGGGGCTGATGGCTCGGATCAATAAACTCCAGGAGGCCGAGGTTGAAGGCGCGAAAGAGCGGGCGAGTTTGCAGGAGAGACTCAAGGATGTTGAGGATCAGTTACGGGATGTGATGTTCTTTTTGGAGGCAAAGGCAACGATTGAGCAACAGGGAGACCAGTCGGAGCTTGCAGGAGGGAGTGTCATCGTACCCGCGCCACCTACACCTCCATCGACAAAGGCGAACGGAAAGAAGAAAAAGGGAGGAAAATAGAATTCGATAGCACAATGACCTGTATTACTACTGTATAGTACTCTGTACATGTTACACCATATACTCCAGTAAGGCTGCTGGCCCCCGAGCCGAGTAGTCGTTTTTAGAAATATAGTTTCGAGCCGATGAATCGCAAAAAGTAAGCTTGAAAAGTGTCAGACAGATTCTATTCGCATGAACGGGAGCACCCACTTTGGCAACAATGCTACCTCCGAGGAATCCTGCCAAACCATCGCCTTTCTCTCGGTATTCTGCAAAATAGTCGGGTACTCGAACGGTCCTAATCGCTTTCGGTTGGGCATCATTTGCAGGCTCCTCGGCTTTGAGAACGTAGGAAAGCAATCGGGAGTGAACCGCGTATGAAAGAGCTAATTAAAGGGGATAAGTACTAGCTACCCTATGGTACGAGACAGCACCTACTCTTGTCCATGGCCGAAAGCTCTCCTGTGACAAACACAGCATCATAGAGAGCATGCCGCCAAACATAATCAACACCTTGTGCAGCATGATTGACCCACTCCTGCAAGCCAAAAATGCTTTTGTGGTCTTTCAGCGTTTCCTGCATACCCTCGACGTTCCTCAATATACTGGGCTCGAACAACGGCTCGCAAAAGCGATGTCGGTCCTTGCCGACTGTGACCTGCTTGCCCTCAAACTCGACAGTCAACAAGTCGAGAGCGGCGATTTCGGCCTCGCGAGCTCGTTCGGCCGCTGTGCTGTTCTTGGTGTTTTTCTTCTTGTTGTTGGCTTCAACGACGGCTTTTTCACGGCCTGCAACAACGACGGCGGCAATATTTGTCACTCCTTCGTCTTCTTCCTCTGGAGGCGCCACGTCCCCGGCCAGTGGCACTTTGATATGTCCGTTTTTCCAGAGCATACGAGCGAGGCGAAGGAGGGTAGGGCGTAGTTCGGCAGGTGGGACTCCAAGTGTAGCAACAAGCGTGGAATTAGTGGCTAAAAGATGGGCGAGGTATGCTTCACAGTGCTGAACGCCCAGAGGGGCTAAAACCGTGGCAGCGAGTTGCACGGCCGAGTCATAGATGGGGGTTATGTCGGTGCAAGTGTTGTGGATGTCGATGACAATTCCAGATATCGCGTTGGCGGCGTAGAGCTGGAGGATCGGCCGTTCTACCACAGAGAGACCGGCTACGTTTAGTCGCTCAAAGAAGACCTGGGCTACTCGTGCGTGGCTGTCTCGGGACAATGTTGCTGGAAGGCTGAGCATAACAGGAGACTCGTTTTGGGTTCGTCGTATCTTCAGTCCTGTAAACAAGACGTATTTCCTATATGAGAGATATAGTACAGTCCAAACTAACAGGCAGCTGGGCAAACACACCATAAAGCCTCTGCCTGGGTCCAGTCTGAAACTCCGCCTGTTTTCTCGTTGCTACCCTCAAACGGCCAGAATATGTCAAGCTCTTCGCCGTTTGCGAGCGCTTCATCTATTTGCGGACCAACAAGGTAGCTAGATGGCCGTAATGCGGGCTTGTTCGAGTCTGTTTCTGCGCCATTCTCTCCCTCTTTTGGCGGATTGGGCGCGTTTTTGCGACGCGCCACCCGCGCCGGAATGTCCTAGTGGTAGGATGAGGATTAGAATTAAATTTCGTGACAATACGACATACGACTGTGGGTGTGCGCAAGAGTTCGTATATGCCCTGTCCTGCCTTGATGGAGGACCGGCCGGTGTCGATGATGACGACAGTCGATTCTCGGAACGACATGGTCGTGTTGTTGTTGTTTGACCAGGTGAGTGTTTGTCCCCATCAGTCCTTTAGCGCCGACCATGCTCGCAGTCCGTACCGCCCGCCGCTTCATCTCGCCCAGAACGCTGCTCGCACGGAGCTTTGCGTCGTCGTCCGAGGACTATGACATAGTCGTTATTGGCGGTGGCCCCGCTGGACTTGCCTTGGCTGCTGGGCTGGGTAAGCTCGGTCGCTTTTACCATCGTGATCGCTATTGACAGTGTACCCCAGGATCGAACAAGTTTACCAGCCAATTTAGAACCGCGCTTGTAGAAGCTTCAAACCTGAACAATATCCGAACATGGAACGAAGCTCCTGGGCATTATTCTAATCGCATTAGCTCCCTAACGAACGAGTCACTTGCCTTTATCCAATGTATGGTGAATCGCCTTGATTCTATGCATATTCTTACAGGATGCAACAGGCACAGGCTCATGGGTCCACGTCGAGTCTGGACGGACATGTCCAGTCGAAGCGATGCAGGTAGTCTTGCGCACCAAAACTATAATCAGACAACTCACCAAGTTCGTTCTAGGTCTGGGATGGTGTCTCGGACGCACGCATACACTTCCTACCATCAGATCTCTCTCGTCTGCCTACTACTGGCGAAGCCCCCAGCTCTATGGCCACAATGACAGAGAACCTCAACCTCCAACGCGGGATCCTGAAGCGACTCGATGAACTACCGACAGTCGAGCTACTCGATTCCGTCAAGGTCGAAAATATCGAACACGGCCCCGATGAGGGAAGTAATTGGCCTATAGTCAAGACTTCCAATGGCCGCTCACTACGATGTAGATTGCTTGTAAGCCTTATCCTGTATTCATTGAAGGTCCATCAACAAACAGTCCGTTTAGATCGGTGCCGACGGATTCAATTCGCCCGTTCGTAAATTCGCTGGAATCGCTTCGTCAGGTTACAACTACGACACTCACTCTGTGGTCGCCACCTTGTTCCATCCCGAAAGGCCTAATCATGCATCGCTTGCCCATATGACGCAATTCAACTCGACGACCGCCTTTCAAAGGTTCTTGCCTACGGGCCCTATCGCTTGTCTTCCTCTTTCGCCAATAGCATCGTCTCTTGTTTGGTCGACCACCCCGTCGATCGCCGGAGCACTCAAGGCTATCTCTCCCGAAACTCTAGCCGTATTCATCAACGCAGCGTTCCGGCTCCCAGAGCCCGCTCTGCACGAGCTATACGCCTCCCTCTTGTCCTCTCACCAAAAATCTACTCCGCTCCTTGCGGAAGAGGCAAAAGCCATAGTCGAACGCGCTGAAGCGGCTCATTCGATCCAACCACATGATGCACGATCGTCTTCTATTCAAACTCACACCGGAGTCCCACCGGAAGGTGCCCACTCTTTCCCGCCTTTTGTTATAGGCATACAACCCAAATCTATCGCTGGTTTCCCGCTCAAGTATAGCCATGCCGAGTCATATATTGGAACGGGCAAGGGAGCCAGGACGGTACTTGTAGGAGACGCCGCGCATACGGTTCATCCGTTGGCAGGGCAAGGGTTAAATATGGGACTGGCTGATGCAGCGGCCTTGGTCAATTGCTTGGAGCATGCTGTTGCAACAGGTGCTGATATTGGTATGTGGGGATTATACTTGTTATGCTTTCCCTCGTATTGATTTCTCGCGTGTGATCTAGGCTCGTACACAGCGCTCCAGTCATATGTGCGGGCCCGGTATATGCCCAATCAGAGTCTTCTTCTAGCGACAGATGGCCTCCACAAGCTCTATGGAACAACCTCCTCTCCTATCGTCTGGGCCCGCTCTACCGGTCTCGAAGTTATCAACGAGTTAGGTCCGCTCAAGGGCGCACTCATGGGAGTCGCCGGGGCGTCTCCCGAAACCAAAACCGCCGTCTGGAACACACTCGCTACGGGTGTTGAGAATCTTGTAAGCGCGGGCGATGTGCTGCGTGCACTTGGTGGTGGGTTAAAAGACACGATATCCAAAATTGGCACGAATGTGCTTCAAAACGGGGCAAATGTGGTGCGAAAAGCAACCCGCTGAGCCCATTTGTAACATTTCATTAGATGATATCGTACACAATGTCACGCTTCATCAACCTTGACATGTTTAGCACTCCTCTGTTCTTCCGAGGTCTCTTGGGCCGCTGATTTCCGCTTTTCGAGCTGAGCCTTGGTCCTCTGGCGAGCAGACGCACGCAAGCCAGGACCAGAGGTGATATCAGACGGCACGGGCGTTCCAGTATCCTCGGTATCTCCACCGTCGGCGTCTTCAGGTTCCGATATTTTGGGCAAGGCAATGAGGGCGTCGTAAAGATTCAGGGCCTGTATGTCTTTGGTTGAAACTGCAAGAGTTTTTAGGATGATAGAATCTAACGTCAGCTGAAATAAAGTATATACCTTTGACAAAGCAGTTCTCGTTCAAGAGCTTTAATGGGCCCTCATCTCGAGTGCTCTCCATCAGCTAAATAACATTCTATTAAGTTATGCCTGTGTGAAACGATGACCAACTTACATTTCCGTCGCTCCATGCCAATCGGATGATTCTCCTTGAGTCTACTAGCGGGGTAGCTTGAATTGCACCGGGATTGGTCGACCAGCATGGGTCAACTGAAACCCAGACATCACCATCTGAGAGAACGCCGAACTCGGTAACCGGATTAGATAGTTCGGTTGCCTTTACCGACACCCCGGTAAAGTCCAACGAGGCAGGCCACTCGAAATAAAATAATGCGGAGGCACTGCTCTATACCGTCAGAGTATGCCACTTGTGAGATTAGAGAACGACGCACCCAACCGCAGAAAAGAATACAACATGCTTGTCGCCAATCTGCGAATGCGAAATGTGCGAAACGACAAGCACTTCCTCGTCAAACGCCGCCCCTGCGAGTTCTGGTTTATCGGGGCTCGTGTCCATGGCTTCCGACGTCTCGGTCTCGTTCTCTATTTTTCCTTTGCCCTTTTTGTTCTTGGGTGGTCGCTTGCCTTCACCATTGTCCTTCCATTTTTTCCTGCCGCCTCGTACTTTAAGAAACGGCCGAACGGTTTCCCAGACCGGAATCTGAACGAGTAATTTGCCCGCGCGATAGTCCCAGACATAAAGGTCCGGGTCTCCTCCACCTGAGATCAGGATATGAGGTGCGCAAGCCGGTATCTCGAGCGCAGAGATAAACCTATGTACGTCAAGGCGTTAGCATTACAATCAAATCAGGCTTCAGTACATACTTTTTGTGACCCATGCAGTACTTTTCGACATCCCATCCATCAGGATACCAACTAACACGTACATGCTCATCCCTATCCGCGCTGATGACCAATTTTTCGTCGAGTGTGAGCGCTAGTGCCGTAACGATCGACGTGTGTCCAAGGATGAGTGTCCCCTCTGGGTTATCGTGCATTGCAGTCGAGATGGACCTGGAATTCGACGCGGTCGTGGCAGGTTGAGTCGGGATTACAGGTTTAGTCTCTTTGGGAGTCAAGGGGTAGCTAGAGATTCATAGAAATCGTAGCATGTGAGAGTCTAAACTAGGTCTACCTCAAACGTCCATCACCCACCTGAAAATATCCCCAAATTTATCTGCAGCCAGAATAGTCTGCCCATCCTTGGTAAGTTTCAGGACGTTTGCTCGCTTGGGTATCTCCCTGTCAAAATGCAAGAGATTCAGATCGAACTGGTTGGATCGAAGCAAGGCGCTAACCTGCTGCTCAGCTCCTCCATCGTCTCTAGATTCCAAACACGAAGTCGCTTGTCATCACCGCTAACAACAAGATGTTTGGGCGTCTTGTCTACAGCGGCAACTCGAATGAATGCAGAGGCATTTTTGTCTGACGATCCTATTGTTGTCGAAGAAAGGCAATCTTCTGGCCTTTCATAAAATATTAAACGGGCACTTTGATGCAAGTGGGTGTGCTAACCGGCGACTATGGTTTAAGACAAAGACAGTGTGACCCGAAATAGCAACCGTTTTTTCTGTCGAAATAAAGATATGGGAGAAGGGAGAGATTTGGTCGGGCTCCGAGGACATGGTTCAAGTCAGGACTTAATTTATGCCAGTCACGCCCAGAACAGTAACGTGACTAAGCTATGTCTTACCACGACAACGAAACTCTAGCCGCTTGATTCATGAACACTATAGTTGTGATAGTCTTTAACGCGTACAATGCATTCAATATGAGAGTAATAACAGTGGCAATCGCCATGCAGCACAAATCGTAAAAAAGCCCGTCATAACACAAATGCGAAATTAGCAGCCACCACGCAGACGGAGCACCAGGTGCAGAGTCGACTCCTTCTGGATGTTGTAATCCGAAAGAGTTCGGCCGTCCTCAAGCTGCTTTCCAGCAAAGATGAGTCGCTGCTGGTCAGGTGGGATACCCTCCTTGTCCTGAATCTTCGCTTTGACGTTGTCAATTGTATCGGACGACTCGACCTCCAAGGTGATGGTCTTGCCGGTCAACGTTTTCACGAAGATCTGCATACCACCACGCAGACGCAGGACAAGGTGCAGTGTCGACTCCTTTTGGATGTTGTAGTCGGACAGTGTCCTGCCATCCTCGAGTTGCTTTCCTGCGAAGATCAGGCGCTGTTGGTCGGGGGGAATGCCCTCCTTGTCTTGAATCTTCGCCTTGACATTGTCAATGGTGTCCGAAGATTCAACCTCCAGAGTGATGGTCTTCCCCGTCAATGTCTTGACAAAGATTTGCATACCACCACGGAGACGCAAGACTAGAAAAGACAGTTAGCTGTGAGCTAACAGAGTACGAGTAGACTAAACCTACCAAGGTGAAGAGTAGACTCCTTCTGGATGTTATAGTCAGACAAGGTGCGGCCGTCCTCCAACTGCTTGCCGGCAAAGATGAGTCGCTGTTGGTCGGGCGGGATACCCTCCTTGTCCTGAATCTTGGCCTTCACGTTGTCGATCGTATCCGAAGACTCGACCTCGAGCGTGATGGTCTTCCCCGTCAATGTCTTGACGAAGATCTGCATACCACCACGGAGACGGAGGACTAATGACGCGTGTCAGAACCAAACGCGTCATCGCGCTTAATGAAATAGGCGACTTACCAAGATGCAACGTCGACTCCTTCTGAATGTTGTAATCAGAGAGAGTACGGCCATCCTCGAGTTGCTTGCCCGCAAAGATGAGGCGTTGTTGGTCAGGAGGAATTCCCTCCTTGTCCTGGATCTTGGCCTTGACATTGTCGATCGTGTCAGACGACTCGACCTCGAGGGTGATCGTCTTGCCGGTCAAGGTCTTGACAAAGATCTGCATGCCTCCACGAAGACGAAGCACTTGAATGTGTGTCAGCACAAGGCAACTCGTGGCGAAACATGAGGACATACCGAGATGGAGGGTGGACTCTTTCTGGATATTGTAGTCGGAAAGGGTGCGACCGTCCTCGAGCTGCTTGCCCGCAAAGATGAGACGCTGTTGGTCGGGAGGGATTCCCTCCTTGTCTTGGATCTTGGCCTTGACGTTGTCAATGGTATCAGAGGACTCCACCTCGAGGGTGATAGTCTTGCCAGTGAGGGTCTTGACGAAAATCTGCATTGCAGCGGCTGGCCACAGGAAACGACGCGTTAGAGGGGCTCTCGACGATGCCAAACGATCTGCTCACGTTGAAAAACGGGATTGAGTTGTTAGGGTTGTGGTGGAAACGACTGAGTCGTGGCTGGGAGAGGGGCGTTTTGCAGCGCTTATATAGCACGGGTCGGCTGCGGCAGTGTCTCATTTCATATCACACGCGGGTTGCCAATCACGAAGCTTCCGGTTTCTTCCAGACCCTTTAGTCAGTGCCACTCATAGCCACTCGCAGCCGGATTTGTCAGACTATTATTCATTTCCAGTACTGCGGACAACAGAAACCCGGCTCCAAGCTTAGGACAGGAACTGCTCCCGGAGGATGCGCATCGTGTCGGCCGGGCTGGCGACCGCATGCCCGATGGTGCGGCTGTCGCTGTAGATCTCATAGTCGTTCCCACCCTAGAGCGTCCGAGGTGAGATCGACAGATTAGGGGCCGTTGCAAAACTACGCGCACCTCGTATGTCTTGTCGCCAAAGAAGTGAATCTCCTCAAATCCTTCAGCTTCGACATGGCGCAGGGCAAAAGTCTTGTCCCATCCATTCGGGAAAACATCAAACGATATTTGTCCACCAATCGAAAATGTAAGCCCATAGGATTCAAACTCCTTCTTGAGCGTCTCGACAAACTTCTTTCGAATTTGGTGGACCTAGATATCCGCTTGGTCACTTGCGCAGTGTCCTTAATCGTGCAAACTCACCTTGTCATACTTTTCAAAGTCGATTCGCTCTTGGATGCTGAGCAAGGAGCGTTCAGTTTAGCGCCAGAGGACCCCTTGTATGCACACACCTTGCATTTCGTCCAATCGGGCTAACGTTGATCATCCCATTGCGGAACTCGATAAACGTCCCCCTGGTCATACTGTTAGATATGTAAGCCAGATGCAAAAGCGCCCGCTCACCTCTTGATGGGGATATCGATGTCCGCCAGATAGTGCAAGATAAAGTTTACCATCTTTTTATATTTCTCCTCCCCGACCCATCCAATAAACGACTGAGACGCAAGCTCCTTTCCGCATCTATATGCGGTCAAGCCGTTTTCCGCGAATCCATAGTCGAAATAGTCGAGCGCTGGAACCCATCAGACGCGACTTTGGCTGAAAAAACGCGTCCAAGCTCACCGTTGTTTCCGTGCACAGAGAGCTGCTCGGATATCTTCTTAAAGTCGGACCCTCCAACAAAGCCGGTCACGTACTTCGTACGCAGCTCCTTGAGGAGTGCGACCATTTCTGGGGTCGCAGACTAGGACACGCTATTTTCAGCCCCAATTTCGTGCAACCTGATCTGACGCGTTTACCTGACGGGCGAGACTTAAGGTGCCATCGACGTCGAAGAGAATGAGCTTCTTGTTGGGTCGGTCAGCAAATGTAGCAGTAGCAGCCATGTTAGAGTTGGCGATAGGCAAACAGCAAAGGCAATCGTGGTTGTAGTTTGTGAGGGCCAGGCGCGTCCACTCTGTACACGTTGCCAAAAGCTCAGGGTCCCGAGGCACGTTCTAATTCTAGTTGCCTATTTCATCCTTAAACGATTAGCTGCGCGATTGGATTCGAGGCTCATGCATTGCTCGCTCTCTGGCTTCACCAAGACTCGATGATCCTCATAAATGTGTACACTCTGATGTCACGGAAAACGACCTAAATGCATATGAAAGCGGTATGACATAGATACAAGTAAAGTCGAAGAATTTTAGTTGACCCCTCGATCACTGGCCACCCTCGGCAACAGTGAGCAGGTCAGAATCACCTTGGTCGGTGATGGTCATGGCACTAGGAAAATAATTATTCAGCTTCTACACCGAGTTCACTAATGTGGAATGGCGTACCCAACACGGAAGAGCTTTCCAGCAGCAGTACCAAGCGCAACATTGGTGCCGTTAAAGTGGTGGACGTGAGTCTTGGACAGCATGGCATAATACTCGATCTCAGACTTGCGAAGCGGAGGGCAGTTGGCAGAGATCAGGACGAGCTTGGCTACAGACCAACGGCGTCAGCACAGGGACCTTCTCGGCATCACGCTCCAGTCCCTGGAGATTGAGCTGGAGACACTCACCTTTGCCAGATCGCATCTGCTTGAGCGCACTCTTGTACCCGAGAAAGTATTTGCCGGACTTGACGGCAAGGGCGAGCTTCGCGTTGAGCGACTCGTTGGATTTCATAGACTTGGACTTCTTGATGGGGGCCATGGCGGGACTCTGCGATGCTCAGCTTCAGGCGATAACACAGACTGTTGATATACTCACAGGAGTGTGTTGTCGAGGGTCGGGTTTGATTGTGCCTTTGTTGATACGGATGCAAATAGAGCGGCCAGCCGGACCTGTATAGTACCAGTCCCTCAATTTCCAACTTTAGCAATCTACTCACTTTCTGGGAACCGAACTGAGGAGGTTTAAAGGAACACCGATGACGATGCTCAATATCTCTAATGAATTCTGATCTTTATGTAGTTGACATGATAGATTGCCAGACGCCACGCCATGACCTGACCAGCCCTCGGACACATGTAAAATAGTGTAAACTCTCCTTTTACCCCGCCCGTCTATTTCGCATTTTACCATTTAGGGACATCGAGTGACCGTCTTGCATATAGTTGGTTGAGTTTGGGATCACATTCTCGGGTAACACCGTGGCGCGCTCCCGAGTCCCCAGATTTATTCATATGAAAGCCGGCCGGTTGCTCAGGATTGTCACACACGTCTCTCTGCTCCCCCTTCTAACCCACTGAATTTTTTATGGCTCCTAAGCCCACTCTCCTCCGGTACCCGGAACTATTTAAAGTCAATGTTCAGCCAGGCGATTTCAATTCGGGCTTGATTTGCCTCAAGGTATGTTGAGCAAGCTTCTCTGTCGCTAAACAGCACCAACTAGACGCATCATATGCAGCCCTTCAAGGCTGGGGACACTATAACACATTTGACTGGAACGACCAAGGCCAAAAAGTCTTGGAGCACGGTCCAGCATGGGGTGGGTCCGGACGATCACATCGAACTGAATTCGGTTCTAGTTTATGGTGAGCGAGCTCCCGAATACATATGAAAACCCACTCAATCCGATCAGTCAATCATTCTTGTTCTCCAAATGCTGCATTCGACCTAAGCTCATCCAAAAAATCCGAATGGAAATTTCGTGCTCTTCGCGACGTCCAAGCAGGAGATGAGCTCTCGTTCTTCTATCCTTCCACCGAGTGGGAAATGGACCAAGGTTTCCAGTGCAAATGCGAGTCCGCGGTACGAGAACAGTAGTGAATGTTTCACCTAGATACTCACTGCACTTTTCGTCTAGAACTGTCTCAATTACATTGATGGAGCCAAAAATTTGACTCGAGCTCAGCTAGAAGAACGCGGTTTCATCAGCACACACATCTCTCAGATGCTGGACCAGAGGGAGCGTGAGAATGCTTAGCCCTCGTCTAAGGATACGTTCTTTGGAGCACCTGGATCGTAGAATTATAGGTGTATTATGAATGAAATGCACAATGGACATGGTTCAGGATTGCGGGGAAACGTCATTCTCGTCATGGTCATATTCGTATGCTCGGCGACGTGTTGCGTTTACTTCCCTATCGACTTTCTCTTCTATGCCACGCACGGTTTCCACATCAGCAGGCTTTGGGCGTTTCTTCAAGCGGTTACGTCTAGCCTGTTGTCTCTTTTCTTTTCGGTCACTCCAAATCGCGTACAATATCCCTTCCGTTGCAGCGACAGTGATGGATGCAGCTAGTGCCAGCAAAACTCGCTACAATATAGTTCAACAATTACCCAAGAGCCACATATGCATCAAGACTCACACTCTCGTTGCTCCAATATATATTTCCAGCAGCCCACCAAGCCGCGAAACCCACTCCCACCACGCTTAGCATACCGTTCAGTAAAGCTGCTATCGCCCTTCTATCGTGAGAAGGGTCAGGTTCGGGCGGAGGTATTGGAGGGGGTTTTGATGACGGAGCGAATGTTGTACCCGCAAGCAACGGAATAAGCATATACGACTTTGGGTCTATCCTAAAGCTTAATCCAATTCCATACAGGGTATAATGGGGCCACATACCTAAGTCCTGTTCCCTCAAGGCTTTAGATCCTTTTTCAGAAGCAGTCCACTTTGAAATACCAGTAATAACATCGTAGGGTATCTCTGACGATGTATCTTCTACTTTTGGTTTGATGTGTTTTTGTAGCAACTCTGAGAGCTCAGGTGGTTCGATGTCCAAGCGTGTCAGTGGCAGCAGTGTTTCCCACAAGTGCTCAGGTACAGAAACAGTAGACATGATTCATATATCAGTTTAATTTCCCGTAGCACACTTCGAGAAATTCAGTTGTAGTGGTGAATTACACCAGTTCAAGGAATCCTCAAACAGACAGACCGGAACAATACTCGGAACTCTAGGCGCTGATAGATCAGTACTGTATGGGAGCGGTTCAAAGAGCAATAAGTCGTGATGGATATTATTGAGGTATAAGTGGCCAGCGGTGGTGTACTTCGGGTACTGCTGCGTAGCACGACTCGCGGCGCAACGTCACCTGATAGGCGAACCAAACAATAGTAAACCAAGATTTAAAATACGTTAATTTCTATGATTCACATTTACAGTGGGACGCGATCTTTAGTGGTGGAACAGGCGAAGTGGAGTGTGGGCAAAGACTATGCCATGTTCGTCCGCTGCTTTGATGCATTCGGCGTCCATAACGCTGCCTCCTGGAGCGGCAAGATACTTTACGCCACTCTTTCGAGCACGATGCACGTTGTCTGGGAAAGGGAAGAAAGCATCACTTGAGCATACCACTCCGTCCAATTTGGTGGCGTGGGCTTTGCGCTCTTCAACAGTGAGCGGACTCGGTACCGTCTCAAATAGCGACTCCCATTGCTCCTTTTCACCTCCCTCTAACTCCTCGCCTCCAACAAAAAGATCAATGGCATTAGCCTTCTCGGCCCTCTTGACGCCCTTCTTGAACGGGAGCTCGAGCACTCTCTGGTGATGACGGAGCCACCAATTGTCCGCCTTGCCACCTGCCAAACGAGTACAGTGTATGCGCGATTGTTGGCCAGCGCCGAGTCCGATGATGGCTCCTCGAAGGGCATAGGCAACGCTGTTCGATTGAGTGTACTTGAGTGCGAGTGTAGCAACGATAAGATCAATCACCGCCTCTTTGGGGAGCTATAGACGAAGTTAGAAAGCAGAAACAGGGGACCTTATGTAGAAGGCTCACGTCTTTATTAGAGCTAACAATATTACTGAAGAGATCGGGCGTGATCTTTGCATCGTTTCGGTTCTGCTGGAGCGATACGCCATATACTTGTCTGGTCTCCAACTTGGCGGGGACATACGTTGGGTCCATCTTCAAAGCATGGGTTAGGACAAATAAACCATCTCGTTTGCCTCGACCGTACCTCAAGCACACAGTATTTTCCTGCCTTTTTCTTCTTCAAAACATCAAGAGCCTCGGGACTATATCCTGGTGCGATAATACCGTCCGAAACCTCACGCGAAATTATTTTGGCCGTCGCCAGATCGCACGGCGCAGACAAAGCAATGAAATCGCCAAAGGATGACATACGATCAGCGCCTAGGTGAAGATAAACAGTGTGTATCGTATATGTCAAGCACAATCAAAAACTTACCCCGAGCTCGTGCATAGGCACACGCCAACGGTGTCAATGGCTCTTTCAAGTCGTCTACGCCATATACAGTTTTTTCGGTCTGGTCCAGCTCTATCCCTACAGCAGCACCTGCAGGAGATACATGCTTAAACGACGCTGCCGCAGGAAGTTGTAGAGCTTCTTGAAGCTCAGAAACGAGTGCATATGCGTTGAGCGCGTCGAGCAAGTTGATATACCCAGGCGAACCGGCCAGCGCTGGTGTCAACGGATACATTTAGTGGCTGTAACATATAGCATATACCGTACTCTTACCCTTGAATGGGAGCTTTCCGTGTTCAACAAATGCCTGAGCTGGCTTCTGGTGTGGGTTCGCACCGTAACGTAAAGGCATCCTCTGTACCTCCCCGGCGAGCTGCTCGATTGGTAAATGAGAAGATGCATACTGTTCCCGGAAATATCCGGAAATGGTCGCATCGTATGTAGCGGTCATTTCGAACGCCTTGAGTGCTAGCGTGTTCTTCAATGCTGAAGGGATCACTCCGTTACCAGCTCTCCAGGCAACGAGGAATTGATCGTAATCGGCGGGATCGGACAAGATAGACACTCGCTCGTGATTTTTCGCAGCAGCGCGAAGAAGGGTGACTCCACCAATATCAATCTCCTCCACAGCATTGGCCAGAGTGCAGTCGGGTTTGGAAATCGTAGCAGCAAAGGGGTACAGATTGCATACTACGATCGAGATGGGTGAAATCGATTGAGCTTGCAAGTCGGCCTGGTCGGATGGGATTGAGCGGGCCAAGATACCTTGAGGAGTTTTGTGAGAATTCACCGGTGAGTATACGGACACGATCTAACCTCCGTGTACCGCAGGGTGGAGAGTCTTGACTCGCCCACCCAGCATCTCAGGTGCCTTGGTAATGTCGGACACATCCCTGTGAACAGATATGGGCGGTCGAAGTTGCATCTAGTGGATAAGCCTCACATTATCTCAATTCCTGCATCTCTAATCTTCTTCGCCGTTCCGCCAGAGCCCAAGAGACGAACACCTGCGTCTTTCAGGCCCTTGGCTAATTCCAAGAGATTCGTTTTGTCGTAGACCGAAAGTAACGCTATACATGCCCGTCAGAGCTTAGTCCGTGGCAATCAAGACGATACACTACATACCTGTATGCTGTTCCATCTCGGCGAAAATTTGGCGGGTGGTTGTAATGTAGATCGCTCCGAAAGATCGTTTGATCAAAATTCACCTTCATTTCGGCGCTAATTCCGCTAGATCCGATGTTAATTCTACATGTTAACTCCATGCGGCGTTTTTCAAGTCTCAACTACGCAAGGCACAATAGACTTCCAAAAAGAGCCATGATTGACATTCAATGCATTTACTTGGATGATTTCAGATTTCTATAATTGCATCATCATCGTCCTCTTCTTTCGATTTGGTCGCTGGTATCTCCTCTTCAATTTCGGCCCCTTCGTCTCTTTTCAAGAAATTGACTAGTCGCTCGATGTGCTCCACCACCTTAGAAAGTTCAGTACGAGTCTATGGCCGTTGTCGCAAGTACTTACTGGGGTATTTTGTTCAGTCTCATGCATCTTTTGAACAACTTCGTAAACGCCGTTATCTCGCATATATTCTCGAGCTGGTCGTGTTGTACACAGGAGGAGCAAAGTCTCGATGTGTGTCAGTCGAATGAATGGGTCTGCTTCGCGCTTTTTGGTATCAGGGAGGAACTGGATGGAAGCCGGAAGCTTATCCATATACTGGGAGCCAGTGAGCGAGCTATAAATAGAGCGCGCCGCAGACATACCTCAAGGTCGAATTCTTCTGGACCTGCGAGCGGAAGTAAGAGATATGAAAGCAAGTTCATTCCCTTTCCTTCTGTAGTATCTGGCGGCACCGTAACAATTTCGTTCTCCGGCTTGAGCATAGCCATATGAGCCGGTGCATGAAAGGCGCAATTTCTGGCCGTAGGTGAGGTAACTTTATAAGGCACGAGCAAAACTGGCACCTACTTGAGTGTTGATGCGACTCCTCCTCTCCGTATTGGATCAGGATGTTCGGTGAATGAAAGCAATCCAGAAAGAAGGAACTCGCTTGATTGCCTTCGTACTGAGAGTAGTGATAGTCGCCCTGCTGGTGTCTGAAGTATCCGTGATCAGTCAGGGCTATAGAATGATCGACTGCGATATGCATACTACTGTGACATTGGCGAAGACACTGGCGAGGAAATGTAAGTCCCCCTTTCGCTTCTTTTGCTCTTTCCCTTCACCAGGAACTGATGCAGCGTCAATAAACGCATCTACGAGCAGGGGAATCGCATCTTCTTCACGAGCAATCGCCATTGGGTCTGAAGGTGGCCCTGGAGCGGTGGCGGCACGCGAGGCAATAGGATGGTCGCCCTCTAGGCGAATCTTCAATGATAATATCGTCTGGATAGCGGTGGGATTGACGGTAATGTTGGACAAAGTCATACAGGCTAAATCGGCAAGTAACGCTTGGGGATGCTGGCTCGGTAAACAATCAGCGATATTTAGGATAAGACAGATAGCACTTACTAATATATATGCGATAATAAACTCTAGGAACTGGGGGTCCGATAAATAAGGAACAACGAGTGTAGAGTCAGAAAGGTTTACTAGAGCCCGAAATGCATCATGGGCAATAGCCTGTTGCAAACTCTGCTATTAGACAGAGCGATTCATCGGCTGAGCCAGATTACCGGTTGATCCCGACATAAAAGTTTTAGATCTCTCAGGGGTTCTGGCTCCTTTGGTTTTGCAAGGCCTCCACCACTGACTTGGTCAAAGAAGATGCGTCGCAGCGGCGCCTCTTTCGGCGTATGGGGCAGGAGATTCTCCAATGCGATTTGTCGGACTTGTGGGTTTCTATCGTGAAGAAAGCCTAGGAGCTGATATATGGGCTCAGCAGCGTACCTCTTTTTCCTGTTATGACGCACCTCCTTGAGTTGCGCCTCCATGGTGTGGTGGGTAGATATAGTTTTCTGTGATGCTCACTAATGGTCACGTGATATGATCAACAACTAATAAGCGCCGCTCGGTGGTCGTTACACGACCACGATCACGCCTTGTCTGGTCGTATTTTGTGTCGTCCGACCTGTGTCTAGTCTCTGTATTGCTGGATCAAGTCTTAGCTAGGATGGCTGCTGTATATAATCTAAGGAAAAGGGAAGAACAAGTTCTGGCCAGATTCTCCAAGTCGCCACCATCCTTTACTATTCATCTCCATGCTGGATACTGGACTTTAAATAAAGACAACAATGCACGAAACTTTCTTTATACTTCTCCCGCAGCGGTTAGGACTCTATGGCATTCTGGTTGATAGCGACTAACATCAGCCTCTAGTCAATCTTGGAGTCCATACGGGCTCACCGTGTACCTGTCGACATGTTAGAGATGTTTGACCAGGCAAACGTACAGTTTTATGATGGTTAGTGACTTCAAAATTATGGGTGGACCTGCAAAAAGCAAACATTCCCTTGTAGGGTGTCTCATTGTTGAGGAACACGACCATACGGCCGCAGAGTCAACCCCTGACCCCCCATCCAATCCGGGAAAGCTAAAATCGGGTTCATCCCAGGTCAAACGTATAGTTCTATATCCAAACGGAGAAACTTTGTGGGCAGATATCAGCTTAATGAACATAAGGAACGGAGGGATGTGGACGGACCAACAGGCGATCGAGTTTGAAGCAAAAGTTCTGGTACGTTTCTATCACGCACGTATTTCAACCTTGGTGTTTTAAATAATCTCTAGGCATTGACATCCCCTCCCCTCTGCTTGGATCCTGACCCAACTGCGAGTAGGATTGCCGCTGACGCGATGTCATTGGGGTCATTCGATTCGGCAAAGCGAAAACATAGTAGTATGGAGAGTGACAAGCGAGACGATGGTAGTCGGAAGGCCGAACGGGACAAATTTATGAACGTAATGAACCCCCGATCTACGCGTATATTCCATGCAGAGTGAGTACTGGTCCAGTGCAATAAGTCAACTCTTATATTCGTAAAATGTAGTTTTCGTCAACAGGGGTTCTTGGACCAACGGCGGCGTGGTGAACGAGCGCCTTCTCCGCCTCAACGTAGTCCTAGTCCTCAACCATCACCCGCTCCAACTCCTACTCCACCCCCAGCCTCCGCACCTACACCCGTGCCCTCTATCGACGAAAGTTCTTCGAGTCACAAGAAAAAGAGCAAAAAGAAGAAACCCGATTCTGCCGATTCGCCTATGCAGATTGATGCGCCGAGTCCAGGTTTCAGCTCCAAAAGCAAACCCCGGAAGAACAGCATTAGCCAGGCTCCTGCTCCTCAGATGAACGGTGGCAAGAAGAAACACGCACAGAACAACCGCCGAGGCACCGCATCTTCAGTCGAACCATCGCCTGCGAATCTAGTTATGCAGTTACCACCTAGCAATGCTCCAGCTCAATCGATAGACTCTCCTCACTCTATCCAAGCCTCGCCGAGCTCGGCAACTGCGAAACGGGAAGATCAAATGAGTCTTGGACTAGGTGTGCCTCCTCTTTCCGAACAGTCACCAGTAGCTCCATATCCGCAAATGGTGAGCATGGGGGGCCCTCCGAAGAAACGAATGAAGACAGAGACTCCCGCGATGGGGACTGTACCTTTACCAGGTGGTGGTTCCCAACAGGGAACTCCTCAGCAATCACACATCGCGCTTGCTCCAAACATGCCTGCCCCTGCACAACAACCAATGCCTATACCCCGCTATTCCGCTTCTCCAGCCCCAGTTCCAGGAGCACCCCCTGGTCAGCAACCGCACCCCCAATACCCTGGTCAGCTACCGTACAACTACGGAAATCTAGGCATGAACTTTGCTAACGGAATGATGGTCAACAATGGTACAGGTCAACCTGCCCAGCCGGGTTACAATCCGATCCAAGGGCTCCAGCAACAACCTCAGGTGCCGAATATGCATGCGAATCTCCTCGCTGCACAGAATCAGCAGCAGGCAGCCGCACGCGCTGGCAGTCCTCATTCCTTGCCGCCTTCCAGACCTGCTTCACAGGCCAGTGTCATACGAAACAGCCCGCGACCAAATGCGCCTCTGACGCTTGGGCCAAACGGTGCATCCGCTCTTCAGCCTCCCCAAATGGACCAGCAGGGTAATCGCCCTGGGTCTGCCCTCGGCCAGCAAGGAATTCCACAACCTACTGGTATGCCGCAACCGCAGAACACGATGCAAATGCAAATGGATCCCTCAATGCAAATGGCCGTTTTCCAGCAGATGCAGCAGCAGGCGCAACAGCGAATGGGGTTCCCCGGCGCTTCAAATATGATGCAGTATCCAGGTATTATGCAAATGCCTGGGCAACCAGCATGGCGGATGGCAGCTCCTGGTCAGATGCCCATGGGTGTCGGGCGCGGCCAACCACACGGCATTCCGCTCCAGTATGCCGCCGCCGCCGCCTTACACCAGCAAAGGAGAAACGCTGCGGCGGCGGCAATGCAAGCTCCGCCTAACCCCCAGCGATAACGTCTACAGTCTTGGTACCTGTATAATATTTATGTAGCTTTTTATCTAATTTATATCAGTTGAGTTGTTTTTCTGACGTCATCACGGGTCGATCAAACCCATCTTCTTGCGACGACACCAAACGGAGCCCCACCAGCAAAATACCAGTCAGGCGTTGCTTTTGAATGTACGGAGTATGCGGGAGGGCAAGGGGCATACGCGAATGGCCCAGAGTACGAACATATCTCGCTGGCTCGTTTGAAATGTCTCATTTGTGATTTTACAGGTGCTATCAACTCGGTACAATTCAACCGCGTCGGCCAGCCATGATATTGCTCAACAGCTCCGTGTATTCATGCGCTCCTGTGCTCAGCCCGTCACTGTTGTTTCTACTCGACTGGGGGGCTTGGACAACTCGCCTCATGGCGCAACAATGTCTTCTTTTTCGTCTATCGCTTTGCACCCGCTGCCCTTGGTTGGATTCTCCATACGTCGGCCGTCACGGCTCGCAGACGCCTTGCACTCTAGCCGTTACGCGAACCCAGACGCTACACATGGCGTAATCAACATTCTTGCTGCTCACCAATCCCAGGTAGCGATTGAGTTTTCACGTTCCGACCTCTATGAAGCGCCATTTTCCTCTACCCCCCATCATTTAGAGAATGGCCTACCTATCATCGAAGAGACTGTTGGGGCTCTCATGTTCTCGGTCTTGACATCTCTCCCACTATCGGGTGAGGTGCTTAAAAAATTTGGAGCAACATGTAAAAACGAGCTGCAAGGAAAAGATCTGTCGTCAGAGATGTTCATTGCCCGTGTTACACGCGTTCTTGTTCATGAGAAAGATCCCAACCAGGTCAAAAGGCCACTCGTCTACTATCAAGGCGGCTATGTACCAATCAAGCCTAACCGATGACCGGCCGGTCTAAAGCGAGCCCCGATACTGGTACTGCTTCGCTTAACTTTGGACTCTCTTGCATTTGTGTTTCAAGTTTGGTTCGACTTCGCTACACTCATACTTGTAGATCGAACAGTAGATCTATCTCATCTTTCTTAGATATATATCTATAGCACAAGCTCTTCAAACTAGCATTGTGAAAGAGTGATCGCGGTGGCAAGCTGATGGTGCCCGTTCAATATTGTATTTGCGATACTGGGGGGACCAAATTGATATTGATTGGAAATATTTGCTAACTTAGACAATCGTCTTGAGACACTTGCTTGTCATAGTTCGATCTTTGCTGACGAATTCAAGTTCGGCGGAAGCTTGCAGCGGGTTTTTGGTAGCTTGAAATTCATCCTTCGTTCCTTGATTTTTGGCACGACCCACATTATCATCTCCTGACCGTGCTCGGTGGGTTACCTACATGCTAGCCTCAGCCCGCAGGTCCTGCACAGAAGCCAACCGTTGAAGGTTTGAGATATTTACCCGAGGAAGCCCGGCTTGGATACCCGACTGACTTGACTCATCTCAACGCCCTAGGCTGCCGTAAAATTTAATGGGTGGGTAGACATAAAGGGTGTTCGCCAGGAAGCCGCATTTCTCCCGACGGCGTACCTGACCGACCGGTCCGCATGGGTTCACCAATTATGAATTTAACTTGAGCTTGGCACGTCAAGGTGGCAACTATTCGGGACCCCTATCCGGAAAGTATAAGTACATGAGCTGGAAGGACTAATAAGGTATATCACCTTGCCTGTCTTTACTTTTCAATCTTGTTCTGTCTAACATGACTACTCGACCAGAACCGAAGGGTTCATACAAATGCTGCTGCTGTATTCCCATGTGAGTGCTCAACCTCGGATATGTCTATGTACTAAATACCGTTATGCAGCCGTGGTGGTATCGTGATTCTTACTTGGTTGTATTTCCTTTCCGGCGTGGGGGCGGCCGTCTTGACATTCACCGTCCTTCCGAAAGGTCAGTTTGAATGCAAAGATGGACCGTGCACTTGATTGATGTGATCGACAGTTTCGAGGCTGGTTGAAATCACGGTTGCTATCAAAGCCTTGTTGCTTGCACTGGCGGTACTTAGCATACTGCTTGCGGTGGTTTCAGCAATTGGGTATGCTTTTGACTCTGCTCTTTTTTGTGGGTTGCTTAGGCTAATACCAATATATGCAGTATTTTTGCGACAATAAGGTTGAATCCTCGAGCCGCAAGACTCTATTATATATCCTTTTACGCCTGGTTCCTTCTTCAACTTGCTCTGGACATTGCCGTTGTCGTCATGTTCTTCACCAAAACCCTCGACTTACTCAATCCTGATTGTGAGGGTCTTAGTGGTCGGGCCGTGAGATGGCGGCAGAGAGGCTGTGACAACGCAAGAAACAAGCTGAGCTGGTGGTATACCGCTTCTATGGTTATCCGATCTAGTATTACCTATTGTGCGTAAACGCTCTTTTTGATCATTTGCTATTGCTGAACAATTCTTGATAGATTTCGTTCGGCGGGTGGGCAGCTTCAGCAGGTACTGTGCCGAACGGGCAGCGGGACTGTCGAACCCCTCTTCAACCCCTATGGCTCCTATCCCTACCTTCGATTCCGAGGCCAAATATCTGCATTCGTCTCCGTCCATGACCCCACTCCGTTACGATGACCCGTCAACTACACCAAGTGGCACAGTGTTTGCTTCCAATTTTTCAACGCATCCTACTGGCCCGGCACGCACAGCGCCCTGATGTCTTTGGCCGCAATCGGCGCACTACACTGGAGGCTCTGGAGGGACTAGATTCTAGCGCTTTTTGTTCCTTACTATTTAAACAATACATTCTTTTGAGAATTCAGGCGAATGCTGACCGGTACTTGGCGCTTCTGTTAAAAGCCGTTCATAAGCCTCTTCGGCCCGTTCTAGGTGCCAGATAGGCTACAGCAGGGGTGTTCCAACAATAAAGAGCCACCCAAAAATGCGGTGCCGAGGATATATGCGCACACGTGGAGGGCTAACGGTGGTTGCACTCATCTGGATTAATTTGTCCCGAATCAGTCATGTCTTGATCCGGATAAGTCAGCTCATGCATCTGGCATTCAAGCTCCATAGTGCAGTTGCTCGATTAGAAGGGCACAAACACTAGCCGGGCGAAGATCCACAAGCTGTCACGTGACATGCGCAACAAGGCAAACGCGTATCTTGCGCTTCTCTACAAATCTCCAACGCACTGGTGCCCGTGGTTGCGCGTTGAAATTTGACCTGCCCGCCATTTCACCCATCCCGCGGCTCGTACTCGCGCTTCGGGGATCCATCCGACGCTGGCGTTCCCCTGGCCTCTCCGGAGGATAGGCCGAGCAGTAAACCGTCGAGCTATTGCGGCTGGAGCTAAGTGCTAGGTCCCGGGCAGTTTAGCTTGGTACAGTGCGCGAACACTTGGGCATACATCCTATTGTTTTATTCGTGTATTGTACTAAATCGCCAAATTGATTCACAGACTACATGCAGAATGGTGTATCTGACACAAAAAAAAAAGGGACAAGGAGGCTATGTTAAGCACATTTGTACCAAAAAGTTGAGAAGTAAGCCGGTTTAGGATACCCTCCTGAAGTGCTTCTTTCTTTAGCCGTAATAATTTTGTTTCGATTGCCGCAACCGCCTCCTTTCAGGCGCACTGGACGTGATAGCGATTCGATAACCAAACAGGCATCCGCACGCCGTGCAAATTACAAGGGAGAGCAAGAGGAAAAACATGATCGACAAGATTAGGGATGTCATCGGGTTTCCTTCGTTTGGAGGGTTCGCTCGCGGAGGTGTGTGCCTAGAGGGAGGATTTCGACTTGGCTGGTGAGGGGAAGAGGGAGGCGAAGGTGGCGAGGGTGAAGGGAGTGATGATGGTGGCAAAGGATGACGAGGCGCCCACTGTCGAGCATACGGGGGATACATCGGCCCTTCGTACCGTGGGTCCGGCTGGGGCACAGGAGGATCTGGACGTGATTCCCCTGGCTCGTATACCACCTTTGTATACACAATTTTTGCAATAGACATCTCCGCATCGTCCTTGGATGGTAGCCCGGCCAGTGCCAACCGCAGCCTATGAGATACCTGATCGTCCAGTCCGGCCATGCTCCAGATGAGCACTGGTTCGTACTCCGGGCGGAAGCCTGAGGTTATTGCGTTGTCCGTCCTTTCGTTGATGTCTGGGCCTCGCGACTCGGATTCATGTTTTGCCAATGATCGAAGATCTGCGTTTACGGGGGCGTTTAAGTATGCCTGTTCTACATCTATGATGCGACAGACATCGTTGATGCAGATATGTTGCGACGCAAATGGTGCTTTGATGAAAGCCTTTGGTGCACCGTACACGTATACAGCGGAGCCTACGAATTAACTTGGTTATTACCCGTTGATATTTCCTCATAGCTCCAACCCACCTCGAAAGTCTAGCTCAATTGATGGGTCCTCAGTCGTCCTATGCGACCACACTGTACTCCGGTAGGTCAGCCTAGTTTCCCATGGGCCTTCCTCTCGCCACACCCATGGGTCCCACCACTTTGTGCAGCGTCGTCCAAAATGCCTAACGCAGCGTCGGCCAGGGTGATACACGATCTGCTCGTTGTCGTGTGCAACTTCGATGTTCTCCAGACGTCCAACGGGCAGCCCTGGACTGTCGAGAACCAAGGTTTGAACATTAATTTTACTTGGCTCGTAATAGATCTGCCTTACCTAGAGTACTCCTGCGGCTCATAATACTCGATGGCTTTGAAGGGGAAAACGTTCATCTCGTTTGCCGTCGTCTTCAAGAGTCGAACCGCAATCCGAGTTGTTCGCGACGAGTCCAGTGCGTCGTGCCTCCAAAGCAATACAGACTCGTGCTCATGCTTCGTATTGAGGTATGCACGCTGCACATCCACCGCCTCACACCGGCCAAAATCAATGGCAATGCATATATGACTAAGGTAGTCGGTGCTAGTGATGTGCGCCTTAGGAATGCCGTACACGCCGACCGAGCCAGCTAGGTACAATGTCAATGATGGCCGTTGCATTCCAATACACGGTAGATTGACGTACCTACTATGGATGTCTCAACACCCCATTGTTCTATGTTTTGCTCATTGCGCGACTTAAGTTCATGCCACGATACAACATTTCCGTCTTCAGCTCGGTAGGTTCTTGGAGCCCAACCCATCTGAGGCGAGCACCCCAACAGCGAACAATCAGAGCTTTGAGGGGTTGGATGATAAGACAACAACGGGTGCGTGTTATGCATCACAACCTGTCTGAAACGCCATTTGTCTTCGTCAATAGGCCTGTGTTTGTAGTACAAATTTAATATCTCGTCTGAGCCTATAATTGAGTGCATACCATGGTGCAGGTCGCTCGATAGTATAAATGGCGTGCGAGAACCGTATGCCAAGATGCGTTCGCGTGCTACCAATAGGGTCTGCGACTGATACCACTACGCGATGTGATTGGTATTGTAGTCCTCCTTTTGCGAAGATCACGACTGGCTCATCGTAACGTTCAGCCGTCAAATATGCCCTTGCAATATCGATGCGATAGCACGCCTCATCCAAGACCATAGGATGAGCCTGCTGTATGCATATCTTATAGTCGGGTGGTATGACGGTCACTTGGGCACGTGGTGGACCATACAGCCAGATGGCCGAGCCTGCGTCCATAGCCATCAACCTAGTGCCGGAAAAAGAGTAACTTATAAATTAATACACATACCTTCAAACTCGATATTCATAGAGACAAGTTGATGATTGAGGCTGCGATGCACTCCGGTGAATCGTCCATGATCATAGTAAACTTCTGAGGTCCAGGGTTGCGCCCACATTTCGCAGCTCTTGCCAGACCACCAATGGCTCATCCACCGGACGCAAAAGTCTTCACGCGGCTCATAGGTGATATGGGCAGGATTAGTATCGAAAATTGTGGTGTTGATCAATCGACCAAAAGCCGCCCGAGGTGACAAAAAGAGAAGCAATGCTGCGCTACCAAAGCGCCTGGTGAGGTGCACCATGGCCTATTCGTAGATATTTTTCCGGAATGCAAGTCTGAGGGGTTGAAGCCGGGGATGATTTGTGGCTACTATTTAGCTTGCATCCGAGCGCCTACCACAGGTTGCCACTTGATCCGGTGAAGCGTGTCGCCACATGGTACCAAATGAACTAAAACAAACATACCGCCGGTAGCGCACACACAAGCAGGCCATACAGTCAATGGCAATTCACAAAATTGTTTAGGCATATTGTGAAGCCCAACAAATTGTTCCGCCGCTCGCTCAGCTGTCGTCCTCGTCTATTGAGAATTTCGTTCAGGTGCGTTCGGCCGTGTATTCGCTCCTGCATCGTCGTCACTGGGTGCTACTAGGAATAGCCTACAAACAGCATTAGCACGGCTTGATTAGAACACTTTCGCATGCAATATGTTATTTTGTCGTTGGAAGATAGTATCGGGACACTAAGTCGGTTGGCACACGGAATCGTATATTTTACACAGGGAAAGAATAGGGAATTGATTCGTTACATTGGAGGCGAATGCTTGTACCAGAAGCAAATGCCGGGAATGCTATTCAAATAAATCTCTAAGAAAGTAAGTTTTTTAACCGCAGCAATTGTGTTTTGATCACCGTAGTCACCAATCGGAGCGTGATGGCAACTTGATATCCGAACGACCATCCCCATGTCATGTAACCGGCAAGAAAGAATAGAAGGAAGAATATGGCCCACGCCACGATAATCAATACTGAGAATATCGTCAAAACTCCGTCCCTTTGTGGAGGTGTATGTTGGGACAGGGTATACTCTCGAGCGTACGGGGGATGTGTTGGTCCTTCGTACCGTGGGTCTGGCTGAGGCACAGGAGGATCCGGTCGCGACTCGCCTGCCTCGTATGCCACCTTTGTATACACAATCTTCACAATAGACATCTCCGCATCGTCCTTGGACGGCAGCCCGGCTAGTGCCAACCGCAGCTTGTGGGACACCTGATCATCTAGTCCAGTCATACTCCAGATGAGCACTGGTTCGTGCTCTGGGTGGACACCTGAGGCTATTGCATTATCCACCCACTGCAAGTGCCGTTCGTCGACTTCTAGGTCCTGTGTGTCAGATCCAGGCTGTATCGATGACCGAACATCTATGCGGGCAGGGGCATTTAGGTATGCCTGTTCTACATCCACGATGTAACAGACATTGTTGACGCATATATGTTGTGACGCAAGTGGAGCTCCGATAAAGGCCTTTGGTGCACCGTATACGTATACGGCGGAGCCTACCAATAGACTTGGTTATTATGTCAGAACAAATTGCCCGTAACTCCTACCCACCTTGAAAGTCCATCTCCATTGATGGATCCTCAGTCGTCCTATACATCTGTATTGTGCTTCGGTAGGTCAGTCTACTTCCCCGTGGGCCTTCTTCCCTCCACACCCATGGGTCCCATGACTTTGTGCAAATTCGCCCAAAATGCCTGACACAGCGCCGGCCAGGGTAGTACGCAATCCTTCCATGGTCATGCGCGAGTTCAATATTTTCCAAACGTCCAACAGACCGCCCTGAGCTAATCAACAATGAAGGTTTCAACTCTTATGTTTCCTGTCTCCTCTTAAATATGGCTTACCTAGCATATTCCTGGGGCTCGTAATATTTAATCGCCTTGAAAGGGAAAACAGTTATCTCGCTTTCCGTAGTCTTGATTAGCCGAACCGCAATCCGAGTCTTTCGCGACGAGTCCAGTGCGTCGTGTCTCCAAAGTAATACGGGCTCATGCACGGACTCTGCATTAAGGTACGCGTTCTGCACATCTACCACCTCGCACCGGCTAGAGTTGATGAGAACACAAATTGGACCAAGATAATCGGTGTTGGTGATGTGCGCCTTGGGAATACCATACACGGCGACAGAGCCAGCTGGCCTTAATGTCAATAATTGCCATGGCACCCAAATACAACACGTTAACTTGCCTGTTATAATTGCCTCAACACCCCACTGGTCTCTGTTCTGCTCGTTGGTTGATTTGAGTTCGTGTCCTGATACGACTGTTCCGTCTTCTGCCCGGTAGATCCTTGGCGTCCACCCCGTCCGAGACATACATTCCAAAGATGAACAATCAGGACTTTGAGGAATTGGGCGATAGTACAACAATGGGTGTGTGTTGTGCATCACAACCTGTCTGAAACGCCATCGGTCTTCATCAACCGGCCTACAGTTGTTTGTATAATTTTAGGATATCTGAATCTATTACTGGGCACGTACCATGGTGTAGGTCGCTCTATTGTATATACAGCGTGCGAGAACTGTATGCCAAGATGCGTTCGCGTGCTACCAATAGGGTCTGCGACTGATACCACTACGCGATGTGATTGGTATTGTAGTCCTCCTTTTGCGAAGATCACGACTGGCTCATCGTAACGTTCAGCCGCCAAATACGCTTTTGTGACATCTACACGATAGCACGCCTCATCCGAGGCCATAGGATGAGCCTGTCGTATGCATATCTTATAGTCGGGTGGTATGACGGTCACTTGAGCACGTGGTGGACCATACAGCCAGATGGCCGAACCTGCGCGACCCTCGTCAGCTTGGCGCCAGAAGAGATCAATTATCGAGCAATAGACGTACCGTTGAACTCAATACTCATAGAGACGAGCCGGTGGTTCAGGCCGCGATGCACTCCGGTCAACTGTCCATTGTTATAATAAACTTCCGAGGACCAGGGTTGCGCCCATATTTCGCAATTCTTGCCAGACCGCCAGCTGTTTTTCCACCGAGCGCAAAAGTCTTCTCGCGGCTCATAGGTGATATAGGCAGAGTTCGTGTCGAAAATCGTCGTGTTGATGAGTCGAGCAAATGTTGCTTGAGGGCTCATAGAGAGAAGCAATATGGCTCCACTGAGGCACCTGTTGAGGTGCACCATGGCTTATTCGTGGATATTTTCTGGAATGCAGGTCTGAGGGATTGAAACCTGGGGTGATTTGTGGCTACTAACTTGCATCCGAGCGCCGAGTTGCCACTTGATCCGGTGAAGCGTGCCGCTACACCGTGGCAAATTAACTAAAGCAGGTAATATACTATTGGTAGCGCATATACAAGCAGGCCATACAAACGATACACTTGTCAGCGACGATTTACAAAAATCGTTTAGGCTTCTTGTGTAGTCCAACAAATGGTTCCATCGCCTGCCCGAGCGCCCTCATCTTCTCAGCAAGCCGAACATCCTCGTCGGACACACTGGTCGCCTCGTCCAGCCATGCATTCACTCCCACATCGCCGACACTAGCTGCTCCTGAGAACGGCTTCTCTACGGCATTACACACAATTCCGTTTGGTGGAAGCACGCCATCGAGGAAATAGCCGCGAACCGCTTTGGCCGTGCACGGACTCGCCAGGGCAATAGAGCAATGCTAGGTAGCAGTTTATCAGCCGAGTCGTCTAACAAGCAGACTGTATGAACAAACACGCACCCCACTACCGTCTTGAACAATTAGGCGGGACTGAGGGAGCAGTTGGTTGACAGTGCGAGCATTTACTACGGGAGTAATTGGCTATAAAGAGCCTTTAAGCATCAGAATCTAAAAGCGATGAAATTGACCCACGTCGGCCGTGTTACCGATAACTAGAATATCGTTCGCAAGTGTAGTGTGGTTGAATGGTCCCAAATAACGCTCTGCTTCTCTAGTATTCCAGTGATGGCACATCGAGGCCTATCAGAACCATTTGCGTATGGTCAGTAGGGTTAATCTAGACTGATTCTATTGGCGTACCTCAATCGCAGCAAAATGAGTTGAAACCTGCTCATAAGTAGCGACGTTCTCTGCGATTATATCTTCAACGGCTTTGCGTGGGTCGACGTCCCGCAAGTCAGGGCCGTCTACACAAGTAACGGCCTCAATAGCCAGCGCGGTTTTAGCCTTTACGGTTGTATCGAGTTCGATTGTGTTCAGGACTGCGTTTGTGATTGGTGCCCCGTTGCCCTGCAGAGCAGCGGAGATTTGCTCGGCAAGTAACCCCCAACCGCGAGGACGATACATATTAACGAATATCAAATCTGAATGGGATGTAAGGAAAGGGCGATAGGAATACGCATACTTAACTTACTGCGAACCATGCCAGACGTCAGAATATACGACTGTTCTCCGTTCGGCACAGGCAAAGGACGCTCGTATAAGTCGCCAATGAGCTGATCGACCGCCTTGCGAATGGCTATCGCTGTGGAAGTTTTGTTTGTAGAGAGAGCACATCGCTCGGGACCAGCCTAAAGCAGGAATCAGCCGGGACGAAAAATGGCGAGTAGAAGCAACGCTAACATCGGCACAGGCTTTGAGGAAGTTTGAATATGCCCTTTCTGTATCGACGAGATCCCCTGTTTTGGGTCAATGCATGGCCTCTAAAGTAAGGTCGTTAACTCACATTTACCCCACTCGTAGGCACCAGTTGTAGCCCAAAGTATAGGATCCTGTAAACGACGCAGCTTTTTAGGGTAGATCAACTAATAACACAAGAGTTACCCACAACAACGCCGTCAATGGCAACATTTCCGACACGGTGCGGAAACATATTGACAAAGTAGCTTTTGGAAAGGAGCAATGAGATGGGACCACAGAGCGAGAGAGGCAAGCTCACGAGCCTGTTGAGAAAATTAAATAAATGTTGTATTTCTTGAGATTAATAATCAGAACTTACCAACAACAGTACCATAACTTGAAGGTTTCCGGACAAATTAGTTAAGCTGGCACGAACGCGTTTCTTAATCTCTCACCTGAATCCCCAAAAGTTCACAGGTGTCTCTGGTCCCTCAATTACTTGGGACAGTCGTTCCAAGTCCCGCACCACTGTAGCTGTACCGACATGACGGAGCGCCTCCCCAGTTCGGTTCAAGCACAACTCGGCAATCACTGCGTTCTCTGCATCAGCCTTCCGAATCTGCTGAGCGTAGACTGCGAGATCGACGGGGTCGGAGAGGTTGCGGGCCTCAAATCCGATGTCTTGGTACGTATGCGCAAACGCGATATCCTACGCAAAGTCAATATCAGACTGTTGCGAACAACCTTTGGGCTGACCTGTGCTGTTTGTGAAGCAAAACAATCAACTCCAGGGCTAATTGATAGGCATGAATGTTAGTCTGTGTCATCCCGGACAAGTAGAACGCGCTCACGTAGTGCCATTGATTCCGCGAGGATCCCAGGAAACAATGTCATCTTGAAACAAGGCTCAAGCATTGCCCATTTGGACCGAAAAAAACGGACTTACAACGGCCGTCCAACAGCCCTGCAAGAGTCGGACCAGCCCGATACAAGAAAGACAACCCAGAGCCCCCTGGTCCACCCTGTGTTGATGGTTGTGATCTAGGAATCTCTCGAGGAACAAAGAAACATACTGGATTAACAAATAACGATCCAAGCCGGGATGTCGTGTTTTTAGCTAGCAAACGACCAACAGAGAGGTCCGCGTGGCCCGCAGATTTATTCGCATAGTCAAGTGGAACACTGCAGAGAGGTGAGCATGTCGACATCCATTTGGGAGCTAGGACATACAGCAACCGGCCGCACTCGTATCCGTCACCACAGGGCGACCAATGTATTTTATCCGTCTCAGGTAGTGTTGCCTATGATCGGTAGTTAACTTCTGGGTGAAACAGAGGACTGCGAGCAGAGCGCACCATTTTTTTCCCACAACGACTGCGGTGTCCCAGATACCAATGACCTAATCCCATAACAAGAAGCCCAGCAATGGCGACTCTGCGTTTGACGCCATTCGACTCGCGGCTGTTGCGAGTCTCTGGCCCAAGTGCCTCCTCGATACTCTTCTCTGCTCCCATGTCGGACAAGAACGGATGGATGTTGTGGTTGAATGGATCCATGATTGAACGCCCAAGTCGGGTCCGAATCATGATGATGGAGCCCTCTTTCAGGGTCCACGGTGATCTCGGCCCGCACCAGATCACCGAACGCCTGCTGGGACCACAAAAGCTCAAACGCCCAGCCCGCGCACAGACCCGCCACCCGCACCTACATAACCACCAGGCTGGACAAGTCGATTCCTCATACTTACCTTGACGGGATATCTGCCTTCACGTACTTGTGGGTATCAGGCGGGGGAGCCGGCCATTGCACGGCGCCTCTCGGTTCAGTTGGCACCCTCGCTTTGTCTGGTCTTATGGGCCAGGCACTGTCTCAATCTTTTCCTGACCTGTACTGGCCCTCGGGCTGGTCGGGCTCTTATTTTTATATGGCTATTAGGCCTAACCCTATGTGCTAATCCCATCGTGATCCATTCAGCATCTATTTAGGCAGTCATATCCCATGTAAAGCTCACAACAATACAAGCTATAGCATGCTCAGTGTATTTGAGACTCTAGAATACAAGATGGGGATCGCGCATATTTCTGATGAAAGATGCTGCATCCTCTTGCATGAGGCGCCTCGTCTTTACTTCGAGCTGGTCTTCTTCCAGCGAGAATCATAACCGTAGTCCGCAAGGCAAAACGATAGCTGTTTGAGCGAACCAAAGTACAAACAGTGCAGTACTGCTTATAACTAGCGCGTATGCTCGAATCAAGACTATATATTCAAGATGGTCTGGTCAGCCATCACCGACCTCGTCTCATACATATACATAGCTGTGAATATACTTACACGTATTCATGCGAGCCATGAAAACTTCAGGTGAGTCCCGACTGGAGTGCCGATGCGTTGGGTTGCTGCTGATTATGTTGTTTGTATTTGGACCTGTGTGGAAGCGCATATAGTGTGTGTCTGCAGTACCACCAGCCACAAAGTATTGACAGACGTCGGACGGTCCAAAGCCATTCCGAAACGTACTATTCTTCTCCTGGGGAAGCACTGTATACTGCTGGATTATAGTCGCGGATCAGCGGTATGCCTAACAGTACGCAAGCAGATACACCGTGTATCCATACTTGTATTATATATTCATTCGGATTGAGTACAAACGGGGGGCATTATGAATGTGTGCCCAAGGGATCTTAATTCGAGACCAGGCCCGGTGCTCCTACAACAATTCGTTCAAACAGGACCCTGCGGTTTTATCCTGTGCGAGCGGGCTACGGTTATTGATTCCCACTGTAATTTGTTATGAAGGCTTGCAGTCAAGTGTATGACTAGTGTACACAACGTAATCTTTCCGCTAGTGTTGGTACGATCACGCGCCGTTTGTTTCAAAACGTTCGACCACACGGAAACTGTTTCTGAATCGGCGGCAACAACATTTGCGCGTAATATAAGAACCATACATACCCTCCAACAAATATCCACCCCGGGCCGTCGTGTTTCTGTCCATTCCTCTCATTGCCGATACCGAGCTCGGTAGCCAACGATGGGCGTCTTTGCATACTATGATGCTGATACCAACGGAACAGTATACCATGTTATACCTAGCCCGACGCCTCAATCAGCGCTATCTGACATTCACACAGAGACAGAGACTTCGCTGTCGGGACTAACGATCTTGTCGGATGACTTGCCTGGTCAGTAAGACTAGGGAAGCGTACTCAGATGTAACTTCTGATCGGCTTGACCTCGTGAAGGGTATTTTGTCATCCACGATGGGCGTCAACATCCAGCGAGCGACCATATCGCAAAGTGGCTACCATCTGACAACATTCGAAGATATACCATTCAGTATATGATAAGGAAACACCTACTTGGAGGCGACTGCGTTGAACCTGTCAGAGAGATGCTTGCTCCTATCTCAGATCGAAAGCGTCAAGCGCTGGAGCTAGGAACCAGGACTGGAACATGGTGAGTTACAGTACCAGATGGTCGGGGAGTCAACTTCGGTCTGGGCTCAAACCACTTCCAGGACACAAGCAATATCCGCAGTGTTTCCGCACGTACAATTTCGTAGCTTGGATGTGATACCGATGATACCTCACATTCCACGTCCCAACGTCATTTTCGAGGTGTATGACTTTACGGAGGGGCTGATGCTAGAGGACAACTCGCAGGACGTGGTATTCATGAACTACGTTATGGAGGTGGTAAGGCTAGCTTCTATAAACTGCGTATTGGCATATATGGTGACATAGCCCAGACGAAAGATTACCGTGCTTTGCTTCCTGAGGTATACCGCGTTTTGCGGCCGGGAGGGTTTATCTCCATCAACGACTATAACCCACACTACTGGGATTCTGAAGATTTCACGGTGCCCGCTCAACGTACAAATCCACGAGGATGTCATCTCGTCAACCTAGTTCGGGAACATATATCGAGTCTGGGAATTGACCCAGACACATGCGACAAAATACCACAATGGCTCGCACCCGGTTCAGATGTATGGAGTGGAGGGGAGAAGGGATTCAGAGACATACAGTCCTTTATGGTTTCTTTCCCCGGATACCCACATGACGGTTGTTCATGCATGGACCGCGTGGACGCTAGCATGGTGTCGTGCTATAGATACATGAGTGTCGCGTCGGCACAGGACTTTCTCGGTATACTAAAGGAGTCTGGGATGGAAGGTGAAGAGGCGGAAAGGCTAATAGATGACGCGATAGAGGAACTGAGGCAGCACGAGAGGTGCGTTTTACTTAAGGGTTACTATATATATGCGGCAAAGATATGATGTTCGGTGTGCATCGTCTAGTTAATTGATTCATCGCATCACACTGATACATGAGCTACAAGAACCACTAGTAGGAATGAATCAAATAGTATGTCCGATTTCCCGAGGTAGTCGTTTTGTTAGTTGGGAGTGTTACGTTCGTTAGCGGTTAAGTCATGTATCTCTAAGTGACAGGAAGAGGGGTGTGTTGGACAAATTATATTGGTATTACGAGCCAGAGGCGGGCTACGTCGGGGGTCTGCGTCGCCGCTCCCATCGGCATTCATTTTATTTTATTTTATCTAAAATAGACCTCCATTAGGATTGGGCCGCCTCGACTAACTATGTTAAGACTTATGTCACTCAGACTCATAACACCTACGCATATATAGTACTCGCTGTTATGGTTGTTTCTTTCCGCTAGATTTTAGCAGTTTGCAAAGTACTGGCCGACTTGAGTTTCAAGTGTCTGGATTGTTCACGCGAATATGGCATAAGGGATTTATTGGACAAAAAGCGTTTCTTACACAAAAGTTCACTATATATGGTTTTGGAGCAGGTTTTCATAGCGCACGCACCAAACTCAGGTACCATGTCTACGATAGACGCACGAGTTCTAGTTCCTATTTTGTCTTCCCCGCCCATGCCTTCCGCGTTCGTGCCTACCATGACCTCCGACATTATTACTGTTGGGCGCCGCTCCGGTGTGTAAAGGAGGTGCAGCGGGAAGGTATTGGGAATGGAAGTCCCTCTGTTGTTCAACATATTCTGCAGCTCGCTCCTGTCGCCTCCGATTATCTGCCACAAGCTGTGCGTAGGACGGCAAAATTGTGGATGCAGATGAAGTAACGGTTTGCGTTCCACCAAATAGTTGACTATAAGCAGGCGGTTGTGTATAGCTTGGAGGTGGAGCTACTGAGGGTGGGATGGATCGGTGAACACTAGCGGCATTGTTCGGAATGATTGGAGTATGATGAGAGTCTCTTGGAGCTATGTGAATAACAGGGCGAGGGCGAGATGATCCCGAATAACGATGATGTGCGTCATTCATTCCGCGTATCAAGCGTTCCCTCTCTCCACGGCGTTCGGAAAATCCGATAAATACTCCGACAATGAGAAGGATAAGGAAGCAGGCGGCCACTAGGCCTACAATTGCTCCCGCGGTGATCAGCATTGCATACAAGAAGCTCCCAAGCCAATCCCGCGAGCCAGAACCAGGGGAGGGCGGGCCGGTCGAGGGCGGTTTCGACTCTGGGGGCGGAACGGTTGGGTGTGGGAGAGATGGTGGTGGGGGCGGTGGCTGAGGACGATGTGGCGCCCAGTGTCGTGCGTATGGTGGATAGACAGGCCCTTCGTATCCCGGATCTGGCTGGGGAATAGGTGGATCTGGGCGCGAGCGATCATATTCTGTCTGCGTGTAGACCACCTTTGCGATCGACATCTCTGCATTATCCGTCGATGGTAGCGCGGCTAGTGCTAGCCTAAGTTTGTGAGATACCTGATCGTCCAGCCCAGTTGTACTCCAGATCAGCACTGGGTCATACTCAGGGTAGATGCTAGATATAGTAGAGTTATCGAAAGTTTCCTCCGATCCCTTCGCAATGGCATTGATTTCCTGGTTGTTGATCGTACGCTGGTCGTACGGCCTGGGGCTACTCTCCACGGGTGCATTAAGATATGCTTGTTGTATGTCGACAATGTGACAGACATCGTTGATGCATACGTGCTGAGGGGCGAAGGGATCTCTAATGAATGTCTTTGGGGCGCCGTACACATACACCGCAGTCCCTGAAAGCAAGTTCAGTTATTTTTATAAACCAATTTCAGCGTCACATCTACTTGCCACGAAAGTCTAGCTCAATCGACGGATTCTCGGTAGTCCTGTAAGACCACATGGTGCTCCGATAAGTCATTCTGTTTTCGCCCGGGCCTTCCTCTCGCCACACCCAAGGGTCGAACCACTTGGTGCACCACCAGGCAAAATGCCTGACACAGCGTTTCCCAGGGTGATAGACGATTTCACCATTGTCATGTGAAACCTGAACATCCTGTATGCGCCCATCAAATGATGGCGGGCTGATGGCCTCATTTATAAGCCAAACTGAGTGCTGTTTGCCTGAAAAGGATTCAACTCACATGGCATGCTCTAGTGGATCGTGGTATTCAATCGACTTGAAAGCAAAAATTTCCCCGTCACTAGGATTAAATAGCCGAACGGCAATGCGAGTTTCCTGGGATGGATCCAGGGCATCGTATTTCCATAATAGTACTGATTCATGTTCATGCTTTCGGTTCAGGTAAGCATGCTGAACGTCCACAATCTCGCATTGACCCGAGTTGATTCGGACGCATAGCTTACTGAGACGCTTTGTGAAAGGTATGTGCGCTTTTGGAACTCCGTATACAGCGACGGAACCAGCTATAAAATGACAATTTTAGACATGATTGGTCTATCGAAATGCAAAAGACTTAACCTACCGGTGAGTGTTGCTTCAACGCCCCATTGGTTCCTACCAAACTGGTTTCCGTTCAACTCGAGCTCGTGCCAAGAGACAAGTTTCCCATCTTCCGCATGGTAGGTCTTTGCGGTCCAGCCCGATCCTTCGGTAGTCTGCCCCGTGATCCAGCACCAAAAGGTATCACAGCCTGGTACGCGCTGAGTTGGATAGTAAGAGAGTAATGGATGTGTATCATGCATGACCACGCTCCTAAAACGCCAGTTGTCTTCTTCAACAGGCCTAAAGGTTTATGTCTTTGAGTACGAGCTCGAAATGCGGCTATAACACGAACCATGGTGTAGGTCGCTCTATGGCGTAAACCGCATGGGAGAATTGAACACCAGTGTGCGTTCGGACGTTATCAATGGGGTCTCCGACAGAGACTACTACTCGGTGCATTTGTTGTTGCAGTCTTCCTTTGGCAAAAATAACTACGGGCTCGTCATAACCTTCAGCCGCCGAGTACGCTGCCGCAATGTCCACACGGTAGCAACTCTCGTCCGAGCCTAGGGCGTGTCGAGATTGCAAACAGACTTTATAGTCAGGGGGAATTGCTGTGAGTTGAGCGCGTGGCGGGCCGTACAGCCATACAGCTGAGCCTAGTGTATTGAGGCAATAAATTATAAGCACGTTGCCACGGCTATTGTCAGCTAACCCTCAGACCTTCAAACTCGACAGCTACAGACGCCCGGCGATGGTTAAGGCTGCGGTGAACACTCTTGGTCTGTCCTCCGTTGAGATATAATTCAGATTTCCACGCCTGCGCCCAAAATCCACACGACCTCCAGAACAAATAATTATCCCACCACCCGCAGAAACTCCCCTGTGGCTCGTATGACACATGACCCAGGTTAGTATCGTAAATGGTCGTGTTGATTAGGCGGCCCAGAGTGAGGTCTGTATGAGCAAATGCATAGATCAATGAGAAGACAAACGCTTTGGGACGCATCTTCGAAGCGTTCGGGGCGTCGATTTAGGGCCAAAGAACACAGCGTGGCTACCTTCGGATGCAAACGGGGCACGGACCATCCCGCCACTTGATCCGGTCAACTAAGCGCCGACCCTATGAAGATGGCAATGGCTCGACCATCAACTGCGTCAACTCCAGACTATCTAAGACCAATCAAGCTGGTTTCTCGCCCACATGCATCGGATATATGGTAATTAACGGGAATTGTGGGTCTGGGTTGCAGTATCTCGTTCTAGCAGGATACCCGACACAGAGAACGACACGATAACATAGAATCTTCTAGTTATCTAACAAAGAATCTAACACAGTATGGTCGCATTGTATTCTTGGCACACTATTGGCATATTCATGAATTTGGCCTTGTCAATCTTGTCTCTTGCCTTGCTTTGGCTGGATAGATAGTAGACGAAGTCTCCGAACAGCAAATGTACCTCGATACTTCGTTACATTTCGAACAGCAAACTTCACCATGGGAAATCAATCTGAGAGATATAAACTTTAACTGACGTGCGAAATTTATTTCAAGACTTTCGCACTGGGCCATAAATTCGGTGCTTGATGCTGAGTATACAATATGCGATGTCTCTCGTCTCCCTAGCCCCAGCTCGATCCGTTCATATGCTTCCATTCTTACGATTCATACCAATTTGCTCTTCTTTGCTGCCCGCCTCCGCTATTTCTGCGGATATCTATATCACCAAACACTCTGACCGGGTTAAACCCAATTCGTACATCATGTACGCATGCTGCATGAACATTGTCTCATACTATGCTAAGCGTGCTTCGGCACTATTCAGCAAGCTAATAGAAAATGTATCAAAAATCTCTCACTTGAAACCGCTTTTGTTTCGAGATCTAGCGTATAGTACAAGTACGACGTATTCCGCGGCTATGCGGTCAGCACTCAAGGCGAAGATCTTACCTTTCTCCGTCAACACAAAGATATCGAGCATATAGTTGAGGGTATGACCATGGATGTCGAAGTATAGCAAGCCCTGCTCTGGCTTTTCAGGTAGTTACATTGGCCGTCGTCGCTCAGCACCCAAGCTTTCGACGCCTTGGCCCGACCCGATCTCGACGTTGTCCGAAAGCCAAGGGAACGTGCTATCGATGGTGAGAGTGTCGATATATACGGGATTGACACTATGAGTTATGTAGTAATATAGGTCACCCTAGACAAAAGGCATCGTTTTAACTTTTAGGGTATCTGGACCGCACATAGTTGCCTTGGTAGACGCGTATGTTGGGGTGCGATATTTGGCAGCTACACCAATCCTGACGGGAATGGTCACGGTACTCGTGAGTGATCGCGGTTGCACCAACGAAGTGAAGCGATAACCCCTATTATTCCAGATGTTGCTGGTACTGCAGCGGGTCCTACATACGGGCCCGCACGGCCCGCGAATATCATTGCAGCAAAGGTAAGTACGGCTGACGCTCAGCGGCATGATAGAATAGCTCATAGATCTTCCTAGTCATTTCCGAGTCGGGCTCTGGAGCGTACTCGGACATCATAAGCGGGGTACGCTACGCCTAGAACTCGATGGTATCTAGTAAACGCCCGTCAATCTCTTTGGTTAATTGGGACTCAGGTATAACGCCGCTTGGATTGCTGCAGTATCTAGCAGCCTCAGTGGTAGGGTCCATTTTGTTGTTGGCACTGGAGACCGCATCATCGACCCTTCATCATCAGCTAGCCCATGTCGTATTCCTCCTATTGTTATGGGTGCGTGCGGCTCTAATGATCATAATGTACCATTCCCCAACTTCGGTGCAGTTATCGCCATCCAAGTCCCCCGGGGTTAATATTCTAAGTGCCTAGATTGGTGACCCGAATAGAATAAACATTACATTTGGCGCCTCTATGGCTACGTGAGCCGTTAATCATTGCATTGTTTAAGCGTCCTGGCTTACCCACATCTAGCGCGCATGTAGCTGGCGTTATGGCGGCCATAATTGGGAGATATGGGAGCATATCTCCCGGTGCACCAACTGCACAGCTCAAGTACCATTCGACGTTATTTTGTGACGGGCAACCCTCTGGAGCGATAAACTTGCTGGCCACCATGCGGTAGGACGCAGTCCAGGGATGTTATTCGCTGCATATGTGCTACATACATACCAAATATCCGAGAAGCTTCTTTCATATTACAGCGTTTCTTTATGAATGCAGCTCTAAGAATATGCGGCTTAACGAGTTCAGCTGGCCTGTTAACGATTTCAGAACCGATCTTCAAATATGTTATGGCTCTTGAAGAACAGTAACCACAAGAAAAACAAAACTAAAATGATAGGGAGGTGGACGGCTTCGGATTATATAAAAAGGAAAAAAATCAGAACTCTCGAGTCCAAGAAACCTCGGGTGCTCCAAAACGGTTCATGTTTCGGGGTTGTCCCAATGTTTCGTCCGTCATCTCCTTGTCGTGACGACTCTCCGTCCGCTGGTTTAGGTTCGTTGGAGCACGAGAAGTGACACGAGTAACATGAGGCACTACCTGGTCCAACGATACCTCCGAGCCCCCCTGGTTGGGCTCCCCGTCAAAATCAAGCAGCAGGATGGCCGGCCGGGTCCACCAAATGAGCAACACATTGAAAAGGCCCATGAGGTTGAATATCGAGCTAAAAACCATCGAGGGCGAGAGTATATGTGCGCTAGTTAAAAGTTTGGGGTGCACAAACCCGGCCCATCGTATGATGGACAGTGGTAGCACACACAGTGTGTACACTAGGGGGTACCTAGTTTGAAATCAATATAATACGCATTTATTCCTGTTTCTAATCACGTACCAAAGCATTTTTGCCGCTTCGCTATTGTTTTTATTTATTGAGCTCGCGATACTCCGAGCTTCTCCCCCGCGCTGCTCCTCTCCAGGTTCTTGTTGTACATCCGACCCAGCCGTAGGTTGTCTATTGCGCACAGTAAAGTAAGCTGGAACATAGAGAGCAACGCTCCCTATGCCAGCTATCCAGAGCCTGAAAAGTTTAGTATACTGTATGCGCCTCACGCGGATTTACTTACCAGAGATACTCGGCTACAATTTTTTCTGGAAGGTACTTGCCATTAATCCAGCACCCTATAGATAAACAACAATGTTAGTAAAACGAAAAGATGGAAACCCAAAGAACTTACACCACGGAGTTGGAGTATAATAGTTTTGAACACCGCCGTTCTCATCCAGGTCATGGCTCCTCTTGATTGCTAAAGGAATTACCGCCCATAATAATACCCATAGCCATATACCCGTCACCACGCCCAAGCAAGCCCGTGGTCTGTAGCTTGGGTAGCGGTCGCGCTGGATGGCTAGGAACGTGTAGACGGCGACGGCCAGCGTCGATAACGCTGCCGACGTCTCGCCCATTGTCTGTAACACGCCCTGCGCGTTACAATACGAACCGCAAAATACTTGGCGATGATGTGCCCAGTACACATCGCTAATTGCTCCGAAAGACATTAGAATATCGGCGATAATGAGATTCAGCTGAGGACGTTACGTGTAGTTAGCATATGCTCAATTATAGAGTTTTCAAACATACCATTAGGATATCCACATTGCTTCGGAACAGGGGCCAGCGGCTGTGTACAGGCAAAGCACGATTTCGATAATACTTCAGCTGAAAAAGTTCATGAGCTTCGGTGATCGTTTCAGCCAGAAACTACCTACCGCGATAATCGCCAGGAGTACCAAAAGCGCCGTGAGTGAGACCAGTCCCATTTGCGCATGGAACTAAGGGAAGAGGTCAGCATATACTAGTATTTACAGCGAATGATTCGTACCGAGAGACCGACTACTGCGCCGGTGCTAAGGCAGACATGACACGTGTTCTTCTCTGTCGTTTCAGGGTAGTCACCGTAGAGCGCGGTACAGTCGATCTTGCCAGTCGTATTCATAACAGGCAGCAGGCGAGTAGGAGTTCGGGATCCTCAAACTAAAGGCACCTTCAAGCTGCCGAATTTATGAGTTCACGAGACTTATTTGTTTGGTCCTGTGAGCGCTCACTGGGCCATGAAATAGTGGAATAGCGAAATGTAAAGCACAGCCCGCCCATCAATTGTCTGCCAAAAATCAGGTATTGGCGACCATAGTGGCCTTGAGAAATGGTGGCAGCACAAAGGCGTCTCGCCAGATGCCTCATATAGTATGTCCGGGTACACATGGCCAAGGACAGGAGCGAGCTTGAAGATGGTTGGGTGCCGAATGAATAGTGCAACTGTTTTTGCACCAGTAGTGGATCAGCACATTGTGTCACAAGACATCATGCCGTAATGTTGGCAGTGTCGAACGGTCTCCGGGGATGTGCATACGGCCGAACAAGCGAGCAAGAACCCACTGCAAAAGTGCCCATCGAAAGTTCGCGTATGCTTGCTAGTTTTTCCCTGATTGCCCGTTCTTAGTTTTCGGAGATAACAAGATCCAGTTGCTAAAAAGGTATATGCAGGCTCTATTATTACTCACAAACTACCACAAACCAGATTACCATGATATGTAAATACTCAGTCCCGATCCATTCGAGTGTAAATCTTTCTCTTGGTGTATCTAAGGTTTCCACTTCCAACCCCTCTTATGGGCGCCTTCACCCGTGGGCGTGCCGGTCGTGGCAGGCGAAGTTGATTTGGACGGCGCTCCTTTCTTCTTACTTGCCTCCGCAACAAGTCTGTGAAAAGGACCTTAGCTAATACAAAATAGGACTAGAAATATGATCGCACCGCTCAAGCTCGCGCCGCTCTTCATCAGACTCATCGGGCTTGACTTCCTTGAGCAGTTCTCCAATCAGGAACAGTGCCTAGCATGGTGTTTGTTTATGAACGCTTTCCTAGCTATAGCTAATTAGTTGGCTCACCTGTGCCCTCAGGAACAAGTCCTGCTTGCTGACGCTAGGTTCTTCGAGAACCTTATCACACACCTCGCGTAAAACTTGGCTAACCTCCCAACGGGTGCCTCGCCAGGACGCGAGGAGTATCTACATGCGCATTTGAGCCGAGACTGTACGATGGTACGGATAACAATTGTCAATGGGAGGCACTCACCTTGCCAGTCAAATCCATTTCGAGAGCACGCAAGTCCGCCTCAGCTGCTTCCCCTTTCTCCTGAAGTCGTGCCATGTCCTCCATCGTGTGTTGAACACCTATACTGTATGCAACGGCTCGTTCAAGTAACTTTGAACTCGAGCGCTTTCTTACTTACGCACTGCCAAGCACGCCCCAGGCCTCTTTAGCAACGGCGCCTTTCTCCTTCAACCTAGAAACAAAACCAGGACTGGACCACAACTAAGCTTCATGATAGAACGAAAGTAGCGATATACGAACATTCCAAGGAGCTTCCGCGACTTTAAGGCAGAGTTTGCCTTCATGAGGTACACGTTGCCTGCAGAGCTGTATTAGCCACTTGCTCACTGAGCGTATCATATTGTTCACCAATCGTATGCAGAAGCTATAATCAACAACTGAGTTAGACGATGCGTTTACGCCTCACGTGCAGGGCTTACCTCGACGCCAAAGCTCTCCAACTTCAGGTCTTCAGCCTCCGTCTTGATCTTCGCCAGCCATGCAATAACTTCAGGATCCTCTTTATCACCAGGCTTCTTGGCAGAGACGAATGGCCGGATTCGTTCCTTAAGCTTCTCAGTCAATGTCTTGATCCTATCAAAATACAGGTCAGTCGAAATCAGAGCATCCAGTTTACAACCTACCTCTCTTCCATGACCTTCCTTCGTTGCGCATCCAGCTCCTCAAGCTTCTTCCGCTGCTCAGGCGACAGCTTGTTCTTTCCCTTCCTGTCTTTCTCTTTGCCTGTAGTTCCACCTGGTGTCGTGGCGCCACTCCCATCGTGCTTCACCATACCCGAATCCGCTCGAGAGGGTTTGGGGGCAGAATCAGCGGCGATATTGGGTGGCACAGGCCCAACATTGTTTCCAACATTAGGTGGGGGAGCCCCAACGTTGTTTCCCGAATCAGATGGAATAGGCCCAGCGTCAGATGTAGGCCCAACGTGTGGCTGCGACGGTGTCGTGGCAGCATCAGCAGGAGGAGGTGTAGTCGTGGTAGAAGCGGCGTTCTGGGCGTACGGAGATGGAGAACGGCCACTTTCGGCACCCATGGCAGCTCGCTCCTCATCGGTCATCATGACTTCTGCGGCACTTGTCATTTCTTTTAGCAAAGAAATTTCGCCTATCTGTAGCAATAATAGTCGATGAGTTGAAACTGAAGCAACGACAAAACATGGCGTACCCAGTCCATAAATCGCTCTCCTCCAAAGACGTTTGCGAAGAAGGCGGAGGCATCCTCGAACCCATCACCCGCGCCCTCGACCTGGGTTGATTGGAGTCGACATGTTATTTTTTTTTTAAAAAAAAAAACTATTGATCATTCTCTCACCTTGTTCTTGCCTTGCTTGTCGTACACGGCTCGCATATTCTACAAACCAGAGCGTGTCTCATTAGCCGCCGCCGCCTTTGCTGCGGACAAAGGGTACTCACACTATCACTGAGGACCTGGTACGCAGTACTGTGTAACGCATTGTTCAAAACTCAGTACAAGGAGTTGAGATTGTCAAACAAACCTGATTTCTTTGAACTTCTCCTCAGCATCAGGCGAAGGGTTCTTGTCTGGATGATACTTGATCGCAGCCCGGCGGTACGCTTTCTTGAGATCAAGTTCATTGACGTCTGTTCGAACACCGAGCTGCAATGAGTACATATTAGCTAAAGCCAAATAGTCGCGTGCGAACAAGTAAATTTGACGCACCTGAAGAACCGAAGATCACCGAGGTAAATCAATTGACATTCAACACCAATAGATCCCAAAACGTCTTAAATTAAACCACGCACCAAATCATAGTATTCTCGGTCAAAGACCTTGGGCTCGGGGACTGTTGGTGCTGCAGCGTCGGCCATGACTGTCGCTCCAAAAAAATGGCGGATATGAGGAGATGGTCGTGGGTGATGTTGAATTGGGACAGATTGGTCTTCTCGGCGCTTGGCTGTACGGCACTGCCAATGACGTAATGGGCAGCCACCCCAAAACTTGCACAAACTACCACCATCCTCAAGACATCCTTGCTGAAATCCAGGTTGTCCAACAGAGTCAATGTGGAATGAAATCTTGAATACCTTGGCTACTATAATTTCCAACTTCTGGTTCTTGACAGTCATACATGTCCCTGGTACTTCTTGATCATCCTCAGCCAAAAAACCTGGATACTCGGGCAACTTGATATCAGACAATCCTCCAGATGGATACACGGATCCAAGGCAGTGCTCTTTGATGCTTGACCGCAAGTCTGTTGGTGCTCAGACCTCGTTCACCCAGGCGAAGAGCGATGCTGTGAATTCATTTGAGCTGGCCAATCGCCATTTCTCCCGTCTATCGACATAATCCCTCCCAGATGCACTGTAGATAGCCTTTGAGCACTAGGCCTTGAGCCATCAGCACACCAGATCTCAATCACCCATTCTTTGCCGGCTATTCATCTTGTATCCCAAACCCGTCATTCTGTAGATATCGTTCTCCCATCAGTCAAAGATACATAATCTTAAACCTTGATCCCAACGTGCGCTCATCCGCGTCAAGTCGGCAGGAGCATGGCAACCTGGGAAGGCACCTTTACGCTAGCTATACCCAGCTGGGCAGGGCAGAAGCCGCCGCACGCTTAGATCTACGGACCTCGGTCGATGTGTTGCCGATGAAAGAACAAACGAACGTTCGGCGCGTATCGGTCTGCATCTATTCGACACTTTCTATTACGCAGAACGTGGTTCTAGAATTTGTCCAGTTCGCCACCCAAATAGACGCCACCCATCCGGAACATTCCCTTGGGCAAACTCCGTGTATCCCGCGCAAAATAGCCGCCGAAGAACACGGTCATCGGGCCAGATTAAACCGAAGGACCGACAGTGCCCGAGCACGCACAAGGCCGTTTTGGGACTCGTCTATCGATTTTCTGGGTCCGGAATACGGCCTCGAGTCTAGCTCGCATGCAACAACGGAAGAAAGCCCATGCTGTGTGTCGGCAGCGGCCCGAGCCAGCTGATTCTGACGTATCCACGCACTTATCCGGTGTTTTTTTATCTAGCCATCTCGTGTTTTCAACAAGCCTATCTCTCGAGCACAAGCCCGATGCCGAAACGCCAAAAGGGCGCAGATAATCAAGTTACGCGTCGGACTGCCCAACAGTCTAGAACAAGAGATGATCTGTAACTCGCTCCCCACAACTCGAGTGACATATGTTTTGTTCGAGGTTCACTACCATAGGACGTGGCGATCCGGGGTAAGAACAAAGAACAATCCGGGGTTATGATACAGGTTTTGACTAGCTCTACGTCATAGGTACCGTTGGCGATCGAGCTGAACCGGACCGCTGATCTGCGTTAGATAGGATACCGGAAGATAACCTTGGAAGAAAATCGGGCTGTATGCTCAACGCTCCGTGCAAGGAATCCATTGTAGAAAATACAAAAAAATGTTAGATAGAACATCCCATTCGAACCTATACAGCACCATTCTGACCAAACACCAAACACTCGTAAATACCTTTCGGTACCTCGGTAACAAACGCATGGCCGAAGCCAACAAGGAATCTAGGAATTGAACCGCATCGCCACCCCGGACCAACCCTCCTATCAAGCGACCTGCCACCCCTGTTCCTCGCCCACGCCTCGGCCCCGGATGTCCTATCCAATCGCTTAGGCTCGATACGCAGCTATCTCATTCCGAAACTTGTGCGTCTGAGCGTCGGACTTTTTGTATTGCAATGAGCATCCAATATTCTCGAGATGATAAGCGGGGCTGAGCAACAGACCATATGGAGATAACCCTACCCCTACGTCACGTCCCCTGTCCAACCCCAAATGTGACGTCGTAATAAGGCGGAGCTGAAAAGCAACCAGACAGCAGTGAAAAAGCAAAAACACGTTTGTGATTAGGAAAAACTAGGCGGAGCACGCTGCGTGAAAGAGAATAAAACTCTATAAAAAAGCGGGAGAGAAGGAGCTCTATAAATAGCCAGAGCACTTCAGGCTACGGGTCAAAAAAGCACACACACACACACATAACAAGTTGTACAGAACAATGAAAATAACACGATAGCTGTAGAAACCTAAAACGACTCTAGGTCACAACAACAAGAAACAAAGCACGACGAGTACAGAGAACGAAAACACAAGAGCTAGCTCAAAAAAGAAATAAAAGCACAACACCAGAGGATTAAGTATATACAACTATCATATCCCAAGAAGAAAAGATAAAGTAGCGATATCACGACCACAACCACTGGTGGGCAGCAGCCTCCCGAGCCTCGACCCGCTCATCCGGATCAAGCGCCAAAACGGCTCTCAAAAATTCATCAATCTCTTGCGCATCGCTCGCACCAAACTCGTACTTGTCCCGCAAAACCGAGTCCAGCGGCCAAACGTTGATCTTCCGAGCCGGCACGTTTCGCAACGTGCAGTCCGACCTGAAAATCATCTTGCTGTTTATCCCGCCTTGGATCGCGGCGGGCGTAAACGGTCCGAGCGCTTCATGCATTTGGCAAATGTGATCGTCGTCCCGGCTCCAGAGCGGTTCGCGTCCCTTGGGCTCGAACAAAAAGTCGCCCGTCAACAGCTCGAACACGACACAGCCGAGTGAAAAAATATCGACAGCCGGGCCCCATGGTTTACGCAAGATAACCTCGGGAGAACGGTATTGTCGCGTTTGAATGTCATCTAAGATAGAAGGAAACGAGTTAGTGCCAAGGCTGAGAGATAGACTCATATAGTCGCAAACGAGATTCAAGATGCGCCTCCCGACGGTCACGCGCATGATCTGGACGCCCAAAAACAAACGTGTCTCGCGATCTGGAGTGTCCCAAACGGGTCCAGCGCGCGGACACAATAAACGACTGGACAAATCAGATAGCCGTGTCGAGCTCAGAGCGCAATCTGAGCGATTGTTCGCTCTGTGGCGCTCGGGGTTGAATGTATCCGCCCGCGGACGCACGCATATAGCCAGCTAGGACGAATCCAAAGCCGACACGTCCGTGTGATTCGCCGCCGGGAATCGGAAGAAAGTTTTAAGCGTGAAGGGCGGGCCAGACCGATGAGCAAGATAGGAAACAGGGCCCCCCAAGAATAAGGAAAGAGCACCCTCCAAAAGGCACAGAAAGAGAAAATTGGAGCGGGAAGCGTACATCAAACTCAAACCGAAATGAAAGAGCATATACTCACCAGTCACATGTTTCCCTATCCTGGCTGCATTGCCTAGGTCCGCGATTTTCACCGACACCTGATCGTCTTCTGTGGGCACGAGCGGCGGCAGACTCGACTTGGTCTCGTCGTCGTCCGCGTCAGTGTCCGAATGATCGCCGGTGATGCTGGTCGTGACGCTGAAAATGGCAGAGCCAGCACAGCTCGAGGTGGCGCTAGTCTTTTCACCGACGCTAATGCTCTGGCACTGCTCCTCGGACTCGTTCACGACCAGTTTGGACATGCGCAATGCGAGCTGCTCAAACTGGGCGTGAACGGGACCGGGGCTCGTGCTCCTCTTGCTGACCGAACTGGACAAGCTCAGACACGGACTCGGACTAGGCAACGGCTGACTGCCGATGATATGCACCGAGTTCCGGGTTCGGTCCGAGCCACGGTAGTGCGACTTGCCACCGAGCGCGACCGATCGCTCGACGGCCGGCGGGCTCGACGCGAGCTCGGCGCGAATGTGGGTTTCCACGGCGGAGGGTGCGATTCGCAACAGGATGTTCTCTGGTTTCAGGTCTAGAAAAAATGCGGGGGAGGGGTTTGATTAGCTCGTGTGGAGCGACAGCCGAGAAAAGCGGGCGAACCGGTGTGGACGAGATGGCACACACGGTGAAGATAGTCGAGGCCGTGCAGCGTCTGGCGTGTGATTTGCTTGCAGAGCTGGGTGGGGATGCCACGGTGCTTGTACTCGGGCAGCTGAATGAGCTGCAGCAAGTTCATCCCAAGGGGCTCGAACCTGCAGGGCCAGAAGAGACCAAGTGATAACCGTTAGCGCGCAGTTCACACAGATTGCGCTTATCGCTGCGCCGCAGGGGCCGCGTTGCCCAGCGCTGAAACACACAAGAGACACTCACACCATGCACGAATGGACCTGGCCAGAGTGCGGATTCGTCTGCTTGAACGCGTCGAGAAACGTCACGAGTCGGTCGCGCCCGGGGTGCTGCCTAGCGTCGGGCCCAGTACCGCGGTCGATGACATGCTGGAGGAGCGCAACCTCGTCGGCCGCGGTCTGACAGTAGCGTGGGGCAGACTTGACGACCTTGAGAGCGACGTGGGTGTCCGACTCGCCGTCGTGGGCCAGCCAGACGGTGCTAAAGTGGCCCCATCTGCAGGGGTTGTTAGCAAGAGTCGACGAGTGAGACGACAGACTGACCCCAGCTTGCGCACGACTCGATACCGCTGGAGGTAGCGGTCGCCAATGCGCACACGCAGATACCCGCCCGGCTGGTACTCGGTCGGGCTCTCTTCGCGGTCGATGACCATGTCGAGCTGGCGCTGCTGGACGACCGGCTTTGGCTTTGGCTGCTTTCGGGGCTTGGGGGGGTCGGGAACAGTGTAGACGACGGTGCGAGTGCCGCCGGGCGAGACACGCTCCGAGCTGGGGAATGTCAGCGAGGGTATGGAAGACGACGGCGAGACGCACCGGTACGGCACCGACGGGTCGCTGTCCATGGGCGAGATGACAGAGCGCATATCGAGGGCCGTGCGGGATGTGTGGTGAGCTTATCATGCTGGTCTTATAACGACGTCACCCAGAAACTCGGTAGCGGCAAGGCCCGTCCCGAAGATCAGCCCCAGCCAGTTTGGCATTTGCGATCGTCTATTTACACACAAGCGTCTATTTCCTCTCTGTTTCCAGGTTGCGCAGACGCAGCTCGACGAGAAACTCCTCGTCCCGCACGCCCTGCAGCCACCGCTTCGCCGCCCGCCGCCCCGCCCGCCACACGCCCACCATCGCCGTGCCGCTGAAGATGCCCGGATACACGACCGTCACTGCAACGTCACCCGTCAGCAACCGTACTCCAATCCCACCCCAATCCTCCACCCCTGCGCCAAGCGACATGCCCCAGATCGTGATCTGGGACCCTCCCCGCACTCTCACGCACACCCAAACTCAGCCACCATAAAATAGTACTCACACAGCGCATCGCCTCCCCACCGTTGCGGCCCCGGAAGCGCACGCTCCAGCAGCCAGAGCCCAGCCGCCGGAGCGCCAACGACCAAAGCCAGCCCGCCGCACACCGGGAGAACAAACGCCCGAGTCGCGCCCAACGCATCCACTCGCGCGAATCCATTCCGGATGATCTAGCCAACGTCATAAAGCGTGTTAGCATAATAGAAGATTATCCAACGTAAACGAACACAAGTGAATAGGAGAGCGTAGGCGGCGATTAGCGAATCGTGGCCAGCGCCCTGCGATCTCATCGTCCGCGATGGGATATCATCGCATCGCGTCCCTGCAACCATCGTCCCTGTGCATATACCCATCGCTAGTCCAGCGCACATGATCCAAAAGGCTGATAACCGTCGCGTAGAACTCATCGACCTCAGTCCAGGATTCTCCACCACCATGGAGCGGAACTACCATCTTTGTTCTGTACACATCGCCGTGCCATGCGAGCCCATCGACAAGCGGCGCGCCATCGCGCCTCTGGTCCATCTCCCCAAATCACATACACACGCTCGCCAGCCCACCCTCATCGTCATAGACGTCACTTTGCCTAGACCCGTCACAGCCCGGGTCCGTCCACGACGAGCAAAACCAGATCCCCTAGTGCGCATCTTAAATCTAGATCTCCCGATTTTGCGCACACGACCCAACCACGCCCGCCGAACTAAACCGACCGTCGCCAAGATACGATAGGGGGACAGCACCCAAGATACGAGAATGAATGGATCACTCACCTGCTCCATAGCCCGACCAATATCTTCCAGTCGTTGATCGGTCTCGTCAACCGGCTCGTCGCCTCGCTCGTTTACGTTGGGTTCTGGGTTTAGGTTCGGATTTGGGTTGGCACCTGCTGCTGCTCCTGCGCCAGCTGCACCGCCAGCTGCATTCCTCGCTCGCATACGCAATCTCCAAGCCTGCCACCCGATCTTCATCAAGACAAGCCCGATAGCCCACTCCTCAGCCACCCGAACCACAGGCACCAGCCCAGGATTCCACCACACCCTCAGCGGCAACACGATATACATCTGCATCGCGAGCGCCAGCAGGATGGGCGTCACCACACCCAGCCAGAACCCAAGCCAGACGACCTGTACAAACCAGAGGGCTGCGCGACCGAATCCCATTCCGGTTCGCATCGCGCGTTCGAGACGCCAGGCACCCCAGAGAACGTACCAGCCGACGACAAGCGCGTATCCATCGTGAACGTGGGTCTGGCCGGTTGTTTTGGCGAATAGCCATCGCCCGAGCAAGATCGGCCCGGCTGTACCGCTCACCACCACCGTGGCGGCTGTGATCCAGAGTAGGGTGACGAGAAGCATGCACCGTACGCCAAACGCAGGCGGGACATGCACAATTATGTAATCCTGCTCGGGCTGTCGACCCGCGCGCCTCGTCTCCTCGTCCTGCGCAGCCATCACCTCCCGTCCGCGGTCGCGCTTAGCCTGGCCGGTTTGGTCCACTTCGATTAAGACCGGCGCGTCACGCAAAAATGCAATGTTGTCGCTTTTGGGCACACGCAGCCATCGTCCGTGCATATTCTCTTCTTCCGGAAGCGTCCAGCCCTCACCTGGGTTCTGCATAGGTCGTGGTACGCTCGACTCACGCACCAGCTCGTCTGGATACAACTTCCCGAACATAAACGACGATAACCTAAGCTGGCGCGCCGTGTATTTCCACCATTCCTCCAGTCGGGCTCGCGTCCAGCCGCCGATTGTCAGACGTTTTACCGTCGGTGGAACGACTAGATGCAGGAACAGCAGGTCCACGGGGATCTCCGACAGGGGCTCACTGTGGGGTTGCACAAATATTCGCGAATTCGTGAAGGAATATCGCAGACGCGTCGGATAACAACCCACAACCGACGGGGGCCGTTTCACCAAACGCAATCGCACAATGCCAGACGAATGCGGCACGGGTCAGGAGTAGATCGTTATGCGTAAAGGTGTGGGGTAGAAGGAAGCCAGGGATATCGCAAAGTCAAAGTTCCCATCAGTTCCAACTCGTTTGAATGAAGGGGGCTGTAATATTGCACTCACCGCATATTTCCCCGTAGCGGCAGAACACCGGAGAACACCGGTGCGAATCGCAGTGTATACGCCACGCTCCCAATCGCAATAACGATCACTAGGGTGTACATGACAGCGCTCACCGCCAGTTTGCGCAACTGGGTTAACACATGCTTGTCCAAGATGTCTCGAATTGGCGAAAATGACGCGTCTTGTGGGTCCCTGTGTCGGTTCCCGGTTAGTTATCATACCGCTGTACCGCTGTGTACCAGCCAAGGAAAACAAATGGGATATATCCTGATTTGTCGAGCCCTGGGAAGTCCTGAACTCACTTGATGAACCACATCGCGCCGGGCCGCATAACTGCCCGACATGCCCCCAGCGTGAGCGCAAATTGATACATAACTGCAAAACATTCTCGTCAGCATTATCGCCCAACGTGTTCCTAGAGGTAATAGAATAGTGCCGGCGTGATAGCCAGCCATCGAGCAACGCGCGGAAATTGATAGGCTCGAAGAAGGGCGAACACTCACAGATTGTGCCCACTAGCCAATGGCAAAAGAACGCGGTGAGCGGGGCGAAATCATAGAACGCGATCCTGCCCGCCAACGTGGCCGACTCGAACAGCGGCAACGTCGCAGCGTCGAGTACCACCCCGCACCCAGTTGGGAAAACAAGAAGCTCCAGTCCGATGAACAGAGCGACCTGCGATGACCGAGAGAGTCAGCAACTAGTCTGGGCTAGACTCCGCGTCCCCTCAAAGTCTGATACCCCACATCCCCACATCCCCCATTTCGCCGCATATAGCTAGTGCCGTCCGTATAAAGCAACCACGAAGGCGGTTACACGTGCCACCCAGTACGCATCGGACAGTTGACGCCTCCACGTTCTCGAAATGAGCGACTAGATAAGGCTCACGCACCTTTATGACTATCAACTGCTGCTTGACCGCATTTCTAAGGGCCCTCGCTGCCCCCCTCACAGCCCCCGCGTTGAGCACACCCAAGTAGATCCCCATTACCAAGGTTAACACCAGATACCCCAGAGTGATGGCAAACGCGCGTTCCGAAGTACCATCGGCGACTGCTAGCTGTTGCCATCGCCGAGCGAATGCATGTGAAAACAGACGCACGGTTCGCCCGAGCGCGGCAAACCGCGACTCTATATCCTCAAGCGAACGAATAGAAGGTGCGGGCAGACTAAAAACGATACGCTCAGCCACGTTTGTTGGCGAGGGGCGAGGAACCGATACGTTAGCGGCTGCTTGGGAGTGCGCCACCAGCCTATCCCAGTGATGGAGAATTGTATTCTGGACAATGGTAAAGTTGAAACCGGCTTTAGGGGGTGGAGGTGCGGCTACAACTTTCTTGGCAACTGGAACTGCGGCCGGGATAAGTCGTGCCATTCCCCATCTTAGGGGGCGAGCCAATAGGTTTAGCAGGAATATTAAGCCGTCTACCACCGGGTCGGTAAGTATGCGAACGATGATGATCGGGAACCGAACGATCGCGAGCACATCCTCAGGTTGTAACTGAATGAAATTGGATAAGCGGACTTTGAATATCAACATGAAGTATATTACTCACGAATAATAACGCGGTTGTCTTTCCCATCGTAAATGGCATCCATATGCCCACGGCAATAGCGAGGTCAATGATGAAGATCATCAAAAACACGTTCTGGAATACGCTCGTTATTGGGCCTCGTACACCGATAGCTGTGATACCCAAATTCCATTAGAACAATCCTAAAACATTCCGGAAAGAAAAACATACCTTCTAGCGCACCATCCATATCATCATCGCCTAGAGGTTCCATGTCTTGTACGTCCTCTTCAATATCATCCTCATCTTGGACGGGAGGAGGCAGAATTTCCCTGGGACGGGGTAAAAGTCCTTCTCTCTGCATCTCTAACACGTTCGCTATTTGAGCGACCATGTCATCTTCGTCGAGTTCAGGTTCAGGATCAACAAGAACAGGCTCGTCTGCCACAGGCTCTCCAACCACCGTGTTCGAATCCCTCGCCTCTGGTTCTGGTCGACGCCCTTCCTCTGGAGTTAGCGCTGCCTCTAGCTCCTGTGCACTAGACTTGGCCTTCGTACTCCGATCGAAGTAGCCATGCATATCCTCTGGAGGTCTATATAGTGCTAGACCCGGTGATGACGCTTCTGATGCCGCCGCGGACAGCAAAGGTATCGATTCGTCGACACCAGGGGTGCTTGGCAGCAATGGTGGTCGAGAAGACTGGCGTGAGCTGGCCTGTGATAGCGTTGTGGGCGTCGACGAGAAACTGAACCGGAATTCATCAAAGTCAGTCGAATGCTTGTCGAATGCCGGCGTGGACGCCGACATATGCTTTCCGGACGCGCGAGTGGTTGGGACCTTGGGAGCCCGTCGGACACTCGGACCAGCTGTTGGTTGGGGATAGGCGCCAGTCGTTGGGGTAAGAGGGAATGGCAGCGGCGTAGGAGCTACTCGATCGGGTGAAGGTGGGTTGAGAGGTGATTTAGAAGTAGATGCACCAGGAGTGCCAAAGAAAGTAGGAGAGAGCTTTGGCATAGGCGCTGGTTGGGCCTCGGCCTCAGGCAGATCAGCAGTAGATGCATGAGGGGGTGTAAAGGTGAACGAGAAGTTTGCGACGCTGGATTGAATGTGAGGTTCTGTAGCCGCAGACGAGAGAGATGAAGTCCCGTAAGTGCTGGGTGGTCGGGTTCCGTCCAAGGACGATTCCACTGAATGCGAGGCTGTCGCGGGTGAGCTAAACGCAAATGACGAGGGGAGTGACAAGTCGTTGCCCAGCTCTGACGATACTTGAGAGGTGCCCATGTCAGGTTCTTTGGCCGCTGGTTCCTCAGTGGGCTTTGAGGGTTTGTTAAGATATGCCGAAGGTTTGCATTATAATGGCACACATACCGTCAAAGTCGTGCTTCCAATTGTAGATGGCGCAATCTGTGTAGGCTCGGAATCTTGCATAGTCGTTTGAACGCTGCCGGTTTGAGTCAACATAGCGGAAACTGGGTTTAAACGAGTCAATGCACTCAGCTAAGAACCAACCGAGCCTGAAAACACTCACCAGCAACCTCGTCGTCTTCTCTCTCAACCGGGTCATCATCCAACTTGGTCTTTTCATTTTCTTCAACCACCGCTACCACCTCCGTCTCATTCTCATTCTCGTCAGGAGCCTGGCTACTAGCGTCGCTCGGCTCGTCTTCCCATTCTCCATCGTCCTCCCGTTCGTCTTGAAGAGGGAGGTCGAATCCTGCATCATCGTCTTGCTGCTCTTCATAGGCATCAGGAATAGCAGGAATCTCCGGCGCCACAACTACGGGAGCGTCCACATGTTGAAGAGCGCGACCACCCTCTGCCTCGGCAACAGCCGCTGGAGGTTGGACCTCCTGGACGGGCTCCAACGGTGGTATTCCTTCGGGCGCAGCTCCCTCTGGGACTTCCTCGTCACCAAATACTCCTGGTCGAGCGTTCTGGATAATCCACTCGCGCAACAGAAAGATAGTGAGAAAAACGATCACTACAGCAATCGTAATAATTTGGCCCTTGAAAATGTCGGCGCCAAGATCATGTGGAAGAAACTTTGCCCATGTATGCACTGGTGGAGCAGACGCAGGCGCCGTCGTGTTATCGGCCGATTGTTGGCTAGTCTCCGTCACATTTGACGACTGGGGTTGGGGAGGGGATCTGTTCGGTAACTCGAGGCCAACGACCCAATACGCGCTGAGTGCCACGATGTGAGACGAGATCAACGCGTGCGGCACCAAAACAGAAGACTCACAGTGCCTCCCCAGTCCAGAAATAAAACCTCCAGACGAGAAGCGTTAAATATGGTAGCATTGCGAGCCATATGATCGATATCATAACGAGACGGAGCGACGTGATGACGATTCGTGCGAATTGTACGGAGAGTTTCTTGAAGAATAGCTTAGGAGGGAGTCGATTGGGCATATCAGGTTTGTACACTGGGAATATGTTAGCGTTGAGCCAAGATATTTAGAGAGCAGCGTACCCTTGGTGAAGCTATATTCGTACTTGCACACATCACATGAGCGTTTCTTGCTGTGAGCTAGCCACGTAGTCAAACTGTGGATACCAAGTCAAGCTTGGTACATGTTATTTAAAACAGTCTTATCTTACCATTCTTGGTGAATGTACCGGATAGTGCCCGAGCACTTGCATGGATAGAACAGTGGCTGCTCCTCCTCTGCGGGCCCGCTGCAGATGCGGCAAGTATCGACTTCTAAAAATCGATTAGAGTGAGCTGTAATTTGAGAGTGTACTACTTGCCTCCATCAGCGGTGGTCATGGTCGAGTTTAGGGGCAGGCCTTAGACCGCTGCAGTCATGGACAGTGCGGGAAACAATGTCTCGCGTAAGCGCCCTGACAAAGCGTCCTCGGCTCTAGCGCCGCCGCCACCATCTTCCAGTGGCCCACCATGGACGTCGTAGGTCCGTATTTTCAGCTTTTTTTTTTATCTGCCTTCCTCACATGACCCATAGAAAAGGCCAACTCTCTTACCGCCAAAAAATGGACCAAGGACATGAAAATCGGAGAGGGTACCTATGCCATCGTCTACAAAGGCAGGTTTGTTTACGAATGAAAACACCGTTGAGAAATCTCACACTCGAGTAGGGAGGCAGGCTTCCACCGGCAGGCA